>CAWUFW010001541.1:1010000-2210000 GCA_963921515.1 Calotriton arnoldi | reverse complement strand
GCTTGCAGTGAGAAGCCTGTGTTGAGGGTACGTCGTACAGAGGTTTGCCTGGCATTCTGGGTAGGAAAACGTTGGGGGATCCACGCAAGCCATACCTCATTGGACTCCCCCAGGTGTCTAGTTTCCAGAAATGTTTGGGTTTGGTACTTTCCCAAGATGGCCGCCGAGCCCGGGGCCAAACCCCAGGTGCCCCCCCCCAAAACCAGGTAGTTTTGTTATAGGTAATTTTGAAGTCTCCACAGTACGATTTTGGCCATTTCCTGTTGCAGCCACTATGCCTACCCACACAAGTGAGATACCATTTTTATCGGGAGACCTGGGGGAACGCTGGGTGGGAGGAAATTTGTGGATTCACGCAGATTCCAGAACTTTCCCACACAGAAATTTGAGAAAAAAGTGATTTTTTTCAGCGAAATTTGAGGTTTGCAAGGGATTCTGGGTAGGAGAATGTTGGGGGACCCACGCAGGCCATACCTCGCTGGACTCCCCCAGGTGTCTAGTTTCCAGAAATGTGTGGGTTTGGTAGGTTTCCCAAGATGGCCGCTGAGCCCCGGGCCAAAAACTGATGGGACCCCCCTTTGCAAAACCAGGATGGTTTGTGATAGGTAATTTTGATGTCGCCTCGATATGTTTTGGGCCCTTGCCTGTCGTGGGTACTTGACCCACGCACGCAAGTAAGGTACCATTTTTCTCGAAACACTTTGGGGAACGCGGGGTGGGTGGAATTTTGTGGATCCACGCAGATTCCAGAACTTTCCACCACAGAAATGAGGAAAATGTGGTTTTTTTTAAAAAAAATTAGGTTTGCAAGGGATTCTGGGTAACAGAACCTGGTGAGAGCCAGTCAAGTCACCCCATCCTGGATTCCCCTGGGTGTCTAGTTTCCAAAAATGTATAGGTTTGCTAGGTTTCCCTAGGTGCCGGCAGAGCTAGGGTTAAAAAATTACAGCTAGGCACTTTGCAAAAAAAGGGTCATTTTTCACTGTGAAAATGTGGTGTGTCCACGTTGAGTTTTGCGCCGTTTCCTGTTGCGGGCACTAGGCCTACCCACACAAGTGAGGTACCATTTTTCTTGGAAGACTTAGGGTAACAGAGAATTGTAGAGCAACTGTTATTACCTATTGACTTTCGATGAATTTCTGCCTTCCAAATGAGACAATGTGTAAAAAAGAAATCATTTTGAAAAATGACCTATAATTCTCATGCTTGTATGGGTATTTTTCAATTTCGGAAATGTGCAAATATCTACTGTTTCTAAACTCTATATTTTGTTCCCATTTCAGAAATACATAGGTGTCTTTCATACCGATTTTTCCATGTATACATTTTCCCAGAATAATTGCTATATACCCGGTACATAATAAAAAACCATTGCAAGTCGCTGCTCAGTTATTGGCTCTGGGTTCGTCGGGTTCTTCGTGAACCTACAAGTCCTATATATCCCCAGAACCAGAAGGGTCCAGCGGATGTAACGGTATATTGCTTTCAAACAGCTGTCATATTCAGAAGAAGTTACAGGTGAAAACGTTGACACAAATGGCTGTTTTTTTCAACTAATTTTCCTATATTTAACGGTTAGTTTCTATAAAGAAATCTTGAAGGATCTACACAAATGACCCCTTGCTGAATTCAGAATTTTGTCTACTTTTCTAAAACGTATAGCTTTCCAGGATCCATTATTGCTTTCATACCCATTTCTACCATTAACTGGAAGGAGGTTGAAAGCACAAAAAATAGCAGCAAAAATAGGCTACGTCCCAGAAAAATGCCAAAACTGTGTAAAAAATGTTGGTTTTCTGACAAAAGTCTGCTTGTCCCTGAAAGCTGGGAAGATGGTGATTTCAGCACCACAACCCCTTTTTTTGATACCATTTGCAGGGATAAAGCCAGACGCCTTCATCTGTAGCCCTTTTTTCCCATTTTTAAAAAAAAAAAAACAATATTTTGCTGTATTTTGGCTAATTTCTGGGTCCCCTCCAGGGGAATCCACAAACCCTGGGTACCTTTAGAATCCCCATGATGTTGGAAAAAAAGGACGCGAATTTGGTGTGGATACCTTATGTGGTCAAAAAGTTACAGGGGCCTAAGCGCGAACTACCCCAAATAGCCAAAAAAAGGCTTAGCACAGGGGGGGGGGAAAGGCCTAGCAGCGAAGGGGTTAATGCAACTGCCCCACAGTTGAGTAACGGTAGATGCTATGTCTACAGCACTGTTAACGATTTGCACCTTTGTGCCTCGGTGCCACTGCACCATTGCTAGCTAGCTACTGACTGAAAGAAAGGTTGATTACAAGGAAATTGACAAAGAGACTATTGAAAACACACGAGTAGTATTAAGATTTGTTTACACAATGTAAAACTAGAAGCATTGTCAAAGATCAAGTGGCAGAGACGGATTAACATTAAAAAAAACAGGCAAACAGCTAACAAAGGTGGAAACAGAAACTGTATAGGGGCAGGTTATTCAGTATCAAATAGGTAGGCTAAGCAGACTTGTTTATATATATTTTTTCTTAAAAACATAGAGCATTATTACCCATCCTGAACTTCACTATAAGATGGTAGTAAGTACTACACGCGAAAATAGAAAATTACCAAGCATAAACCATCACCATACTTTTTTTGCTATGACAGCCACAGTACAACCTTTGAATCAGTCGATCTAGAGCTCCGGAACATACAAAGAGCTGGCAACATAGCTGTTACTAGACGCCGGATGGGACAATTAAATCATATGAGGTGTGATTGTCAGGCTCTATCGAGTGCATATAACAGAATCATAGACCGTAATGTTTCTATAAAGCAGCTTTTACGGCGTTACTTGACATTATTAAATAAACAGTAAAATTTGCTAACCTTGTCGGTAAATAGAGTCCAGTTTTAAAGCTCCCAAATATTTTCACCTGGAACACAGAAGCAGAAATATAAGAAAAGCTTACCATTTGATCAGCACATGCTTTAGAAGACAAATGGATCTAGAAATGAAGCAGAGTGCTGCCGAATAACACTTATTTTTTTCACTGTCGCCCTTAATAAGCAGGAAAGCCATTTCCTAGAAGATGCGTGCATTATAAAATTTAAGAACTATGATAGTTTACACGTTTGGCTTATAAAGTGAGAAAGAAATACACCTTTTTTACCAGCTTTATTGGGATATTGTGCAATACAGTACAGTGGGTATAACCTTGGGTACAGATATTTTGGACAATCATTACAGGAATTTTGCAGCATGACCCAGTACTTACAAACAAAACGTAAGTGCACCAAAAACTAACCGCCTTAGAAAAAGCATGAATGTCATGTGTTTCGTGGTAATAATGTTTTAGTTTGCCTGCGAACTATCCGTGGCGCAGGTTGCTTGCTAGTGAAAGAAATACATAGTCTAAGATTCGACTCAATCAAATGGATATGGAGCAATGAAAAACAAAAAGTTCTTGTACTGCAGATAATGCAGTTAAGTAGTAATGCCAAAATAACCCATTTAACTTTAAAATACATAAGAACTAACTGAATAAAAGATGATTTATGCATCCTCAGAATCTTGTATCCCCCATCACTTTTAGCTCAGGGAAAGGAATGTGCTTCTTAGGGCACAACCGGCAGAGCTATCGCCAAGCATTTGCTCGGCAGTTCTCAGTTACAGTGAATGTATGTCGGCAAGCACATTCCTCCGTGTTACACAGCACATGCCGTCTCATCGCTGCCTAAAGCCAAAGTGTGAATCACCTTAGAGAAGAACGACTTCACTGGTTTCTCCATACAACCCTCAACATATCACGATTTTACCTAGTCTCAGTATTAACAACATTTTAAACAGCAATACTTTACATCTTATTTTTTATTGTATTTTTTACAATGACCGTGTTTTTTTATTTTTTTATTAAGGAGGGCAGATCAGCTTTTGTACCCAGTGACCCACCTGTGCTATACAGTGCATTATTATAATTTCAATCGTACAAAATTAAAATAGAAGTCATTTTGCCAGTTTGAATGGAGGATTAAAAACTATTCTCACTCGCTAAGAATTCTTTACAGAATTCTGCTTCACAAATGTGAGGTATCGAAAACTAGAAAGTGAGAAATTTACTGGCATCTATGTAACTTAATACTCGAACAAGCATTTTGCTTCAAATGCACAAAAAAGCTCCAAATAAAGCCTTCAGAGATATTTGGAGCCACTTATTTTTATTAATTCACTTTTCAATTTTATTTACTGATAGGCACCCGACCTTCAGCCATTCAGAACACAGTAACACATGGATGGCTACTGTTTATGTGTGAACATTTTTTTTTTTTTTTTTTTAAGTGATGATGCCTCCATTGTTCTGGTTAGATCACACTTTCCAGAGAAAAGGCATTTTTTGTTTTGCTAACAACTCTGGCACCATTCAATAAATGTGAACAAATCCTCCCCCAAAAATAGTCATTTGAACTGGGTTTGGCATGGCATGTTTCATGCAGATCCTTCTGGCAGGGGCAAAAAAAAAAAAAAAAAGGCAGGGGGCAGGTAAAAGAAAGTAACTTTTCAAATTTTAATTCACTTAGGAAGCCGCTGACAGCTACAGAAAACAAGCATTTGCAATGCAACAGATCTAGCATTTCTCAAAGTTAGAGCTGTTGGCGTTGAAAATAATATTTTTTACTTTTGATTTTTTATTTGCAGTGGCGTTAATGAACAAGTTACTTACCTTCGGTAACGATATATCTGTAAGAAATATATTAGTTATGGTTTCCTTACCTTAGAATTACTCCAAGGCGTCAGACTGGATCCGGAGAATTTTTTCTCAGCAGTACCCCTGCGCGTAGGTAGGTGGCGTCGGTCTACTCCGCATTCGTCGTTGGCGTCGTGATCGCCAGAATGAAGTCGCCCCTGCGCGCTGACGTCAGTTCTTTTACATGACATTTCACGCCGGAAGCGCAGAGCCATGCAAGACACTGAACACTGGTGCACAACACTAGGGCCCTGAAAGGGAGTCCCTTACTCTAGAAGTCAGTTCGCAGAACAGGGAGGATGGGTGGGACAGTAAGTAATCTACAACTAATATAAGTCTCTTACAGATATATCGTTACCGAAGGTAACTAACTTGTTCATCTGAAAGAGACTATTAGTTATAGATTCCTTACCTTAGAATAGATACCCCAGCAATACCAACACCGGAGGAGGGTCTGCGAACTAAGTTCACAGCAGAAAGTCCTGGAGAACTAAACGGCCAAAGAAGCCGTATCTCTGGACTTGACTATCCAGGCAATAATGCTTAGTGAACGTGTGCAGTGATGCCCACGTGGCTGCCTGGCAGATGTGACTGAGAGGGGGCTCCACGTCCCAAAGCAGTAGTGGCTGCCGTCGCCCTGGTGGAATGGGCACGCAGCCCTACCGGAGGCTCCTTTTTCACCAATGAATAACAGATTTTAATGCAAAGGACGACCCACATCGAGAGATGGTTCATTTTTGCACTGCCCGACCTTTCTTGGCGCCACATAGCCAACAAAGAGTTGATCGTCCACCCGGAATGGTTTTGTGCAATGCAGATAAAATGATAATGCACGTTTTGGATCCAGACGGTGGAGTCTCTCCTCCTCCATGGAAGGATGCAGGGGTGGGAAGAAGGTGGGCAAAATGATGGTCTGTCCTATGTGGAAAGAGGTAACCACTTTGGGAAGAAAAGGTCTAGTCCGGAGGACAACCTTGTCCAGATGGACAGCAAAGAAAGGAGGTTTAGAAGATAGAGCCTGAAGCTCACTCACCCCGCGAGCAGAGGTGATGGTAACCAGAAAAACAGTCTTTAAAGTCAAGAGTCTGAGAGGACAAATATGTAGTGGCTCGAAAGGAGCACACACAAGGTAAGTCAAGACAAGATTCAAGTCCCACTAGAGCATTACGAAAGGAATAGGAGGAAAAAGGTGAGTAATGCCCTTAAGAAACCTATTTACAATAGGGGACTTGAAAAGAGAAGGCTGATCAGGAAGGCGAAGAAAGGCCGAAATGGCCGAAAGATAGCCTTTAAGAGTGCCCAGAGCAGAGCCCTGCTGGGCCAAGGAAAGAATGAAGAGGAGAACCTCTGAAAGAGGGGCAGAAAGGGGATCCACAGCCTTTGCTGTGCACCATGCCACAAATTTGTTCCATCTACAGGCGTATACCGTTTTGGTGGAGGGACGCCTGGCTGCCAAGATAATGTTACAGGCTTCGGGAGGAAGGTCGAAAGCTGTCAACTGTCGCCGCTCAATCTCCACGCAAGGAGGTGGAGGCTGGACAGGTTAGAGTGGAGGACCGTCCCCTGCTGCTGCGACAGAAGATCCTCCCGAAGAGGCAGTCTGATCGGAGGATCAATGGCCATGTTCAAGAGCTCAGGATACCACACTCTTCGTGCCCAATACGGAGCCACAAGAATGACTTGGGTCCGGTCGTGCTTGATCTTCTTCAGCACTCGGGGCAGAAGTGGTATAGGCGGGAAAGCGTACAGAAGACCGCAAATCCACTCGCGACAAAAAGCGTCGCCGAGCAAGTGGCTCCTTGGAAATTAAAACGCGCAGAGCTGCCGACATTGCGCGTTCTCTTCGTTGGTGAACAGATCTAACCAAGGCTCTCCCCACTGCTGAAAGAGACCTTGCACCACCTCCGAGTGAAGACGCCATTCGTGATCCATCATGCACCTTCGTCTGCCCTGGCCTTCAGAGAATCTGCCAGGTGTTGAACCACCAGGGACTTGCCCTGATGTTCCAGCCACCTCCAAAGGCGAAGAGCCTCCTGACATAGGGTTCACGACCCCACCCCGCCCTGTTTGTTGCAGTACCACGTGGTGGTGGTGTTGTCCGTGAACACCTGCACCACCCTTCCTCTGACAGAGGGAAGGAATGCCTTCAGTGCAAGACGAATTGCCAGAGCTCCAGAAGGTTGATGTGGAGCCCGGACTCCGCCGGAGACCAGAGGCCTCTGATCTCCGCCTCCCCCATGTGGCCACCCCATCCCAGGAGTGACGCATCTGTCACCACTGTGAACTCTGGGTGGGGAAGGGAGAGGGATCTGCCGTTGACCCAATCCTGGTTCGTTAGCCACCACTGCAATTGGTGTGCAGTGCCCTCCAAGATCTGGACGCAATCGGAAAGATTCCCCTGATGCTGTGCCCACTGGAACTTCAGCACCCACTGCATAGCCTGCATATGTCACCTGGCATGATCCAGCAGCAGGATGCAGGAGGCCATGAGGCCGAGCAGCCTCTGTCATTCTCACCAAAATCCGGGATAGAGGCCGAAACATCGGTATCATAGCCCGAAAATCCTGGACTCGCTGCTCGGGAGGATAAGCCCAAAACGTGCTGTATCCAGAACTGCTCCGATGAAACGGAGCTTCTGAGAGGGAATCTGGTGTGACTTCAGCACATTGATAGTGAACACCAGCGAGTGCAGGAGGTCCGCCGTAGTCTGGAGGCGCGAGACGACAGCCTGGGGCGAGCTCGCCTTCAACAGCCAGTCGTCGAGACGGGGGAAGACTGGAACCCCTGATCTGCGCAGATGAGCTGCGACCACCGCCATCACTTTCGTGAACACCCGAGGGGCACTGGTAAGGCCAAAGGGGAGAACCGTAAACTGAAAATGCTTGTGGCCGACCGTGAACCGTAGGCAACGCCTGTGGGCTAGCAGGACGGGGATGTGAAAATAAGCGTCCTACAAGTCTAACACTACCATCCAGTCTCCAGGGTCGAGGGCAGACGGGACCTGAGCCAATGTCAACATTTTGAACTTCTCCTTCCGGAGGAAGTGGTTGACGTCCCTGAGACCCAAGATAGGACGCAGGCCTTTGTCCTTCTTGGGTACAAGGAAGTAGTGGGAATAACAACCACGACCTACTTCTGGCACAGGGACTCGCTCGATAGCTCCCTTGGCCAAGAGAGCCATAACTTCTTGATGGAGAAGGGCCAAATGATCCTCGGACATACGATGGAGTGTTGGTGGCATGGAGGGAGAGTTAGTCTCAAAGGGGAGGGAGTAGCCCCTCAGACGATGTGCAAAACCCACCTGTCCAACGTGACGTTGTGCCAGTGGGGGAGGTGATGGCGGATCCTGCCGCCCACTGGCAACTGGTGGCCATGAAAGGTCGGACTAGGAGGGTTATGCAGAGGGGGCACTGGTGGACTGACCCGCCCGCTGGCCCCCAGACCCAGGGCGCTGGGTCCCACGTCCCCGACCGGGCAGAGGCTGAGCAGCTTGCGCAGGCCTGCGGCCCTGGGTGGAAGGTGGTGGGGCACCCCTTCCGTAGCCACGAAAGGGGTGAAAGGCGGGCTGAACGGGGCGAGAGGTGGCAGCGAGGCCCAAGGATCTGGCCGTAGCCTTAGAGTCCTTGAAGCGCTCGAGCGCATTGTCCACCCTGTTGCCAAACAGGCAACAGCCATCAAAGTGCATGTTCAAAAGGGTCGATTGGACATCCCCGGAAAAGCCAGTGGACCTCAGCCAGGCGTAGCGTCTCAAGGCTACTGACGCAGAAATAGTTCTACCTAGCGAGTCGGCGGTATCCAGCCCACACCGAATGGCGAACATCGCTGCGTCTCTACCCTCTCCGACCACACGGGCAAGTACAGCCCGGGCCTCCACCGGGCACAGTGGCAGTACTTGGGCAACCGTGTCCAACACGGAGTGGATGTAGCGGCCCAAGAGACATGCGGTGTTCACCGACTGCAGTCCTAAGCTGGCGGAAGAAAACATCATCTTCCCAAGATGGTCCAGCTTCTTGGATCCCCTATCTCGGGGAGCAGTAGGGAACGCGCCTTTGGATGTTGAGGCTTGGACCACCAAGCTCTCAGGGGTAGGGTGTTGAGAGAGGAAAATTGGGTCGCCCAGGGCCAGGCGGTGGCGTCGGGCAATCATCCTATCCACAGGAACCCCTGTGCTGGGCTTGGACCAAGTGACCAGAAGGATGTCTGTGAGGGCCTCATTGAACGGCAGCAGGGGTTACGAAGAGGCCGCTGCCGGCTGAAGCACCGCAGTCAGGTGGTTAGTCCAGACTGCCACCGTAGGAAGCTCAAGGCCCAAGGCCTCAGCCGCCCTACGCAACACCACAGCGTAGGAGGCTCCTTCCTCCGTGGCCATGGTAGGGTGAGAAAGCATACCAAGGTCTGGTGAGGTATCCAGGCGACTGGCCTCACCAAACTCCTCTCGCCAGTCCGGCTCTTACAGCTGGTCTGCCAAAGGGTCAACAGACACCTCTCAGTCCTCCTTACCCTCCTCTGGCTGCCACTCCGGGCGAAAAGGAACGCCAGGACAGAACAATGATACAAAAGTACCGGCCGGCGCTGGTCTAGCTCCGTGTCCAAGTCGAGGGGGAGGCCGGGGTCGACGCCGGCCGGGGACACAACCGGCATCGGAGGTGGCGGAGGAATCGTCAGAGGAATCAGCGCCAGGGGAGGTGTCGTGAGGTCAACCGGCACAGATCCGGATCCAGGCCTGGATCCCTGGGGGCTCTGCGGCGCCAAGGCCGGAGACGCCGGCATCGAAGGCCTAGAGCCCCCAGCCGAGTCCGCGGGGCCCGAAGGCACAGTCGGGCTGCCCAAAGATGGAGTGGAGCGTTTCGTAAAATGCACGAAGCTGGGCAGGGGACACTCCAGTTCCTGGGAAGGGAGGGAGGCGCGGAGCCGTCCCAGCAGGCTCTGCGGCCGGAGCCAAAGGATGACGACCTTCCGCGTCCTGCGTCGCGTCGGCCAACGGGGAGAAGGGAAGAGCGACAGTGCTTCTTCGCCTTCTTCTTGTGCTTCAAAAGAACAAGTTACTTACCTTCGGTAACGCTTTTTCTGGTGGATAAAGTATCTGCCTGTGGATTCCTCACCTTATGAATATCCCCTGCGCCAGCATTCCACGGAAATTTTTCCTAGCTCTCCCCGCCGACAAGGTCGTCACGAAGCCATGGCTCCGCACGTGGCTCCGCATGACGTCACTGGAGCCATAAGAGGACCACGTCGGCGTGATGACGTCAGTTCCACCCATTTTTTCCATGCCACCGAGGCAAACGGGCGGACCGACCAAGAGACAATGCATACATAGTACACAGTATTCACACAAATAACTGTGTAAAGTGAACAAAGGAAAGCAAAAGAAAGCAAGCATTTCCTACAAGCCTACACAAAGGCAAATAGAGGCAATACAAAATGACAATATGAGATCACATATTAACGAAAACCTCTTTTAAGGTATAAAAGGGTGGACAACGGGGAGGCGGGTGAGTCAGTGAGGAATCCACAGGCAGATACTGTATCCACCAGAAAAAGGGTTACCAAAGGTAAGTAACTTGTTCTTCTGATGGATACATCTGCCTGTGGATTCCTCACCTTATGAATAGAATCCCACAGCAGTCCCTCTCCCGGAGGAGGGTGTCCACCCTTCTATACCAAAAAGTCCTGCAAAACAGAGCGCGCAAAATGGCCATCCCTCCTCACTTCGGAGTCCAAGCGAAAGTGTGGAGAGAGGCCCAAGTTGCCGCCTTACAGATGTCCAACACAGGAACACCCCTGGACAAAGCAGACTTAGACGATTTAGCCCTGGTAGAGTGTGCTCTAATGCCTACAGGAGGCTCCTTACCAGCCAGAGCGTAGCAGATCTTGATGCACAAGATGATCCACCTGGATAAAGTGCGCTTGTGCACCGCCTTGCCCTTCATACGTCCAACATAGCCCACAAAGAGCTGATCATCCTGACGGAAGTCCTTTGTTCTATCAAGATAGAAACTAATCGCCCTCTTAGGGTCCAAACGGTGCAGCCTTTCCTCCTCCTTGGAAGGGTGAGGGGGAGGATAGAAAGTAGGAAGGGTAATGGACTGCCCTAGATGGAAGGGAGTTACAACCTTAGGCAGAAAAGCAGCCCTGGTCCGGAGTACCATCCGTTCAGCATGTATGGTCAAAAACGGAGGCTTTGAACTCAAAGCTTGAAGCTCACTCACCCTCCTAGCCGAAGTGATAGCCACAAGAAAGACAGTTTTGAAAGTCAGCAGTCTTAAAGGACAGCTATGCATAGGTTCAAACGTGGAACCCATTAAAAAAGTTAACACTAAATTCAAATCCCACTGGGGCATAATAAAAGGAGTGGGCGGGAACATGTTTGTAAGCCCCTTAATGAACCTTAAAACTATTGGAGACTTAAAAAGAGACGGCTGATCAGGCAGACAGAGAAATGCCGATAAAGCCGACAAGTATCCTTTAACAGTGGCTACAGCAGAACCCTGCTGGGCCAAATGAAGCGAAAAACAAAGAACATCAGAAAGATGAGCTTTCAAGGGATCAATAGACTTCTCTCCGCACCACTTAGCAAATTTTGACCACCTGTAGGAGTAGATAGACTTGGTGGAGTGTCGCCTGGCCGATAATATAACATCCACCACGTCAGGCGGGAGAGAAAATGAATTCAGGTTGCCCCGTTCAATCTCCAGGCATGAAGGTGCAGGCTCTGGAGGTGGAGGTGAAGAACCTGCCCCTCCGACTGCGAGAGGAGGTCTACCCTGAGAGGGAGACGGAGCAGAGGGTGCGACGAGAGGTGAAGGTCTGTGTACCACACCCTTCTTGGCCAATCCGGGGCGATCAATATGACTTGGGCCCGGTCTTGGCAAACCTTCCTCAGAACCCGAGGAATCAAGGGTATGGGAGGAAACGCATAAAGGAGTTGTGAGCTCCAACTCAACTGAAACGCGTCCCCCAACGCCCCCTGCAACGGAAACTGGAGACTGCAGAATGACGGGCAGTGCGCGTTCGAGAGTAGCAAAGAGGTCCACCCGAGGAGTCCCCCACGTCTGGAAGATGTGCCGAACTACCTCCGGATGAAGCCTCCACTCGTGGTCGGCGGAGAACTGCCGACTGAGACTGTCCGCACGTTTAGCACCCCGGCCAGATTTGCCATCACGCAAATCTGATGGACCTGAGCCCAGGACCAAAGTCGCAAAGCCTCTCTGCAGAGACGGTACGACCCCACTCCTCCCTGCTTGTTGACATACATCGCGGTAGTGTTGTCCGTCAGGACTTGAACCGACTGACCGCGGAGGGAAGGGAGAAAGGCCTTGAGCGCCAAACATATTGCCAGCAATTCCAGGAGATTGATATGAGACAACCTTTCCTCTGGAGACCAAAGACCCTTGATCTCCAGATCCCCCAGATGAGCACCCCACCCTAGGGTAGAGGCATCCGTTATCACTGTGGCCACCGAAGGAGGAAGATGAAAGGGCTTTCCTTGAGACAGATTGCCTTCCACGCTCCACCAATACAGATCCGCCGCAGTTTCTCTGGAGATCCTGACAGACTCCCTGAGATCTCCGTTGTGCTGATACCACTGCCTGCGGAGACACCACTGGAGCGCCCTCATGTGCCAGCGTGCATGGTTGACCAACAGAATGCAGGAGGCGAGCAGGCATAGGACCTTCAGAACTGGAACAACCGCTCCATTGAGGAATAGAGGGATCATCTCTTGAATGTCGAGAATTCTTTGTGGTGGAGGAAAAGCTCGACACACAGTAGTGTCCAGTACCGCCCCTATGAACAGGATGCGCTGAGAGGGCACCAGGTGAGATTTGGGCACATTGATTGAAAAACCCAAGTCGAACAACAGTTGAGATGTTACCCGCAGATGATGAAGCACCATCCCCGGCAACTCTGCTTTGAGCAGCCAGTCGTCCAGGTAGGGGAAAACAGGAATCCCGACCTCCTGAGATGAGCTGCCACCACCGCCATCACCTTTGTGAAGACTTGAGGTGCAGTAGTAAGACCAAACGGGAGGACCGCAAACTGGTAGTGCTGCGACCCAACCGTGAAACGGAGATACTTCCTGTGCGACTTCAGGATGGGAATGTGAAAATACGCATCCTGCAAGTCGATCGACACCATCCAGTCCTCTTGCTGCAGCGCCAGAAGAACCTGAGCAAGGGTCAGCATCTTGAATTTCTCCTGCCTCAGGTAAAAATTCAAGATCCTGAGGTCCAGGATCGGACGTAACCTGCCGTCCTTTTTGGGGATCAGGAAATACCGGGAGTAGCATCCCTGACCCCTTTCCTGCTCTGGAACCACCTCTATCGCACCTTTTTGTAACAGGGCAATAACTTCCTTTTGAAGGAGAAGTAAATGATCCTCCGTGCAAAACCCCTGGCAAGGAGGAGGGAATTCCCTGAAGGGAAGGGCGTACCCATTCTCTACGAGATCCAGAACCCAAAGGTCCGAAGTGATCAATTTCCAATCTCGTAGGAAATGGGTAAGCCGGCCTCCCACAGGACCTACATGATCTGGGATGGCGGATCTAGGGCTGCTTCCCCGCATTCCCAGGAGGGGCTGGGGAGGTTGGGGAGGTGGAGGAGGAGAGTTGGCGACCGGCTCCACGTTTGCGACCTCTGCCCTTACCCCTTTAGGACCTATACAAAGGGTTTTGTTGTTGCTGCTGAGGCTGCCTGTAGCTCCGAAAGGAAGACCTCCAGAAGCCTCTGTATCTCTTAAAACCAAAACCTCTCGATTGCGCCTGCAGACCCAAAGATTTAGCCGTGGCCTTACGGTCCTTAAATCTTTGCAAGGCGGAATCAGCCTTTTCTCCGAAAAGGCAGATCGAGAAGGGCAGCCTGCACATCGGGAGAGAATCCAGAAGACCGCAACCAAGCATGTCTTCTTGTTGCAATGGACGAACCCATCACTCTGGGCACAGAGTCCGCCATGTCCAAGCCAGACTGGATGACCTGGCGAGCTGCAGCTTGAGAGTCCGCTAACACCTCACTCAGATTTCCCCCATCTTCCTCCGACAACTTTGGAAGAAGCTGTTTGGCAGAGTCCATTAAGGCATGAATATATCTACCCAAGAGACAAGTTGCGTTGGTAGATTTCAGTGCCATGCTAGCTGAAGAAAAAATCTTCTTCGCAGACTGTTCCATTTTCTTGGAATCCTTGTCGGCGGGAGCTTGCGGAAAAGCCCCTGTAGACTGCTTCGAGCACGAAGCCTGTACCACCAAGCTCTCAGGAGAGGGGTGAGATGAAAGGAACACTGGATCTCCAGGAGCAGGCCTGTATCTTCTGGACACTGGCTTTGAAACCGCAGGTGCAGAAAGAGGGTTGCGCCAAACATCAAGTATAGGCTCAGTCAGAGCATCATTAAAGGGTAACAGTGGTTCAACCAAAGAGGATGGAGAGTGGAGTACCTCTGTAAGAAGATTAGGCTTATACTCAGCTGTAGGAAGTTGCAAATCTAAAAGTTCCGCAGCCTTCCTGATCACAGTATGGTACGGAACAACATCTTTCGAGGGGGAAGCCTTCTGAGAAACAAAGTCCCACTCAGGAGAAACATCAAGTCCACTTGCCTCACACAAGTCCTCAAACACATCCTCTGTGTCATACAGTTCTCCTTCCTCCCTCTCTTCCAACTGGTACTGCTCTTCTTCCAACAACCTCTGCGCCTCTCTCCTCGAGCGCATCTTCGGCTGCAGCGGCGATGACTCCGGGAGCAGCGTCGAAGGAGGATCCATCTCCGTAACCGGCGCCGATCGAATCCGTGAATCTACCAGAGATGGAGCCTGGGATTCCCCATACGGCGTCGACATCCTCGGAGCCGGAAAATGCCAGGACGACGTCACTGGCATGAAGGGCACAAAGGGGGCCTGTGGGTACTGTTGAGGCACACCCAAATTAAATGCCATAGGACCCGTGGGACCCGAAGGTGCACCAGAGGGGTATGAGGCCCTGGCGAAAACGCCATACATAGCGTTAAGAAAGCGTGACGGGTCTGAACCCGGGGCCGGAAACTGAGGAAGTTGGTCCGGCTCGAGAGCCATACGAGGCACCTCTGGAAACCGAGCCGCTGGAACCGCAGGCACCTCAGTATCAGCCGGATGCGACACCTCCTCTGAAGCCGGAGAGAATCTCGGCGCCGGAGAACGCTCCGGAGTCCCTTGGTATGACGGGGAATGAACCGGAGTCGCCTGAGGAGACGCCGATGGAGAAGGAGAGATAAAGTCCTTAACTCGACGTCGAGGTGCCGGAGAAGGCGATCTCGAAACCACAGCCTTTGTCGATCGGCGTCGAGAAGTATGTCTCTTCTTTTTCTTATGCCTTCTCTTGGAGTCATGCGAAGTCGAAGACTTGGACTTCGACCTTTTTCGACCCCTTTTTTCTTTTCTTGCCTTGGCCATGTATAGCTTGGCCTCCCGCTCCTTCAGAGCCTTCGGGTTCATTTTTCTGCAGGAAGAACAGCCCTCGACGTCGTGGTCAGACGACAAACACCAAAGACAGTCTTCATGCGGGTCCGTAATAGACATATGTCCTCCGCATTCCTTACAGGGCTTAAAGCCAGACTTCTTCGGGGCAGACATGTCAAAAGAGAGAAAGATACAATCCAAAATACAAAGTATCCAGTCGAAAGTATGGAGAGTCCCAGAAAAAACCGTTTGCGTCGACAGCGCAGAAAAAAGGGAACGGACGTCATCACGCCGACGTGGTCCTCTTATGGCTCCAGTGACGTCATGCGGAGCCGCGTGCGGAGCCATGGCTTCATGACGACCTCGTCGGCGTGGAGAGCTAGGAAAAATTTCCGTGGAATGCTGGCGCAGGGGATATTCATAAGGTGAGGAATCCACAGGCAGATGTATCCATCAGAATTACCGGATGGCGAAGACTTCGAGGAGGAATGATGGTGGTGACTCTGCGACACCTCTCTCGACCGGGACCTCGAGCGGCGCAGAGCTGACTGCAGGGCCTCCAGAAGCTTTCGGGACTGCTCCCGCAAAGACTTTTGGTTCATGGCCCGACAGTCTGAGCACGACTTCGGGTCGTGGTTGCGCTCCAGGCACCAGAGGCACACGAGGTGTGGGTCCATGACCGACATCAATTTGTGACAGGAGTCACAAGGCTTGAAGCCGGTCCGACAATGAGACATCCCTACGTGCAACCGGAGTCGAATGACTCCAAAAAGATGTGAACAAAAGTCGAAAAAGTGCTAGTCAAAAAAGACTAAGGGTACCGCTTTCTCCAAATCTGCGCAGGCTGGGGCAGAAAAAGAAAGAACGGACGTCAGCGCGCAGGGGCGTCGTCTAAATAGATACCGCGACGTCATTCCGGCGATCACGACGCCAACGACAAACGCGGAGTCGACAGACGCCACCTACCGATGCGCAGGGGTAATGCTGAGAAAAAATTCTCCGAATCCAGTCTGACGCCTGGGGGTAATTCTAAGGTAAGGAATCTATAACTAATAGTCTCTTTCAGATATATTTGCATAGCACTATTGCCAATGGTATAAAAAAGCAAAAGTAAAAAAAACTGTAATTTTCAACGCCAACAGCTCTAACTTTTACAAATGCGAGACCTATTGCATTGGAAATTCAATCTGTCTCGCATTTGTTGGAGTTATTGGCATTATAAATGCCAATGTTTTTTACCTAGCCATGTTGTAGGGTGCAGTACCATCTGTGGCCAAAAGAAGTCCCATGGGTCACAAATGGTACTGCACCCTGCAGAAGATATGGTAAATCCACCCTACCCATAATGCATTGGATGCAAGACAGTACCACGAGTACATTCAAATAGCTATGTCCATATATACAATTAGTAGCTTTGAAATGCGACAAAAGAATTAATTATATTAATTCCCGATTAGGTTGTACTCGGTGTGGAGCTGAAGGGAGATATATAGAAGGTCTCATATAAATGTAAGATGTGCTAGTGAGTAAAGTAACCACTGCCAGCCTTGCTTAGGACCAAGCATGTGTCCTGCCTGAAGCCCTTTAAGAAAATAGTGCTCCGAGGCCGTAATTAAAACCTAGGGAGTAACACATGTAACAGGGGGTGTCCTCATAGGAGGTTACAAGAAGAGACAAGGCGGTACTAAGGAGGGACTACTGAGCCTATTGACCAATAAAAAGCCACCATTTACAAAGGACAGGGACAGGAGCTGTCTTGTGGCTCATGGCCTGCCTGGATACGTTGGCGGGCCTGGCTGCCATGATGACTTTTGCGCACGTTACTCTTGACTGTTGTTCTGTCGCCCTCTGCTACTGCCAAGTTATTTTACAACTGTCTGCATTTTCTGTTTCTCACCTTTTCTCCTGTTCCCTTTGGGCTCAGTCTGAACAACAGTTACAAGGTCGAATAACAAATCCCTGGTTCTTACTGATTTGGCCCGTCCCTCGCACCTAGACATAACACCATGTACAGCTGCCATGGAGAAATTAGTGTGCTTTTAATAAGGCGGTCACCCGCTCTAGAGGGCACTTGGAGACGAACGTTCCAGAGAGAAGAGCTGTGATTGTCTGCTGATGTAGTTTTGCATCTAGAGACTGAGGTATGGGGGTTCGCTAGTCAAAGCCCAAAGGTCTTCTATTCTCATAATAAACTGGCTTCCAGCACGGGGAGGGTGGTAATGTTAGTTCGACATATATCCACTGCTTTATGAGATGCTTTCCCCGTTCGTATTCTATGGAGTAGTAACTATGCTGATTATATTATTCATATGTATTATGTTATTGGTACTGACACGTGTACTGTATCTTAGAGCACGTAAGTTGAAATAAATATTTTGAACTATACAGTGTCTCTTCTTACGCATGTTGTGGACAGGTACGAGTGTGACGAAAGAGTGTTCTTGCCTCTGCGAGTCCTGAGTGAGAGAGAGATACCGTGTTCTGGGTTGTCTAATCATTGGTACATTAGTGCTAATGGGACGCTAAGGCTAGTTGGGTTGGGGTTTTGGGTGCTAAGGTCTATGGTTGGCTCACCACTATATTTCAAGGTCCTATTATCCTGTACATAGCTCTGTATGTGCAGAAACCCTATGACATGGCGCCCAACGTGGGGCAGCTTACTTGCGAGATGCTTGAGTAGTACTTGTGCTTGTCCACAAACCCCTCACGTACGCTTCCGGAAGCGTGTGTGACGGCGATACCTCCTATATTGTAGATTTTGTAGGTTCTTTCAAGCTTGATGTTATTAAAAAAAGTTTTTTTTAAATATAACCCTTTTTGTGCTGCCTCGTGTAAGATTGTTGAATAGACCCGTTAGTAATGGCGGGTATAGACATAGCGGCGCATAGCCGCACAGCACTCCGGGATCACTTACGGGTGTATGGAGTGCCAGACGCGGGAGTTGAACTAGTCTTTGTGGTTCAAGCCGATCCGGCTTTCCACTTTGAAGTGTTCTACTCTTGGATCACTTTTCCAGCGGTGAACGCGAACGATAATCTGTTCCATGAATATGAACCCACCGTTGTTCCTGTTGTCTATAGACCTTATACTAATCTTGAAGTACCGCTCACGGCTTGGCAACACCGTGTTTGGTTTAATGGCGCCTTCCCACAACCGACTACCACGGTTCGTTTAGGCCCCTTATCAATTGAAGGGGCCACTTGGCCTGATTTGGCCGGGTACACCCCACATCCGCGTTATATGACAATACCAGTCGCGGAACTGCGCACTATGTATGCGGCCTTGGTGCAGGTGCATCGAGCATTAGTGCGATATGTTACAGGCAGCCTCCATGGAGCCGCTCCTGGAGTTGCCGGCCAACCAGCTGCTGCAGGCGGAGTGACCATAAGTCCTGTCATGGTGAATTCGGTGATGGGCAAACGTCCACAAAATAAGGATGATTTTCCTTATTGGCTTGCACAAAAGTTTGATCAGTTGGAGGCAGTTTTTCCACATACAACTCCAGTGGATAAACATCGTATTTTAACGATTAGTTTGCCAAAAGACTTAATTCCCGAGTTGACAGCATGTGACAACTGGGGTAAGGTATTCGCAGCAGTATATTCTAAATGTTTTGGTACTCCTTCCATGACGGTTCTCCCCTCTGTAATTAAAAAGTACAGGATGAACATGGCCCTGAAGCGGCTGTGGAATTAGGGATGAGACTGGTGGGAGTGTTTGAAGTAGTAGCTGAGCTGATCCTTGCGAATGTCAAGGGCGATGCAGTGAACTTTCAGTAGCTAACGCATTGGCTTTAGTCCCAGAATTGGACAAGCCTCGCGAATTACCGAAAATTATTACCCAGGCTTACAAAACTATTGGTAGAAATAGCCTGGGTAACAAGCCTTTTGCAAAACAGCAAACACAATCGCAACCACAACAGCAACAAACCAAATCTCAATCTGAGAAAGATGAGAAACCAGTTTTCACTAAAAAGAGCTGGAGGCTGAAAAACAGGGAAAGCAACAAAAGAAGCCGGGGTCGCGAGGCGCATCCCCGGTTTCAGTTTCTTCTGAACGCACTTATGATTTACGCGATAGAGCGAGAATTAAGTCACCGGATAGGTTTCAGATCCCTGATACGCGTTCTCCTCGTTCTTCACAGGCACAGACTGCGACACAGGCCGGTGGAGGAGACCGCCAGGATAGAGGAAGGGACCGTGAGGCCCCACAGGGACGAGACCAGCCTCGACAACAAGTCAGCGTTTTCGACCACAATTTCAGAAGAAGAAAGTTGCCGCTGTATCAGCGAAATATGCCACATACGGTGAGAACGAGGCTCCTGAATTGGACGTGGGCAGTAACCCTCCTAGACAGCGCCGCGGAAGTTACCATAGTGCGGGAGGCGCTACGTCCTCATATGGAGGCGACAGCAACTGACACATTCATTACTGTTGAAACGGCAGACACCAGAGTGGCACCCCCTGACAGACTATTTAATATTGTCATTCAAATTGAAGGTGATATACAGCGTGTAATTAAAGGGATTTTTTGGGAAAATCTGACCTCTTCATATGACATTTTGTTAGCAGAGGCGGATTGGCCACCCCCATTCGTTCTTGCTGCGCGTCAAGGGGAGGAGGTAATCCTTCTGAGCTTTTCTCGACATGTCCCAAAGGACAAAGCGGAGGCTCTTGCAGCAGAGTGGGCAGTGTCCCTGGCTCCAGCGTTATTCCGCAATCACGTGGGTTGGGACGAGGATTCTCCCCCCCATGAAATACCTTTGCGGTCATTACCGCAGCCACAACCCCAATATCCCATAAAACGTGAAGCCAAAGGCCCCGTTTCCGAAATTCTTACTCAGTTGGAATATCAGGGAGTAATTGAACCCTGTGTATCGCCTATGAACAATCCCCTTTTCGCGGTTTCTAAACCCGATGGATCGTACCGCTTAGTATTGGATTACCGGCATTTGAACTCGCATTGTCGGACCTTTGCGGTGCAAAATACCCATAGTTCTTCGCTAGTAGACAGTCTTGTTCGTAAAAATTATAAAACGACCCTTGACCTTTCAAATGGATTCTACACGCACAACTTAGCCCCGGAGAGTGGCCAATGGTGCGCTTTTACATCCGGTGGTAAAATGTTCAAATTCAGGCGTCTTCCTATGGGCTACAAGAATAGTCCAGGCGTATTCGCCGCTCGTGTTGTCTCTTTGTTAGACGGCATCGATCCAGATGCCTGTTCGTACGTGGATGACATTTATCTGACGGACGACGAATTGTTTC
This sequence comes from Calotriton arnoldi, assembly GCA_963921515.1. NCBI lineage: Eukaryota > Metazoa > Chordata > Amphibia > Caudata > Salamandridae > Calotriton > Calotriton arnoldi. Next base: position 2,189,605 of record CAWUFW010001541.1, on the reverse strand, counting down.
CGCATCTGACCCGAGTAGACCGCATTATTCTTGAATTTGCGGTTCAGGGATACAAAATTAACTTTGCCAAATCTCATATTGCTGAATTTACCGTTTTGTTCTTGGGCTATGAGCTCAACAATGAAGGTAAGGGTTTAGCACCCCATTTTCTGGAGAAATGTGCACTTCTGTGCCCTCCTACTAATCTGAAGAAACTTCAGTCTTTGCTGGGTTTTCTGAACTTCGGACGTACATATATTCCCGAATACGCCCAGCGTATCAAGCCACTGTATGCCTTGATACAACCTACTTTTTCGAAGTCTTGCTGGCTTCCGGAGCATACCTCCATTCTGCAGTCTTTGCAGACAGACCTTCTTGAGTCCAAATACCTTTGACGCGTGATAACCACACAAACTTGGTGATTAGAATCATTCCAGGGGCAGTGGGTTTCACGTACTTAACCTTTAATGAAGGTGATACAGTACCCATCGCATACAAGTCACATCTGTACACCTCCGCAGAAATGCGGTTTTCATTTGTGGAGAAAGTGCTAACAGCAGTGCAAATGGCGATCCTGAAGGAGCGCGCACTGGCACAAGGAAAACGCATTTTGGTGGTAACACCATATCCTGCTCTAGAGGCAGTGACCAAAGCAAGTGTACCGAACTCAAAAGCATTGCACCCCCGTTGGATTCAATGGGCAACATCTTTGACGTCTCCGGATGTCACTTTCATATTCGATTCTTCGCTTCAGACTCAGGAGTTCTTACAGTATGAATTCGTTCATCCTCCTCCTCTGTCCTTATTGCCGCTTGAGGATTACGACTGTGTGATCTATACCGATGGTTCGGCACAACCGGCCACGGGTTCCAAACATGCTTATTCAGCCGCATGTGCTATTGTTGCAGGTACGTTTGTGAACGGAAAGTTCAAATCCACTGTGGTGCATACACAGACACTCGGGGACAGTACCGCACAATTGGCCGAGTTGCGTGCATTGGTGCTTGCGCTTGAGTTTGTAAATCCTGATGTGACCACTTTAATAGTGTGCGATTCTTACTACTGTGTTCAATCATATAATGACAATCTGTTCTTTTGGTCGCAAAATGACTATAGAGACGCTAAAGGCAACACAATCAAGCATAAAATGCTTTGGGTTAGAGTGGCAGAATTACAAAGACGTCTGCCACTCACGCAGGTGGTTCACACCCTAGGCCATCAGCGAGTTGGCGCACACGCTGTTGGTAACAGTCTGGCGGATGAAGCTGCCAGATCAGCAGTACTCACGTGTTCAGTAGCAGCAGTTACTAGATCCATGTCTAAAATAGACACTGATATCTTGGCAGCTATTGCTGCAACAAAAGAAGGAATGAATTACCCTAGAGGTTTCCCTTCTAAATATTCTTACCAGATAGGTCCCGATCAGGCTCCTTATGTAACAATACCTGACGTTGGTGATCGGCTGATCCCCAACGTGGACCGCAGACTATCCTTGATGGCAACGGCACACGAAGGCATGGCTTCGGCTCATGCTGGTGTGTCTGCGACAATTTCCATTTTGCAGCAGCGTTACTGGTGGCGTGGTTTATATAAAGATACACGTACTTATGTGCTTTCCTGTGACGTTTGTCAACAGATCAAGCCTTCCACGGTCACACGACCACCGCAGACCTCGCTTGGAATTTCAAACAGACCCTTTGGGTGTGTTTACTTGGATCACTGCGGTCCATTTTCTTCAGACACTGCCTATAAATATATCTTAGTGGCAGTGGACTCGTGCACACGGTTCATCTGGGTCTGGCCACAACGGAGTGCTGACGCTCGAAATGTCATTAGGGATTTGCGTGTCTTTGTGAGAATTTTTGCATGCGGCACCTTCCATTCTGACCAAGGTCCGGCGTTTGCCTCTAAGGCTTACAAGGACGCAATGGGCTCCTTGGGGGTGCGGGTGAAATTTTCGTCTCCGTATAGGCCTGAGGGCAACTATCGTTGAACGAATGAACTGTGACTTAAAGCAATCCTTGACAGCTAGAGTTATAGGTACTGGCAGGAACTGGCTGGCCCACTTGTATACCGTTCAGCGTGCACTTAATAATCTCCCTAGAAGGCCTCTGGGTGGGCGGACCCCTTACGAAATGCTCTTTGGCATACGAATGTTTGTGCCTGACCTTGATGGTCTAGACATGGCGGCGCAATCCGCCAAGTTTGATGTAGATAATCATTCTACTATGTTAGAGGACTTACAAGAAGCCCGAGACAAACTTGCAATTGCACATTTGCCTTCAGCCACAGACCCTGCTCTGCAGATTCCGGTTGCCGGCTGGCTTCCTAAGATTGGCGACCTGGTTCGAGAGAAGGTGGAGAACAAAAAAGAATTCGGCCCCTCTTTTCGTGCACCGGTTCCAGTCCTGGGCTTGAAGGGAACACGTACAGTCATCTTACCACCGCTTCCTGGTCGCAAGGAAAACAGATACATCTCAGTGGAAAATGTCAAGCTACAACATCTGGCCGATCCTGAATAGTGTCACACCAGCGGTCTCTTGTCCTGCCATTTATCGGACATGCGTTCGCGGCACGCCTGCACGAACAGTCACTGATGTTACCATGGAGATGGTTGATTTGCCTGAAAATATATTTGAACCCCCTGCATCACCCTGCATAGATGAGGACGAATATACTTATCCCGCCACAGAGTCGGTGGCACACCAACCAACAACGCCACTGAGCCCGACACGTTATTCTTTTGACTCGGATTCCAACTCATCAAAGGTCCCGTCCAAGTTTAGTCTTTTTGTATCCTGGCTACATACAGGACAAGCCCGATCCAAGATTCACTGCAACTCGTACTGTCACCACGTATTCGGTTAGTAAATTTCTGTAAACAATGGTTACAACATTCGTCCTTAGACTCTGTTAAGAAACATTTGTCTCTCCTATCAGGCACTATTGATTTATCTGACTTTATCTTGGGACCTCGTGGTCCCCGACCGAAGAGATTCATTTATGAAGCGTATAATGAACTCTGGAAGCTGTCACAAATGGAAGCTGCTTCCCGCCTTCGGGAAATAGACCAAGCAAATTTGGAAAAGGTGCTTGCTGTTGTTGACAATAGTATAAATACCCTGTCTTCCCGCATTTACACATTAGAGAATATTGTATCCTCTGTTGTTGATATTGTACAAGATGATGTCTCTATGTTGTATCATGGTCAGAATCAGTTGCGCTCAGTGATGCAGTTTGCCTGGACTTTGCAAACCCTTAAGTTAGGTAAAGTTCCTTGGAATCTCTTGAACACCACTGCCCTTTTTCTGCCTTTTAATTTGACAGAAAAACAGCAGTTCATGTCCATGAAAGATGCATCTTACACCTTGTTACATATCGAGAAAGTTGATCCTTTACCATTCTCTGTAGCGGAACTGGATTCTGCAGTGTGGCTAGTTCATGGGGTTATCGCTTTACCTTTTTCCCTGTTTGAATTTAGCTCGTGCATGAAACATTATCCTGTGGGCAGTTTCCAGCCTTTGGGTAGTGCTTTCCTGCATGAACTCTGGTCCTTGCCTTTCATGTATAAATGCCTTAGAGAAGGCAAGGAAGTGTTTCTCACGGGGGAGTCTTGTGATTCAACTGTGGGTCATTCGCTTATTTGTAAACATATTAAATTGCATGGGGCTTGTAGCGTTTCAGTTCCGAATCTGGCATGTGTGCTAAAGGGTATTCCTGCTCCTGCTATTTCTCCTACTTTTACTTTGCTTACTAACGGTAGCTATTTGCTTTTAAATAACGAAGACTGTTGTGGCCTACAGGCTGGCATTCCGTATATTGTTACGGTCTCACACAGAGTTGTCTGCTGCAAGAATGTGCTTTTTCCTCCCCCTCACGAAATCGTTGATAACTCTATTTGGCCTTCCATTCCTACCATGGAGGCAGATTTCAATAAGTTGAGCAGAATAAAGGCCCTATTATTGAATGAGGAGGTTATGCTCACATCCGCCCGGGAGACATTCATTCTCCAGGTGGCGAGTACCCACAGTGAAATACAGGCCCTTTTGAACACTGACCTCCCCCAACATTTTGGGGAGTTGATTCATCGTATTTTTAACGCATCAAACACGGAGGGTCTGGTGCACTTTTTTAAGATTGTGGGGTCTGGCCTGGTGTCCACCTTTCAAACTATTTTCGGTGTGATACCGGCGTTCATACATTATTTTTTCTAGCGTCTTTGGTGGTTTCCCATTAATCCTCGCTTTGGCGGCTGGTGTCTTGCTGTTGGTCTGTTTTCTGCGCAATGGCTGCACACCACTGGGCCCTTCTCGATCCCGAACGCCTCCAGCTGCTCCGTGAGCGACTTCTGGTTGGCTTCGATGTTCTGCCCTTGGCAACTATCAGTGTGTCCTACACCCTTTCCTTTCGCTTTGCGTATTTCACTTGCGTGCAACCTGTGATGTCTTGCATCCGCTGTCCGTTCACATGGACCATGGATTATTGCCTCTCCAATTCGTCATTGTCTGTTCCGGATTTTGTTCAGTTGGTGGGTCCCTTAGAGGCCCATGAACGGGACTGTTCCGCTGCTGGCTTTATGATGCGTGCGGCTGCACTGGGGATTTTGGCACAATGTGATATCTGGGCGGCTGCTCAGAATCTCCTACAACGAAGTTATATTGAATATCACGCAAGCTGTCCCGCATTGCTTTTGGATGCTCCATCCTCTGAGGAACATTCCTGCAGCTTTGACCTGTTGGACTGGATGGCGTCTACGTTTTTTGACGATTCCAATGATGTTCTCTTGGACGGTATAGCTTTTTTCTGCTCTTCCACGTTTTTGGATTGATTAACTTGCCGTTCACTGTCGGTGGACTGCCTCATTTCTGCTCAGGTGTTTGGAACTCTGTCTTCATTTCCGTCTTGGCCGATGGACTGCCCAGGGGAGGGTGTCTTGTGGCTCATGGCCTCCTGGCCTGCCTGGATACGTTGGCGGGCCTGGCTGCCATGATGACTTTTGCGCACGTTACTCTTGACTGTTGTTCTGTCGCCCTCTGCACCTGCCAAGTTATTTTACAACTGTCTGCATTTTCTGTTTCTCACCTTTTCTCCTGTTCCCTTTGGGCTCAGTCTGAACAACAGTTACAAGGTCGAATAACAAATCCCTGGTTCTTACTGATTTGGCCCGTCCCTCGCACCTAGACATAACACCATGTACAGCTGCCATGGAGAAATTAGTGTGCTTTTAATAAGGCGGTCACCCGCTCTAGAGAGCACTTGGAGACGAACGTTCCAGAGAGAAGAGCTGTGATTGTCTGCTGATGTAGTTTTGCATCTAGAGACTGAGGTATGGGGGTTCGCTAGTCAAAGCCCAAAGGTCTTCTATTCTCATAATAAACTGGCTTCCAGCACGGGGAGGGTGGTAATGTTAGTTAGACATATATCCACTGCTTTATGAGATGCTTTCCCCGTTCGTATTCTATGGAGTAGTAACTATGCTGATTATATTATTCATATGTATTATGTTATTGGTACTGACACGTGTACTGTATCTTAGAGCACGTAAGTTGAAATAAATATTTTGAACTATACAGTGTTTCTTCTTACGCATGTTGTGGACAGGTACGAGTGTGACGAAAGAGTGTTCTTGCCTCTGCGAGTCCTGAGTGAGAGAGAGAGATACCGTGTTCTGGGTTGTCTAATCATTGGTACATTAGTGCTAATGGGACGCTAAGGCTAGTTGGGTTGGGGTTTTGGGTGCTAAGGTCTATGGTTGGCTCACCACTATATTCCAAGGTCCTATTATCCTGTGCATAGCTCTGTATGTGCAGAAACCCTATGACAGAGCCAATTAAAAAGATGGGTGGAAAGTGAGCGGAGCTTTATGCTCATATCCGGATTACAGCCTGTTCGAAGAGACAGCGCAAGCGCTGCCTAGGCGTGTCACATGGCACATAGGGACAGTGTAGTTTTTCTCTAAGTTAGCATGAACACGCTGCAGCTTGCCTGCTGCTTTGCGCACGTTACTACACAACTTTAGTTTTGCAATAACTTCTATGGCAGTTTTCACATGAGAACTTATCGCTGTGTTCACTCTGCAGGTTCCTGGGATTTTGACTGAACATTGTGAGCAAGGTGGAACAACAATGCCAGAACGTTCTGAAGAAGGTACAGGATGAACACGGGGTTGGTCCAGCCCTGGATTTGGGGATGAAGTTGGTGGGAATGTTCCCAATTGTCTTCGATATGGTTCTGAGCAACATTAAAGGTGAAACAGTTTGCTCACAATTACATCAACGCCTAGCGGCGGTAGCGGAATTCGATCGGAAGCGACAGATGCCTATTATTATTGCGGATGTGTATACATCTTTGGGTCGCTATAGTTTGAATAATTCGACCGTTTACTCAGCCACAAGTGAACCCCCCCCCACCCTGAAAAGGAGGGTCGTCCATTCTTTCCTAAGAAGGCTTGGAACAAAATTGCAGCAACAACAGAAGCCTGGTTCGCCACCACCTGACGCTTCTGAACCTAGATATGATTTGCGTGACCGCTCTAAAATGAAGACACCCGAGAGGTTCCAGGTTCCTGAGCCTCGTTCTCCCAGTTCGTTTCAGGAATCGTCAGATCAACAATTCGGCAGAGGCGCGACAGGATCGCAGACAAGGCGAGTCTACGCAAGCAAGACGTGACCCGCAGCGCCAGTTTGATGTGAAAGTCAAACCGGAGGAACCACCTCATTATCATGCCCCACTTCAGTAGAAAAAAGATGGCGCTTTGACTGCAAAGTATGCCTCAGACGGTGAGAACCCTGCTCCTCGACAGGAGTTGGGCAGTAACCCTCCTTGACAGCGCAGCGGAGGCTACCATAGTGCAGCAGACACTCTACCCACGTCTGGAGGCGAAAGCAACTGACACTTTCATTACTGTAGAAACAGCTGACACTCGTTGCTCCTCCTGATAGGCTTTATGAAGTTAGCCTTCAAATTGAAAGTGACAATAAACGCCCCACAAAAGCAGTCTTCTTATGATAATTTATTGGCGGAGGTTGATTGGCCTCCCCCTTTTGTCCTAGCTTCCTTTAGAGGGGAAGATGTTATTTTACCCAGTTTTTCGCAATTCGTACCCGATGACGATAAATTGGCTTATGCCTCAAAATGGGCATTGTCCTTAGCTCCGGATTTATACCACAATCAGGCAGGTTGGGACGAGGATTCCCCAGTTCATGTGATTCCTTTACGTTCTACACCTCAGCCGCAACCACAGTATCCAATTAAACGTGATGCAAAAGCGTCCGTGAGTGACATCTTGACTCAATTGGAATATCAGGGTGTGATTAAACCCTGTGTTTTTCCTCAATTAATAATCTTTTTCCAATATTGAAGCCGGCCGTATCGTATAGTTTTAGATTACAGGAATTTGAACATCCAAGTTAGTACCTTTGCGGTTCAGAACACCCATAGCTCTGCATTAGTGAATAACATTGTTCGAATAAAGTACAAAACCACTTTGGATATTTCCAATGGATTTTTCAGCCACTCTTCAGTTCCTGAGAGTCGCGATTTGACCGCATTCAGTGCGCTAGTCAATCAGACGATATGCGAGAATGCCTATGGGGTAGAAGAATAGCCCTGGTGTGTTTGCGGCACGCATTGTTTCAATTTTACATGAGATTGACCCGGATGCCTTTTCGTACATCGATGACCTTTGTTTGACTGATGATGGGATGAATCCTCATCTTATGTGCGTTGATCGCATTGTCACACATTTTGCGAGATTAGGCTACAAATTTAATTTAGCAAAATCACACATTGCCTTTCTGGAAGTGCTTTTCCTTGGTTATGAACTCAATAACGAAGGTAGGGGGTTGGCCCCACACTTTTTGGAGAAATGTGCTCAATTACAGCCTCCTTCTACCCTTAAAAAATTGCAGTTATTGCTGGGTTTTTTGAATTTCGATAGAACCTACATTCCCGATTATGCCCAGCGTATCAAACCGCTCTACGCGTTGATACAACCCTCTTTTTCGTCTTCCAAAACATACAGCAATACTTAGGTCTTTGTAGTCTGATATGCTTGGGACTTAATTCTTGTTAACGAGAGACAATACTACTAATTTGGTGATACGGATTGTACCAGGAGCACTGGGATTCACTTACTGGACTTTCAATGAAGGGGACACTGACCCCATTGCTTATAAATCGCATTTGTATACTCCAGCTGAGATGCGTTTCTCATCTACAGAAAAGATTTTGACAGCAGTTCAGATGGTGATTCTGAAAGAACGCTCTTTGGCACAGGGTAAACGCTTTTTCATGGTTTTGATAGTGCCGGCATTAGAAGCAGTCACGAAGGCTAGTGTCCCGAATTCCAAAGCCTTACATCCACGTTGGATACAATGGGCTAGTTCTTTGACGTCAGCTGATGTCAATTTGATCTTTGACCCTTTGCAGACACAGGAGTTTTTACAATATGAACATGTTCATCCTCCTCCTTTATCATTACTCCCTCTTGATAAGTACATATGCATTTGTTTCACTGATGGGTCTGCACAGCCAGCCATTGGTTCTAAATATGCTTATTTGGCAGCCTGAGCAATTGTGGCAGGTTCGATTGTGGATCGGGATTTCAAATCCTCCTTGGTGCACACAGAATCTGTTGGGGATTGCACCGCTCAATTGGCGGAGCTAAGTGCTTTGGTTTTGGCTCTCGAGTTTGCTGATCCGGATGTTCCTACACTTGTGTGCGACTCTTCTTACTGTGTACATTCCTTCAATGACAACTTATTCTTCTGGACACAAAATGATTTTCATGATTCTAAAGGCAGCGCAATTAAGCTTAAAACGCTTTGGGTCAGAGTGGCCGCTCTTAAGGAACGTTTGCCACTCACACGTTATTCATACTTTGGGACATCAACGTGTGGGAGCACACGCTGTTGGTAATTCATTGGCAGATGAGACAGCCAAAATCTACAGTAGCTACTTGTTCAGTAGCAGCAGTCACTAGGTCCAAGACTAAAATTGATGATATTCTTGCGGCTATTGCTGCGACGAAAGAGGGTACGGAGTTTCCGCAAGTTTTCCCTTCACGTTACACATACCACTTGTCGTCTGATCAAATTCCATTTGCAACTATCCCATCCGTCGGAGATCAGCTGATTCATAACGAGAACCGCAGACTTGCTTGAATAGTGGCTGCACATTAAGTTGTTGCTTCTGCACATGTCGGGATGACAGCGACTATTTCTCTTTTATAGCAATGTTTTTGGTGGCGTAGTTTGTACCAACAGGCACGTAAATACGTTCTTTCCTGTGACATTTGTCAACAGATTAAGCCTTCAACAGTTTGACATCCACCCCACACCCAACTGTATATTTCAAATCAACTGTTGGTTGTATTTATCTTGATCACTGTGGTTCTTCGACATCTGATAATGCTTTTGGGAGATGGCCCCACCCGGTCCAAATTCTCAGGTTCTCCAGAACCGACCTCCTGCAATCTCGCCAATTCGCTTGAGTCCATGTGGCTAGTGAGGGGGTCAGCTGAAGTCCCAGGTAGCGAATGGAATTAGTCGCCCACTGGTAGGGGACAAGAGACTGCAACACAGGGATCTCCTCCCGAGGGATCGTTAGGTTCAGAGCCCATGATTTTTCATGATTAATTTTAAGGCCAGATGCCGATTCAAAGGACTGCAACAAAGAGAGGAGAGCTGGGAGAGAGGCATGCGGACGGGTTAACGTGAGAATAAGGTCATCCGCAAAGAGAGCCACTTTGTGTTGTTGGCCACCAAGGGGAATGCTGTGGACCTCCGGAGCCTGCCGAATCAGCATGGCCAGCGGCTCCACCACAAGGGCAAATAGCAAGGGGGACAAAGGACAGCCCTGCCGCGTGCCTCGGTGTATGGAAATGGAGGCCGTGAGCTGGCCATTAACCCGCACTCGAGCCTGCGGCGAGATATAGGGGGCCATGATCCGGGCAATCATGGACGGGCCTAACCCAATTTTGTGTAACACGGCTCGGAGAAAGGTCCAGTCCACACGGTCGAACGCTTTCACCGCGTCAAGCGATAATAGACACGCTGGTATGTCCCAATGATGGGCCTTCCCTACAAGGTGAGCGACTCGGCGGACGTTGTCCGCTCCTTGACGATGGCGGATGAAGCCAACCTGATCCGGTTCGATGAGCCCGGGTAAATGCGGATCGAGCCGCCTGGCCAATATTTTAGTGGCATTCCAGCCGTCATCAGCCAGGCTGGATGATGATGGCTGTAAGCCAGAAACCGGTCCCAGGATACTTGTTTCCGGTCCAGGGAAGACATGGCTTGGCAGTTCGGGCTGGACTGTTCCCATGAGGCACAGGGTCAGACTGATTTGCATATGGCCATGTCTGAACTGGGGTGGTGGAGTGAGCTAAAGAATGATGATGGATTAAACCCAGATCTGTTGACTGGGGGTGAGTGTTTGATTGGCTCAAACGTTCCGTCCATCACCCCCCCCTTTTGTATCGCTTTGGTCGCCCTAAGTTGGCGGGGGTATGCCCAGACGTGGGTCCCTTGCTCACTTTGCCACTGGATTCAAGCAAGCCTGGCTGATGACGGCTGAAATGCCACAAACCGGTCCTAGGATGCTTGTTTCCGGTCCAGGGAAGACATGGCTTGGCAGTTCGGGCTGGACTGTTCCCATGAGGCACAGGGTCAGACTGATTTGCATATGGCCATGTCTGAACTGGGGTGGTGGAGTGAGCTAAAGAATGATGATGGATTAAACCCAGATCTGTTGACTGGGGGTGAGTGTTTGATTGGCTCAAACGTTCCGTCCATCATCCCCTTTTGTATCGCTTTGGTCGCCCTAAGTTGGCGGGGGTATGCCCAGACGTGGGTCCCTTGCTCACTTTGCCACTGGATTCAAGCAAGCCTGGCTGATGACGGCTGAAATGCCAGAAAACGGTCCTAGGATGCTTGTTTCCGGTCCAGGGAAGACATGGCTTGGCAGTTCGGGCTGGACTGTTCCCATGAGGCACAGGGTCAGACTGATTTGCATATGGCCATGTCTGAACTGGGGTGGTGGAGTGAGCTAAAGAATGATGATGGATTAAACCCAGATCTGTTGACTGGGGGTGAGTGTTTGATTGGCTCAAACGTTCCGTCCATCATCCCCTTTTGTATCCCACCCGGTCCCCAGCATATACCTACCTATCCGGATGAGAGGACTCAATACGACTGCCAAACGCAGAGCAGGACCCGGATACAAAACATTGACAGCAGTCAACTCTGGGAGATAACCCCGCCCCCATGTCATGTGTCCCCACAGGGGGAGAGGCAGCGGTGTGACGCGACAGACGAAGGCGGAGCTGACCCCGGAAGAACCTGGGAAGAGAGAGAAAAAGGGCTGTCCGGAAGGAGACGAGGAAGTAAGCCGGAGGGACGGAGAGAGAGCGCGAGTGGAGCAGACGGAAAGGAAGACCCTGAGGGAGGATCCAAAGAAGAGGCCGACGTCAAGGGGGAAGACGAGCGGTGGAGCGAGGATTGGTGGTGTCCTCCGGAGGATGCAGGAGAGCGGCCGTAACTCAGGAGGGTTGCGGCGGAGCAGGTGAGTGCTGACGGGCTGGGCGGGTAGTGGGAAAAGAACGAGAGGCGTTGGGGGGGGGGGGGAAGCACGACTACGGGCACTAAGCAAGGAATGCTTGGCACCCTCACTACGCACATTCGGAGAAACCCTGCACACCCCGGATTTGAGAGACAGCACGAGATACTAAGTGTCCGCTGTCACAACCCCTAACGTGGTCAGTGGTCCTGCTGAAGCACGAAGTAGGATGCACGACCACCACATTAGACAAAGCCTAAAAAGACGTATTCTAGGAATTGTCCCTTCTTTTCTTGTCCTTTCCTTTCTGTGGAACTCCCAATTTTTTCTATTTTCCTGCGACACCGGACGGGTGAGGTGAAGGGTGCACGATTCACTAATTACACACAAAGGTCAGGGACTTACTGCTCCTTTTCTCTACCCATTTCTGAGCCTCCGGGAGGAGAAGACCTCTGAAAAGGAAGAGAAGGCGAGACGGAGGACGCAAGACCATCTGCAAGAGGAGGAGAAAAACCTGAAGAACCCCAAAATATCCCGCCTATAACTGAACACTTGAGTGACCCTAATAAAACCAGCAACATTAAGAAATATATACAGCCTCCGCGTCGGTTTATCCAGCCTGCGCTCCCACAGCTTTTAAGTATATCTTGGTTGCAGTGGATTCGTGCACTAGATTCCTTTGGGTTTGGCCGCAACGTAGTGCTGACGCTCGAACGGCTATAAAAGATTTGCGTGTCTTTCGGGGACATTTGGATGTGGCACCTTCCATTCTGACCAAGGTCCTGCTTTTGCCTCTAAGGCTTACCGGGATGCGATAAAGTCTCTGGGGGTGCAGGTGCAATTCTCGTCTCCATATCGGCCTGAGGCCAATTCTGTTGTGGAGCGGATGAACCGTGACTTAAAGCAATCTTTAACAGCTGAGTATTAGGTACTGGTTGGGGCTGGTTGACTCATCTATTCAACGTGCACTTAATATTCTCCCTAGAAGATCTCTGGGTGGGTGGACCCCATACGAAATGCTCTTTGGCATTAAAATGTTAGTGCCAGATTTTGATGGTCTAGATGTTGTGGCGGCTGTGCCGATTCCGGTTTCTGTCTGGCTTCCTAAAGTTGGAGATCTGGTCCGAGAGAAGGTGGAGAACAAAAAATAATTTGGTCCTTCATACCGTGCACCGGTCAGAGTCCTTGGTTTAAAAGGCACCCGTACTGTGATTCTACCTCCACTACCTGGTCGTAAGGAGAATTGTTACATTTCAATCGAGCATGTCAAGCTACACCATACGGCTGATACTGAATAGTGTGCCTACAAGCGTTCCACACCGGGATATTTCACTGAATCCGTTGGCTTCGGTTTCCTCGACTCTTCCCCAACAAATGGGGGAGATGGAATCTTCAATTGATTTGATTTGTTGCCTGTTTTACATGCTACATCTACAACTGTGGATAATGAGTATGCTTCTCCTCCAGTTGAAGTTATAACCGACATTCCTGAAAGTACAATTCATTCACCTTCCAATGAAGAACAACCCCCGTTGTTTCAACTGGGGTCCCGTGGTTACTATATGGGCCGCAATAGCTTTTCTTTTGATACATCTACGTTGTCATCATCTGTGACGGAGCCCCCTACAAGTACCAGTCTTTTCATCTCCTGGTTCAAAAAGACTTACCTGGTCCCACCCTGGACATACGTCTGGATGGTGCAGACGATGGTGTTCCTCTTTATGTGGATTGGGTTCGTATCTGGGTTTTCCCTGTTGATTAATGGTCAATACTTAGCTGAACGCTCTGCTGTGAACTTGGTTAATGGAGTTTTGGCCACTCACAATTATACCCAGTTGGAACATTGCCCAACCCCATTACCGGGGAGCTCAAAGACCCAACGGAGTAAATTTATGTATTTTACTGGCTACAATCTTTGTGACCCTGTGTCCTATTTTTATAAATTGAAGATGCCCACTCGAACCAAATTTATTCTGACACACACTAAATTAGTTTACTCCCTGTCCTTCATAACTGATTTTTCCATGAAAGGTTATGTTTACTGAAAAGACACGGTGGATTTAAAATCCATTTGGAGTACCAAAGATTGGCAAGTGCAGGGCACTGAATCATTGCATCGTGCATGTCCGATACCATCCAAGCTCATATTTTTAAATGAGACGGTACAACAGACTACTTGTTATGGTTTAGCCACAGCTAAAAATCTAAATTCTCCCTCTGTTCCATTATTGGCTGCTTATGACATGTGGCAAACACACACCAATTACACTACTGAGGACTTGACTGTCATGTTTCAGAATGGCTCTCTCAACTCTTCAAGTATTAACCCCTTGGGATGGTTATTGTGGCCAACGAGCTGAAATGCATGTCAATTACGCTTTTTGAATACCACAAAAGGGTTTACTCAAAGTAGATATGACCCTCGTTTCCCACATTCCCATAGTTTTACCACATATTCTGTGGGTAAATTATGTCAACAATGGTTAGACCATTCCACATTGTCATCTGTGAAACAGCAACTTTCCCTTTTATCAGGTGACATCGACCTTGCGGATTTTCTTTTGGGTCCTAAATCCCCTCGCACAAAATGTTTTGTTTATGCCGCATATAATGAATTTTGGAAGCTATTGCAGATGGAAGCAGCAGCACGCCTGCGCCAAATTGACCAAGATAATTTAGAAAAAGCTCTGGCAGTGGTCGATAACAGCATTAATACTGTCTTCTCGTATATATAGTTCGGATAATATTGTATCATCAATCATTGACGTTGTTCAACATGAGGTGTCCGTTTTGTACGATGGTCAAAATCAGTTACGTTCTGTGTTGCAATTTGGTTGGACCTTGCAAACACTCAAAAGTGGTAAAGTACCATGAGATTATCTCAATGCTTCAGCGCCGTCTTTACCATTTAATTTAACAGATAAACAGAAATTAATGATGATGAAAGACGCAACATATACGATGTTACATATTGAAAAACTAGACCAGTTACCATTTTCTGTGGCAGAAACTGAGAAGTTGGCCTGGTATATGCTGTCCACTAATTAAAGTGGGCACCTTGCACCAGTCCAAACGACCCTTATGATGTATGAGGTCAAAGATAACCTTTAGAAAGCTATCCTAGTGGTAGCTGTGGAGAGCAGCCCTCCGGCTTAATCTTGAAGGAATGTAAAGCAGCTTGTTTTACCAGAACATCACCTCCTATATTGACTAAATGAAAGGAGAACCACACAGTAGTTATATAAAAATATGTATTTATTAATAGAACACTCTCTACTATCCTCTACACGAGGATAGAACATAAAGTACACAATACGAGATCAATAGAACAGTTGTAAGTAGCACAATACACAGTGGGCTCCAGGGGGAGACCAAAACATATACTAAAATAGTGGTATAACAGTCACAACTGAGATCAAGACAAGGTCTGGGGCACGTAGAATCGCTGGGACCCCAAGGAACCACCCAAGGTGAGTAGACTGGGACCCCACGGAGGACGGGTGCAGTGTGTGAACACGACCGTGGGCTCCGTACAATTCTATGGGGAAGTCGCGGTTACACTTTTAAAGTTTAAGGACCCTTCTAGGAGGACTTCGAGCGAACCCTTTGGAACTTAAGAGTTTGAAGAGCCACCCCACCCGTGGATACCGTAGTACCAGAGTTACCCCATCCCAGGAGAGCCGGGTGCATAGGTCTGAAGTGGTGTCAGAAACTGCTGTCGTTCTCAATGGAGGGCTGCGAATTAGTACTGCTGCTGTGAAGGTGAAAAGGGTCCGGTGGAATCCAAGCCTGGATTCGGGAAGGAAGGAACCTGAAAGCAGAGGGGACAGAGTCTGGGTCACTTCAGGGTGACCAGGGGCTCGGTAGACGAATGCCCACCGATGTGTACTTAAGGTGCGAAGGGATGCTTGACTCTGCAGCCACGAGGACCAGGAGACGTCGAGGACGACCAGGAGCCGGAGGTGAGCTGTCCCACGAAGGATGTCGAGTGCTGAGGGGTCGTCTGGCGGGAGCACCAACAAGCCTTGGCAAAAGCAACCCACGAAGGAAGGTCAAGCAGGTTACGGTGTGGACCAGCAAGGTCCAGGGGACTCACCAAATCAATGGAGTCAGGGCAGGTCTGGAGCAAACAGGGAAGCCCAACAGAAATCAAGATGACTCTCAGAGAGACCCACAAGCCGAAGGACCAGGAGTCGCGTGGGGACCTCGGGCAAGATTGCAAAGTACCAGCCCACGGAGCACTCAGTGCTAGGAGGCCGGAGTTCTTTGGTGCAAATACTGCTCAGGGTCAGGACTACACGGAGTCCAATGCACAAGCTAGGGAATCGCCAACAAGCATATGCAACTGCAAATGGACGCGGTGCACAGAGGTTCGGGTTGTGCAGTCCCCACGAGGGATACGGGCCTCAAACTTGCTGAGAGGGAAGATCGACCTCAGGGACTTTCGAAAACCCACCTCCTGTGTTGCTGAAATCTTCGGAGTCGGCAGGAGCTCAGCAGACCGGTCAGTTGCGTTAAGGTGCCTGCTAGGGCAGGGGAGGGACTCCTTCACTCCAAGGGAGATTCTTCAGTTGTCCTTAGTGCACCACAGGTCCTGCACGGAGCCTGTATGGAGCAA
The DNA here is from genome assembly GCA_963921515.1 of Calotriton arnoldi. Taxonomy (NCBI): domain Eukaryota; kingdom Metazoa; phylum Chordata; class Amphibia; order Caudata; family Salamandridae; genus Calotriton; species Calotriton arnoldi. The sequence goes on along the minus strand of CAWUFW010001541.1, from coordinate 2,173,449 downwards.
GGGCACAGACAAAGCTTTGGACGGAAAGGGGGACGAAGTCGGGCCCAGTCAAAGTCCAGCGAAGTCCAGAGTGTCCAGACGGTCGAAGGTCAGTGGTTTCTTCTTGTAGAATCTTGTCCACGTAAAATCTAAAGTCCTACAGCAAGGTAAGCCCTTATGTACCCACAGGAGAGGGTTGGACAGATTTGGGGGACCCTCCTAGGGGAGGGTCAGGACAGAGGGGTGGTTACACCCATTTCCTTTGTCCAGTTTCGCACCAGAGCAGGAGCCAATGGCTCCCAGAACTGGTTTGAGCTGGACTATGCACAGGGACACCAAATGTGCCCCAGGTGCAGACTTTCAGGCACTCTGAGTGCACCCACCCAGCCCCAATACACTAAATCCTGTCTGGGAGGTGGTCACACCTCCCTGTGACAGGATGCCTATTGTGCTGCCTTCCTCTGCTCGACCTTGGCTCAGCAGCAGGAGGGCAGAAGTGCGTCTCTGGTCGGCAGCATCCATTTTGTGCTGACCGGGTCGAGAAGGCTGGCACCGGATAGACCAGTGACCCCACGAAGCTCGCTTCAGAAGGGTGGAATCATACCTTCCACAGTGGTTACCGGTGTGGAGGTATGATTCCAAGGTGTTTGATACCAAACACGATATGTTTCTATGCAGCCGTTTGAGATAGCATTTACCACGAGGTTATAATGCACCTCTACCTATATGTCCGGCTGAGTCGCAGACAACCCGGGAGAATGGTCTCCTAAGGCTGCAGAGAGGCTCTGCTCATGCAGGGGCACCCTCTCACTAAAAAACCGAGCACCCTGCCTTCAGGATTGATAAGGCCTGCAATAGGGGTGACTTATAAGTTTTAAGTGTAGTGACCTATAGATATAGTGAACCTATATCTAAAGTAAGTGGTGCAAGCACCATCTTACACAGGCTGCTGTAGCAGACCGGGAGTTCCATTTTGCATGGTCTCTCATGGGTGGCATAATACATGCTTCAGCCCATGGTAGGCCTCTGGGGTGCCTATGCCCTGGGTACATCGGTACAATATACTAGGGACTAATAAGGGTACCCCCAGTATCCAATCTGGAGTGTACCAAAGTACATGCATGACAATTTAAGGGAGAAAGCAGATAGACTGGGGTCCTGATTAGCAGGATCCCAGTCAGACTAATCAAAAACAGTGCAACATCAAGCAAAAAGTGGGGGTAACCATAAGAAGCAGATCCTACTTTCCTACAGAAACTAATTCAGCTGTGTGGTTAATAACATGGGGTTATTTCACTGCCTCTCTCTCTCTTAGAGTTTACGGCCTGCATGAAACACTATCCGGTTGGTAGATATGAGCCCCTCGACAAAAGCTATATCATGAATTATGGTCCCCGCCTTTCACGTTTAGGTGTCAACGAGCAGATAAAGAGGTTTCCCTATAGGGGAGGATTGTTACTCTACAGTGGGACATTCCCCAGTCTGCAAACAAGTCAAACTTCACAGTGCCTGCAACATTTTGGCCCCCAATTTAGCTTGTTTTTTAAAGGGTACCCCGGTCCCAGCTATTATTCCCTCACTAACTTTGCTTTCTAATGGCAGTTATTTTATTTTAAATATTAACAAAAGCTGTGCCTTGCGGGCACCCATCCCGTATATAGTAACCGTTTCACAACGTGTTACAAGTTGTAGTAATGTCCTGTTTCCACCCCCGCATGGGATTTTAGATAGTTTGCTTTGGCCTTTCATTCCAACTTTGAAAACAGATTTCAATAAGCTAAGCAGACTCAAAGCTCTATTGTTTCAACAAGAAGTGGCTCTCACATCAGCTCGAGAGACCTTCGAATTGCAGGTGGCAAGAACCGCAAGTGAGATTCAGTCACTGCTAAACACAAATCTCCCACTCAATTTTGGGGAATTAATTCACCAAATATTTAATGCTTCTAATACAGACGGCCTGCCCACTTTTTATAAACTAGTGGGTTTTCGGTCTTGTCACCACCTTTCAGACTATTTTTGGAATAATACCTGATTTATTCATTCTATTTTTTCCAGCGCCTTCGGAGGGTTTCCTCTGGTGCTCCTGCTAATTTGCGGCGTACTGGTACTTCTATTGCTGCTCCGCAATGGCTGCTCGATCTGTGGAGCTGCCAAACCCGGTCCAGTTGCAGCTGTACCGTGATAGTATGCACCAGCTTTTTGGTTCAATGCCATTAACGGATCTTAACATCGACTATTGGCTGACCTTCCGTTATGCCTGCTTTACCTGAGTGCAACCTGTGTTCCACTGCCTCCGGTGCCCTTTTCAATGGGCCCTGGACGTCTGCCTGTCGAATACAACACACGCTGCCCTGTTAATGGGTTTGTTGAAGGCCCATGACCAGGAATGGTCCATGGGTAGGCGCCTGGTGTGCGATCCTCTACTGGAGCTACGGCAGACTTCCGTACCTGTGCTCTGGCACAGCGCCTCTTGGATCGGAGTTTCATCGAAGTTAACGCAGGTTGCCCTGATATGCTCCTAACGGCCTCTGGATATGAGGAGCATGTGTGCTCGTTCAACTTACTTAATTGGATGGCATACCTTTTTACTATGGAAGGTAAAGACAACATAGTGGAGTTTATGGCATTCTGCTTTTCCCGCGATATTTTTGGCTCTGAAGATTCGTTGTGAATGGATATAGCTTTGTTACCCAATTGGCTGTTTTTTAAATTTGAGAGAATCTTATTTTTTTTGGACTGCACCTTTTCTAATTGGAATACCACTGAGTTGCTTTGCCTCTGCTTACCTCTGAATTTTGTTTTAGCCCAGTGCTAACGACCTGTCCAAGGGGAGGGTGTCACATGGCACATTGTCGTTTTTTTCCAAGTTAGCATGAGCACGCTGCAGCTTGCCTGCTGCTTGGCGCACGTTACTACACAACTTTAGTTTTGCAATAACTTTTATGGCAGTTTTCACATAACTCATTACTGTGTTGACTCTCTGCAGGTTCCTAGGATTTTGACTGAACATTGTGAGCAAGGTCAAACAACAACGCCCCTTGTTATTTTGTTCTGGCCAGGCCTTCACCCTTCGACAAAACATACCGATGCAGCTCTTTGGACAACGTACTTTGGTTTTTATTAGGATACACGAATAGGTAGCCCACACTTGGAGAAGGCCCTTTCCAGGGAGAAGAGCTAGACGGCACCTATGATGTAGATCTACCATCTATAGGCTAAGGTATGGGATCTGCCGACAAAGCCCAGAGATCTTCTGATATATAATAATACTGCTTCTTAGCAAGGGGAGGGAGGTTAGGCTCTATGGTCTTTTCATGATGACCTCTCCCTTCGTGATTTATGGACTAGCTGCTATGCTGACTTATTTTTACTATGCATTTTCCTGCTTGTTGTGGCACGTGTACTGCATGTTAGGGCACGTTAGTTAAAATAAATATTTTAAACTGTTTCGTGTCTGTCAGCTCTTATTGTGGACAAGTACAAGAGTGCGAGCGAAAGGGTGTGTCTTGTTACCGCGATTCCTGAGAGATCTGGGAGTGTTGTGTTCTAGGATGTCTAATCATTTGTTTCTCTGTGAGTGAGTAGGAAAGCAAGTGAGACACTATAGCTAGTCGGTCCTGGGCTCATGGGTACTAAGGTAGTAGGATGACTCAGTCCCTATACACCAAGATCCTATAATCCTGCGCATAGTTCTGTTCTTGGGCAGAATCCCTGCAACAGGCGAGACCTAAAAAGGTGAACGGAATTATACCAAAGTTGGCATCAAAGTAGACCCTTTTCTCAAGGAAGTGCTTTCGCTTAGGTTGGTGTAAATCGTTTGGTTTGAGAGACATTAGCATTAGAAAAGTGCTTTTTTTGGCTTAAAATGGAGCCAGTCTGTCAATGAAACTTTGGACAGAGTTATCTGGGTAATTAACGTGTAAATGGTACATTAACCCGGTTTCTGATCAATTTTGCAGACCTACATTTAAAAAACTAAAAGAATCTGATTGATGAGGGTGTTTCTTCTCCAGTCATCTTATTCCTTTTACGCTCTGTGAACCCAAAACAGGTTCAGGGACCTGAAGCTCTGAAACTAGTTTACTGAACCTTGACGCAACATTGTGTTGGAGCTTCTACAGAAGCTATTAAAGGGTGAATTAATCTCCTGAGTACCTTTTCATTGTATTAAAGTAAGGCATGGTATATTATAAAAGATAAAATGCACAAGGGAGAGGACACTGTTCCTAAGGAGGTATGCAAAGTAATGCCATCGCCTGAGAAAGAAAAAAGAAAAGAAAAAAAGAAAAAAGAAGGCAGAAAGAGGGAACTAAGTGGGGGGGATTTGGATAAACTAGGCCTTGGACTCCCAGAGTATTAGGGAAGAACAAGTCTGTTCCTTGTTGCCCTCACACACCCCGGAGGATGTCATGCTTCATCATCGGGCGGTTGCAATGCCCAACGGGTCCCCCGAAGGGTCACTTTGTCGGAGATCTTTTGCGAACCGCCGTTTGGTGCATGCGAGTGTGTGGAGGGAGTCCTAAACAAGAGAAGTGCAAGTGTGTGCAGTGATTTAAAATTGACTAAGGGTTACAAAAAGGAATACATTTTAATAAGGCGGTACCCATGTCAAAATAAAAAACCCGTAGGTTAAATGATTACCTATGAGGCATGATGTGCCTAGGTAACTCAAAAAGTCAAGGTCAACATGTTTCGCGCCCCCGTGGTCCCGTAGGATCCGTGGCGTTTCTTCAGGACCAGGTGTGTGATTAAAATGTTGTGTGGTGCACGTGAAGAATCAAAGTGCACGGAAAATAAAGAGTTGTAAGTGCGTAGAGGGTGTAATCGCCCTCCACGGTATTCAGGGCAGGCCCAACCTAAAGGCTAGTACTGGTGGGCTACAACTAAATCGTTGAAACTGCTACCTGATTGGAGGCCTAGTGAAGAAAAAAGACAAAAAAATGCAAAAGTGCGTACATCAGTATAAGTCAGACGGCTCAATGGCAACGCACTGATGTACGTAATATTGCCAATACACAAAGAGAGTTACATAGTAGACAAGACAGTCCATTGTAAAGCGGGAATGTGGTTGCACATCCTGGTATGGATCCTTGGTCAGTGGGTAAGCGGTGGTCAGCGCGCTACCCAGAGCCACTCACGAAGTGGATAAGGTGTCCTGAACCACCAGTAACCCCCAATAGGTCCCACACCTCGGATTGTGCAGTGATGAATAGGTCTCCGGGGAGAACCAGTGCCCAGGGGCGCTCTCAGACGTTTGGCACATTACATCAAGTACTGTAACCTCAACACGTAACCAAAAGGGTGCCAAACGTTAGAACGGGAGCCCGGGGTGCACGGATCATAATTACCGCAGTTACTCGTGAATGAGGTAATGGGACAACATGGGGGAATATGTATCGAAGCCCTTACCTAAAATGCGAGGAGAAGTACTCCAAAAGGCTAAGAACGTGGGTTGCCCGCACCTTACCGGGCTAAGGGGAAGAAAAGAAAGGAAAAAACGAAAAAACACACAAAGCGACAGGGCACATTATATAAATGTATTTCAGCATATATCAGCAGCAGTACAGTGCACTTACTGTTTGTCAAAACCAGTCAGAGCCGCGTTGCATCATACTCACATCAAGCTTCGGGTGCCGGCTCATCTGCACCTACCCACACCTCACGTCTGCCCAATAGTGAGGAGGGAGCCCGGGAGTTTACCTCATATAGCCGCTTGGGTAGGTAGTAGCAAGAACCTAGAGAGGGTTTTGGCTAACACTGCAGCAAGGCTGAGCCACAAATATTCAAAAAACAAAAGAGATGCCCATGCTGCTTATTCACTCCAATCAATAATCATTGAACATTGAAACAAAACAATGCCCACAATAACCACTTTTTCCGTTAGATTTAATCAAAACACTTTTTCTTTTCTCTTTTTATCAAAAATTTCACCACCAACATAGTACAAAATTTCTACAATTCATGAAGAAGCATTTACAAAGCAAAAAATTCAATATACAAAAACATTTACATATATATACAAATCAACATCACATATACCACTTCTTACACCCCATTCACTCTACCTCACACATACTCCCTGGCCCGAAGATTATTGGCCAAAAGATTGGCTTGGGTTTCGAACTCAGGGAGACTACTGCAATTCCGTCGGAGTCTCAAAAATTGTCCATACGGTAAATTTTCCCGCAGGGCTTTTGGATGGTGGCTCTTAAAACTAAGGAGGCTGTTGCAATCTGTAGTTTTTCTGTATATTGTGGTATGTAGGTGTCTATTGTCCAGAGTGATACATAGGTCCAGAAATGAGATGGCCTCCTTGCTTGACGTGAACGTGAACCGTAGGTGGGGATCCAATGTATTGATCCATTCATGGAAAGAGGTAGCTGATTCCTCAGTGCCTTTCCAGAAGATGAGGACGTCATCGATATACCTCTTCCAAGTAATCATATTTCGATGAAAGGGGTTGGTATCGGTGAAAATATTGACATCTTCAAAATGTGCCATATAGAGACCCGCCAGACTCGACGCGAAGGTGCTCCCCATACTCGTGCCCTGCACTTGGTGGTAGATGGTAGTCTCATACTGGAAGAAGTTATTCTTGAGGGCCATGGTAATCATGTCAACGATAAATTCAGCGGGGGTATTGCTGGAAAGGGGAGTCTCTCGTAGGAGGTTGCCCACAACCTCGATGGTGGCGTCCTGAGGGATGTTTGTATATAACGCCTCAACATCGAGTGTGAGCAGTAAGTTGATCTCCTCAGTATTATCATCATTGATGTCTTGTATTAGTTGGAGGACATCCCGAGTGTCCTTCAAGTATGCAGGTGTCCCTTGGACCAAAGGACGTAAGAAATGATCACTGAATTGGCTCAGAGGTTCAAAAAGGGAGCCTATTCCGGACACGATCGGTCGTCCTGGTGGGGGGGTGATACCCTTATGGATCTTCGGTAGAAGATAGAAGTACGGCATCTTTGGGTCCATCTTCACTAGAAATGCCGCTTCTTTAGGGGAGATCCATCCCTCACTGGCTGCCTCGTTGACCTTGATCCGGATCCCCGTAAGGAGTCGTGTCGTAGGGTCAGCATCAAGTCTTTTGTAGTACTGCGTGCTCCTGAGTTGGCGGGAACATTCATCCTTGTAGTCTTTAGTGTCAAGAATCACCGTGGCGCCCCCTTTGTCGGCGGGCTTGATGATGATCGTGTCATCCTCTTGTAGGGATTTGATGGCCTCGCGTAGTTTGTTGGACATGTTGTTAAAGGTGGATTTCCTCTTTAATTTGTTAGACTCCCTAAGTACAGCTTTTTCGAATACTAGTACCTCGCTGGGGACCATACCCGCGGTAGGGGTGAATCTGGAGGGGGGTCGTAGTCCCGAGTCTCCATTGTCTGTGCTGGGTGTGTCACCGAAGAAGGATCTCAGCCGGATTTTCCAGAACAGATGGTGAAGTTCTTCGTTCATCCTAAAATTATCCTCCCTCGTTGTAGGTACAAAACCTAAACCCATCTCCAAGGCAGTAGTTTCATCGGTAGTCAGTTGTCTGTGAGAGAGATTGACGATCAGCTTCTTTGGTTCGTCGTGCTTCTTGTGGTTCTCGGTTGTGTCTCCGTATCCCTCCATTGTACCTGCTTGTTCCCTCTTCTTCTTCCTCTGCCTCTTCCCCTGCCTCTGTTACCCACTGACCAAGGATCCATACCAGGATGTGCAACCACATTCCCGCTTTACAATGGACTGTCTTGTCTACTATGTAACTCTCTTTGTGTATTGGCAATATTACGTACATCAGTGCGTTGCCATTGAGCCGTCTGACTTATACTGATGTACGCACTTTTGCATTTTTTTGTCTTTTTTCTTCCCTAGGCCTCCAATCAGGTAGCAGTTGCAACGATTTAGTTGTAGCCCACCGGTACTAGCCTTTAGGTTGGGCCTGCCCTGAATACCGTGGAGGGCGATTACACCTTCTACGCACTTACAACTCTTGATTTTCCGTGCACTTTGATTCTTCACGTGCACCACACAACATTTTAACCACACACCTGGTCCTGAAGAAGCGCCACGGATCCTACGGGACCACGGGGGCGCGAAACATGTTGACCTTGACTTTTTGAGTTACCTAGGCACATCATGCCTCATAGGTAATCATTTAACCTACGGGTTTTTTATTTTGACATGGGTACCGCCTTATTAAAATTTATTCCTTTTTGTAACCCTTAGTCAATTTTAAATCACTGCACACACTTTCACTTCTCTTGTTTAGGACTCCCTCCACACACTCGCATGCACCAAACGGCGGTTCGCAAAAGATCTCCGACAAAGTGACCCTTCGGGGGACCCGTTGGGCATTGCAGCGCCGGCCCAACGAGGAGCAACCGCCCGATGATGAAGCATGACATCCTCCGGGGTGTGTGAGGGCAACAAGGAACAGACTTGTTCTTCCCTAATACTCTGGGAGTCCAAGGACTAGTTTATCCAAATCCCCGCACTTAGTTCCCTCTTTCTACCTTTTTTCTTTTCTTTTTTCTTTCTCAGGAGATAGCATTACTTTGCATACCTCCTTAGGAACAGTGTCCTCTCCCTTGTGCATTTACGTTTAACTCTAGGAGCACAGGCACTGGACCTTTAACTAGCTCCTGGTCCCCCCTCCTTCTGTTGAAATATATTATAAAAGATATACATTTGAAAATATATAACATTACATTATGCTTTATGTTTTCCCACTGAAAGGAGAATTAAGTGGAAGGCAAAGTTGATAATCTATTCATACGGGATATAATGCACATTAAAAAAAAATGTAAAAAAGAGTCAACGCAACAGCTAAAAGTAACTAAATCTCACTCCTGTTGTCATGTTTGACAAATGAGATCTGAGTAAGGAGTAAGGAATATATAGGATATCAGGCCTTAAGCAGATATATTTCTATTTATTTAGTACAACACACATTTTCTTGAAACTTTAGGAGTAATACTTCAACCACCCGATAGATTTAAATATAGAAAGTAACAGTGCTTTTGGTGGTCTTAAGGCATCAGGAATGAAGGTCTTAACTAGTAAGTATATTAACATTCTGTACATAAAATATTAGCAGGGAAGTGGATTCTCCTTCTAGAGGGCTTGCCTAGACTGCATTATGAACTATGATCAGTCTTAAAGGCAATCCTATGCGTCACATGCTGTAAATGCAGGAAACAGAGCCAGTTTAATATGTCTGCATCTGGAGAAGCCACTGATCAACCAGCTAGTAGCATTCTTGACTAGCTGGAAGCGATATTTGAGTATTACCAAGATAGCAAAGTATACTGCATTTCCATAATCAACCAGGGAAGACCTGGCTTGGCAGTTAAGGCTGGACTGTTCCCATAAGGAACAGGGTCAAGACTGAAAGTTTCAGCTCTCCGTCCATCATCTCCTTGCGTTTGCTTTGTTCGTCCTAAGTTGGCAGTGGGTCCCTTGCTCACTGGATTCAAGCCAGCCTGGTTGATATGGGGTGTTACACCGAAACCGTTCCCAGGATGCTTGTTTCCAGTCCATGGAAGACGAGGCTTGACAGTAGGGCTGGACTGTTCCCATAAGGAACAGGGTCAAGACTGATTTGCATATGGATGGGTCTTAACTGGGGTGGCGAAGTAAGCTAAAGAACGATGGATTCAACCCAGATCTGTGAATGGGGAGGAGTGTCTGAAAAGTTTCAGCGCTCCATCCATCATCTCCTTGTGTTTGCTTTGCATTTGGAAAAGCCACAGATCAACCAGCTAGTACGCATTCTTGACAAGCTGGAAGCAATATCCGAGTATTGCCAAGATAGCAAAGTATACTGCATTTCCATAATCAAGAAGCAAATGGACAGTAAAGCCATAGCTAATCTGTTTCTTCACAGCCATTCATCCGGATCAAAGTGGGTATGTGCCGGGACGTAACATCAGTGAATATAAGATGGCTGTTTCATGTATTGGAACATACTCCCTAGGATGCTCTCCACCAGTGCGGTAACCAGTGACCTATAAATTCTTTCAATACATTTAGCAGTATGCAGCATAGGGTTAGGAGACAGGATGATTAAGTGGCTATGGCTAATGTATTTCAACAAACTGCCAGAGTGATAAAGTATAAGATCTGAAAGAAATTGAATAAGTAAAGGCATACGGCAGGGGAGTTCACTGTTCCCACTGATCTTTGCAGTGATCACAGACTCCCTAGCAAAGGTGGTGCAGAGCCGGGGGGCCAGGCTAGGCATCATAATTAAGGACTCCACTCGTGTGGGCCAGAACTGAAAAACAAACCACAAAACAAGCACCAACTTTGTTGCCTTGGGGTGGTATTAGACAAAAGAAGTATTGCCCAAACACGGAAATTGTTTTGAAAGTTGGAAAAATAATTGATTTATTGGGCAGAGATAGAGAGCACAACATTGCATATGGAAAGTAAGAAAATAGGCACCAGGAGATATATTCCCAATGGCATGGGATGCAATATTGGAGGCTCGAGCAACAAAGATGACAAGCCTCCATGCATAAACATGGCCCTCCCACACAATACTCTAGACACAACACACAATACTCTAAACACAACATGCAGCATGGGACCCTCAATAGACATATGTAGGGTATTGACACTCCTCTGTTCAAAACCACTTGCATATAGAAACATATAGAGCACTGCCAAAGAGGACAGAGTGCCTGCTGGACTGGACCTGGGTTAATTAAGATCATTAAATTGCATACAGACTTGGTCGGTGAAAAGGGAGTGACCTATAATCTAGAGAACCATAGTGTGGGGACAAAGAACCATCTCTCATGTAGCCATGTCTTCAATAGTAAACAAAACAGCCAAAAAAGCTCTATTTCATTGGGCTCTTTATCAGGTCATTTTTTAATATCCCATACCATGCGAGGCATAGGCAACTGGCTAGGAAGGCTTCATTTTGAGCACCGCCAGCTCCAGTTTTGACAGACTGAAAATCATCTGGGTATAGTATGCATGGATGTACAATTTACCCCCAGACGAGTGAGACCATTTGCTTTGGGATAATATCAACCTTTGAGAGGCACCCTAACTAGATTTCACGGACTGGTTAGTATAAGAAAGTATGATAACCACCTGCCATCATTGATCTAAGAATGACTTTAGACAGGTAAATATTGGCCTAGTATTGGCCTAGTAAAACAAGTGTCAGCCAGTATGCTAAACAGGATAGTATGATCAATGGTGCTGAAAGACCCAGAAAGCTATAAAAAAAGATCAGGGCGCCTAAGCCAACACTGAGGACCAGTTTACATAAGTTATCTACTACTAGTAGCACAGCAAACTCCATGCTGTGGTTTGCTCTAACACCTGACTGGAAAAGATCTACTAAGGGATTCTCATTAAAAAACAACTGTAAATGCACTAGAAAAGTATTTTCCAATAGTTTGCCTAAACAATTCAAAAATGATATTTACTTGTTTAAGTTATCGATCCTTAGAACATATTTTTCAAGGCTTCGCCAAAGCAGTTCTCAAGGCCTTGGGAAATATTGCAGTGTTGAAGGAACTGCTGAATAGTTGCAACCGCTTATCAGTAAGAGAAAGACTGAGCATTTTCATGGTTTCCAACTTTTGATGTCCCGTGGCCTGATCATTTTGTTATTCCTTTAAATTGGAGCTTGCAACCCTCCAATTTAAAAAATTATTAAACTGCCTAGGACAGGGGACTGAGCTACTATTATTATAGTGTTATAATAGTGACAACATCATACAAGATTATATTGGTGGCTACGCCATTCAAGACTATCAGCAGTGAACACCTCAATGCATCAGACAGGGTTACCAGCAGTAAAGTAAACAAGCATTGGCATAGACCTATTGGCTATGCATAGGGGGGCCTTATAAGTGTTTAGGTAGAGCTATTGACTTTGGCAATGTTTCTAAGCTGTGCTGTAGAGAAGTGTGGCTGCTGTGCAGCATGCTGAGAAGTTGTAATTAAAAAGTGTAAGTGGCCCGAGTGATGCTGTGGGGCTGGCCCCGAGTGATGCTGTGGTGCTGGCCCCGAGTGATGCTGTGGGGCTGGCCCCGAGTGATGCTGTGGGGCTGGCCCCGAGTGATGCTGTGGGGCTGGCCCCGAGTGATGCTGTGGGGCTGGCCCCGAGTGATGCTGTGGGGCTGGCCCAGAGTGATGCTGTGGGGCTGGCCCAGAGTGATGCTGTGGGGCTGGCCCCGAGTGATGCTGTGGGGCTGGCCCCGAGTGATGCTGTGGGGCTGGCCCCGAGTGATGCTGTGGGGCTGGCCCCGAGTGATGCTGTGGGGCTGGCCCCGAGTGATGCTGTGGGGCTGGCCCCGAGTGATGCTGTGGGGCTGGCCCAGAGTGATGCTGTGGGGCTGGCCCAGAGTGATGCTGTGGGGCTGGCCCAGAGTGATGCTGTGGGGCTGGCCCAGAGTGATGCTGTGGTGCTGGCCCCGAGTGATGCTGTGGTGCTGGCCCCGAGTGATGCTGTGGTGCTGGCCCCGAGTGATGCTGTGGTGCTGGCCCCGAGTGATGCTGTGGTGCTGGCCCCGAGTGATGCTGTGGTGCTGGCCCCGAGTGATGATGTGGTGGCGCTGAGTGATGATGTGGTGGCGCCGAGTGATGATGTGGTGGTGGTGGTGCTGAGTGATGATGTGGTGGTGGTGCTGAGTGATGATGTGGTGGTGGTGCTGAGTGATGATGTGGTGGTGGTGCTGAGTGATGATGTGGTGGTGGTGCTGAGTGATGATGTGGTGGTGGTGCTGAGTGATGATGTGGTGGTGGTGCTGAGTGATGATGTGGTGGTGGTGCTGAGTGATGATGTGGTGGTGGTGCTGAGTGATGATGTGGTGGTGGTGGTGCCGAGTGATGATGTGGTGGATTTGAGTGATGCAGTGGTAGTGCTGAGTGATGCTGTGGTGGTGCCGATTGATGCTCTATCACACAGTACTGAGAAACAGGCCCAGCAAATTCATTAGTCAACAAAAAGAGATTTCCCAAAGCACAAGTAATGTGCAATGAGGTGAAGCGAGAAAGGGGGAGATTTCCATAACCTTGCTGCTGCAACAGGAAAAAACAGCGCCTGATTCTACATCATCTTCTTTATGAATGAGGTGCTGTTGCCATTTGCTTTATGACAGATGCACTGGCTTTTGAATTTGATGCCTTTGTGAACAGGAAGCTAATGTAATTGATTCAAGTGGTCGGTGATAGGTGCCCATCTTGGTAAGCCAAGGAATACTCAGCGCACATTTTTTTTTAAATAATTTGAAGCTTTTGAATTTGGTAGTTGTATAAAACCAGATACATATGTTTCAGTAATCAAGACACAATCCCACAATTATGATGCGTGCCCTCGGTTAATCAGTATCTATGTGCTCACAGTCACACATGGCAAGCGTAACAGAAGGAATAATCATTTTGCCTTAGTACATATGTGTATCAAACTGACTTTGGGAGCTACCCTTTTCAGATGGTGCACCAGAACGCCATGCAAACCGGAGCGCTTCATAAACTCGCTGGGTATATGAAGCGCTATATAAATAGTGCAATAGGACCATCCTAAAAGTGGTTTGGGCTTTCAAAGGGTAAGAAAGAGCTTTAAAACTAGCAGTACAGTACAATACAATCATCCATTGCTGGAGCCAGAGGCTAGTGTGCATGTATTAACGTCATGATTTACACGGCTGTGCTCGTTTTCTCATATTTTCACTGTAAGGCCTGCTTGTGGTAAGTGCAGTTGATGGTAGTGAATGAAACAGATACCACTTAATGAAACTGATAGCTGTGGTTGCAGCTAGCAGCACTGGATGCAGCTGATAGGATGGACTGCGTCTGATAGGACTGGATGTAGGTGATGTCATTTGTGACCGCTTAGGTCTGCCATTTTAATGAATCAAAGACTGTGCAGTGCAGGACAATAAAAAAGACAGTCTAAAAGCCCACTTAGTGGTGGGGTGTGCCGTCTTTTAGCGGAAGCGATCCTAGTGGTGGGGTGTGCCGTCTTTTAGGAGAAGCAATCCAGCTCGGTTTGATTTGCAGTAGATGCTGAACCTCAGGCTTGGAGCTGTCACTCTCTCATCATGTTGGGGCTCTAATATGAACTCTGGGGGCTCAGGGACGGAGTGTGGTGAGACTTGCAGTGTTTGACTGTGTTTACGCTGTGAAATTCCGAGGGGGGACGTCAAACTAGACCCCATAAACCTTGCTGGCTGGCAAACACCTGGTGTGGATGATGTGGAGCAAAACTTTGAAAGGCAAGAAGGGTAGTACCACCTCTTGGATGCAGAGGTCTAGCCACTGTTGCACTGGTGGGTGGCAGACGCTCAAGCACAGAGGAAGCAAGTGCCCGGCATGGGAGAACGTTAACAGAGGGGCACACTTCATGGGCCTGCATGACAAAAAAGTGAAAGTTAAAAAACAAGCCCAGGAGTTGTGTGCGCGCTAAAAGAAAATTAAAAAGAAGCACGCGAGTGGTGCGCGCGACGGCAAAAGTGAAAGCAGGCTGGCGAGTGGTGTGCGATGTGCGCGCACCATGACGAGAGAGGAAAGCTAGATGGCGCCTCTGCTCGTAACTGTGCACGTTACCTCACGCTCTATGCCAGACAAAAAGCTGTGGTCGGCTTTTTAAAGCCCACACACTAAATGTCTCGCCAGAGCAGCGCATGCGCTGGCTCAGGCGAGACCTAAAAAAAGACTATCAATTTGCGGTGACTCTACATGGGTAATACATAACAGCCGTACCGTAGTGCTCCCCGGCACCACTGTAATAAGCCCCCCCCTACAAACGCTGCATGCTTTTTCACTCAAATATTAGCTTAAAATAAAAAATAAAATCTGGATTGGTAAAGCGGATGTTAACGCTGGAAAAACATATGTCTATTTCTATCCAACTCAGTGGTTGGAATTGTTGAATAGGATATTCAATTGGAAATTCAGTTGACATTCAAATCATTTTTCTCCAAACATTAGTTTATGACTTCTGAAAATACACACATTTTTATCTCAAATACATGCTTTTCGATCTTCGTATATATTTGTTAGCTCAACCAAGCAAAAGCTACTAATTTAGTAAGCTGGGTTGCGTACTGGAGAGCTACTTGTAGAGCGATGAAGAGCGATGAAGAGCTACCAGTAGCTCACGAGCTACTCTTTGGAGAAGCCTGGCCAAGGAGAACCATAAGAAGATGGCAATTAGCATATGGAAAGGTGGTGGCATAGCCAGGCTAGATTACAAGACTAGCCTGAGTAGGGATGCTGAATCTCTGTTAACACTTTAGAATGAAAGAATAAGGATAGCAGTGAATAACCTAGTCTCTAGGTATTGTTGAAGAGAAACAGAAAAATGGTCTCCATGATGAATTAAAATGAATGGGAACTCAGTTCTGTTAACTAGAACGCAGCTGGGGTAAATATTCTGTGGAGGCAAGAAACTGTTTGCAAGCATACAACTGTTATTATAAGAAAGCTAGTAAATTAGTGAAAGCCTTCTATTACCCAGACAGAATTCTGAGAGCTCCCAACATGTCAATAGCCTTGTTCCAGGTTATAAAGAACCTTAGGGTTGCCCCAGGTCAGTAAGGAGTGTTTTGTTCAGAAGAGAGTTGTTCAAAAAGTGAAGTCTATAAAGGTTGAGATTGAAATCTCTCTGGCAGAAAAAGGCAGTTTGGCCTAAGAGAGGAACGCAGCTGCCCATCAAAGACTTTCGAATACTTTAGCGTGCTTAGCTTTGATACTTACCCAACTCTAAAAAGTGAAAGTAGACCATCACGTTTTAGTATGGATAATTCTTCTGGCAAACATTCCCAAGGAATGAATGTTAAGTTGCACTGATCTGATGGAAATCATTCACGACTCATTAATTACGGGTGTTGTCCCTAAAGGCCTATAAATGAAGTGTGCATTAATTAAAAAAACTCATTTTACAGCCTAGGATCTCATCTCCCTTATGTAGAAAAGTTATTGGGGCGTACAGTCTTTAACCAGATTTCTGCGTTTGTTGAACAACGATTAAATCATCCTACCCATTCAGGTTTCAGAGCAGGCAGTGGAACTGAATCGGTGGTCACTGCTATGATGGACGATTTTTGACATTATGCAAACTGCGATACGTCAGCAGCGCTAAACTTATTTGACCTGCCTGCTGCCTTTGATACCGTGTGTAGGAAGGGGCAGTATTATGTGGTGATGCTGGTTAGGCTTTACCATGCAATACTCACCATACCTCAAAGATGGTCCTTGGATTCACAATAATAAATCCCTAGCTCACTCCAGGAAGAGTGGCAAAGAGCAGTCTGGTTTTACTGAAGGAACATGCGTTAAGCATTTCAGAGTACCAACATGGACAATAAGTAATTGGCACGACTCAAAAGAAATCCAACACCAATTTATAAAACTAAAGCAGATTTGTATCTTAATTTAGACACCAAAATGAACGAGATCAGATACCGGCGGTATGAATTTTAGAAGAAAACATATCACAGCAATTCAATACTGCAGAAATTGAGCATTGCGGCCAATGGGAAAAAGTGGTAGTGAGAATCGGTGACTTGCAGGCCGAGTTGCATGGAACCCAAAGAGGTTAAAGGTGATGTGAGTCCCAGGACCAAGCCACGACAGTCAGTTCAATTTGACCTGGCTCGAGATGCCCGAGTGCAGAGTTGTCCTGGCGGTCCTTGGTGCTGAAGCGGGAGAGCTGGTTTATCACCTACATGGTGCTGGTGGGGAACAGGGAACAAAAAGTGGACAACGAAGCCACTGCTGACATCGGATGAAGGTTTTGTGGTGTTTCCTCAAGTTGTAGCGTCGAGTAAAGGGGGTGATTGCCAGACTGGCAACCAACAAACCTTGGCAGTGGTAAGCACAGCAGAAAGTTATTTTAGACATCCGGAGGTCCTGGGGAACACGGTAACCCCCTGAAACTTCGTGGACGTCAGGGCTACATTTTCCACAATGCACTGGACCATATACTTTTGGGCGATCCTTCGGAGGGCCCGATGGCCAGCGATTCTTTGGTTCCGGTACGTTGTTTTAACCTGGGGTTGCAGAGCACTAGTGCAACTAGTCCAGGGGAGTCTGGTGATGCCTCTGGCTCTCAAAGGGGTCCCTCTGTCTGGGGGAACCGCACTTTGGTCCAGGGCGAGCTGTGTTTCTGCAGTTTCAGGAAGGTTGTCACAGGCGCAGAGTATCATACCTTTGCTTTACGCAACTCGTGCAACTCCTGTTGACACTTGGGGGCAGGGGGAGGAATGTTTCCTCCTTTAAGAGGCAGTCTTGTTGCATATCACAGGCGCAGCAGCCTTTGAAGCTCACCGCCTTGATGTGCCACTTCACTATCCAGGGGAGTCAGGGAGGGAGGTGTGACCTCATTCCTGTTGATACCATTAAAATCAATGGGGTCCCCCTGTCTCCCTCGGAACCTGGGTTCATAGATAAAAAGCTACAAGTGGTTCAGTTGGGTAAGCACCACGGGGTACTCTTTCAGAACCAAAACATTTCTTCAAAATCACTATTGAATTGTATTAAACATTCATGAATATACCACACCTACAACTATTTATCTAAAATAGGTTAATTAATTTTTTCAATTTTCTATTCGCACCAATTTTGTAAACAATTTATACAGAAAATCATGAGGGCGTTCTTAAAAAGGGAACACAATAAATACGCAGACAATTCAGTGGGTGACTGTGGTGACAAAGTGAAATGAGTGACCTTTCAAATTCAAACAACAAACAAAACAATAACAAATTCTCTGTCAAATGTGTATCAGACATGTATCAGAAGGCCAGTTTGTCTATTGGTTTCTTCCACTTCGTTCAGGCCTGTAATAATGGCGTCTAAGACATATATACATTTACATTCCCTGGTGTTTAGTTTAGACGCCATATCCCCTCCTCTCGGGTCTCGTATCACCTTCTCAATGACCCACCACTATAGGCTCTCCACAGAATGTTTCTGTTGGTGGAAATGTTCAACCAGTGGAGCTCCTTGCGTACCGCACCTAATCCGGCTACAGTGCTGCAGGATACGTTGCTTGACCTTTTGCATGGTCTGGCCTACGTAGATCATGTTACAAGGACATTTTATTGCATATATGACTTCCTTGGTGTTGCAGTTGGTGTAATGGCGTGCTGTATATGTCCGCCCTGAATGGTCAAAGTTCTTGCATTCAATGGTGAGTTCACAGGCCTTGCATCGCCCACATTTGAAGTGTCCCACAAGTGGAGGGAGATTCAATTGTGTACGAATATCAGAGTTTTTATCTGTTCTCAAAAAGGAACTCACCACATGATCACGGATGTTTCTGTTCCTTTTGAAAGCAAAGAGTGGCTTCTCATGCATGTCAATTTCAGTGGCGACCAAATTCCAGTATTTGTTAACGATTTTCTTAATCGCGTTACTCTTCGTGCTGAAAGAGGTTACACAAACCAGCTTGTTCATAGTGTCCTCTTTAGGTTTTATTTCCAGCAAATTCTCCCTAGGGCAGTACCATGCCCTTTTCATTGCCCTTAGTAGCATGCCCCTAGCATAACCTCGTTCAACCAGGCGCTGAAGCAGCGTAGTGGTCTCTTGAAAGAAATCGCTCTGGCGTGAACAGTTTCATCTCAGCCTCAAAAACGGTCCATTCGGAAGATTACCCTGTAGATTCCTAGGATGGTGGGAGTCGTATCTGAGCAATGTATTCCTCTCTGTTGACTTCCTATATAGTGATATATAACCTGGAGTCCTCTACTTAAGGGATATATCCAGGAAACTGATCGTGTCTCTATGATACGTCATAGTGAATTGGATATCAGGTGACCTGCCATTGATCCACCTGGAGAAATTGATGAGGCTTAATTTATCACCAGTCCAAATCATGATGACATTATCAATAAACCGTTTCCAAACAGTGATGTTACTCAGGAAAGGGTTATCATGGTCATATATATGCGTATCTTCATAATCATCCATGAAGAGGTTAGCGAGGTTAGCCAGGCTAGGAGCGAATCCGGCTCCCATTGCTACTCCCTTGCACTGGATATAGTATTGGTTTTGAAAGAGGAAATAGTTATTTTTCATGGTCACACTTAAAAGTTCTATAAAAAATTCTGTGGGTACCCAGTGTGGACGTTCCCTCCCGTCAAGCACCTTGCATAGGACTTGACTAGCTTCCTCTTGGGGAATGCTTGTATACAGAGACGCAACATCTAGTGTCACTAGAAATTGTTTTGTCACATCGAATGGTTGCCCTTCTACCAGCTGTATAATGTGCATAGTGTCTCTCACGTACAACCTTGTCTTAGTCACCATAGGTTTCAAGAAACTGTCAATGTATTTGTTAATTGGCTCTAAAATAGATCCACACCCTGACACTATGGGTCTCCCTGGTGGCTGTGTCAGATTTTTATGCACTTTGGGCAATGTATAGATTGTTGGTATGCGAGGATCTTTTTTTTTTTTTCAGAAAGCCTTGTTCCTGCTCTGTAAGGTAATCGCCTTCCATCCCTCTCTTTGTTAGATCATATATCAATTAGTTCATGAACTTCTGATGTGGGGTCTCTTGCAATTTTAAGGTAACTGTCTTGGACATTCAATTGTTTCTGGATTTCTTAGACATAGTCAGTGGTGTTTTGTATGTCTATGGCACCACCCTTGTCAGCAGCTTTTATGACAATATCTTGATTGTTCTTCAAAGTCACTAGGCTGTCTCTTTCGGGTTTTCTGACATTGTATTTGATGTACTCCCTGTTCTTAAGTATTTCCATCACTTCTTTTAAAACAATCTGCTCGTAAGCCAGGATTTTGTGAGAACGTGATACGAGACCCAAGAGGAGGGGATTTGGCGTCTAAACTAAACACCAAGGAATGTAAATGGATACATGTCTTAGACTCAGTTAGTACATGCCTGAACGAAGTGGAAGAAACCAATAGACAAACTGAACTTCTGATACATGTCTGATACACATTTGGGTATGGGACCTCCAACCTCTCTGTTTCTGTCTAACCCGATTTGCCCATTTTCGGGGGCTAACCCTTGCTGGGTAAGACTTACTTCTCAATCCAACATCCCAGCTGTACACAAACTCGCAGTCAGATCATTATTAGGCATCCTTGACTGTTTTCACACACGTTGAGATGGCGGCAGCCTCTATACATGTGTTAGTCAGATAGGATCACACACTTTTGTGATCGACCTATCTGTACAATTTTAGTTATAGGTCTTTTGTGGCAGTACTACACACTGTTGGGTGCTTCTCTCATAAGCCACTCAAGAGTAAGATGTTTGCCCCCACCCACCCCATAACTGTTAACCAGTTTTATTCGCAGCCCAGTGAGCCTCCATAGGCAGCAATATACACGGTACTGATTGGCTGGTGCCTTTGTGTATATATGAGACCCTTTGTTTTATCACGCGTTATCACACATGGCTGGGGGGCTACATTCAGAAGTCATTCAGTTGCAACTACCATACCAAGTAGTCCTTATCACATGTTGTATTTGTACATGTTACAAGATGGCAGCTGCCATCTCATTCACGGGAGATTCCTCCGGGTTATTTTCTTAAAACTTACTTCTATGTGGGCCACAGTCAGAAGTCAATCCTTTTTATATCATCATGAAATATCGGGTCACTGTTTCCTGGTTTTAGACCATTGCACAACTAATTCTGAACCAGAATCAGCGTATTGCAACAGGTGTTAAAATGGCCACCCCCATTACAGGAACGTGGGGCTGACCTACACTGGTCAATCTTCCACGTGATACAGTCACGCGGTAACTGAATTATCGTATTTGACCCGGAAACAGTAGTCGCGGCTAACCTGGCCGCTTGTTTGGAAGAGATACCCGACTACTGAGGTGAGAGGATTGCGTTTGCTTTGAAGCTCGCGATGGCAGTAGCTTTTGAACCGCTTAGCTTGCTGAAACAGCTATTCTCTGAACCGTTCAGCTCATTTACCCAACCTATTTGAGCTTGCGCTGGCGGTAGCATTTCAGTTCAAGTACCGCTCAGTTCACCGACGCGGTCATTTCTGCTGCGTTTGTTTCATGCTTGCGAAGGGAGTAGTATTGAATGTGTAAAACGGCACAGCCAGTAATTCCTGCTTCCTTTTTTGCCCCCCAGTAAATAAGGAGTCACAGGCTTTCCAAGATGAATTTTCTCGACTTGGTCATCTTTTGGAAAATATTCCACACAGGTTGCATGATAGCAACCAGAACGGCTCTCTATACCCCTGGAAGCGGACGAGCACGTCCAGTGGGGCAAGTCTCTTAATAAGCCATAAGCTGTCTAGTTCTTTGTAATATGACCCATGTTTGCTTTCGGTTCTGTTTGAGGGAGAGTAGTACACTTAGTCTATCTATCTCCCTACAGGTATACAAGCTGGAATTCTTTACACAGTTGAATATACTGATTGACTTTACAAAGGAAGACGCAATGGTAAGTGCATTTGTTTTACTTGCAAGGATATAGTAACCGCTATGCTCATGCAGGGTATGGGGATAGTAATGAGCAATTTCACCACTTTTCAGAGGATTACCCCACAAAAAAGCAATATTGTTTTGACAAGCTCCATCCGGGCTCGGAGGAGTAGATTCATTCTTTTGAAAACCAAACTACCAAGGGTGAGTGCCCCTTTAGCATGGCTACTGGCACACCTGTAATTAGTTTCTTCCACACCACACTAATAGGATTTTATCTCTTTCTAAATAAGCTGTCGCTAGTCCTTTCTTGTCCTGAAGAAGACCCTATTTGATGTATCCATAAACACATACCTACAGGGTCGAAACGTCGACGTGCAATCATCTCATGTCCAGGCTCACTATAGCAATGAATTTAGAAAATAGTTGTAGCTAGAGTGAAAGACCTAAGAGGACAGAGAATTTATGTTATGGTTTTGTTTGTTGTTTGAATTTGAAAGGTCTCTCATTTCACTTTATGTCACCACAGTCACCCACTGAATTGTCTGCGTATTTGTTATTGTGTTCCCTCTTCAAGACAGCCCTCATGATTTTCTGTATAAATTGTTTACAAAATTGGTGCGAATAGAAAATTGAAAAAATTTATTAATAAATCTATTTTTGATAAATAGTTGTAGGTGTGGTATATTCATGAATGTTTAATACAATACAATAGTGATTTTGAAGAAATGTTTTGGTTCTCATTCCTGTTGAGGCCATTGTTTCTGACTCCTGGGAGAGTTCACACCTCCTGCCGGGGGGGGTCAGATTCCGGTCTTGGTGGAAGCAAGCACGGGCTGGTAGCCTGAGCACATGAAAGGCTGCGGCAACCAGGTGGACAACCTCCAAGGTAGCCACCTCGGTGCATGCCACATCGTCCTCGACACAAGATTCGTAGGGGGGTGATGATGAGGCACGCTGTTTGATACCAAACACGAAATATTTAGGCAGTACCATAATGGAGCTGCCAACCTCCTATGAACCATCTATCACTTATAGTGTCCTTTACTGGTGAAAGCCACTATAGGGACATATAAGCCAGCATTTACATGTCCACACCTTTAATATAATGCACCCTGCCTCTTATGCTCAGGAGGCCTTCCTTAGGGATGACTGGTATATATTAAAAATAGCGCATTGACTTTGCAGCACATGGTTAGGGCAAATTCAAGTTCGAGCAGTTTACACTGTTCCTGCAATTTACAATGGCAGGCCTGCTGTCAGTAGTTTACCTGGGTCACTCAGGGCGGCACAAACAGTGCTTCAGACCCTGGCGATCCCTTTAACACCCACACCCTGGGAGCCACTAGTACCATATACTAGGAACTTATAAGGGGGTTAAAGTCCATTGCCAATTGGGGTTCCCAATTCACACCTGTTTAAAGGAGAGAGCACTGGCAAAGGGGGCCTGGGCAGCAGGCTCCAGTGCACTTTCAGAGTCATAACCATCAGCATTGGGGCAAAAAGTGGGAGGGTGACCATACAAAAAGGGCACTTTTCTACATCGTGGATCACCAGGTGCTACAAAAGCGCTTCCCTTACTGTGGTATCTCAGGAGTGGCATAAAAACGGCTTCTTAGCTTTCTACCAGACAGAAGTTTTCAGGTGGAACTTGGTACTGATCTATTGAGTTTGAAACCCTGAACTTGTGGATTAACTCAAGGGTCAGTGTTATCAACAATAATATTCAACCTCTACATGGCACCTTTGGTCCAGCTGATTCAATCTAGCAGACTCGGGTACGCAGATGAAACCCAGATCCTTTTTGTGGTGGACAGTGAGTCAGAAGAAAACCACTGCTCGACAGAACTGCTGGGCAAAGGACCATGAATGGAGGGAACAAAATCAGCAAAAGGTGAATGGAGGAAAAACTGAGATCCTTGCTCTCTTTCACCATTCTACTGTTTAGAACCAGGCTTTCTTCTTTGGGCCAAAAACAAATTCCTGTTGTGTGTAAAAAAATCTAGTGAAGACAATGGATATTCCATTAACATAGACTGAACAGATCGACTTAGTTCCTAAAACATGTTTTTTTACAACTGAGAGTTTTGAAGAAAACTATTTGTATATTTTCAGTTCAGGAAAGGGTTCAAATTGTCAACACATTTATTTCTTCTAAATTGGACTACTGTAACTCAGGGTATCTAGGACTTCTCAAAATTGTTAAACATTTACAAATGGTTCAAACGCCAGCACACAGATTAATTAAAGAAAGTAAAATTCCATTCCATCTCAAGAGCACAAGCTAATTTCCAATGGATGCCATTTCAGTTTCCACTGGATGCCATTTCAGCAAAGGATCAATTTCAAAGCATTGTGGCTAGTTAATAAAGCCCTGTACGAATGAAAACATAGCCCTCTAACAAGCCGTGTCTCGGTTTACTGTCCGAAATGCAATCTGAGATCGAAACAGACATTACTGGTAAATAACACTAGATTTGGTAGATCAACGCAGGAAAGCAGATCTTTCACAGTAGTTACTGCTAAACTGTGGAACACCCTTCCATCCCAAATAAAGCCAAAAGGTCATAACTTGAAATTTAGGAAGCGGACCAAGAGCTGTCACTTTGTTGAATAGAATTCTCGCTTATTTGTGCATTTTCAACTGTTCGGTCTGCATTTTTTTCATTGACGAGGTACATTTGGGTGTTTGCTAGTACTTTTAACAACCATAAATAAAATATAGACACAATAGAGCCAACTCAGAGCGGACAGAATTCATGAACTGTAGTCCACAAGTAAAAAGCGTTGGTCCAGCATAGCTTAGAACTAAGGACCATCTGCTTGCATATGGTTAATAGTGATCTACTACATGCATCAGATAACTGCCGTAATATTCTTAAGCAATATTAGCTCAACCTTTAATTACTAAGCTCGAGGTTTGGAGCAAAGCTATTTTCAATGTGGAACGACAGAAAAAAAGGTTTTTTTTTTAAAAAGAAAACTACTAGCATACTACGTCAAACCAATCCAAACCAGTGTTGAGTGTGCCATGATAAAGCATACTCCAAAACAAGGAAAAAGATGGATACTTACTTCATCACTTATGAACTGTCAAATCAGTTTTAACTGTCAAATCAGTTTTAGCTTTCAACCCAGTTATCGGTGAGATCTGTGTTAATGCAGTTTAAATTCTGAAATGTCTACTTACTTCAGCACTTGGCCACAGCTCTTTAACTACATGTTCTATCCGGTTCACCACTTCTAGTCTCATCTTCTCTTCCTCAGGTCGTGGGGACATGTATTTGTAGAAATCAATAATTTCTTCATGGAGGCTAATGACGAAAATACAACAAGTTATGAAACGATTAAAATGTGAATCTTGATTTGCTAATCACAGTAAGGGTAATTTGGGAAGTTCGTGCCATATAATGATACACAATGGGATTTCTTAAGAAAGAAGAAATAGTAAGCAAAACTCGTGCACAGAGGTTAACGGATAGAAAAATATTGTGTATTCTGACCACAGAAATTCATGTCAGGTTAAAAAGTAATTGCTAAAAATACATGGCGTTTTCAGAGGAGGTCCGAATTCAAATGTACAGATAGATGTGCTATTTTGACAATCTTCCATGTGAAACTTAACAAAAAATAAATAAAACGAGCGCATACTTTAGCAATCACAGAGAGAATGAGATCAGCATAGCATTTATATTAAATAAAGTAACGGAACAACCCTACGACAAACATAGGGTGTTTCTTATTCAAATAGGGATCACTATCAACACTTTTAAGGCATGTTGTTTGGCACGTTATAGGTGACAGTGTTTGTAAGTAGCCTGCATTGCACTTTTTTTATATTGTAATTGCATTTATATAGCACTTACTACCCCTGACGAGGCGTCGAAGCGCTTTTTCGGAGAGTAGCACGCTACTCCGGAACCCATAAAGGATTAGTGTTGAATTAGTATATTGAAATGTGAAAGTAATTTGAGTGGTGGATATTAGTCAGTTATTTGGATTCAGAAGGATAGCAGAGGGATAGAAGAAGGAAAAAGGTCTGCATCTATATAGCGCTCGTTACCCCTGATGGGGTGTTGAAGCCCTTTTTTGGCAAGAACCATGCTACTCCGGAACCCATAAAGGATTAGTGTTGAATTAGTATAGTGAAATATGAAAGTAATGAGAGTGGTGGATATGTTACTCAGTTATTTAGATCGAGAAGGGGCATAGCGGAGGGATAGAAGAGGGAACAGGTTTGCATTTATATAGCGCCTGCTACCCCTGATGAGGTGTAGAAACGCCTTTTCGGCGAGTAGCACGCTACTCTGGAACCTATAAAGGATTAGCATAGTGAAATATGAGTGGACATGTTAGTCTGTTATTTGGATTGAAAAGGATATTGGAGGGATAAAAGAGGGAAGGATTTAGACTTTTTGGTTTTTAAGTCATAGCAGTAGGAGGGTTGGAATGAGTAAAAGGGATGTGGAGGGGAAAAGTCAGAGGGAAGGGTTTAGAAAAGCTTGTTTTGGGAGATCGGTATAGTAAAAGAGGTATAAGATGATGCAAGGAGGGGTAGAGTAGGGAAGACACTAGAAAGGGTTATTTTGGGGATCATTGTAGTGGTATGTGGTTTGGGATGAAAGAGTGGAGGTAGAGAATATATTGATAGAGATATAAGGTGAGAAATAGGGTAGTGCATTGGAAAGAGTAGTAAAAAGAGGTTTGAGATGAGTCAGAGTGGAAGTAGAAGATATATTGAGAGAGGTTTTGGGTGAGAAATAGGGTAGTGCATTGGATATGCTGAATTAGCAGAAAAGTAATAAATATTTAGATCCATAAGTACATGGAAAGTATATAGATGCATAAAGGAAGAAAGTATATGTAGATTAAAGATATTGAAAGAGGTATAGGGTGAGAAATAGGGTATTGCATTGGAAGGAGTAGTAGAAAGAGGTTTGAGATGAGTCCGAGAGTTGAGGTAGAGGATTTGAGAGAGGTATAGGGTGAGAAATAGGGTAGTGCATTGGATATGCTGAATTAGCAGAAAAGTAATAAATATATAGATCCAAGTACATGGAAGGTATATAGATGCATAAAGGAAGTATATGTAGATTAAAGATGCATTAAATAAATTCCCGCGTGTTTTTGCACTTAAAAATTCATTTTATTAATTTGTTTTAAAACAATTATTCTACACGTTTACACAAAGCCATACACATATATAGCTACATATTGATAGTACAAATAAATGCTTATATACAGAGGGATATGCTGTATATTTCTGTTTGCGTATTGTGCCTATGTGGGGAACAGCCAATTCTTGAATAGTTTTCTGAAGATAAGGTGGTTGTCTGTGGATCTTATGTTGGGGGTAAACAGTTCCATAGTTTGGCTGCTTGAACAGAGAAAGATGTTCCACCCATGGGGTTTTTTTTTTTGTATAGTGGGATTTTTAGGCAAGGTGCCACTCCAGAGTTGAGGTTCCTTTGTTGAACGTATTTGGCGATTTTATTCCTGATGAAGAGCAGTCCTGTTCAATGTATCACTTTGTGGATGATACAAAGCAGCTTGAATGTGGATCTTCTGGCAACCGGTCACCAATGCAGGGCTTTCAAGGCAGGGGAGATGTGGGCTTGTTGCTTTATATGTAAGAGTAGTCTGGCAGCAGAGTTCAGAATCCATTGTAGTCTTTTCATAGTTGTTAAAGGTGATCCGTGGTAGAGGCTATTGGCGTAATCGAGTTTGGACAGAACAAGAGAGATGGTAGCCTGGACCTTGTGTGGAAATCCCAGATGGTGCACAGCAGTGCAGGCTGCTGTGTAACATGGCTTAAAGTGCTTGGCCATGAGCACATTTTTCTTTTCTCCAAGCCATGTTGCACAGCAGTCCACGATGCTTTGTAATATGTATAAATAAGCATTGGCATAGCCAAAAGGTCTCGCCTTTGGGGCGTTATAAGTGTTTAGATAGAGCTATTGGCTTTGTTAACGTTTTTAATATGTGTTGTAGAGCATTGTGAATGTTGTGCAGCATGTTGAAAATGTATAAGTAATAATAAAAATAGTGTTCTAACCATTTCTGGCACCTTATATATAACCTAAAAAATATTATATACAACAGAAGTATCCTACTAAAAACCAGAATTAACACCAAAATTGTGTTGTAGTTTATCTGTTTATGCAATGCTGTCAATTTTTCCTTGCTTGTTTTAAATTTTTTTTTTTTTTTATAGTTTTTATTGTTAGGTGTGGGAAATAAACAACGGGAGGGTGAATGTTGTGAAATAGTACTTTAATTAGATAGGAGTAGCGGAGAGTTATTTGTGTAGAATTAAGAGATGCCAAATTTTTATGTCAAACTGAAGTGGTGCGGTGTGATGCCGAGGTTGTTGTGAGCAGTGGTGGAGGTGATGCTCAGGTGCTTAGTGATGTTTTGGTGATGAGTTATGCCGATGTTGTGTAGCTGAACTGGTGCTTATGTGGTGCTAAGTGATGTTTTTTTTGTTCTGTGTTGAGGTGTTGCTGTATTGATGCTGAAGTGGTGCTGCGTTGGTTTTGAATTGCTGCTGATGTGGGGCTGTGCAGGTGCTGAGCTGGGGCTGCACTGGTGGTGGTGCATTGATGTGGAGGTGGTGATGTGCTAATGCGGAGATGGTGCTGTGCTGATAATGAGGTGTTGCTGCAGTGCAGCTGAGGTAGTGCTGCGCTGATGCTAAGTTGGTGCTGCACTGGTGGTGGTGGTGCACTGATGAGGAGGTGGTACTATGTGGATGCTAATATTGTTATGTGGTGATAAGGTGCTTTTGTGGTGCTGGGTGATGCAGAGGTGCTGCTTAGTGATGTGGTGGTGCTGAGTGATGTTGAGGTGGTACTGAGTGATACTTTTGTGGTGCTGTGTTTGTGTTTAAGTGGTGCTTAGTAATGTAAGTTTGGTGCTGCACTGGTGCTGAGGTGATGCTGCACTGGTGTCGATGTGGTGCTGTGTTAATGCTGAAATGGTGCTGCATTGGGGATTATTTGCTGCTGAGGTGGTGCTGCGCTGGTTCTGAGTTGGTGCTGCGCTAATTCCGTGGTGGGGTGAGTTGGTGCTGCATTGCTGCTATGCTGATGTGGTGCTGTACTGGTGCTGAAGTGGTACTGTTTGATACTGAGGTGGTGGTGTGCTTGTGGAAGGTGGTGCTTGATGGTGCAGAGTGATGCTGAGGTGGTGCAGAGTGATGCTGAGGTGGTGCGGAGTGATGCTGAGGTGGTGCGGAGTGATGCTGAGGTGGTGCGGAGTGATGCTGAGGTGGTGCGGAGTGATGCTGAGGTGGTGCGGAGTGATGCTGAGGTGGTGCGGAGTGATGCTGAGGTGGTGCGGAGTGATGCTGAGGTGGTGCGGAGTGATGCTGAGGTGGTGCGGAGTGATGCTGAGGTGGTGCGGAGTGATGCTGAGGTGGTGCGGAGTGATGCTGAGGTGGTGCGGAGTGATGCTGAGGTGGTGCGGAGTGATGCTGAGGTGGTGCGGAGTGATGCTGAGGTGGTGCGGAGTGATGCTGAGGTGGTGCGGAGTGATGCTGAGGTGGTGCGGAGTGATGCTGAGGTGGTGCGGAGTGATGCTGAGGTGGTGCGGAGTGATGCTGAGGTGGTGCGGAGTGATGCTGAGGTGGTGCGGAGTGATGCTGAGGTGGTGCGGAGTGATGCTGAGGTGGTGCGGAGTGATGCTGAGGTGGTGCGGAGTGATGCTGAGGTGGTGCGGAGTGATGCTGAGGTGGTGCGGAGTGATGCTGAGGTGGTGCGGAGTGATGCTGAGGTGGTGCGGAGTGATGCTGAGGTGGTGCGGAGTGATGCTGAGGTGGTGCGGAGTGATGCTGAGGTGGTGCGGAGTGATGCTGAGGTGGTGCGGAGTGATGCTGAGGTGGTGCGGAGTGATGCTGAGGTGGTGCGGAGTGATGCTGAGGTGGTGCGGAGTGATGCTGAGGTGGTGCGGAGTGATGTTTTGGTGATATTTAGGTGATGCTGCACTGGTGATGCGTTTGTGCTGAGTTGCGGTTGAGGAGGTGGTGCTGTGTTGATGCTGTGGTGGGGCTGTGCTGGTGCTGCGTTGGTGCTGCACTGATGCGGAGGTAGTGCTGTGCTGAGGGGGTGGTGTTGAGTGATGCTTAGGTAATGCTGTACTGGTGGTTAAGTGGTGCTAATTGATGCTGTGCTGTTCCGATGCTAAGGTGGTGGTGCTGCACTGATGCGGAGGTAGTGCGGCGGTGCTGCAGTGGTGCAGAGGTGGTGTTGAGGTATTGTTCTGGTGCTGAGGTGGTCTGCGCTGGTGCTGAGGTTTGAGGTGGTGCTGTACTTGGGCTGAGTGATGCTGAGGTGGTGTGCTTTTGTTGGTGTTGTGGGAGTGCAGTTGCGTGCAGTGGCTTTGCATAGATGATTGGCTTTAAGGCAACTCTGCTTATAAAAAACTGTGTGCCTATGCAAAGATGTGCTTTTCTTCTATGATATACTATAACAAGCTTAACAGAAAAGTGAATTTAATAAAAATAAAAATAAAAAGTCCTTCACATAATCACGCTCTTTTATGCGTCAGCACAGCACAGCTTGTGAAAGCGCGAGGCGCTATGAACGTCCGCCACTCACAGGTAAACAGTGAGATTAGCCCGGGCCACGATAGCCTCAGCTTTGGAATCTGCGGTTTGTACATCCCAGGGTGATGTGTAACGAGGGATAATCAGCGAAAAAATGGAAAATCAGCCTGCCTGGGGCGCCCCAGCATACAAGTACAGACGTGCTGGTGGACTAGCGCCCAGCCTCCACATAGCGCTTAGAAACTAAGTAGGTCAAAGGTCTAGACTCCTATTTATAAAGTTATGTAGCTCTCCACAACTACCCAAACTGGCACCAGGGACGAGTACACAAAGCCGCATGTTTAAGACACCCTACTATAATTTACCGCCCCCACAAAAAAATTGTTCACCGTTCTACAGCTATACACTTGAGAATTAACAGCAAAATAAATATGAACCTTTTTCCTGCCACCCTCGGTGCCTGGAGGTTATTGGCGGTCACCTAAGGTATGTATGCCAGGGCCCACTCGGGCTTCTAAGCCGGACAGGACCAGCAGGGCCCGGCTACAGACACAGCAGGTCCGGCGGAGAGTTAATCGTTCAACAATTTCAGAGGCCCAACGATGCCACTTATCGGTAACAGCACAGCATCTTTATAGCACTTAGAATGGGCTGAAATGCGGTAAAAGGCGCTATGAGAAAAGGTAAAGACGTCAGATCGTGCTGGTATCCGTAACCCATGGACACAGACCTACGGGAGGATGACGTTCAATGTAACACGGATTGAGGCAAAGTGTAATATGAAAGGGCTGTGTGGGCGCCTAGAGAAACCATTGGAAGGGTGTTACTACTAGCCCCGCATTACACAGAGCGACAACATGAGCCCCTCCGACCCTCTGCAGAGATGTAGGGGGCATGGAGACAAACTACGGCGTTTCATATATACGGACTACAAAGCCCGGGTTTTACATGGCGCTGAACAACAGACGTTTATTGCTACCCAACTCAATGGTACTTATTTTATCGGCCTCAGAAGATTGAAAAGCTGAGTGGACACGCACGAATTTGAACCTGTGACCATGAGGTCAAACATAGGACTTGGGCAATAGTGGGGGCATTAGTCCAATGAGCCACCAGACCGAGACCTGAGGAAAAAAACAAAAAGAACTCTGAAGGCACTGCGGTGGCACAGGTTGGGTCTGTGTCTGGACAGCTGTGGTTTCACCACCCCCTGCCCATACAGGGAGTACCTGAGCCTCATGCGAAGCTTTCAGGTCCGACAGATAGAGGGGCACTGGACAGGGCGGCCCCGGTAGTTTTGAGAAGGGGTCCTTCTTTTGAAAAGTTCGGTCTTCAGTTCTTTTCCTGAATATATTTAATCCTGCCTGAGGCTTCGAGGAGTGCGTAGTGAGAGTCTGAGGCCCTGGCCTGCCCCGTATTAGCGGAAGATGGCACTTGAAAGTGTGTGGGTGTGTGGGGTGGTGAAACCACGCATGCACCGGTATGAAAAACGCACCCAGTGTTAGAGAAGGTATATCATTACGGCCGGACCTGTGCTCAAGAACCAGCCTGTAAACGCCTGACCCATGCGTGTCACTGACTTTTACCCAGCCCACCTAAAGACCAGGGCCACAGTCCCATCACAGGAGCCCGCCGCACGGACTTCACCGGGAGTGCCGACACCCACACACCCTCGCTCAACGAAGGCCTCTTTTCCGTGTTCGCCTTCCGTGCCCGCACCAATCCTCCTCTGCATAGCTCTATCCAAAGCGTGCCCTGGCATCAGAGCCTAGAAGCATCTTACCACGGGCTAAGGTGGGGAAGAGAACACAGCACGCCTAAGAAAGGGTGCATAGAAACACCGATGAGGTAGACACGAGGGCAGAGAGTGGTTCGCCTCTTGACGCTATCTGACCATCTCAAAGGAATGGAGCTGCTGCACCCCACCCGCCCCCCAAAAGTAATAAGGAAGAAACGAGTTTACCGTCCAAGACTGGGACTAAACCCTACGGAAGGGGGGCTCGCTCTCCGCCACCTAGTTGCCCCCCTTGGGTGAGATATACAAGGTAACAGGGCTCGTTTTATCTAATTTATGTAAGATGCCAGGAGGTGGAGCTCCAAGGAGTACAAACTAATTATCCGCATTTTGTTTTCGTGAATATAAAAAACTACAAAGGCACGGGAGCGTTTGCATATCAGGCTGCAGGAAAAAAGGTGGGGCCCGCGTGACATTCACTAGCGTCTCGTGACTTGTACGCGCACCTCGACCCGGTGGGTCACTGCAGGATGGGAACCTGGAAGATGTGTGCTGAGCTCCTCTCTTAGACAGAAGGTCGCCAGGCCCTCCAAGCGCTATAACAGGACCGACAGAAAGAAAGCGCTGCGCCAACTCAGCGGGTTAACACCCCGCCCACGGGTAAACAAACTGCACAACACCCAATAATACAACTTGGGGCTAGGCTGCAGGCTTCCGCCAGCCTTTAATCCGCTCAAACACAACAACAAACTCGCCCTTATGAATGCATAGCGCTAGAAGAGGACCGACGGGATGAAGCCGCCGTGACAGCTCAGCGGGTTGAAACCCCGACCACGGGTACATAAGCTGCATTAGACCAGTGGTTATAACGCGCGCTCCGGGCATCCGCTTTCTAAGGCGCACCACTTGGCAGTTGCACAATACCAAGGAGAGTCTGCATGACGTGAACGTGTTACACGAAGCGCTTCGAAGCACTTCCTGGCTTAAGTTACTTGGTGGTAATAGAGAGCGTCCCGCCTGCCCCACGCGCGTAGGCAGATCCTTATTGTACCGCTGGTCTTTGCATTAAACGTTTGTGTTTATTTTTTTTAAAGGGACCTTTTGAACTGGCAGGAGCTCTAAGCATCAAAGAGGGAGGAGAAAAACAGTATAAACAAGCATGGCCGCGAAAGCCAAGATAACGATAAGGGAGGAATGCAGCTGGCACAATGCGCGCCACTGCTCGCTCCCGAGACCCCTAGGCCATGGGAGTGAAAGTTTAGAGGAAAGGCGGGACATGCACTCGTCTTTGGCCATTTGCGTGCTTTCATTATTGAAAGCCACACGCAAAGGCCAATGGAATGTGTGGGAGGAGGCCGACCCACATGGAGAAGTCTCTTGGAAGTCTGGAGTGATTCCAAGAGGCCCTCTCCTAGAGCAGCGCATGCGCCTTGCGCTAGGCTCGACCTAAAAAAAGTGATTAGGAGGGAGGGGACAGAAACAACGAACAGCAGGAGGGAAAGCACCAGGGAGGTGCATGGCAGGGAGCAGGAATGGACAGTAGGAGCAGGGTGTGGAGGAGGGATAATGCAAGGGAGCTGTGGGGGAGGGGGTTAAGAAGCAACAAAGAACAGCGGAAAGAGGTCAGGGTGGGCGGGCGAGACCATACACTGCCCACTGCCATGCACTTTTCTACAGTGCACGGCAAAAAGTATTAACAAATAAATTAAAAGAAAGTATCCGGAGCAGTGAGCAGCCAGTGGAAGGACTATGCCAAAAACAGGACGCTTTGAAAGGTCCATGCTCCACGGCAGGGACTGAAGCCCCATGAAGAAAGGAGGGGGAGGTGAACAGACAGGAGGCATTACCAATAAGAAGCAAGGAAACGAGTGACGTAGAAGCCAACCAATGGTAAGTATAGGTAAATAATGGGTGGGCTCTAAGCCCATTTGTAAGCTTTTTTTTTTTTTTTCAATTAACAATAGGTTTTGCAGACAGCACATGTGCGCTGTTGAGGCGAAACCGAAAGAGTGTGGGCGAGGACATGAGAGAAATTCATTTTAGCACAATTAAAGTGAACTTAAATTATGTTACTACAGTCATGTGACATTAAAATCCACAACCATTAATGATATTCAGTCCCCTCTGCTTGAAGTCGGGAAATAGCCTCCGACCACGACCAGGCAAATATCACTGGATACTACCTCTCCGAAGCATCTATACAGAGTTTCGGATAAGTCCATTTTTGGAGGGAGAAAACTCCAGGGCCACCTCAGAATTCACAAACATCAGGATTCTTTTCCATCGGGGACAGACAGATTTGTGGGTAACAAAAGGAATGTCCTCATGTCAAGGAAAAGCAGTTCCTTGCTCATAGCATGCAGGTCTTGCCTTGGTCTCATAATATCCAGGCTCAAATTGGGGAACATTTAAAGTTTGGAACCTCTCATTATCAATTAAGATTTCTTGGCCGCTGCTTTGCAACGCACTCACACTGAATTTGGCAAGAACATGGTCCATGTTTGTCCTACTCCCCCTTTGGTGGGCAAACAAACATCACTCAGCATTCAGGCCTCGAAAGATATACTCGCCCACTCGCTATGGCAAGTCAGATTTTATCAGGTCGAGCAACTTTAGAGGAGCTACTCGTCCGTTCTGGCGCGTGAACTTAAACTGGAAATCTATCTGCACTAGGGTAAGGGAAAAGGTGGGGCTAAGTATGCATGCCTCAAGTTCCCTGCATCCCATGATTCAACAGAGCAGTAACCCCAGCACAGGAGGTTATTAATGCACTGCAAGCCCATTTCATCAGAATGAAGTCGGCCAAGTCAGCACAGCTGAGGGCAGTATGAAGGGGACCAAGGATCGATGTGTCCAATCTTGCTATGGGTTAGATAGCCCCTATTAAGGATCTATTAAGGATAATAAATTGCACATATTTTAATTGTACAATAAACAATACCTTACTTGGGTAGAAGAATATCCCCTCCAATTCAGAGTCATTCAACTCTCTAGCTATATCAGTTTCCCATTGTGTGCGAAGTTTGTCCCAAGTCAGGTCCATGTGGTGTCAATGTACCGTAATGAGTTATCTGACCAACTACCTACACCAAATCCAGTGTGTAGAGTTTGCCTGACTTCATGTGCTAGTGGCTCCAATAATCCAATATGCCACAGCTCCCACAAAGCTGATTTAAGTTGCTCATATGTAAGGAACTGTCCTCTAGTGGTATTCTGTTCCGCCAAGAGTGTTTCAAAGTCCAGCAAGGACCTATTTGTGAATAAATCTCCAACCATAATCACTCCACATTCTATCCGCAGGGGTGTGGAATTTAATAAATTATCTACTTGTCCATGGGGCAGGTTGCTTCATAAATCTACTTGTCCTGTAACAAAATCCACTTGTCCCTTTTGTTCCATGTAATGCGGTGACAAATTATGCCAGCAATCTCATTATATAAGAGCTCTGAAATAGCCTCTCAGATTAGGTTGTGTGATGGAACAACACATGCCTCAACAACGCATGCCTGAACCACGTGGTCTTAACCACAACCGCGTCTTTACCACACATGCCTTTACCACGCAATTTCGTGGTAAAGACATGATTGGTAAAGGGACATGTGTGATAAAGATCACACTCCTGCCCTGAGCCCTCAAATGCAGCTCTCCTGCGGTCTATTTTACCCGCCCTATAATCTTCCCTGACCCCCTATCCTGAACCTTAATAGTCCACCCCCCCAGCCCCTAAAAGCTACTCCGACCACAGCCTCCCTCCCCGAGCACTAAATCCAGGCCCCACCCCCAAAAACCTACCCCCACTTCCCCCCTGCCCCAACCCAACTGCCCTCTCGACCTGAAAACTGCCCCTTTCTTGTCCCTTGCCCTGAGCCCTAAAACTCAGCCCCCTAAAAACTACTCTTACCTCAGCCCCCCTCCCTGAGCCCTAAAACCAGCCCCAACCCCCTAAAATCTACCCCCACCTACCCCCCTGTCCCGGACCAACTGCCCCTTTAGCCTGTAAACTGCCTCTTTCCTGTCCCGTGCACTGAGCCCTAAAACTCCTGACCCCCCCAGCCCCCAAGCGACCCCCAACCCAAACAAACTACCCCGCCCCTTGCCCTGAGCTCTAAAACTCCGACCCCCCAGCCCTGAAAACTACCCCGAACCCCTCCAAGCCCTGAAAACTACCCCCCACTCCACCAAAAACCCACTTACCTCACCGCCTCGTCCCGATCTTTCCTCTTCCTGCTTTTCCACCGAGCTGCAGCCAGCAACTAGACCGCGCATAAGCCTTAACCACGCGTACTCGTGGTTAAGGAAGCGTGGTTACGCTTGCGATGTCGGAACACGCATGGCTAAGGCTGCAGTGTTCCGACTGTTTCCCCTCTGATTATACCAGGACTCCTTCCATAGTAGGGTTTG
Organism: Calotriton arnoldi; assembly: GCA_963921515.1. Lineage (NCBI taxonomy): Eukaryota > Metazoa > Chordata > Amphibia > Caudata > Salamandridae > Calotriton > Calotriton arnoldi. The sequence goes on along the minus strand of CAWUFW010001541.1, from coordinate 2,137,417 downwards.
AATACTAGCAAATCCCTTATGTTGCCATGTTTCTGCAGATCAATATACTGGGGCTGAAGGTAATGGTAAGCAACAGTTCCAGGGTTGGAATGCCCTTTTGAGCCTGTGCAAACCTACTAACTTGCATGTTAATTGTTATAAGGGTTTTCACCAACTCATTTCGAATCTTTTCCCAAACTTAGAAAGGTTGGAAATTTACTCCTGACAATGGCAGACATAAAACTTCTTCCAGGGTTGGGTTAAAAAGTGGTTGGAGGGAAAGTGAACTTGCAAACAGATTTTCTCATGAGCAAATCTACACCTGCAAATTTGCTCATGCTAAAATGCAGTTCACAAATATTTTCTAGGAGTACTATTTCTTGGCCTACTTCTGTAAAGTCTTGTGAATTTACGAAAGATGTATATCCGCACTTAATGCAAGGGCATGGGTGCACTTTTGAAACTTTATTTAAATATTGGGCCCCTAATTATATCTTGGGTTAGCCATGACCTTTTGTGTTTATTAAAATTCTGTCTCTCTCTCTGTATATCAGCTAACTTCACTGTGAGTGACAGCATTCTGTTCTTTCACAAGGAGCATATCGACACACAATCGTTTTGTTCAGTGCCAGAAACTGTGGCAATGTGTTCTTTTTGAGACCAAAACAATTTTTGCTTTTGCCAATGTTTGTTATAATGGTGAGGGCCCGACAGCTCCCACACCAATAAGGTTTTACAAAAACCATGCCAAAACAAGTCACGTATTGACAAAACCAAAAGGCTGACCAACAATATCAGACTTACTGGCTTTACCAATGCTTGTTTATGTTTCCCATAATCTTATTAAAAGTGCTTACACCGATTTTCCATTATGAGTATTTTTGGGAAATACTAGCATACATCAACACATTTTACTAGATGATGCTGCAAATAAATGGTACCTAAAATTTTACAGTAGTTTAGTGAAATGTTTTTGCATTTTTTTATGAACATTTTATTTTGAAAGCAAGGAATCATCAATCTTGCTGTCAAGCTTCTGCAAATATTTGCATCTAATCAGAGCATTCTGGGAGCAGTACACAGCCTCATATTGCTAAACATTGAAAACGTGTGTACACTTTTTAGGTCTCGCCTAGCGTTGCTGCGCACATGCGCAGCAACGCTAGGCGAGATTTAATGCAGATGAGGACTTTCAGAAAAGGGCTTTAAGCCCCGCCCCTCATTTCCATTGGATGGCGTCACCGTTTATGCTAAACGGTGGCCAGCCATTGGAAATGAGCTATCTATTTGCCTCCCTTTGGCTTTTTGTGCCGGCCCACTTGGACTGGCTCTCCTGCTTTCCTTCTGTCGTAAACGATTTCTTATCTTTATGGGGCCATGTGTTAAAACACATGGCCCCATAAAGACAAGAGATCCCCATGCTCCGGCTGCAGCGCGGTCCTCTTTCACTTTCGGGACCGCGCTTGTTCTTTTTATCTTCCTCTGTCGTTGTCTGCCTAGCTGTACATGTGCTTCTTTTTAAAATCTGTCTCGTTTTGTTTCTCACATCTAGAGTTCTCGTGTCTATACCTTTCTTTCCGCTCTCAGATTCATAGGCTTCTCGCTGTCTCTTTTTGTTCTTATCACTTTCAATTTCTCTAACGTTTCCCTTTTATTTTGTTAGGTTCGGGGAGATGAAGTGATTTGCCCAGAATCACAAGAGGTTTAGCCGCAGAGACTCGAACCTGGTTACCCAGCTTCGAGGTCGTACGCTCTAACCGTTAGGCCACATCTTAATGAGTCCAGCCTGCCGGGACAAGGGCCCCTGTACTTACACTCCAGAGTGTGTCACTCTTGGGCGTGTCACTCTTAAGTTTGTCAGTCCTGTGTCTCGCTCTTGAGGTTACCACTCCTGGATGTATCACTACTGGGTGTGTCATTACTGAGGGTGTCACTCCTGAGTGTGTCACTGGGGCGTGGGGGAGAGCAAACAACCCTGTACTGGTCACCATGTTCTATTTTTATGCCGATGCTTGTTTAATCCCGAGAGGCGCTTGGTGGCGCTATACCCCAACCTTGTCACGTGAGAGCTTGTGTCTCACTCTTCACCAACCAGCAGGAAGTGCATTAATCTTCTGGGAGCGAGGGGCACTTATGGAGGGGGGGGGGGAAGAGTGCATCCCCCACGAGCACGAGAGCACCTCTGAGGCACTGACAGTGAGTGCACGTGTGAGGGCGTGTAAGATGCGCAGAGCTGTGTTTTTTTGTCTTGCAGTTTTATATAGCTCGAACTCGACCTGGAGGTATCAGGGCGCTTTACACGAGCACCAGCTGTTCCAGACTGGCACATCCATGTTTTGTTAGGCGCGGGGAGATGAAGTGATTTGCCCAGAATCACAAGAGGTTGAGCCGCAGAGACTCGAACGTGGTTATCCAGCTTCGAGGTCGTACGCTCTAACCGTTAGGCCACATCTTATTGAGTCCAGCCTGCAGGGACAGGGGCCCCTATACTTACACTCCAGAGGGTGTCACTCCAGGGCGTGTCACTCTTAAGTTTGTCAGTCCTGTTTGTCTCTCCTGAGGTTACCACTCCTGGATGTATCACTACTGGGTGTGTCATTACTGAGGGTGTCACTCCTGAGTGTATCACTGGGGCGTGGGGGAGAGCAAACAACCCCGTACTGGTCACCGTGTTCTATTTGTATGCAGATGCTTGTTTAAACCCGAGAGGCACACTTGACACGTACTGTAATGTACAAACTACGCACAATCCGTCACGCCCAGTCTTCTGAATGAAAGGCAGCTACCGTTCAATAAATAAACACTGATCGTGTCTCCCAGCTGTTTCACATGCACCCCCCACACAGGGAAGTGCTTCCACGCGCACCCTCCGAGCTTTGTAACACTCACTTGCAGCCTCCGACTCTGTACACCTCCAGAGCCACACACATATTCCTAAGTGTACCTCTCCTCCTTCAAAGAGGGGCCCGTCCCCGGCCACACGCTTTCTCAGCGTACTGAAACTCCCCTGGATGTCTAGCTCCTCTTTACTCCTCTTGGCGCTATATCGTATGCTACGGGAGCAGGCGCAGTGCTGTGAGGTGAACAAGGGAGGGCGCCTCATTTCCTCACAGCTGTGATCGGTAGCAATGAGTTTGTCAGGCATGTGAGGAGGGGCACTGACCACCAAAAAATACAATAATTCTGTTTTAAATGCAAGCCTGCAGCTGTACCACAACTACAACGTGTCAACAACATCGGTAGTCATAGGCGCACTGTTGACACGTTCTGTAGTGTGCACACCACGCACACACTTCACACGTACTATGTGGCTATGCCAATGCTTGTTAGGAATGTAATCAAGATCTCTTTGGAGAAGTTCTGACCCTGCACTACTGAGATATAGCAGAGTTTCTTGAAACCGCTGGCGTAGATGAACTCTTTGAAGAAGAGCAACAAACTCATGCAGCCATGTTCTGAGGAAGACTTTAATGTCATCCAAGCTCTTCCATCGGCTAAAGCACCAGGGAACTGTGTTGCGAACATGAATTTGTTGGGATAGGAAAACAATGTCACAACAAAGATTCATTATTTCAAGCTTTCTTAGATGCCGCTTAAGAACTGAATCTGGATGCGGTTGAACTGGAATTTACCGAAAGGAACATGTAGACATAAAATAGGGCACAGATCAGGCTGTGCCAGTGTACATCTCTAGGCCAGGGATCATGTTGTGAGGAGGTTTGGTTGTAAAGCACAGGCCGGGGTGTGAGGGAATTCAGATGTAGGACACAGGTCAGGGTGGGAGGAAGTTTGGTTACAGGGCACAAGCCGAGTTATGAGGAAGTTCAGTTGTACAATACAGTCAGATCTTTAAGTGGTCCGGGTCCTGCCGGGCTCAGCACCGGCAGTTCTAAAACGCAGGTGCTGAGACGGGTCTCTGTCAAGCTCTCCATTTTTGCCCTCACCCTCGGGGGCAAAAAGATCTTCACTCTGCAGCAGTGCCACCCTTCACTGCCTTTGATGCAACGTCAAAGAGACTCATTATATTTCTTTCACAGTTATTTCAGAACGGAGGCATTTTCAATATTACATACAAGGAAGCTATAGTTGCTTATTTATCATATGCAACTAACAACCATTGACAAAGCCAATAGTTCTTGCTTATTGTAGGTTTCTCTAGCTATGGACAATAATCTGTTCAGCAAAATTAAAAGCCAGTCCCCAAAAGTAAGTGCTGATTGTTCCCACTTGCAAACACTGGCTCAAAGTAAGCACTGACTAATGCACCAGATTTAAGCATTTCATCTCGGTCTGTGGGCACTTTGTGTCCATTTCTCCTAACCTCTAAAACAAGGGGGCCCCTTAAGGCGAATAAAGGACAGGTCGGACAGGGGTACAAGAACCAATCACAATCAAAAAACCCAACCTGTCTAACAATAATATCAAAAGTGCCCGTCAGGGTCACAGTAACAGTGATCTCGCTGGACTAACAACAACAAAATCCTCCAAACAAAATAGAAAGAATCTTTATATATATATACAACAAAATAAATAAATTTTTATTTTATACTTTTTGATATTCACAATATTTTCATCAAAGTTTGCAAAACAGTGACATAAAACATAATTCTATTAATACAAAACAGGGCAAATAAATAAGGTCCCACTTTCATATACTACAAACACTCACATCCACAAATGCATACATACTCAGGCATTCTCACCACTCAAGCACAATTCATCACAAGAAATGTTGTCCAAAATCCAAGGTGATTATAAATTTTGCCTGAGTATGTATGCATTTGTGGATGTGAGTGTTTGTAGTATATGAAAGTGGGACCTTATTTATTTGCCCTGTTTTGTATTAATAGAATTATGTTTTATGTCACTGTTTTGCAAACTTTGATGAAAATATTGTGAATATCAAAAAGTATAAAATAAAAATATATTTATTTTGTTGTATATATATATATATAAAGATTCTTTCTATTTTGTTTGGAGGATTTTGTTGTTGTTAGTCCAGCGAGATCACTATGTTACTGTGACCCTGACGGGCACTTTTGATATTATTGTTAGACAGGTTGGGTTTTTTGATTGTGATCATTTCTCCTAACCTCTCCACTGCAGCAACTTTGACTGACAGCTTAAGCTCTCTTCAGCCAGTCCCAGCAAATAACTACTATACTGATGACACTACAAAGGTGAAACAAGGGCTGCTCTGTGCCCTAAACCATCTTTCATAGCTTTCAACACCCGCCTGCACCTCACACAAGCCAGAGACCCACACCTCGCTGTGCAGGGAACTGTGCAAAGTGGATGTGCAGGTAACCGGGGGCAGGAGATGCTGGGAGGCTTTCAGTGCCACAGACAGCCCGCTGTGATGTGTTGTGGATGTGCTGGTTCTAGTGTCAGGAAGGGACAGGCATGATGTGTTCTCCATAATGGTAGAGTTAGTGGCACAGAGAGAAAGGTGTGATGTATTCTAGATGTGATGCTCCTATTGTCACGGAGTGAAAGGCGTGATGTGTTCTGTATGTGGCAGTTCTAGCGCCATGGAGAACTGTGGTTGATGTGCTTGGTTGTGGTGGTTCTAGTGCCACAGGGGGTAGGCAGGTCACATGTGCTTCTTCTAGTGTGGAGGAGGGCCATTTGTGATTCATTATGGATTGTAACCATTCTCAAGGAGATATGAGCTCTAAAGCTCTCTCTGCCTAGTGATATCAGCAGTGACACGCCATCCTTCTGTGTCAGATTGCTGCAAGAAGTAACACGCATTAAAAATGCCATAGGTCTCGCCTTTCATTAAGTTAAAGCCATTTGCTTTGCTATACAATACCATTATCAAAGCAAATGGCTTTAACTTAATCAAAGGCGAGACCTAATGCATTTTCAATGCTTGTTTATACTGGAACCACTGTCAGTAGTGCAGTTTGAGCTTACAACATTTACTGAGAGCGCTCACCCTAATAATAAAGGTTTTGCATTAATGAACCATAAATACAAATTTGAACAGCAATAACACATGGACACAAATATTACCTTAACAGTAGACAATGCCTTTCCCTGATCCATAATGTGGTACTGTAAACTGGCAGCCAAAGGGTTTGTGCTGTAGGGGGTTGGGCCTACTTGTCCAAAGGACAAAATACACATGAAAACTTGTTGCCCTTGGCCTCAAACAATATGCCCTGGGTGTTGGGCTATAGGAATTCCACATTCCTGTATCCACAGCAGGATCGGATGTTTCCTAATCCATCCTATGTGCATGGGGAACACCAATTATTGGACTGTTAGGGGCATAAGGGAGCAAATGTTTTTTTTTTTTTTATTAGAGCTGATCTCCAAGTATGTGATGCTACAAGGACAGATGGTGGCACTGATTCACTTTATCCAGTTCTTCCCCCAGATCATCTGTTTTGTATAACTAACATTGTTATGGTTTTTATTAACAAACAATAAAATGGATTGGTAAGCATGTAGCTATGTTTCAGGAAGGTCAACACCGTTCACAGCATAGTAGACTGTTGAATGGGTAACCGATTCATAGGAAACATTAGTCTCTGTAAGGTATTATCATTATCTCTCTTCCGGGAGGCTCGTCTCTTCCAGCAAATAGCCAGCTAACCACCTGGAAACCCACTGCAGTTGCGCAGCGAAGTAGTGTTTTTTCCAAGTCTGGTAGTCGCAGTCCCCCTGCTTCTACAGGCAACTTTAGGCTCAAAATAATCGGCTACCAGTCATTACCAGGCTACTGAGATTTTGATTGAGAACCTTCCACTAACCCTCCCCAATACTTTTTTTTAATGATTTCAAAAGTAATATAGGAAGCATCACCATTTTGATGAGTGCCACTTGAACCATAACGGACCAAAGCACCAAAGTCCAAAATGCACTCGGTGATCTAAGGCTACGCTTTACCCAAGTTACCACTGCAGATGCCATCCACTGTATGGTAGATATTGAATCTCAACTTTTATGTATCTGAGATCTCCCATGCTAGCAAATACTCCAGGACATGCTGTGTTGGAGGGCTAAATCTGGGTTTAAAGGGAAAATGCAGCATTTTGTCCAAATTACCCCCCCCAGACAAAAAATTGCTGCAAATGCATCATGTATGTGTACTATAACTGATGTTCACCTCGGCCTCCTTCACCTAAATCAAGAGATCTTCAGCATAAAGGGACCCCACCTGAACTTTACCATTGAGTGACACCCACCAATGAACATCCAGCTGTTGGAGTTGGGCAGCCAACGGTTCAATAGCCATGGCAAACATTAAAGGTGACAGGCTTGCCAGGTACCCCTGCCAATGGTGTACAAGTCAGACGTACACTGTCCAGTTTTGACCCTAGCAGTCAGGCAGTTCTATAGAATCTGTATCCAACGGTGCATATATGCACCCATAACAAATATTTGCAGCATCCTGTGCATGTACCCCAATTTAAGGAATTGAATGACTCTTCCAGATTGAGCGCTATACAGGCGACTGTGGACAGGATACTGCAGAGCTGCCTGGTATATCCCTTAACCTACAAATAAGGGAGGTATTACGGCCTGGTACAAAACTGTCTAATCAAGGTGACTGAAGCTCCAGTGCAAGTCGTCATGCAATGATCTTAGCAATATTTCATAAGCTGAATTTGAAATAGCAGCCTGTAAGAGGCAATATCTTAGAGGTTCATACATGGTTTGAGTATAGAAGTAATCAAAGATTCTTTAGTAGAAGGAGGCAGCCTGTTAATTTCAAATTCCTTGCTATAGACCTTTGCCGATTTAGGGGCTAGTTGAGTAGAAAACATTGTATAAAAGTCAGACAGAAACCACCCAAGCCAGGGACCTTACTATGTGGTAGGTCATGCATGACCCCCTTTATAGCCTGCTCCCCCAATGGAAGCTCTGTTGCCTCCTTGACTTAATCTGAAAATCTAGGCAGAACAATCCTCCCAAAAAGTAATACACAGCACCACGAGCAGGAGCCGCCGTTGTCCTATATAAGTGTTTATAGTATGTAAAAGATTTTTTACAAAGCATTATTTATGGCAACTTCTGTACACAGGTCTATCCCCAATGGGTGTAGTGATTAATAAGGAAAAAGCAAAAAAGACGCCCTGGGTGTGAAAAGGAGGGTCAAAAAACCCACTCATGGGGTATTCTACCTTCATATGATGAATAGTTAATACATCGTATAGTTTCAAGTTGATCATAATATTTGTGCTTAAGTTGAATGAATTGTTTAAAATGGTCTGACTGGACTGCGAGCTCAGAGTACGCATAGTGGTTATCAATATTAGGATTTTCCTACTGAGTGTCTGTCTAACCTCACCTGTTAATTTGACTCAAGGGCCCCTAGTAGTGACTTTAAATGATTCCTAATCAATTTATGGTGAAGACGGGCTTTAATTTGAGTGAGTGGTTGCAGCTGGGGCCCACCGGTTCTCCTTCCTGGGGACCAGCACTTATTTTTCCATAACAGTCTTCGATCCAGAGAAAGAGAAAGAAAAAACACAAAAGTGGGAAAAGAGGAAGAGAAAGACTGATAATAGTGACAAAGGGAGAAAGCAGGGATAACACTTTTTTTTACAGAAGTGAGATATGGGACAGGGAATGTCTGGTGGTGAATGAAGATTGCGCAGCCTTGATATTCAGCACCCCGAACATTTAATAACGACGGACACAGGCTTTTGAACAAAACTTTGAGCCCCTGCCACCCCCTCCCCCAGTCAAGTTAACCCCTAGAGTGGCATTACTGGGGCTGGTGGAGGAGCTGGGGGGCTCCTGCGCTGAGCAAATGTTTGTGGGCCTGCCCTGCCTGGTGGCCAAATGAGACGTGGCGCGTCTATGGAAGCAACCTGCGACACCCTCACTATCGGTCTGGTGCATGGAATGGACTGGTGTGCACAACAGCAAGAAAAGCCCATATACGAGGGTCGTGGGTGTCCTAAAAAACACCAAATTATGGGGAGAGTGGCAAACTAATCACGGTCTGAATGTACAAGAGGACTGGCCCCTGCGTGGGCCGGTGTTAATGTTTCTGCTGATCTGGATGACCATATCATTTTCTATTTCTCTCCTCTGCAAATTGTGATGTATGGACGATGCTCGCTGCATCTTAAATCAATAAAAATGTTTTGTTTTTTTTAAACTTAATGCACAAGTTCAAAACTGGATCAAATCATAAAGAAACTTTGAGGAGGAAATAATAAGAAACAACTGTAAAGAAACATGGTTATGAAAATGTTTTTAAATCACTATAAGGAAAATAAAACCACTTAAAAATATTAGTAAAAAACAAAGTAAAAAAACAAAAATAAATAGGTAAGAGTTTAAAAATGTGTGAGGGTTTCAAATAGGTAAATATTTAGGATAAGGATAATGGGTTAGATTTTAGGTCAGTGGGTTAATTTAAGAATAAGGATTAGGAATGGGTTTACTACAGGGTTATCTAACAGGTCCCAGAAGGCTAAGAGTCCATGCCAGATTATCGATAACCACACCACTAGGAATATCAGTTCCGTTTAAACAGTGGTTTTGCAATGAACTGTAAATTCACAGTATTTAAATGAGGTTTGGTTGGATATATTGAAAATCTGCATTGGCATAATTTAGCCAAACTGTCTTCCACAATTCTGAACAATGACTATTAGGGACTTTGGAAATGGCATTGTTTGGAAAAGGTTTTCTTTAAGTTTGCCTTTCGAGTTGCATGTTCACAACGGAAGAAGTGATTTGGGGTATCTCAAGCTAACAATTTTCATAAAGCACTTGCTCCCACAATCTTTGATTTTTACAGTGCTGTATTCAAATGGTTAACGTCATTTCAATTTTTCGACATGGATGAATTGAATACTAAGCTGGCCATGCAAGGACTAGAAATGGGGAATTCAAAAGGAAAAGAAATCACAAAAGGTATTACTTCATTGAGTCAACGTACCGACTCAGGACCATGTCATTTTTATAGGACTTTCATTAGAACAATAGAAGGTATAACATGACAGAAATGAGCAATAACATGCAAGCCTGGAGTGAGACAAAAAAATTCAACAGTATTTTGCTAAGTCAGGTAACTTATCGTGTCTAGTACAATAGCAAAGTAGTTGCCAGCACAAGAACCTTAACCTTACGCTATGCATCTTTAAAAGGCCTTCTCTCAGCATACGTGATTTCAGACACGAGTTTGGGTGGAACGCATGTGGGACTAAATGTACGACCATTCTAAGCGGTCGCAAACGCAGATTTGGGCCATTTGAGACCGCTAAAAGTGGTTGTAGAATGTATCAACCCTATTTTGCGAGTCAGTAGCCTGTTACCAACTCTCAAAATAGGGTATGGGAATCGCTATTAGGAAAGGACGTGCCAAGGGCATCCCTTCCCAACAGCGAGTCGCAGTGTAATGCGTGTACGATTGTTTTGCGACTGGAATGCAGTTGCAAAACATTCGCACTTTTTCACCTACTACAAGTAGGTGGTAAGCCACTCGCGAATGGGAAGGATTGCCCAGCGCGGCAAAAACGTTTTTTAAGAGCAGGCAGTGGTCCCACAGACCACGGACTACTTTTAAAAAACAAAACTGAAACGTTTCATTTTTGTTTTTGATACGCATTCAGTTTTCCTTTAAAGAAAATAGGCAGGGCGTGGCCAAGATGGCGGAGTGAGCGGACGCGCTGTGCCTTAGCTCCGCTCCTGCCAGTCCTACGGCATTGACTACAGCACTCCCGGCTCCCCTATCTGAGGCTCTGCAGTGGCGAAGCGACTAGGGCGGTGAGCGGCGGGGCGTCTTGATCGCCAGAAAACACTGGACTGAGCGACCTCCGGCCGTTCTGCGGCTCCGGCGCAGGGGGCGGGGAGACGCTGGGCCTGCTGCGCGGGCCGCCGAAAGGCCTTCTGTGTGCTGCGGACCTCTGCCATTCTTGTTGGCGGACCCCTGGAGGGTGCCTCAACACGTCCGCCGCTTTAAAGACTCGGGGTGACCCCCATTATTGCACACTCTCTCTCCCCCCGCCCCCCCCCAACGCCCAGCGGCGGGTGAGTACATGGGCTCGACATTGGGCCTGCAGCGTGGCCTGTGACTAGAACTCAGCTGTTGGCGCTCTGCCACTCGGTGAAGGACGACGCCCTCGGGGTGGTGGCTGCCTTCGGCATCCCCGTTGGTTCCATCCAGGGCCCCCATTGCAGACATCACCAACGCACGGGCCGTGTGGGCCTACTACCCTTCCGTGGGCCAAGTCTGCAGCTGTCCGTCCAGAAATTTCACGCGAGCCCGTTGGAAACGCCCGTTCCGGCCCCCTGATGTGAGAGGGGCCCGACCCGGAGCACACCGCAGCGCTCGGCGAGTGCCCCGAGAAAAGCCGGTGCCCTCCGACCCCGCTCGCGGGCCTGCCGGGGCCTCTGACATACCCGCTTGTTGGTTGCGGCCTACTTTGGGCCTGCGGAGTGGGGGCAGGCCCTGAAGAAACTGCGCTAACGGCTGGCACTGAGAAGACGGCGTGTGACAGCGCTACTGGAAGTGAATTGGTGGCCCCCCAACGGTGTGAGCGCTGTAACAGTGAGAGAGGCCGCTTGGACGCACAGGGGCCGGTGGAGCCACCTCGGGCCTAATTGCAGGTGAGGCCTACTACGCGGGGAGGGAGACTGAGCCTCCGGCCCTCTGCTGACTTTCTTTGGCGCTTCCTACTAGCTGGCCTGGTGAGGGCCCTTGCTGCACTTTGGACACTGCTGGAATTGAGGGCCGCCCTGGTGGAACTATATACTTGAGGCCCGGGAGCCTCACTGGGTCTGTTGGCCCTCACCGCCAGTGCAGAGAGAGTAGCAGAGCTGAGCCTCCCTGGGGCGGAGGCGCAGCCCACGAGGCTCCTGGACACAATAGCAACTTCTCTGGGGGCCGGCGCGCTCTCCCACTCCATCGATTGCCTAACGTCGGCGCTTCCCTTTTCTAGAGGACCCACGCACTGTCTGATCGGACTAGCCTCAAAATGACGTCGGCCAAAAGCAAAAAAGACAGATCCGTTCGAGACCTCCTGCTGAAGTCCACGGGGGATGCCTCGGGCTCTGGAGCAACGCCTGCGGGGGAAGCCCCGGACACCGCAGTCACGAGGGAGTTCCTGGAGGCCCTGTTCGCTTCCCAAAGAGAGGATATTCTAGCCATCAAGACGGACCTGCAGGCGGACTTATGGGAGGTAAGGAGAGATGTGGATGCTGTGGGGGAGCGGGTAGCCGCCCTGGAGGACTCCGCGACCGCCAGAGATGAAGAGATAGCAGCGCTCCAGCAAGAAGTCCTGCGGCTGCGGGACCAGCAGCTAGACCTTCAATCTCACTCCGAAGACCTGGAGAATAGGTGTCGGAGGAATAACATTCGCATCCGTGCAGTCCCAACGGGGGCAGAAGGGGGAAGACCTTGTGAGTTACATGCAAGATCTCTTCCGTGCGGTCTTGGGCACCCCAGCGGAGTCCTCAGTCAAGATAGACTGCTGCCACCGATTTGGTCCGCCTCGTCAGCCGAACCGCCCCCCTGCGGACATCTTGATATGTGTCCACAACTACACATTGAAGGAGGAGATCCTCAGGGCGGCCCGCGCCAGTCAGCCCCTACACTTTCGGGACCACGCTCCGCAGCTATTCCAGGACTTGCCGGCTAGCACCCTTCAGAAGAGAAGAGTCTTTCGTCCCATCACTAATCACTTACACTCGAAAAATGTCGCATATGCCTGGGGTCACCCCTTTCGCCTCATCTTCTGGCTTGACGGGAAGCTACACCAGGTCCCTTCCCTGTCCGAGGCATGCAAGGTGTTTAACTCGTCTCTCGATGACCTGCCTTCTCATTCGGATGCCTCGGAGCATGGCACGCAGAGGCCTCCACGGCGCGGGCCCGAGGGTGGCCGGGATCTGGAACGCCTTCGCCCTGACACGGCCGCAATCATCAAGGAACGGTCTGCAGTTCTTCGGACCTTGGCTGGCGCAGCAGGGGACTCTCTGGATGTTAACGATTGAGGGTAACGTGCCTCTGGGGCTGTATTGTCCTCTGTGGGACGGGCGGGGGCAGAGGGATTATTCTGCTTCTTCACAGGGATGTCCCTCATTCCTTTGGCTGTCCCCTTTGCTTTCTATCCAACTTTCGAGATGGACTTGGTATATTTCTATTTGACGTTGTTTTGTTATGAGGTATGTTTTTTTGTTTCAGGGTTGTGTGGGTCCTCTCTCCGGTGAGCATTTTATCCAGGGCACCCCAGCTAGGGCTCGGCCGACTACACGTACACACGCGGTCCCCTATGGGATATGTTTCCGGTAGCTGGTCCCAACGCCTTAGTTATAAAGTCCGGTGGCTCTTCTCCCCCTGATGGCAGTCCAGGTAGTTAGCTTTAACGTCAGGGGTCTTAACAACCCAGTGCTCTCCTTGCTGGAACAATCGAAAGGGGATGTGTGCCTACTCCAAGAAACTCACCTCCTACATGGTGATACACACCGCATGCAGCACAGAGGGTTTCCCTTGCAGCATTGGTCTTCGGGGAAAAATAAGAAGGGTGGGGTGGCCATTCTACTTACTAAACACTTTTGAGGTTCCGTAGTGGGCACAGTGGCGGAGATCAAAGGGCGCCTCCTCGCGCTGCGACTACGTATAGGCTCCTCCAATATTACATTAGCCTCACTGTACTCCCCCAATGAACACAGAGGAATTTCTGCTGAATGCACTGGCCGAGGTTCTTCATACACCTGACTCCCTGGTGGTGGTGGGGGGGGGGAATTTAAATTTGGTGACGGATGCTGGGATGGATCGCTCTCGCCCGAGATCATGCGGCACAGGTGCCATATCAGGGAACGGGAGGGCGTGGCTTGATGATTGCGGAATCAAAGATGCATGGCGCTGTTCGCCCCGGTCCCATAAGCCCTCGGGCTCCTGCCGGGATGCCCCCACAGATAAGCTGGGCCCTGATTGACAGTCCACCTTGGGAGCGTAACCCCCCCCCACACGAGCCCCCGACCACTCCCACACTGACGTACCCACTATCGGGCATGGGGGTCAGAGACACAAGATGCTGCACCACACTAGAGCCTTGCCTACACACTGAAGAAAGACACTACTGCAACACGGGGAGGGTCACCCAGTCCGCCAGGAGCTGTCAAATAGCAATAAGAGTTGTTGGGGGGGGGGGCGTGCGTTATGTTTTGTTTCCGTATCAGAAAATGTGAATCAACAAAGTAGTAATGTGATTACAGGGCACAATTGCAAATAGACTATTGAGATTGTGGGATATTAAGGGTCCCTAGAAAACTGTACCAGCAATATGGCCTACGTTACATTGTAAATTTAATTCCTTTGTGGCGCCTCCTAAAGCTTGCGCTCTGTGAGCTTGGAACGGCGCCAAGCTACTGTTTACAGATGGGCAACATACCGCATTGATACTTGTAATATGATGTTTGTATATTGATCATCCCATGCATACCATCAATAAAAAAAATTGGGGAAAAAAAAAAACAAAAGAAGATGCATGGCCCCGTTTACACCCCGAAGAAAGGGATTATTCCTTCTATTCTGCTGCCTATAAGTTGTACGCCCGCTTGGACCACTTCCTTGTCACCCAAGCAGCGTGGGTACCCAGGCCTCTACCATAGAGGCCAGTTCTCTCTCGGACCATGCTCCTATCACTCTGTCTTTGCGCCTCCCGCTAGTGCAACTGTCCCCATCACACTGGCGTCTACGGGACTCACTCCTGCGGTCACCACAGGTGGTGGAGGACCTCCGACATACACTGACTGACTATTTAACACTCAATGACGATGGTTCTACACCCTTGGCCTCAGTCTGAGAGGCGCTTAAATTAGTTGCGAGGGGGGCTCTCATCGCCACAGCGGCTTACGATACCAAAGCCAGGCGGGCTAAGCGCAAGGACCTCGAAGACCGGGTTAAGGAACTCAAGGCCATTCACAAACGCACAGGTGCTTCTCGAATCTGGTGCTAGTTAGAAAGGGAGCGGCTCCAGCTGAAGCGGTTGGACCTCGACAGGGCCGAATATGCGGTGCTACGGCTGAAACAAATACTACGTAGGTCTAATAAGGGCGGTCGCATGCTGGCGCACTGCCTCCGCAGTAAACAGCAGGCCCAGGCGGTGAAAGCGGTGCGGGGAGCCCAGGGGCCGGAGGTATCGGACGACTCCGATATTGCGGTGGCCTTTCGGGGATTTCTATGTGAACCTCTATACCGCCGAGTCCCCTACTCTTGCAGACCCTCATGAGTACTTACGTGGTGCAGCGGTAACTCCTCTCCCGACCGACGAGGCGGACGGGCTGGAGGCTCCCATTCGGATTGAGGAGGTGGTTTCTGCCATCGCCCCTCTAAAGCCCCTGAAAGCACCAGGCCCGGATGGCTTTAGTGCCCTTTTCTATAAGACGTACTGTGTGGAACTGGCTCCACTGCTCACCCGGTTATTCAACTCATTTGCAGACACAGGCACTCTCACGGCTTACATGCTCCAGGCGACGATCTCCGTCATCCCCAAGCCAGGGAAGGATCCGGTGTTCTGCAGTTCATACAGGCCGATTTCCCTGCTAAACATAGATGCGAAGTTATTCTCGAGCATCTTGGCCCATAGACTAAACCCTCTCATGCCCGGCTTGATTGACCCGGATCAGTCGGGCTTTATCCCAAGTAGGCAGTGCAGGGACAATACCAAACGGATTTGCCACCTAATTGACAAAGTGCACAGGTCAAAAGAAGAGGCTCTCCTGTTAGCAGTTGATGCCAAGAAAGCCTTTGACCGGGTGCACTGGCCGTATTTGTTTGCCACTCTGGAGCGCTTCGGCGTAGGGCTTAAGTTTCGCAAGTGGGTGGCGAGCATTTACAGCGCCCCCACGGCGGCGGTCAGGGTCAACGGTATACTCTCGGGGGACTTTGCGGTGGAGAGGGGCACCAGACAAGGCTGTCCTCTCTCCTTTGCTCTTCACCTTATATATGGAGCCCTTTGCTCAACAGCTTCGGGACAATCCACAGGCGCAGGGTGTCCCTTTTGGGGCTGACCGCCACTTAATCAGCCTTTACGCCGATGATGTCATTTTCTCAGTAGCTCATCCCTTGACTTCTATGCCGGTCATCGTGGCAGATCTGCAGACCTTCAGCCAGGTTCCTGGGTTTAAAATAAATTTGCAGAAATCACAAGTGCTGAACCTTACTGCGAAACAAATTCGACTTTGACTGGGTGACGGGGGGCATTACATACCTAGGGTTGCTCTTGCACAACAGTTTGGAGAAGACAGCGGAGGTGAACTATACTACTCTACTTTCACGCATCCGGAGAGACCTAGCCCAATGGCGGCATCTACCCCGGTCATGGCTTGGGAGATTGGCCGCGAAAAAAATGAATATCCTACCCCGGGCTCTATATCTTTTCCAAACCCTTCCCCTACTGCCCCCGCCAAATACGCTTTCACTCATTCAAACGGAGATTGAACGCTTCATTCGGGGCCCGATCTCGCCCAGACTGCAGAAAACCCTGCTACAGCGCCCTAAGAAAGAGGGCGGTTTGGCTCTTCCCAACCTTTCCCGCTATTTTCAGGCCTCGCTGCTGCGTTATCTTGTAGAATGGAACAGTCCTATGACGGAAAAGCACTGGGTATTCATGGACCAGACAGTGGCCGGTCAGCATATCTGGAGGGAGGTCTGGCTGCCTCGGTCAGCGCGCTCTTGGGGACTCTATTCCTCGCCGGTCACCCGCCCACTATGCTAGCCTGGGACAGGGTGTCTAAACGGGTCAACCTTACCACTTTCCCCTCCCCCATGTCTCCAATTTTCTCAAACCCTGACTTCCCTCCTGGGATGGACAAAGGCGCGGGCACGCGTTGGGTGGAGGGCGGGTGTAAAAGCCTAGGGCAGCTGTTCGACCTGCGGGGTCATATTCCCTTTGAGGAGCTCTGGGAGGATTATGGCCTTGCAGGCTCGGACCGTTTTCTCCACACACAAATGTTGCACTGGACATCTGGCCCCCTTGTACGCCCCCTGGTCAGCAGACCGATGTTACCATTTGAGAAGTAGCTTTTCCTGAAAAAGGATGACCGCAAGCTAATCTCCGAACTCTATACCTTCCTTACACAAAGCACTAAGGGGACTCGTTCTGCGGGTCAGAGGCGATGGGAAGTAGAAATAGGTCGCACCCTTTCAGACAAAGAATGGGAGGATATTTATTACAGGCCACACTATTTTGCACATTCCATGGGCCACACAGAGTCTGCATTTAAAATTGTATCCTACTGGTATTATACCCTGGCTCGCTTAACTAAGTGGAACTCTCAGTGAGACGGCCTCTGCTGGCGTGGCTGTGGGAGTCCAGGCACCCTTCTTCATTTGCTGTGGAACTGCCCGAAGCTCACGAGATACTGGGAGCAGATCCTCGACGAAATTGATAAGGCCTTTGACACTGCTATTCCGAGATTCCCCGCTTACACTATCTTAGGGCTGCCCAACGCTCTGACCTTCCCCTTGCGCTCAGTCAAAGGCAAGCAGATCAGCTTGGCTTTGAATGCTGCGCACAGGGTTTTACTAGCGGGCTCGAAGACAGATAGGATCCCAGACCACTCTCAATGGCTGCACCAATTGTGGTCCCTCCTGGGTATGGAGCGATTGTCTATTGCTACACTCTGGGACAAATCTGAATATCCCAAGGTCTGGGCCCCCTTTATCTCAATCTTATCCTCGGAATTCCGGGAACTATCATGCCCTGCCTATCTAAGGCTTCTGAAGCTGATTCCTGAGAGCCAAGAGGGAAGCTAGTGTGTGCGGCCCCTGACGAACCCATTTGATCCTACCACTTAGGACCATGGGTGTGCGTCCGAGTGTACTCTTGGCTCGCCGGGAGAGAGGCGGGGTGGGAGAGGGTATAGGGTTTTATCTGTTGGGAAATTTGGTTTTTCTTTCTTTTGTTCTTTAAAAAGCAGACATACTCGCCCCTAGTGAGCCATGGTGTGTCCGTGTTGCATTACCATATGTACGCTCGTGGCACTATAGATCTTTCTTTTGTTTTCGTCTTATAGTAATGAGACTGTCCAATGCTTCACTTTGTCGAACGCGGCCGGCCCAAGATGGGTTGTAGGCGACATGCTGCGTTACTTATCTACTTGGCCAGCTCATGATTCATAAGCCCAGTTTCTTCCCTTTTGACTGTGATGTAGCCAGCCCAGTGGGTTGTAGGCAAAGACTGTATTCACATGCTATGTGTTCTGCTAATAAAAACCGAATTCTAAAGAAAACAGGCAGCATTTTAAAAAAAAGTTGCTTTATTTAAAAACCCAGAAATTGGGGTTCGCCATCCCTGTGTTATTGCCAGTGGGTCCCAAATTGCGACCCGCCTCATGAATATTAATGAGGCAGGTCATTTGCTACCCCATTGGGGATCGCAAAATGTGTGAGACACATTAGTACATTTCTTTTTGCGACTTTCAAAAATTTGTAAATTGCGAGTCGCAAAAGGAAATGGTCGTACATGTGGCCCATGGACCTCAATTTGTCCTACAAAAATAAAACCGTAAACTGTTTTTTTCCATAAAAAACATATCTTTCCATTAAAACATAACCTGTCCTCTGGCAAGATCTATTTTCTATTGGTTTCATGTCAATGATCCCAGCACTACTCCATCCTTTCCATCACGTGTAAAAACTAAAGACAAATCGATGCTGGCACATGTTGGGAAAACACTGATTTACTAACACCATATTATATATAAAAAAATTAAGGATTACATTAGGCACTTGGGAGGTCAACTTCTCAGTAAAGTACCAAAGCATATAGTTTGTGGAAAGCAAATACACACATCATCACACCTGACGTTACAAAAAAAAAAAGTTGCAGGGGCACGCTTTAAAGTGAAACACAGCCTTTAACTTGAACATTTATTCAAAAGGCTCAAGAACAGCTTGCTCCCTTAACAATACTATAACATGCAGTGTCAACAAGACTGGCAAATAACTTCAGTCACTGGTGAGCTAAGGCACTCAATATACTATCATGCATGATGTCACTCATTCATGCAGTCATGCCTAGCGCCAGTTTCTCTTCATAGGCGGAAGAGTGTCGCCTCACCTGCTGGTGCAGCGATAAACACAGAATAAAAAAAATGGTCATCATCATTTTATTATTCTGTGTGCCACCGGCCCTCGCTGCTGTACGGAGGAGGTGGGGCTGATTTCTTTGGATTACAGGATGTCTCCCAGGGCTCAATGAGCATGTCAAATAGGACGGCTGTAGACAGCCGGCCATCTTGGACATGCGCACTTCAGACCCAGCAATCCTAGGGCTGAGAAACAGCGGGGAATTGCTGGCACAGGCCCCCAGCCTCAAAATGAGCTCTGGGTTAGCCTGCTCTAACCAATCCTGGAGCTACTCTCATGCTGAAAACAGCATGAGAACAGATCAAGGATTGGTTGGATATGTGCTGCACTTGGAAGAAAGTCCATCCCTTTCCTTCCTGCTCCTCATCATGCCCAGGATCGGAGTGAGGAGAAGAGCACCGGAAGGAGGGACTGGCAGCCAGCGGCATTTATGGCGAGTGTCCACCATTTATTAATGTTGCCAGCCACCACTGGTCATGCATCCATTCATCCACCAACTGGCTCATTCTGATTTCACCCACGAACGACTATACTCTGGAATATCAACTAAAGAATATTGTGGGAAATAATATCGAGGGACAAAATATCAAAAGGTAAGTGCACAGAGGGAAGTATAGATTTACTATTCTTAATTCCACACATATGTACCTTGGACAGCTAGTGTTTTACTTTTCTACATTTATAATGTTCTACTAGCTCTCTAACTGAATGAAAAAGAGTTCAATATCTGTGCCCTTACTGCAAAAACATTGATCCTTGCACACAAATCCAACTTCTAAATGAATGAATGTTAAGACTAACAAATACGAATACAAAAAGTCAAGTCATTGTGTTTTTTATGCCAAAATTTTGTTCAGCATACCAGCTTAACAAAAACAACCATTTGCAAAGCTAATAGGTGCTACCTACGCGAGGTAATGGCTTTGTGAATGTTTTAGCGGTGTGGTACAGCAGCATGGCTGAAAGTTAAAAGAAAAAAGAGAGATACAAAAGAAAAAGTGCTGGTAGGAGGGAGTGTGGAGAGACAACATTGACAAGGGAGGGAAGATCAGAGAAAAAGAACCATGACAGGGCCAGTGCTGGCCACGTCACAGCACATTTTCTTTTATTATGGTCGGTGGTGGGGCCAACACAAACAATGGAGGGCGGGTGGTATTGCAACGTGATGGACAGTGGAGGGATGGCAGGCAGGAGGAAGCAGCGACAGATGAAAGACGCACTTGGGTAGAGTGATTAACCATAAAGAAAAAAGTAGCGCATAAAAACAACAAGCAGTGGAAGGACACAAGTAAAGTGTTCATGCTCCAGGGAAGGGACAAACAGAGGAAGAGAAAGGAAGTCTATGGCATCTGAACAATAAGTAGTAAGCAAATGAGAGTGACAATAAAGCCAACCAATGGTGAGCAATGAGCAGCCTCTAAGCCCACTGTTATAAAATAATATGTCTCTCAAGAGACAGTGCTTGCGCTATCTTAGGTAAGACCTAGAAATGACGCACTATTCGATCAGTGAGCCAAATTAGATCAAAAACTTTGCAGATCAAAACAAAGATTTGGGTTGAGTGCAATTAGTGTATCAATTTGATGAATATTTACTAATTATAAAAACAAGCACAAACATGCAAAAATATAATTAGGAAATTCATTGTTTCAATCGATTGCACTAACGTACAGTACAGCTTAGCATGCAAAATCCCTTCAATCTGCAACGACTTGGCAAAAACTTATGGAAAGCTCAAATACTACATTAGAGTGAAACACCCATTTTGGAACCATGTTAAAACATCAGTTAAGAGGGATCACAAACCTGTAACTGGAAGATGTGATCAGATTCTTTGAAAATGTGGACCCCTTTACTTTCCACGCCTACAGAAAGATGAAGGTATGCAATGGGCAGCCTGTCTTCTCGTCCTTGCCACAGCCAAGAACACAGCACATGATGCTGCAGGTTTCTCTTGCACACCCCTTTCTCAGTTTTCCTCACACATAAGAAAAATTGTTTCTCCTTCAGCCGGCCAGTCCTCTACAGGAAGTTCTTCTGTGCTCTACCTAGCTGTTTACACAACAGGGCCCAGACAGTACAACACATTCATCAACTGCTCTCAATTGTTTGCTTGTTAATGCTCGTTCTATCAATAAGCATTGCAAAGAAATTCGAGATTTCCTGTTTGAGTAATCCTCTGATCTGTGCTTGGTCATGAACACTGTCTGTGACTCCTCTGGACCTTTATTAGCCTCACCCATTCCAGACACATACAAATGTCATGTCTTGATCGAGAAGTTTAGGAGGGGTGGGTGGGGAGAGCTTATTTTTTTATTTTATTTATTATGATCGACTTAATACATGACAAGTCTAGTTTCTAGATGCATGGATAAGAGGAAAGAGAAAAGGAAAAAGTCGAAAATTTGAATAGTGAACATAAGTCAACATAATGGTGCAGAATAATAGAGATCTGAAACCAGAATTGACGGAACATAGACTCCAGGTCATCGAGTGATATAGATTATTCATTAGGTTGAATTTCATTATGGCTTTGAAGATTTTGACAACTGGTGGTTCTTTGCAGGAAGAACAGATAGAGTTCAATATTTTTGAGCCTTCCATTGCCAGCTGTCTCCCTTCGTAGCTTTTCTTTTTCCATTTAGTTATGAGTAGTCATCATAGTAGGAGTTTCTATCGGTCTTTTTGTGTTAAACAGATCAGATAGATATTGGAGTATGCAGTAGTGAGTTTCTTTCCAAAAGATGCATGTAGTGTCTGTGTTAGTTAGCAATGACGGAAACCTTTTTGCTCCAGATGGACTCTGTAGAACTGTGACACAAGTGTTAGAGTGCAGCAAAGTGAAGGCAGGTTTAGAATGTTGAGTTTGCGGTTACACCAAGAATAAAGACGTTTAATACCAAGCTGCGTGTGTGGCGTAATCATTGGCAGGTTCCCAGGCTGGGGAGGACGCTACAAATGGCGACAAGATAAGGGATAAGTAACCTGAAGATCTACAGTGCTCTTCCAGAGAGTTTGCCGTGGTCAAGCAACCTACTTGTGCATGTCACATCGATGTGCAACAGAAAATTACAAGGTAACGCTGCGATCAGAAGCGCTGCAAGGCAGAGGTCAACCAGGTGTCAGACAGTACAAAGAGACACCTAAAAACAAAGCAATTCAAATACAAGAAATGGTCATCTGCTTACCAGAACGGAGTAAAGAGAATCATCATACCACAGCGTTGGGTGGAGTAACCCCAGAGGAAGTGCCCAGGGTAGTGCTTACGGAGCCATCCATACACGAAGCAGCACACCACCAAAGGAGCTGGGTGGTAGTTTAGAACAACTCCAAAGGTCTCTAGAAAGTGAAAGGCTCCAATGAAGACCGAGAGAGAGCTCAAGGTTCCAGAGACTGTCCAAGATGACCCAGAGGCAAGCACGTCGCAAAGCCTCAGAGATCGTTTGCATAAACAAGATCACCAAGCAGCGTCAGAAAGAACACTACTTTCCACATCAGTAAGCTCCACCAATGATTACAGTGCCGCTGCCTTCCTGAAATCACCACCACCATTCGATACAGTCAAAAAGCTAAATATTGGCGACCGATGGACTGCTTGGATAGACATTTAATGATTTCATTGATGAGATAGAAGAAGCAGATAACAAGAGGATCATATAGCTTAAGAATCATACTGGTGAAGGTGTAGGAGTCAAAGAAAATGCCGCGAGCTGGCGAAATTACATACTGTCAAATCAAAGCAGCCTTGAATCTCAAATTCAATCCTATGCCAAATGTAGATTACGAAAGGTACATTTTCAGTCAAGAACGACAAAGCTGTCGACACCATCAACGAATTTGTTGAGAAACTTGATACGCTGATCAAAACACTAAGTTCAATTAACTTAATGATGTGGAAGCTATACATCTCAGAGTTATTGAAGGGTGACTGTCAGATTAATTCAGACGACGAATGCGGAGAAAAATGTTTAGTCTGGAGCGAGTTCTCATAGCTGCTAGAGATGAAGTGCGCTGATCGACAAGCTGCTGACATGGAGGCCGGAAGTGCCCAGAGTGAGCCAGTAAAACATGAAAAGTAAGCACACGGACAAGGCAGAAGGGCACAGAGCGATGTCTCCACAGAAAAAGAAGTTGTGCTTCAGGTGTGGATTTCCGTTTCCACACAAAGCTAAATGTCCCGCCATCGGACAGATTTACAAAGGCTGTGGGAAGGAGTACCATTTTATAACAGTTTCAACGGGAAAGAAAAAGTCCCTCATGGTGCAAAGACAAAATGGCCGCCAGAAAGCTCCAGAAGCGACGTTCGACACACGCCCACAAGGCCAAGCAACCACACCAGTTGAGGCAAGTCCACACCACACGAAGTCGATCATCATCTAAATGACAGACAAACAGTTCTTCAGTATCAATGTCAAGTGACAGTGAAGAAGATGGTTGTGCAACATCGAGGTTTACCTCAGAAAAATGTGTGCGTGTTGGACTGGCCGCATGTGAAGAAAAATACAGGTCCAAGAAAAGTCGACATGAAAAAGCACCAAAGTCATTCAAATATTGTCCGAAGATTACACTAATAGTAAACGGTTGCTCAATACCTTTTATTATCGACAGTGATGCGTCAACCTTTATGCCTGAGGAGAAATACAGTGACTATCTCCAATGCCACGACTTACACCATTGTCTTGTGGTTTGTGGCCACCTGGTCTGCTTTGCTGCGTTGGCTTAGGCCTGGCTGCCATGTTGCCTTTTTTGCGCACGTTACTCTGAGCCGTTGTTTTGCCGGCCTCTGCCGGGTTATTTTAGAACTGTCTGCATTTTCTGTCTTTCACCTTTTCTCCTGTTCCCTTTGGGCTACGTCTGCACAACATGTACAAGGTCGAAAAACAACGTCCCTTGTTCTTGCTGATCTGGCCAGTCCCTCGCACCTAGACATAACACTATGTACAGCTGCCATGGAGAAATTTGTGTGCTTTTAATATTGCGGTTTTCCCGCTTTAGAGACACTTGGAGAAAACCTTTCCAGGGAGAAGAGCTGTGATTGTCTGCCGATGTAGACTTTGCATCTAGATACTGAGATATGGGGGTTCGCTAGACAATGCCCAGAGGTCTTCTATTTTTATAATAAACTAGCTACTAGCACGGGGAGGGTGGTAAGGTCATTTAGCCCTATATCTACTGCTTTATGAAATGCTTTCCCCGTTTGTATTCTATGGAGTTGTAACTATGCTGATTATATTATTCTTATGCATTATGCTGATAGTACTGACACGTGTACTGTATCTAAGAGCACGTTAGTTGAAATAAACATTTTAAACTATACAGTGTCTCTTCTTACGCACGTTGTGGACAGGTATGAGTGAGTGATGAAAGGGTGTTCTTGCTACTGCGAGTCCTGAGAGAGAGATACCGTGTTCTGGGAGTTGTCTAATCATTGGTGCTGATGAGACGCTACAGCTAGTCGGGTTGGGGTTTTAGGTGCTAAGGTTTATGGTTGGCTCACCACTATATTCCGAGGTCCTATCATCCTGTGCATAGCTCTGTGTATGTGCAGAATCCCTACAACACCATTGAAAACCAAAGTATATACATGGTCTGCATCGACACCATTAAAAAGTTAATGTTCATTTGTAGCAATGATGAAACCCAAAAAAACTAAAGTTCAAGCACCCATTCAAGTACTTCAAGGTGTGGCATCAAGTGCCGGTTTACTATACACAGCTGCCGATATGGGACTTATATCAGTGAAGAAGAACATGAATGCTCATCACGAAATAGTAAGTCAGTTCCCTTTGTTGTTTCATGGGTTAGGAAAACTTAAGAATATAGAAAGTACAATTACACATTAATGAGAACGTCCGTCCTATTGCTCAAAGACACAGACAAATTGCATTTCATTTAAAGGAAGCTGTTGAAAAAGAACTTGAATCCTTACTCAAACATGATATCATTGAGCGTTCTACTGGTCCAATGCCATGGATTTCTCCCATAGTGGTGGTACCCAAAAAGGACAGTGAAGGAGGAACTGTACGCATCTTTGTGGATATGCGGCAAGCGAACAAGGCAATTGAAAGAGAACCACATGCCGGTCCGCACATTGCCGACATAACACTACTGAATAAGCAAAGGTTTTTCCCTCGCCTTCATTTGAATAAAGGATATCATCAGTTGGAACTTGAGGAGAATTGCAGGTACATTACAACCTTTTCTACACACATTGTTCTGTTCCATTATGAAAGACTAAGTTTCGGTGTGTCATCAGCTGCAAAGCTTTTTCGAGATGTTATTCAATATATTATACAGCCGGTCATGAATGCTTTCAATTATTGTATTGTAATTGCATTTATATAGCGCTTACTACCCATGATGAGGTGTTGAAGCGCTTTTCAGTGAGTAGCAAGCTACTCCGGAACCCAAAAAGGATTAGTGGGGAATTAGTATAGGGAAATATGAAATTAATTTGAGTGGTGGACATGTTAGTCTGTTATTTGGATTGAAATGAAATAGTGGGGGAATAGAAGAGGGAAGGGTCTTGAAATGTTTTTTTTTTGGAGTTCATAGCAGTAGGAGGGGGTTTGGGATGAGTAAAGGGGAGGTGGAGGGGCAGAGTCAGAGATAAGGGTTTGGAAAGGCTTGTTTTGGAGATCTGAATAGTAAAAGAGGTATGAGACGATGCAAGATGGGGTAGAGGAGGGAAGAGTCTAGAAAGAGTTATTTTGAAGATAATAGTAGTGGTATGGGGTTTGAGATGAAAGAGAGTGGAGGTAGAGGATATATTGAGTGCTGTATTGGGTGGGAAATAGGGTAGTGCATTGGATTTGCTGAATTAGAAGCAAAGTAATAGATACATAAGTACATTGAAGGTATATATATGCATAAGAAAGTTAATATATGTAGATTAAAGTTGCATTTATTAAACTCTGGCTTTAAAGTGTTGTACTTTAAATGTATTTGTTTTTATTTTTTGTACTTCAATAGGGAAGCAATTGTATATGGTTATGATAAAAGTTGCTTATTTATGCAGTCACTAATATACATGTTAAAACAGACTGCAACTATAATTTGTACATTTTGAAGCAGAAAAAACCCGAATATCTATATTATTAAAAACACAATTGCACACGTTTATACATAGCAATACACATATGTAGGTACATACCTATAGTCCAAATAAATGCTTATATGCAGAGGGATATGCTGTATATTTATGTTTGCATACAGTGGTTGTGTGGAACAGCCAATTCTTGAGTAGTTTTCTGAAGATAAGGTGGTTGTCTGTGGATCTTATGTTGGGGGGTAAAGAGTTCCATAGTTTGGCTGCTTGAACAGAAAAGGATGTGCCACCCATTTTTTTTTGTATTGTAGGATTTTGAGGCGAGGTGCCACTCTAGAGCCGAGGTTCCTTTGTTGAACGTATTTGGCGATTTTATTCCTGATGAAGAGCAGTCCTGTCCCATGTATCGCTTTGTGGGTGATACAAAGCAGCTTGAATGTGGATCTTCTGGCAACCGGTAACCAATGCAGGGCTTTCAAGGCAAGGGAGATGTGGGCTTGTTGCTTTATATCTAAGAGTAATCTGGCAGCAGAGTTCAGAATCCATTGTAGTCTTTTCATAGTTGTTAAAGGTGATCCGTGGTAGAGGCTACTGGCGTAATCGAGTTTGGACAGAACAAGAGAGATGGTAGCCTGGACTTTGTGAGGAAATCCCAGATGGAGGAAGATGCGTCTCAGAGTTTTTATAGTAACAAAGCTTGATCTTGCTAGTTTGTCCACTTGTGCATTCATTGATAGCTAGGAGTCCATGGTCATTCCGAGGTTTCTTCCTTCCTTTGATACTTAAGGCGGTGTTCTCAGACCATCAGGTTAGGTGGCGAGTGGGTCATCATTTTTCCAATTGCCACACGCGAGTACTTCCGTTTTGCCAGCAGTCAATTTGAGATGGATCCATGTCATCCATTTATCCACAGCTCTGAGACAACTGAAAATTGGTGAGTTTCCAATGTCTTTGGGCCATCCCTGTTGAAGGAGTATTTGCGTGTCATCTGCATAGTTATAGCAAGTGAGGTAAAATTGATCAGTGCTGGTAAGGACTTCATGTAGATGTGAAAAAAAATTGTGTGAGATGATAGAGCTTTGAGGGACCCCTGCTTTTGTGAAGTACGGTTTGGACGAGAAAGGGGGGGTATGGATGACATTAGTTCTGTTGTGAAGGTACAATGCGATCCACTCTAGAGCAGTCCCATCTATGCCGGCTTCGTAGAGTCTTTGTATCAGAGTGTCATGGTCAACTGTGTCAAAGGCAGCTGAGAGATCCAAGAGAAGTAGTACAGCAACCCTGTTCCGGTCACCTGTGTTCTGAAGGTCATCCCAGATGGAAAAGAGGGCAGATTCTGTGCCTCTTCCTGGACGGAATCCTGTTTGGAAGTCTGAAAGTATGGCATCATCTTCAATGAACTGTGAAGTCTGGGCAAATGCTGCTATTTCTACCAGTTTGCGAAGGAAAGGTCCATTTGTAATCGGTCTGTAGTTGTCAGGGTTAGGCGGGTCCAAGTTTTTATCTTCAGTAATGGGCCTATGTATGACTTTTTGAGTTCTTCTGGAAATATTCTTGTAGTTAAGGAATTGTTGAGGATTCTTCTTACTGGTGGAGCAGCAGAGGTTGCCAGAAGAATTGTCTTGAAGGTTTGTGGTGGACACGGGTCAGAAGGGCTGCCGGAAGGCCCGCTTGCTTTGACCAGGTCCATAAATTCATCGTGTGAAATTTGTTGGAAGGAATGGAGAGGCTGGGTTAGAGTATTCTTGGATTGTTGTTTTGGAAAAGGGTCGGTGCTGGTGCTTTTTAGGTCACGCGCCTAGCGTTGCAGTGTGTAGCACTGCTCGCGCAGCGCGAGACCTCTAGAAAGGGCTTCTGAAAACGACCCACACGCTCGTGCGTGTGGTTTTGTTTTCGGAAGCCCACATTGGCTGTAGCGTGCGTTTTTTTTTTTTAAAACGGCACGCGATTGGGCAAAGGCGGGCGCTTGTCCCGCCTTTGCTCCTCCCATTCCCGACGGTGGCCAGAACGCGCAGCAGCGCGCGTTTGCCTCGCTGCCGCGCTCCCTCCCCCCCGCTCCTCTGTGGTGCGCGTGCACCACTGGTTGTCCATGCAAGTCCTTTTCACTTTCGCATTTAAAACAAAGCTTGAGGTGTAATTAAAAAGGGACATTTTACAAGTAAATCTACTAACATCCAGAGCTCCTGGCTGTGTTTTTTTAAAGCGGGCACAAAGACGTCACGTCCGGTTTTAAAACGCCCTCTTACCCAAATCCTTCCATTTGCTGCACACTTCTAGCGCTTAGAAACCTTATGAATGTTCTTGTGAGGAGAATGAAACGGGCGCCCTTTCCTTGGGACGCCTTCGTAAAACCTCCACCCCCTCTCCATGTGGAGCAGAGCATGTAATTACATTTTAGAGTAGGGTAAAGAACGGGCTTCCACAAAATTGTCCCTGAATTGTAAGGTTCCCCTTGTCGAAGCCGCTGTTCTTTAATACTCAGAAAACCTGCAGCGAAATGGGGTGAGAGCGGGGGAGTATTCATCTCAGTGAAGAGACGAAATAATCCGAACTGTCTGATGACGTCTTGTAAGAGCTGTGGTGGAAGAAGGATGAATAAATGTCTGGAGACTAGAAGACGTGCTTCCTTCACATACCGGGAGTCGAACCGCTAAACCATATGGGCATGTGCACAGCTCTGTGTACATGCAAAGGCCTCTCGCCTGTTAGCGCCTTCTTCAGCCTTCAGTGAGCTACCCATTCCTGCACTAGGAGGAGAAGGAAAGGCATGAACTAAGGGGACAAACTTCACTCTAATATGGAACTCGATCGTTCCTTCATCCCAATCTGGTCTCTGCTCGTCATTCTTCACAACATAGAAGGTCTCAGGCTATTTCTGAAGGTGATAGAGGAACATTCAACGTGAAAACAGACAGCATTGCACATCACGCAGTCAACATCACTGCAGCAGTGCACCGGGTGAACTTCACTGCAGTGGTCTGCAGTGTGACTCTTACAGCAGCACTACACATTCACTCTAACTGCAGAACTCTACATGGTGACACGGTGCAGCTCTGCACTGACTGTCGCTGTGGCAATGTACGTGGTGACAGAGCAGCACTGCATAATCAGTGCAGCACTGTACATTGACCCTCACTGCAGAACTCTACATGATGACAGAGTGCAGCTCTGCACTGACTGTCGCTGTGGCAATGTACGTGCTGACAGAGCAGCACTGCATAACGTGACATTCACTGCAGCACTGCAGAGTGTGGCTTCACTGCATCGTTAGAGAGTTGTCCTCGCTGAGGCTTTACAGAGAGAGCTTCACTGTTATAGCTCATTGGGAGAACCTCATACCAGCACTGCACTGAGGCACTCACTGCAGAACTGCACTGACCCTCGTTACTGCAAAGCACAGGGGCCTCAATGCAACACTACAAAAGCCTACTGCGCAACTTTAGAGCATGACCCTCACTGCAGGGCTGCACAGAGTCCCTGCAAACAGCAGTATACCAAGACACCCTCATGGCAGCACTGCACAGACTGACGGCCATTGTTACTGCATTGGAGAAACCTCACTGCAGAACTGTAGAGCCTGACCCTCACTGCAGGGCTGCACAGTGTCCCTCCACACAACAGTATATCAAGACACCCTCATGGCAGCACTGCACAGACTGACAGCCATTGTTACTGCATTGGAGAGACCTCACTGCAGAACTGTAGAGCCTGACCCTCACTGCAGGGCTGCACAGTGTCCCTCCACACAACAGTATACCAATGTTATGTTAGGCGGATTTATAAAGCGCATGGCTGCCCCAACATCGGGGCGTCCCATCGCTAGCAGACGGGGGGCTAGGAAGGATGAACTCATAGCAGCACTGCGAAAGAATGACCGTTGTGACAACACTGCACAACGCTGCACCAAGATAGATAATCACTACATTAGTGCAGTCAGTCACTGTTGACTTGCGACGAGTGAGCAGTGTGCACCTGTTTACAACACTGCACAGAACGACTCTCATTAGAGCACTGCACGCTGTGGCTTTCTCTGCAACACTGCATATTGGCCCGCACTGCAGGAATGCAGACTGTGAATCATGTCTGTACTCATTCCAGCGCTGCGAAGAACGAGCTTCTCCAAGAATCACACACACCGGCCCTCTCTGTCGCGCTGCACAGTGCCTCTCATTACAGCACTGCATAGTGACCCTCTCTGTAGCACTGTACAGTGCCCGTGACAGGAGCGGTTTCTATGATGATCCTCCTTTATCTATTGCACCGCTCGAATATCCCTAAAAGGGAATAATGAAGATGTTGTTTTTTATTTTTCGCCCCGAGCGGTGTAAAAATTAATGTGTTAATTGTGCTTGAGCGGTTTGCAAACCAACCGGAAGTAAAAATAAATAGCAAAATATCCAGTGAATCCGACGTCGAACCGTGGACCTGATGGCAAGTAGCTCAGAGGGGCTGGGCCCATGCTGCAGCAGTAGTGTCTAAACCCTAATCCTCACCACCCAGAAGTGAACTGTAGCCCACCCACAACTTCACTGACATGGACGACTGAAACTACTATGAAACTGCTGTGTGCTAATAGACTCAGCTGGCTCGTTGGTCTAGGGGTATGATTCTCGCTTTGGGTGCGAGAGGTCCCGGGTTCAAATCCCGGACGAGCCCTCTTCTGTCACTCTATTTTTTTTTTAATTTGCCACTTTTATATTCTTTTATTACACGGTTTCATTTTCCACTTTTAAATTGATTGCCGTAGAAATATTCTGTAAATGTTTTCAAAATAAAATGGGGCTGGTCCGGGATTTGAACCCAGGACCTCTCGCACCCTAAGCGAGAATCATACCCCTAGACCAACAAGCCAATGAGTAAAATTTATACACAGCTATCCATGTATTTCGAACAGCTCCAGAATTGTGGCACCGTCTTATTTTTGATTTTTCTGGATTCACCCGCGCCTTGGAAGTCAAACTAAAAGACCTGCTTTAAAGAGAGAGGCCCTGGTTTAAAAAAATGTCTGCTTCTTGTATTCAACATTGGGAAGTGGAAGGAAACAGTCATCGCATGAATCTACAGATTATTCTAGGAGATAGTCTCTTACTGTGTCCGTACAGATAAAGGGTGAACTGTAGCCCAACCCACAAGTTCACTGATTCACTTACTTGTGCAAAGGTGCACGAGAGTGTCTCGGTACTGGGGTGTCCGTTTATTGGTGGAAGTGTGAAATCGTGCAAGGAGACCAGTGTGTGTCTGCACTCGTCACAAGTCAACAGCCAGAACACTAGGGGTGCAGCTTCAGGGACCCTAGTGATCCCGGGCCCTAATCTGTCTCTCTAGTGGTACCCAGCTTCAGGGACCCATCATGCCGTGCAAGTGGTCGGCTGATGGTGAAAATATTCCAGTGCATGACGCCAAGCATTTGCAATGCAATAGGTCTCGCATTATTAAAGTTTGAGCTATTGGTGTTGCATTATTTAGCAATGCCAATAGCTCAAACTCTAATAATGCGAGACCTATTGCATTGTAAATGCTTGTTCTTTGTTGTAA
Organism: Calotriton arnoldi; assembly: GCA_963921515.1. Lineage (NCBI taxonomy): Eukaryota > Metazoa > Chordata > Amphibia > Caudata > Salamandridae > Calotriton > Calotriton arnoldi. The sequence continues at coordinate 2,105,789 of CAWUFW010001541.1, read as the reverse complement.
ACAGGAGTCCAACGTGTCTGCTATGGCTGTGTAATGATTTGCCAGTTTGTCTGTGAAATCTTGAGTAATTGGATGGGCGGTTTCTAGGCAATTTGGTTAAAGAAATTCAGAGAGCAGTTTATAGAATTCTTTATTTGCACATTTAGCATTTTTAATTCTGTCTGAATAGTACCTTTTCTTAGCTTTTTTGTTAACTGACTTGTATAATCTGTTAAGTTTCTGTAGGCAAAGTATGTCTTTAATTGGTGTTTGTTTTGAGCCAGGCACCCTGCAGCGTTCTAATGTGTTGTTTTATCTCTTTTATCTCTGTATTTCTCTATGGTGCTGGTTTCTTTTGTTCTGTTGTGTCATTTTTAGGGGTATTAGGATATCAAAAGGTTTCCTGTAGCCACTCAATTTTTTAACAGAATTTATTGTGTCTAGATCTGTACTGGATGTTAGTTATGTTTCAAAATGTTCCAAATTGAGGCTGTTCCACGGTCGATAGGTGGATGCATGCAAGGTGATTTTAGGTGTGTTGCTTTGTGTTGTTTTATGCTGGAAAGCAAGCAAATGGTGGTTTGACCATGTGACTGGAGTCATTGTTTGAAAGGTAACTAGTTGTGTATTAGCAAAAATGACATCTAGGATGTGTCCAGCGATGTGTGTGGGTTTGTGGACGATCTGATGCAGGTTTAGTGCATCTAGGCCCGCGATGATTGTTTTTGGATGGGGAATATTGGGTTTGTCGAAGCAGATGTTGAGGTCGCCCAGAATGTATAGGTTGGAGTGTAGTGTTATCAGGTTTGAAATTGTTTCTAGAAGTGTGTCCGGGAATGTTGCATTGCTAGGAGGTGGACTGTAAAGAAGCAGGAAGTTACAGGAGGAAGATGGTGTAGGATTGCATCTGGTGAAAAGGGCCTCACAACCTTGTATGGAGACGTCGTCGGCTTTAGTGATATGTAATGTTTGTCTCAACACAACCGCTAGGCCACCTCCTCTTTTGCCTATACGATCTTGCGTGATAGCGAGAAGAACGGCTTCATGCAGGACTGGAGCCATAGCATCTCCCAACCATGATTCAGTTATGAAGAGTATGTCAGGTTCGGAGACAGTGAGAAGGTCGTAGATGTGATGTTTGTTTTTAGAGAGCGATCAAGCATTTATTAGTAGACAGTTTAGAGAATGTGCTTTGGCGATAGTGTGACTTTGTTTTGTAGAAGAGTGAGCAGTATTGTGTGGGCTTGTAGCAGGTATGTCCTTAGTGTTGGTATTACCTGTATGAGGATAGCAATTGTGTAACTGTTCTGTATCATGTTCCTCGTCCAGCAGGCTAAGAAGGCATTTTGATGGGTCTGCGTGTGGAGGTGGTGGTGGAGATGGTGGTTGAGAGTGAGTTAGTGAGCTGTGTTGTTTTTGTAGTGTAACCTTTTTGTTCAGTAGACATGGAGAAGTGAAGTTGTGAGGAGTGGAATGATGCTTATTTTGTTTGCATCTGTTTAAGGTGGAAGGTGTACGAGTTAGGGGTGGTGGTGCAGCATGTGGTTTATGTATTAAGGGCCTAAATTGTCCAGTGGATGAGAGGCAGTTAAAAGTTGCTGTGTTACTGTATATGTGTAAGGTGTGGTGGAAGAGAGAAGGCTTGGCATTGGAGTTTGCTCATGGTGTGTATCATTTGTGTAGTCTTGAAGGTGGGTGTATATGTTTGTAGTTCGTGATGGAAAGTATTATGAAGTGTTGTGCATGAGAGATTTTGTTGTGCTGATGTGAGAGTTATGTTTTGTTTTTGAGGAGTAGTGAAAGGAGGTTCTGATGTATTTGTTTTCTGAGAAGGATTTGTATGTATTGTTTGTGAGAAGAAGTAAGGTAAAGGGGGTGGTGATGTGTTTGTGAGTAATGTGCTTGTGTGTAAGAGGGGATGAACTAGAGTTAATAGGGTTTGTGTTGGAATTGATTGCTGCAAGACCTAATATGTGTGGTACAGTTGTTGTGTGGTTGTGTTATTGTGGTAGAAAGAAGAGGAGGGTGTTGGTGGGAGAAATGATGGAAGGCAGAGTATAGGTTTGTTAGTGACAAAAAGGGGCCTGTTCGGAGTAATTAGAGCAGGGAGTCTGTGTCTGGATGGGATATAGTTAAGTATGGTGTGGAATTGGGGCGACGGGGGGGTAACCTGGTTTCACTCACTTGCTAACAACAACAAGCATTTGCAATGCAATCGTGTCGCCTTTGGGACCTTATATGTATTTAGCTATGCAGCACATTAGCCTGGGTGCTGAAACATCTAATGTTCTTTAACATGGAGGGAAAGTAAGCACCAAACTGCGTGACACGCCAGGTATGGGAACACATGGAGAGAAATATTGCCTTTCAGCGGAAAGTGGTACAGTACAAAGCTCTGTTTTCAATATAAAATCAGGGTCATGTCACTGAAAATACAAGATTTGAAAAAAATATTGTCTAAGGGTGCTCATGGAAGAATTTCTATGGACTGGAATCTAGAGAATGCTAAAGTGATCCTGGTGCAGACAGAAGCTACATGAAGGCTGGGTTTGTTTTGAGCGTGAGGTACCAAGAGCACCTCGAGCTGAGCCACAGCTAGACATCTGGTTCGAGCTGGACTCGAGCCTTTGTGGCTCACCCACCTCTATCACATAATGGCAATTTAGAGGACTAAGGCATAGGAAGAATATGATTTGAACCTCAAAATAACTTCACGACTCACTGTCCACGCCATGTACATGCTCTGATTCCCCCTATGTCCTCCTTACAGCACCCCTGACCCACACCCTGATGGCATCAGTACGGTATTCGGCCATGAAACAGGCTGTACTTTTTTGACCCTTTGGCATTGGTTTTAGCTATGTTTTGAAGCCGCTGTTAATCCAGCTATATATTGTAAAGTAAGGTTGAAGACTACACGATGAACGCAACAGTAAGAAATGAAAGAATGTGAAAGATAGAAGTAAGATGGGATCAACAAATAATACAGGAAGGATATAAAATGGACTGGGAAAAATGGAATTACTGATGGAAAATAAAAGTATGAAAAGAATGGAAAAAAACAAAAACATTGTAGTTAATATGAGCGTTAGGGGCTGTAGGAAAGATTAGCCAAGCTATAGCTTGTAATGAGATAGTACTGAGATAACCTGCTGCGGGCCCCAGGAATCGAACCGTGAGCCTTGTGCTATGAAGTTATCTGCTGTAGCTGCTGCGCTATACTTCATAATAAAGGCACGGCAGAAAATAAAAGTTTAAATAATGCCGCATGAGTAAAAGCTCTTTAAAAAACTTACGCACCTTGTAACAAAAAGCGAGAATTTTGCGCGTTATTAAAATTCTGTGGCAATGTTAACAAGACTTGTTAACCTGCCAGCTGCACGCATACACTGTGTTTAAAACAGTGTGAAAACAGACATGATCCTGTAAATAAGCCGGAGCTTGTGGCCACTGCGCTAAACTTCATGTCAATGAAGGCACTGTGAAATTAAAGTTTAAATAAGGCTATACTAGTGCAAGTTTTTCCAAAAGCTTACGCACCTTGTTACAGAAAAGCGAAAAGTGTGCGTATAAGAAAAATGTTGTGGCAATGTTTAGTTCCACCTAATCACAAATAACTAAACTTCACCTGCAGGTAACAAAAAAAATTTTGGGGTAAAAATGCTAAGCATAGTAAAAACTCTACATGTAGCATACACCCGGACACTAAAGTCAACAAGCCCGGGAGTGGTGCGTGCGTGCGCAGTCTTCACTTTTCAAGCACTGTACTCGTGCTTGTGGTGCGCCGCTGCTCGCTCCCGCAAGGTGGATGCCGCCACAAGCACGAGTGCAGTGCTTGAAAAAGTGAAGAGCGATGGCTAAAGGCCCTCAGATGCGCGCTGCGTAGGCAAGACCTAAAAAGGGAGCTAGGGGTGGACTGCTTAACACACAGGCCTGAGCACAGATTAAGGGAGAACCTAGGAGAGAAAAATCAGGTAGTCATGGGCAATTGTAAACTACAGATTTTAGACTACAAAGCCCACAATGAAACGGGTAAAATGATGCAGTCATGGGCAGGTAAAACTTCAATTTTTAAACTGTATAGAGTTTATAGAGTGTACCAAAATGAGTGTACCTCCATAGAGTGTACCAAAATGAGGTGCACTGTGTAGAGAGTCCAGGTATCCCTCAATAGTGTACAGGTGCTCCACCTGTTGCGGTGCGGTTGAGCAGCCCCAGGCCTACCAGAGGGGAGTGCCAGGCATCTCTGCAGACAGAGTCAATAAACGAGACACACACACTCAATAAGGAAATCTGATACCAATTTAGAAAAATAACAGATTTTTATATTACTTTAGACACCGATATCTACGGGATTAGGTAAATACTTTGAGTTAGAGATTTTCAGACACTTAGAAAATACAGCTGTCAGATTTGAGGCATGAGTCTCAAACACAGTAATGTTATCCTATGGGAGAAACATACACTGCATAGGGGTACTTGCAATCGAGTTACAGGGTAGTTCTTCTTGACTTAAGGTAAATAGGTGCCAAGGTCCTTTGAACCACCAACCGCTTCGGTTTACCTGCCCTCGTGTGTCCGGGTGCAGAGGTGCTGGTCGCAAGGGTAGCCTCGAACGCTACCACTGAAATCTATGAAAAAACCTGTAAGCAGAAAATAGCTGCAATTGGGGACAAGTCAGTCAAACCCAAAGAGGGGCTCGGATCTTGAGGGTTTCTGGGGCAAGTGATGACATTAGTTTTCGGAGCTACACAGAAGGAGCATGGTGAAGCTCTCACACAAGTGTGTAGTTTGCTCGCTGATGCAGGTTTAACTCTGAATGCTGAAAAATATGAGTTCCATAAGACAAAGTTAAAATTCTTTGGCCGTATCTTTTCTCATGGGGGTATGATATCCGATCCAGCCAAAGTGCAAGTGTTGTCAACTGCCAGTGCCCCACAAAATATTTCCATGTTACGTTCATTCATTGGCATAGCCAGCTACTGTTCTAGATATATACAAGACTTTGCCACCATAAGTTCTCTGTTAAGACTCAATGAAAAAAAGAATGTTTCATTTGTCACATGAATGCGAGCAAAGCTTAGAGAAAAATTAAACAAGCTATTGAGAACGCTAGTAACATAGCATACTTTGATCCAAAGCTTCATACCAAGGTTGTTGTTGACACTAGCCCTGTCAGGTTAGGCACAATCCTTGCACAACCAAAATGCTTAAAGACATATTGTGGCATATGCAAGCAGACGTTTGTCCCAAACTGAACGTGCTTATTCACAAGCTGAGAAACAAAGTTTAGAAGTGGTGTGGGCTTGTGAACTTTTCCATGTATTCTTATATGAGGCTTCAGGCATGTGACAGATCATCAAGCAATGTTGACCAACTTTGGCAATCCAAAGGCAAAGATGCCTCCTCGCATTGAACGTTGGGGTCTAGGATTACAAGAATACAACTACACAATCGTGCACCGTCCAGGATAAGACCAAAACCATGCCGACGACTTCTCACGAGTGCCTCTACAGTGCCATGATACCCCTTCCAAAACGGAGGAAACCTACATATATTTCATTGTTAAATCAAGCACACCAGCTGCCATTTCGCTGGAACCAATGGTCACTGGCACGAGTCAAGATAGTGACATGTTAAAACTGAAAAACGTTATTACGCATCAGTCTTGGAACCAGCACACTCTACCTCTCACCAGTGACAGTGAATACCAGAAATGTAAAAATGTCAACGAACTGTTTGTTACTCGAGAAGGCATTTTCCTGAGAGGTTTGAGAATTGTTATTCAGGAGAATCTGCAACAACAGATAACTGAAGTGGCCCATGAAGGACATTAAGGAATCATTGCCACAAAACGCGCTCTCCAAGACAGTCTGGTTACCTCATCTCGATGAGAGAGTTGAAAGAGAATTGAAGGCCTGTCATCTCTGTAACTGCCTTTAGTCGAAAACCACTCAACACACCTTAAACATATCAGAGTTGCCAAAGCATACATGGGAAAGAATTGCAGTTGACTTCTTCAGTCCTATTGACAATGGGCATCACCTGACAGTGAATGTTGATGAATACTCCAATTTTCCATTGATAGATCTCTCATCTATCACTCAAGAAAGAGTTCTAGAGAGATTAGGCAGCATCTTTACCACATGAGGTGTTCCTGAGCTCTTAAAATCTGACAACGGCCCACATTTCAACAGTCAAGACATTCGGAGTCATCTTAATGTGAAGCATCAGAAGAGCACACCTCTTTGGCCACAGGCCAATGGCCTTGTCACAACATTTCATGAGTACTCTGAAGAAAGCTGTTCAGCGTGCTGTACTGAAAAGCTTGACCGTAAAACTGTCTTGAATTCTACTCTTTGAGCTTACCTTTCAACCCCTCACTCAACTACAGGTAAAAACCTTGCAACTCTGATGTTCGGGGGAGCCATAATGACCAAGTTACCTCAATGGAACAACAGAAGATCAAGTACGTAGGAAGAAACCCGTAAAACAAACTTGGATAGTAAGAGGAAAATGAAGCCCTATGCAGTCAAGCGCCAACATGCAAAAGAAGTGACTTTCACAAGAGGAGATAGAGTGCTTGTCTGTCAATATAGAAAACAAAAATCTGATGCTCCCTTTGATGCTGAGCCCTTTCATGTGACCAGCAAAGGGCACATGGTGGCTGCCCAACGTCCTGGGCAGTCCGTTACACGAGATTCCTCGCATTTCTGACATGTGGCACTGATGTCAATGCAGAGACTGAAACGACAAGCAAAAGCTCGTTATTGAACAAGCTGAGAAGCCACATGGCAAAGCAACCGACCGGTGTCATGAAACGTGCTGGCTGAATCATGTGATTATACCAGCATTTGCTTCGTACATCCGTCGTAAAAGCAAAGTAATATTGCTGTAAGGACACATACCTTTGTGGAAACTTAACCAGACTTAGTAAGAATGTTTTATGATTTCCTGACCAGTTGAATTATTTTCATATTATTATAACTAATTGTGTGCAAGCTTTCTCCATTACATTCAAATAGTGTAGAATAAATAAGACTATCATATATACTTAATTTTTTTTTTTTGGGGGGGGGGGGAATTACGTTAATGACGCCTCACTTTTTCTTTCCATTTTCACTTTACACCAGGGATAACTGTGGGTTTGAGTACACCTAGCGCTGGGCATTACAGCTCAAAGTTACTTCAATATATTTGCTGACCAAAACCAGTCATGCTGTAATCCCATATTCAAATATTCAACAACAAAGTTATTCTGCTTGGCCCTCTTCCCTAAAAATAGCCCAAGCTCCTCAGCACTTACTGTGCTCGGTTAGTTTACATCAAGTTCGCAAAAATCAAGCTACAACACCTTATCGCAATCTTTAAGTGCAAGGTTAACAAATTTGGGTTACTATTATTGTTGGAAGGCTATATATACTAAGTGAACGAGCCTTCACAAAGGATGCAGACAGAACTGATAATGAAAAGTGACAGTCGAAGCCGTCTGCCCAGAAATGCAGGCGTTAAAAAACGTGGATAAGGCAAACGGCTTTAAGAACAAGGAAAGCTGTGCATGAAGTTGCTTACTCCATAGGGATGCAGGTACAAAGGTGATTTGAGAAGAATATGGAACGCAGCCAAACCTATGTGACTTTCAACCTGTCAAAGTTTTAACTAAAGACTTCTGTACCACATCCAATAGGGCAATAAAGCACATCTCTTCTAAAGTAACATGAATGTACCCTGCCAATAAACCAGCCGGCTAGTGTACGCAGCGTAAACGTTATTACACACAGAAAAATAAAGAAGAGGCTATCAAACCTCAACCTTCTCTCGAAAAGGGGGCATTTTGGGCTGCTCTTAAGAGAACATTTGTCATTCTTCTTCATGAAAACCGAAGCGCGGGGATATTAAACTCGGAATCACAAGGGAGTTGTGTCTAGTACAACTGTTTCAGAACACACTACTTTGGTGCTTACTACATTCTGTCAAACTCTTTCTTACCTAATGTACAGCGATTTCGGATCGCGCTCAACCCTCGGACCTCGCTTAATAATATATGCTTTAAGTAACTCCAATACAGCATTACTGACCTAGGGCCCGTGCAATCGCCCTCCCACACATTAGCACGCACCTGAAGTATCACTGTAAGGGGTTAGCCTAGAACAGCAGCCACCACTCCCCATATGCATCTGGTAACGAGTCCACCAAATATGCTTTGAGCTATAATTGCCTCCAAATGCACCTCCCCAATATGAGACCTACAATTCTCCCATGTTGTCACTCACCCGACGACCCCCTGGCCGTACTCCCTGTTGCCCCTCCATGGGGTTCCACCAGCTGGTCCACGGCCCGGGCTCAGACCACAGGTGCTGGCCTTGTTGTCACGCTTCCTTTTATTACTGGGCTGGTTGTTGCTTTCCAGAGGTAGAAAATCCCCCTGCGGCTGCAGCATGGCACCCTGCGCGCTCCGCCACACCCGTCCCCAAAGCCGCTGCGCTCTCCCGACCTGCTCAGGCTGCAGCCAGGCGATGCGCGGATCCATGAGCCGAGGAAGGAAGTAAGAATCAGATCCCTCCGCCTGGTTGTGGCTGACAATCTGTGTCCTTCCGCCAGCTATGTGACAACTATAACTAGATTCAGCACGCGGTTATCGTTCTACCGAACCCATGACGGGCCGTGAAAGTATTTATTAACGATCTTTGTGCGTCTTTCTTACTTTTGTACTCTCCAGCTGCGAAATTTCACCTGAATGTACTAGGGTCTCTTTTTCTACAAGTTTTATTAACGTCACTTCATTTAAAGTAGCCAGGGAGGACTCCCACGCCCCCCCCAAAACTCCGCCTCCTTCACAGCTTTGTGATCTGCCTGTGTCGTATCTACCTAGGATACGGTTTCATGGCATCCACCTGATGTCATATTCGAAAAGACTTGACATACGTCATCACAGTCATGTTGGTGGAGCAGACGGTGTCAAAAATATGGAGCAAGGGACGGGCTTCAACTCCAAGAACATCCAGAAAAAGGGCAGTGTTGTCTCTAAGTAACTAACGGAGACCTGTCCTCCTTCACCTCCTAACGGGTTTCAGAGTTACTCATGACGTTTTAGTATAAGCAGTCTAATTGTTACGACTACATGTGACGCGACACAACAGAAGAAAAGCAGAGCACTGATTCAGCGAGTGCGAGACCGTAAACTGTGAAAGAAACGGACAGCCCGCGATGGGCTTCTTGGGACTCCGTAGAGGGAGGCGGCCCCCGTGCGCTGTGTCTATAAGCTTTCCGTAGTCCATTGACTCCAAGTGCGCATGCGACTGTTTTTCAGGCATGCGTAATGACAACGCATTTTTTTAAATTTTTTTTTTTTTAAAGTATATTGCTCAATCCCTCCCTGTTCGTCGAAAGTATTATGCCGATGTTCGCAAAACAGCCCAAATGTTCGGGGACTGAAGTTATGGCAGTATATAATTCACTCCTTGAATATTTGGGAAACATAAAAATAGGGACACTTTGGCGTGGCATGGGCACACTGGAGAGAATGGATGGTCAGAACACAACTTTAGACGAGGTGGGCGGGACGTGCACCAAAAATTACCCCTAAAGGGAATGAATGGTGCGTGTCCAGGAATCGTTCGAAGAACGTGCAGTAGAGTGAAGTATCAACGTAGAATAAGGATTCCAGGAAAGAATGGGTTTAAGTATTTATTTAAACACTAAGTTATGAAGGAAAAAGGCCCACAGACAGCCCGACATAAACACAACTGACAGGCAGATCAGCTGGCGAAGGAATGCCTGAACATTCCATGACGCACACTATATATCGATACAGTGTTCTAAACCACGGCACGCACAAGTGACCAATACGGGGAAAGCAGGGGTGCAAGCAAACTATGAAGCAATGTAAAAACATTGCTTATGGCTGCACATCAGTACAACATCTCCCTTTTGTACAACTAAAACAACAAATTAATACATAACATAATCTCTGTACATATTTGGATAAAGAGACAACCTTCCTGAACTAGTGCAAGTACCTTCATACAAATTGCAAGAAGATTTCACAGTACCACTGGCAGTATTAGACTGTACTAGGAACATGTGTTGAACTTGAATCATCAAAATTGACGTTTCTACTAATTACAGACTCATTTTCAGTTACACCATGTGTTGGTACATTAGAATCCCCCATATTAGTAGAGTCATAAGAGTTCGATTTAGGATCATGAGAGTCAACATATGACTCAACTTCATAGTTGTCTTCATATTCAGGTGCGAACCATAAATAGTTGTCAGCCGAATCCAAACTACTCTCATTGGAGTCTTCAATAAGTTCTTTTTGACCAGGTTTTAGTTTGATAATATCACTCTTACTCCTCCACCCTTGCTGGTTTAAACAAACAGAACCATGTGACACCTCTACCACTTCTAAGGGTATGGAATATTTAGATTCACCCTTCTGAACTTTGTAAGGTTTCTTAACAATGACCCAATCTCCTCTGTTTACTTCTTTGACTGTTGCTCTGTGAATTTTATCATGGTAAGCTTTTGACTTAAGTTGGTGTTCTAGGATTCTTTCCTTCACTTTAAGCCGATTATCATTAATTTCCATGAAATCCAATTTTCCTTTACCATTACAAGCAAATTTAGGAGTAAGTAAAGTGCTTTCCTTTCTTCCTCTCATTAGGAAGAAAGGAGAATGTCCAGTCACATCGTTGGTAGTGTTATTATACGAGTTCACTCTTTCCTGTAAGAATTCCTTGACTGGAAATCCTGAAGCTATGGCAAGCTGAACACCTTCTTTTAAAAACCTGTTGATTCTCTCAACCTGTCCATTAGATTTGGGAGAATAGAGAGGTGTTTTCTCCTGTTTGATACCATGACGTTCCAAAAACGAAACCATCTTTTCAGATGTTAGTTGTTTACCATTGTCCGAGACTAAGATGTGAGGAAGACCTTCTATAGAAAAACATTTCTCTAAAAATTCAATAACAATGGTGGTGTCTACTGATGCTACAAATGCAAAGTAAATCCATTTGCTATAATAATCACTGACCACAATCAAATACTTACATTCACTTTCCAAAATATTGAAGGGACCTGCAAAATCTATAGCAATCTTGTTCCAGGATGCATCAGGAATTGACACAAATTGTATTTCGTTTACTCTTGGTTTCCAATGCTTATCTGATTTTAAGCAAACTACGCAATTATCAACAAACAAATTAACATCAGAATCCATGCCTGGCCACCAATAGTACATTTTCAACATTCTTTTAGTCAAAGTAGAACCAGGATGGCTTCTGTGAGCTAACTCAATTAAGGATTTTCTCAACTTGGAAGGTGGGATTAATAAATCTCCTCGGACAAGGAAAGAATTATCGATACTGAGCTCATCAGCAACTTGAAAAAAAGTTTTAAGATCAGAAGTGAGATTTCTCACTGGAGGCCAATTTCCAATTACAAATTCTTTAACTTTGAGAATAACAGGGTCATTGTTGCATAAATTTAACCACTCTGATTCACTGCAAACTTGTTCAGTATCTTTGAAAAAATCAACGAATGCAACAACACATTCTGTGTCTTCTTCCAACTTCAGATCCGAACACACTAGTGGTAATCTTGATAAGCAATCCGCTCGGATATTTTCTTTACCTGGTATATGTTTAATTTCAAAATTGTATTCTTGTAGTCTTGCCAATAACCTGACTAACCTGGCAGAGGCCTTACCATTTCCTCTACCAGAACCATCCATCATATAGATCAACGGCTTGTGATCTGTAACTAGCTCAAATTTCTTGCCCCAAAGATACATTTTGAGTTTCTCCACAGCCCAGACACAGGCCAATGCCTCTCTTTCTATGGTGCTGTAGTGAAACTCAGAATCATGTAAGCGCCTGGATATGAAAGCAACAGTATGTGAAGAACCTCTTACTTTTTGTGTGAAAATAGCTCCAATACCAACAGAACTAGCATCAACAGTAACTATGTTAAAACCATCAGCATCATAAGGATTCAACATGGGAGCATTAACAATGGCAAGTTTTACTTCAGAAAAAGCTGCATCTTGATCATTGGTCCATGAATACTTTTCACCTTTACGTAACAGAGATCTTAAGGGTTCAACCTTATCAGCATAGTTTTCTATGAAACGTGAATAGTATTCACTGAGACCTAAGAAAGACCTCAGAGAGTCTTTGTCTTCTGGCTTGGGTGCATCTGCAATTGCTTTTACTAAATCAAGTTTAGGCTTGATTCCATCTCCACTCAGAATGTGACCTAAATACTCTATTTCTTTGAGAAGAAATTTACATTTATCCTTTGCAACTGTCATACCTCTTTCGCTTAACCTTTGTAGCACCGTTTCAAGGATTACATTATGTTTCTCAACTGTACTCGCATGAATAAGGATATCATCTTGGAATTTCTCCACATTTTCAACACCTTTGAGAATACATTCCATCAATTTTTGAAAAACACTGGCTGATGAAGCCAATCCAAATGGAAGCCTGATGAATCTATAGGCCCCTAGAGGTGTTATAAAGGTAGTATAATCTTTGGAATCCTCAGAAAGTTTTACTTGGTGGTAGGCCGACTTCAGATCAATCAAAGAAAAATATCCTGATCCAGAGGTGGCTGCCAAAATTTCTTGAATTTTGGGCAACGGATGGCAATCAACCAAAATATTTTTATTCAATGACCTCAAGTCGGCACATAAACGAATATCGCCATTTTTTTTTTAATAATTACAATAGCAGAGACCCATTCAGCAGAATTTGTCTGCTCAATTACCTCTTCTTCAACCAATTTGTTGAGTAATTTTTGCAAATCATTCCTAACAGACAGCGGAACTGCCCTTACCTTGTGCTTAACAGGTATGGCATTCTTCTTCAACTTGATCGAATGTTCAAACCCCTTCACACATCCTATTCGATCTTCAAAAATTGATTCATATTTTTGAAGCACAGCATCTGAACTACTAAGAGAAGATGAAGAAGGAAAAGAAGCATGGACAGATGCAACCACAACATCACTAAGGACAATGGGATCATCAGCACCAGGTTTTAAGATAATACCTAAGCGTGCCAAGTCCTTCCAACCTACTATATTCCTTCCACGTTCAGCAACATAAATTTTAGTAGAAATGGTTCTTCCTTTGATATCCAACATGTCCTGGAAATAACCTAACATGTTAATATCAAAATCTCCAAAAGCTTTTGGGTTTACGTCTGAAGCTAATAAATTTATATGTGACCAGTTTTCTTCATACTTTTTGTCAGAGACAATAGTAATTGGTGAGCCTGAATCAGCCATTATTTTCAACTCTACCTTGCCTATATATGCAACTCCAAGTGGTCCCTTAATTGTAGAACACGGGTCATCAATAGTCAGAACAATATTAGAGCACATCTCTTCATCAAAATCATCAATATTACTAACTTTAACTCTCTGAAAACGTGTCGGTAAAAATTCTTACAGACACCTGCAAAATGCCCTATTTTTAAACATTTAGTACATTTCTTACCAAGTGCAGGACATCCAGAATAGTCTGCTTTATGAAATTTGGATCCGCACCTAAAACAAACAAAGGTTTGAGACTCTATAAATCCACTTGGTTTGTTCCTTTTCTCACTTGTCATGACAACTTTCCTTTTATCCTGTACAGTATAAACATTAGTCTTTGTGTCTTTTCCAGCTGAAAGCTCTTTTGAACTCTCTAGCGAACGTTCAATACCCTTAGCAATGTCTATAACCTCCTGTAATGTAGGATTCCTGAAGCTAATAGTCTTTCTTGTATTTTCTTCTCATAACAGTAAAACACAAACTGATCACGAATATAAACATCAACCATTTCATTAAATTCACATTTCGTGGCTAAAACTCTTAAGCACGCAATAAACTCCTCAACAGTCTCGGATTCCATTTGTTTTCGCAGCGCAAAACGGTGTCTCCCAATCATAATATTTGGCTCTTCACCAAATTGCTTTTCTAATCTTTTGATTGCCTCGTGATATTCATCCATAGGTATGAATTGCCCCAGAGCAACCTCAAATTCAGGTAAACTATCGAAAATTTCCTGTCCAGCAGCTCCCAATAACCCAAACATAATAGCTTTCTTCCTTTCAGGCTCATACTTTTTTCCATCTATTGCTACAAGATAGTTCTCAAATTAGCGTAGCCAATTTTTCCACTTCATAGATGGTTTGCCAGGTTCTTGTAAAAACGCTGTTGGTGCACTTATATTGGAATTAGTAGACATTATTTCTCTTGAATAAACCTCCTCCTCTTTTTTTACTGAGAAAGCAATTTTACACTTCAAGATGAAATGTTAAAAAAAAATGGTGCAATTTAATCAATTTCCTAAGTTTGAATAAAAGTAATTCAATTGGTTTTGAGATCACTGTACTTTCTTTGCACATAAATAATATATATAATATATGCGCAATGTATTTTTAACAAGTATCTTCCCAAAAATACCTCTTATCTGAATACTTTACCGAACCGAATGCTTATCTGTAACAGACACCAGGCAAATTCCGGTAGTCTAACATTGAAATTGACTGATTTCAAAATGGAGTCACGCACTTCACGTTACGTGCGTGCGTGCATAGACTCCGTTGAAGAAGACGTCATCACTTAGTCAGTTGCAGCACAAGTACCGATGCAGCCGTTAACTGTAACTTCCAACTGCCAACAGCATCAAGGTAAGCTACAAAGACAGAATTAACGCGCAAAGCGCATTCAAACAATTAGAATTCTGCTAAAAACGAGGGAAATAAAATAGGTAGTAACTCGCCTCATAATAGAAGATTGAAGTCTTGAACGAAGTAATTTCAGCTGCAGTGGGCCTTCCGGAACTCCTGGAAACACTGGAAACGCTCGTCGCCAATTGAAGTATCAACGTAGAATAAGGATTCCAGGAAAGAATGGGTTTAAGTATTTATTTAAACACTAAGTTATGAAGGAAAAAGGCCCACAGACAGCCCGACATAAACACAACTGACAGGCAGATCAGCTGGCGAAGGAATGCCTGAACATTCCATGACGCACACTATATATCGATACAGTGTTCTAAACCACGTCACGCACAAGTGACCAATACGGGGAAAGCAGGGGTGCAAGCAAACTATGAAGCAATGTAAAAACATTGCTTATGGCTGCACATCAGTACAACATAGAGGAAAGTTACTTTATTAGGTATCGCCCAGAAACAGCTTTTTTGTTTTTATTGCCTAATGTACCTCTAAATATAGGGGGGGGTTTAGGATCCACCTTTACATGTGTGTCAACTGTCAAGGCACAGCATTCCGGTGAGAGACTCATGATTTTTAAGCTGTAATTGGCTGGGTTTTTTTTTAGCTGTCTGCCACCTAAAATTTCCTGCACTTCAGAAATAAACTCCCCTAATTGTTCAAAAGCTACCTCTTTCCTGTTTTCAAATGTTGGCTTGTATGATCAAGCTGAAAGAACTGACTGAGACCGTTTACTGCTGAATAAGTTCTTTTATTTGCAACTTGTAAGCATACAAGGAGAACCCATGGCAACACAGCAAGCAGGCAGACAAGCGGAGAGTAACTGACTCTCACTCGTCAACCAAAGCTCTAAATTCCATAAGCCAGAATCCGGAGACATAGGGATTCTGACAGGATTAAAGAAACAGAAACCAAACCATGTAAACATAACATACATACCACACCATCACACAGAAACAGTGGCCCTTTTGTACAGTACCACGCATCAGGAGTTAGACTAACGTATTTTAGTGTGGCGGTCCGCATCACAGGACTAAAATGCTTAGTCACGCATTAATAGTACTCCCCCATGCCACCGGCGCTGCGAGGCATAAGCTGTGATGTAGGAGGAGCTGTATTAGCAGCACGAGCCGCGCACTGCTGGTAGAGTGCTGTGCACACAGTGCTAGTACCACTCTAAGCCTGCATACGGTGCTGCCCTCAGTCTCTTCATTAGCAATTGCTTTTAACAAATACTCTGTACTGAGCACGATTGGCACCACAGTCTGGCCTCACTCAGCTTCGCCACGCCAGCCTCAGGAACCATGTGGCATCCCACGCATTCTCGGACAACATCCTCCAGAAATTGATTGTCCCGGTCAGCACCCTGCAGTGTGCCGACCAAGCTGAGTGATGATTCCTCCAGGGGTGGCGCCTTGGTTTGTTTTACCGCACACAGCACCGTAAGTGTATCCACAATAAGACAAAGTCAGTAATTGGATTATTGGCCAACTGACCTGGCAACTGGCGAGCAAAACATTGTTTTTGTGTTACCGCAGTGAGTGGGGCTGGCGGCGCCCATGGCCTCATGCTGTGTGGAGATAAGAACTCTGCGTGAAGTGTTGGCGGAATGCGGGGTCCCAGGGGGAGCTTGGCCTTAGCCGGTCTCCCCCCTGGGTGACTTCACACAATGAAACAGGCTACATAGACGATAGTTAGGTTTATTTTTTAGGGGCGGGTCTTAGGCAGGCTATATAGGGAGGGGAAACACTTTTTGTATGAAGCAAACGCTTATTTAGAACAATTACAGTTATGTTATATACAACAGAATTATTAGTGAAGAACAAAGGAGATTTCTTTTATTTTCTTCAGTATGGTGTTTTATTTTCTCTCCAGGTGACCTTCTTTTAGCCAACCCATGTTTCGTCGTATGACGGGAGACGTCCCTACGACTTCGTCAGGGCTGGTCTGTTGCAAAGTTCGGTGGTCAGACCTCCTGCATGTGTTATACTGTTTAGGAGGTCGTTGATGCCAGAATTGTAAGTGTATCAAAATGCAAACTGTGAACCGGCCACAAGGTCCACTCATATGTGGACAATGGACGGTATACCTTCTATAAATGTGAATATTAGAGCACCTAAAGTTGAGTATCAATAGATGTAGGATGGCAGGAGTATCAGCTGCCTTTCATTCAAGGCCCGAAAGTCGAAGTAATCCCTGTGGCTGCATGTACGTGTGTGCAAATTTGGGAGCCGCGTATGGTCATGGTCAGAAATAAAGAGAATAGGGAGATGGAAATCTAAATGTGAAAAATATGTAAGAAAATAGACACTGATTGTAGCACCCAATTTGCTAATTTCTTTTTCTTTTAACCTTAGGTTGTGTTCATGGGCCGATATCTTTTAAAATGTTTACCTGGATAGTAGGACATTCCTTCATAAAATGGGTGTCATTGTATGCTGAGCAACAAATCTATGGCCGCTCTCTTGGAGTCCCACGTACCAGACATGAAGAGGTATGGAGGGGTAAAAGTGGTATCCGATGGGTGAGTTTGTTGCCCGTCTTAACAGAACTGTTCTCGACCAGAGGATGCCCTGACATTATGTTAATCCATTTAGGCAAAAACGATTTAGTCAATTTATCTAGTTTAGCATTAATAAAACTAATGAAATTTGACTTATCAGTTATAAAGCATAATTGGGGAGGCACATGCTTAATTTGGACTGAATATTTGCCCAGGAAACAGTGGAGAGGAGCAAAAAACCATGCAGCAGTAGACAAAGCTCCAAGAAAGTAAAACAGGGCAGTTAGACCTGGCAACCTTGGCGTGGTTTTTGCCTGACTTTTTGCCTGTGCCTCCTGTGTTTTTTTTATTTTGCCCTCATTTGTGCAATAAACAAACTGGAAGAAAGAGAGTGAGGGGGTATCACTCTAGCCTCCGACCGATAAGTTTGGCCAGGAGCAAGTCCCCAATTTTCCTGTCCCATAGGGTCCAAACAGGAGAAGATCTGGGGGTACAAGTCCAAATCCTTGATGCCCGGGAGTTATTGCGAGTTGCTTAATCATCGGACTTCTGAACCAGTTTAACAAACTTAAAACACCAATGTGGATAAATCAAAACTAAAAATTCTGATCCCAAATGTCCCAAAAATCCAGCTTCTTAATCACCTCCCTACTCCCATCCAGCATTCGTACCCTTCGTATCGAGTCCAGCCACTCTCTCCTCAAGGGAGGGTGCTGAGATACCCACTTAGTGCAGATCTTGCGTCTGGCTAGCAGTATCAACACAAACAGCAGATTCCTCTGCTTACTACCCAAAATAGCCCTTAACTCCTCCTCATTCACAACCCCAAACATAATTAAACTTATGCTTACCTCCAGGTTCGTGCCCAGTACTGTTAAAAGGACCTCACTTACGTCATGCCAGTACTCCTGGAGGTTGGGGCAGCGACAGAACATATGTGTCAGATTACTTACGTTTCCGCAGGAACTTCATGCAAATGATGAAAATATCCTCGACTTCACCTGGTTATCTATTGTACCCAACTTAGTCAAAGTACTAACAGTAACCCGGGGAAGAAGGGAAGAAAAGAAGGAAGAAGCACACAAAGGTCCCACATTGCACCCCAGTCTGCAATAGTGTCACTGTAAAAGAATAGGGAGAATAGGTAAAAATAAACTCCGTTTACATCCTTGGGTATCGCTAATCTCTAGTTTAATATGTATGTACCTGATCTATTCCCTTCGTCTGTGTGTCGTGGTAGCTGGGGTGAGTCTTAGAGTATAGAAACCTGGATAGAGGAAGAAAATGTAAGGATATATGTTATTCACAGTCTTTAATATGTTTGCATGTCGGATATAAGGGAAATGTGGTAATGGAACCCTCCAAAAGTTTTATAAGAACTGTTCCAAATATATATTGGTTCTCCGTAATGTCCATAACATAAATCCCCTTGACTGCAGGTAACTAATCCATTCCTTTGTCTCTTCAGGAATCGACAAGAAGTAAAGAAAAATCAAACCTCCATCAACTCGGAGCATAAATCAGATAAGTGTCTAAAATAAATAAGCTTGATAGTAAAAGACTGGGAGCAAACACCAATATCATTATTGGAAGTATTCAGCTTTTCTTTTGTATTGTCCCGTTTTCTTTTTATTTACAATAGGTAAACAGGAGCCTGTAGCCTACCACAGTGGAAGATATGAGTCAGAGAAGCTTCCCAAGGGGTTAAATGCCTACCGTGGTAAAGAGATGAAGGTCAGGAGAAAGGTGCTGTGCCAGGAACAAGGGAATCCGAAGCCGGGTGACGCCGCGATGATGAGCAAGCCGACGACGAGAAGCGGCAACCCGGAAGGCCAGGTAAGTGAACCCAGAAGCGAATACACTATCCCGAAGCTAGAACACGAAGCGTTCTTGCCCGGGAGCGGCTGGATTTAATGCACCTCGGCCGACTCCCGCGCATGTGCAGACACGGGAGTCAGCCATCTTTGTAGTCCGCTGGCCGCTTGCGCTCTGCATACCTGACAATATGCAGGTCATCGCTTCTTCCTCCCCACACTTAGGACAGCTCTTAACTGACTGCTTATTCATCCTTGTCAACTTTTTCGGTGACCAATATGCCCTGTGTATCGTGAATAAATGGTTTTTCTTGAGTGAGGCAGCGCAAACAACATACCACAGAGCAGACATGGATACTTGCCAGAGATTTTGTACATCCCCCGACGGCAGATCCTTCCTCCAGGTCTCAATAGGAAGAGTGAACTCCTCTTCTCCCGCAAGTACAAGCAACCAGTACCAGTCCGATAATTCCTTTTTCTGTGGAGGGCTCTTTAAAAAAAATTCTTCCAATTCACTGTTTCCCACCACTTCCTTCTCCAACGATTTTACCCAGCTAACAAGCTGGTAGTATTTGAATCTAGAGATGCCCCTGTTCACCATTGATGACAATTGTTCCCAGTCTACTAAGGTCTTTCCTTCAAGTAACTGGCCCCATCTCGTTATCCCTGCTTCCACTAATGGGCTTGAAAGATTGTCCTTTAAACACTCAGGGGTCCCTGGAGATGCCCATAATGGGGCGTGGCTGCTGTAATACAGAATTCCTACAACTCTCCTGATTTAAGACCAGAGTTTACATGCTGCTAAAAGTATCTTCAGCTTCACTTTTTTGAAAAATTTCGGGTGCCCGAATTTATACAAAAAACAATCCCCCTCTAGCTGGGTCATAGCTTGTAGATATGGGGGGTACTTTTGCTGTTCTTGAAGTAGGATTCTCATTGCTTTAAACTGGAATGCTCTACAATATTGGAACACGTCTGGGCTAGCAATTCCTCACTGTTGTTTCCCCCTGCGAAGTTTCCTCCACGCAATTCTGGTTGCCTTAGAAGCCCAGATAAAACTACTCAAAACTCCCTGTAGTTTGTCAAACCAGACTTTCTTTAATTCTAAGGGTATTGAGGAGAACAAAAAAGTACATTTTGGTAATATGGACATCTTCAGGATGTTCGATCTTCCCAAAAAAGAGAGTGGGAGCCCTGCCCAAGATTTTAATAATTTCTTAGTCTCATTTGCTACCCTCTCAAAGTTCACCTGTGCGACATCCTCTAAATTCTTTGACCCCATAATACCCAAATATCTTATCGATTCCTTTACCAGGGGATTATTACTCTGGGAGTTCTACTCCATCACTTCAGTTTTTTGCCAATTTATCTGGTAGCCTGAGACCTCCCCAAACCTATCCAAGATATCTGAGATTATTGGAAGTGAGAGTGACACATTTGTTGTAAATACCATCAGATCATCAGCATACAGAGCTACCCTCTTCTCCCAACCCTGAAATTCAAATGGCAGGATCTGTTTACTAGCCCTGACTTTACTAGCAAGAGGTTCAATATAAAGGTCGAAAAGAATGGGGGAGAGAGGGTAGCCCTGCCTTGTACCTCTTGAAATCGCTATCCTCTGTGTAAGACTTCCGTTTACCAGTTTCCTGGCAGAAGGACTCTTATAGATCACTTTTAAAACCCTATTAAATGCCTCTCCCAACCTGTCATTCTCAACAACTTTGTGCAGAAAGGGCCAGCTCACCCTATCAAAAGCCTTCGCTGCATCAAAGGTCATTAAGTAGCCCCCCTTGGGTTGCTATATCTATTGCCCCAAGCAGCTCATGAGTTAACTCATGAATCTGCCTGCCCTTAATGAATCCTTTCTGACCCGGGTGTATCAGTTTGTCCGCTACCCCTCCTAATCTCCCAGCCAGGATCTGCGTAAAGATCTTATAATCACTATTCAACAGTGATATAGGTCTGTAGGATTCACAGCACTTTGGGTCTTTCCCTGCTTTTTGCAGAAGGCAAATAGTTGCTTCCTCCCAAGACTTCGGTATAGCAGACCCCCCGAGAAAGACCAAATTAAATAGATTTGTTAAGAAAGGGGCGATCTCCTCTTTAAGGGACAAATAGATCTCATTTGAAAGGGCATCCGGACCTGCCGCCTTCCCCCTTTTCAATCTCTCTATTGCTCCTACTACCGCTTCAGTCGTTATTTCAGAATTCAGCAACCCCCTTTGCTCCTCTGACAGTGTTGGAGTTGGCAAGTCCTCAAAATATTTCCCAACTTGCTCCTCTGTGGCTCTGACATCTTCTGTATAAAAGGTTTGGAAGAACTCTGCAAAGGCTGCCTCTATCTCCCTATCCTCACAACTAAGCAAGCTTTGCCCTTCTATCCCGATTGCTGGAATCCTATTCTGGTTCTCTTCCATCTTTATTTTCCAAGCCAGGAGTTTGCCGCACCCCTCCCCATATTCATGGTGCACAAACCTACTCGCCTCCCACTTTCTCCTGACTATTCCCTACAGAATACAGGACAACTCTTCCTTCCTTTCTCTTATTTCCTCCTCAGCCATACTAACACCCTGAGTCCCCTGTCCTTGGTCTCCCATCCTCACCATCTTATCCAGCTGTTCCAATCTGTTTTCTATGGAGCTTATTTTACTCTTGACAGTCTTATTTTTAAATGCGACAATAGCAATCAGCCTCCCCCTAATAACTGCCTTATAGGCATCCCAGGTTACTTGGACTGACGTGTTCGTACTGTTTGTGGAAAAGTAATCCCTGGTTATCTCCTTCAGCTTTGTCACAATTTGTTGGTCTAGCAATAAGGTTCTGTCCAGAGTCCACCTTGGGGGGGGAGGAGGACCCCTCTCACCCACAATCAATTTCAAACACACTGCCGAGTGGTCTGACAGGTGAGCTGGTAGATGTTCCACTGTTTTAACCTTCCTACTTTCCCCTCTCTCTACTAGGAAATAGTCAATCCTGGAGGCATGACCATGTCTCCTATTCCTGAATGTAAATTTTTATTCCCCCACCCCTTTCTCTTTCCTCATGTCCAATAACCCCAAATCATGCATGCAGCGTTTCAGGCCTGCTCTCATTTGGGGTAGATTCGACTCTAGGGAAGCTTTTATATTTGGCCACCTATCTTTCTTGGGGTCCAATAATAGGTTAAAATTGCCACACAAAATTATGGGAGCTGAAAACTCCAATAGCTGGTTGTACAAAGATTGTAAAGACGACGGGTCGTCCGAATTTGGGCCGTAATAACCTGCGATAACATAAGGTTTCCCCTGAATCTTGACTTTTACCACCACCCATCTCCCCTTAGGGTCCGAGTGGGCCTCCATTATTACTTCTTTGGCTGCTTTCTTAAAAAGGATAGCGACCCCCTTAACACAGCAGTTCTGATTTGTACAGATTGAGGTGTCTACCCATTTTAACTTCCTTGTTACCTCCTCCCATTCTGACTTTAACAAGTGAGTCTCTTGCAGGATGAGGTTCTCGCTCTCTGCCACTCTCAGGTATTCCAATATCTTCTGCCTCCTACTCCTAACCCTCAACCCATTTACATTCCGTGACAAAATATGAATCGACATTGAGTCTAGGGTTGTGGATGCAACTCAGGTCCTTGGCCTCCCCCCTTACCAGAGATCTCTTTAATCCACAAAATCGGACATATTTTTTTAATTTTTTCCGTATATGCTCCCATCACCCAAGTGTAAATTTGTGTATCGACTAAGTTGTGCGCCCCTCACCAATCCCCCTCCCTCCCCCCCCCAAGAGAACCCTCCCTTCCTTCTCTGGGCAAAACATATTCGCCCTTCGAGGCCCTGCCTGCTTTGGCCACTGTCTCACATTTTGTTGTGATTTAATCTGTTTTATAAAGGACTCCACTTCTTTGGGGTCCCTAAAATTCTGCATCTGGTTTTTACACATGATCCTTAAGGACGCAGGGAAGTGCATTTATGCTGTTGCCCCCAATGATTTTTGCTCTTGGATATGTTTGCCTAGTTCCCATTGACGGTCTTGAGTGACCCTGGAGATATCGGAGCAGATCCTAAATGGCCAATCCCCCTTTTTTTTATAAATACCAGCCTTAAGCGCCTCAATTAGGATCTTCTCTTTCAAAGAATAGGACTGGAAGTTGATTAGGATTTTCCGCAGATTTTTCCTTGCCCCGGTCTTCCTGAATGGATCCCTGTGAACCCTCTGAACATCTCTTTCCAGAGATGATGATTCCAGGCCTGGTATGAACTCGCTAAGTAGTTCCACTACGAAGCTCTTGACGTCTTCGCCTTATTTCCCCTCCGGGATATTTAGTAGCCTCAGGTTATTTCTCCGAGCATTATTCTCTAAAGATTCCATCTTGTCCCTGAGGTCTTTCTCCCTCGCCTTTAGTGCCTTAATCTTACTCCGATTCTCCTCAACTTCTTTACCTAGGTCTGTCAATGAGGTCTCTACAACTGCCACCCGGCTCATCAGAGAATTCATTTTTTCCTCTAGGGCCTCTCATGACTCCTGGATCTTACCCTGGTTCCTCTCAGAGGTGGCAAACTTCATCCTCATCTCCGCAATCATAGATTCCATCAGTCTTTCCATCCCAGTGAGTGGTAAAGTTTCCTAGGGATTTTGCGGCTCGGCCAGTGCACCACTACTATCGCTGGGGTTGCTCTGGCTCTGACTCTGACACTGGCTCTGACTCTGGATGCTTCCCTGCCCCCCTTGTAATTCGGTACCCGGAGCAGCTTTATGTTCCCTCAATGCTAGCACTTGAAATTCATTGCTCAACACAATACCTTCCCCTGCTACTCCCTCCGCACCCTCCTCCGTTGACATATTAGTGGATTTTCCCGAAATGGTAGCTTCGCTTATGGCAGAGTCTGGCGAAGGCAATCTAGCTTGAACCTTTAAAAAGGATCGCAGTGAGGGGGTGATTTTAAGCTTTAGGCCCGTACCCCTTTCCCTAGATGACACCGATAGAGGTGGGATAGGGTGTTTGAGGTGCTTCCCCTTCTGTTTCTGAGAGGTACGAACTGGAACTGGTGCCGAGCTATTGTTCAGGGTAGCAGGAGGAGGAGGGGGGGGGGATATATACTTAAGTTCCTGGTTCTCAAACAGTAACTTATCCCCTGCTTCGTATTTGATTCTCTCAACTGCAGGTCTGTTAAACTTTCCCCCCTTGCCTGATTCCTTCTGTCCTCCACCTCCTTATCTACAATGTTGGGGGCTCGTGCACACCTCCTGCTCCCCCGGGCACTTACCGGTGTCATGCACGCTTCACCCTCAAAGGCTTGCCTTTCCAGAGACGCAGAGCACTCCCCGGTTTCAGCTTCAGCTTCGACTCCAACTCCGGTTTGTCGGCGCTGAATTAGTCCTGCTCCAGTGAAGCTGACGGCTCCCCAGAAGCAAATCCTGTCCGCAGCCCTCCTGCTGCGCTTCGTGCTTGTGGCTGCCTCCGCCCACAACAGAGAGCCTTCCGGGCTCCGACAGACAGCAACACCCCTTGGCTGCCGCCGCGTCTCCCGAGCTGCCCACATGAACGCAGCCGAGGACAAGTCGGAGAGGGCAGTGTAAGTATGTTTTTTTTTTTTTGGTGCCCGACAGTCCGCACACTTTATCCACGCATTCCCAGTGAAGGCTTCCTACGGTGATTACCTCACATCGCTAAACAGCCAAAGCAGGCGGGGAGCTCCCGACCGGACCTGCTACCCGGCCACCATGTTCTCGCTAGGGGAAACCTCCTGTGTTTTTGATGCTGTGCTGAATTTCGTTTTTGCTGGTTTAGATGCTTTGGGCTCTTTGCCACTGCTGATCAGTGTCAAAGTGCAAGTGCTCCCTGTGTAAATTGGTATTGTGATTGGTTCTCCCTGATTGGCATATTTGTTTTACCAGTAGGTCCCTAGTAAAGTGCACTGAGTGTGCGAGGGCTGGTAAATCTAATGCTCCTAGTGGGCCTGCAGCACTGGTTGTGCCACCCACATGAGTAGCCCTGAAAAGATGTCTCAGGCCTGCCACCGCAGTGCCTGTGCACAGTTTATTAACTGCCATGTCGACTTGGCAAGTACACCCACTTGCCAGGCCCTACCCGTCCCTTTTATTACACATAGGACATGGTAGGCCCAAGGTACCCCCCTGGGCAGGGTGCAGTGTATGTGAAAGGTAGGACATGTACTGGTGTGTAACATGTCCCGATAGTGAAATACTGCCAATTTCTTTTTTCACTATTGAAAGGCTATCTTGCCCCGTAGGACAGAATGGGGAATGCTTGGTAACTTTTTACAAGCATATCTTCCCATAGGGATAAGATGGAAAAATTGAGTTTGGTATCCCTGAACTCAGGATTTAATAACACATCTTTTAGTAAAGATGGTTTTTAAATTGTGTGTTTGAAAATACCCCTTTTAGAAAGTGGCTATTTTCTTGTTCAACCATCCTGTGTGCCTCTGCCTGTTTGTGGATTGACTGTCTGGTTTCAGTGTGACAGAGTCTGAGGATGTGCATTCCCTGTAGACAGCCTCTGGGGGGGTTGAGGTGTGCCTGGCTCTTCCTGGATGACTCAGCCCTGAGCTGAATAGACCCTGGCTGCATATAGAGTGGTGGGAGGAGATTTACCTTGCACATGAATGGAGTCTGTCTCCCTTGCACAATGCTGTCTCCACCTCCTGTGGTCATGCTGCACCAGTGAAGGCAGAACTAGTTTGAACTGGGCTCAGAGCACCCTGCACAAAGAGAACAAAGACATTTTGGGGTATAAGTATCAGACCCAAAACCCCAGACTTTAGATCATTCCTGCAATTCAAGAGGAACCTTTGCCAAGGAGAAGAACTGGAGAGACTGAGGAGAAGTACTGCCCTTGCTGTGTGTCTGGGGTTGGCCTGCAGTTGCTGTTTCTGCCAAGGAAAGGAGAAGGGCTTTGCTGTGTGCTGTGTCCCCTGCTTGAAGGAGATCTCCAAGGGCCTGAAGTGTGCTGGCCTCCTGTTCTGAAGTCTCAGGGACACAAAGACTTCACCCCCAGCTCTTCTGAACTTTGCTGCTGTGAGTTCTAGCCTGCCAAGAGGTGCCTGTGCCAGTTTTGGGCCTCTGGAGGTTGTTGCTGCTGTTTGGTAGCTGGAAGAAAAAAGAAACTCAAAGAACTACAGAAATCGACGTATTGCTCTTCTTGCAGCTGTTTTCCCGACGCATCTCCACGGCGCGAGAAGAATTTCCACGCGCCACTGCGGAAACCGCTGCAGCGCCTGTACCCGCTGCAAGACTCGATGCATCGAGGGGTCGTGGCTGAAGAGGACCGACGCAGCGCCTCTCGACGCCGCCGCATCGATCACCGACGCATCCCGGATTTCCACGCATCGTACCTGTGCAGCAAGTTCGTCCGACGCATCACCTGTGGACCGGAACCGTCACGAAGAATCGACGCATCACTCCCCATACAGACCGGATTCGACGCAACCCTTCTTCTGCGTGCAGTGGGACTGTCGCATATCCTCCCCAAGGTCTCAGGAGTGTCGCATCTCTTTGTTTTCCGACTCTGCGGCTGTTTGGCTTTTGGAACTTTGACGCATCTACAGGTACTTTGGTGAAAAGTCACGCATCCGTAGTTTTCTATGGTACAATTTCTTGAAACCTTTTGAAAGTCATATTTGTAACTGTGTATGTTGGATTTTTGTCGTTTTGGTCTTGTTAAGTTTAGATAAAGATACTTTATTTTTCTAAACTGGTGTGGTGTCCTTTTGTGGTGTTTTCACTGTGTTACTGTGAGTGTTGGTATAAATACTTTACACATTGCCTTTGGGATAAGCCTGTCTGCTCGTGCCAAGCTACCAAGGGGGTGAGCAGGGGTTATCTAAAGTGTGTATCCCCCTTACCCTGACTAGAAGCAAGGGTCCCTATTTGGACAAAGGTACCTACATCTGCCTACTAGAGACCCCCATTTCTAACAAGGGCAATGAGAGTTTTTTGTGGAAATGTAGTTATTTCAGTTTTATATCATGGGGTTTTGATGCAAAGCGATGTGACAAATCTTCACTCTGATGGGGTACACTTATCTCAAATGGGTCAATCTTACTATCTGTTAGAAATAAGCGAATTGCTTGCAAAAACTGTGGAATGAAACTCTTTGGTGTTCTAGCAGAATTTTATAAGATTTTCAACTGAACAACACTGTGGTGCGGTAGGAAAACTCTTCGGTTTTCCTGGGTGGCGGTTTTTTGGGGGATGTACAGTCTGAAGCGGGCTTATCCATCCCTCGGGGGGGGGGGGAGGACAGAACACAGGGGAGCTGAAGATTAAGCGATGGGGTTTTGAACACTAGAACAGATCGCTTGCGGATCCTTGATGGGGGGAGATCGTGCGATTGGGGTATGCAAGGAAAAGGCAGTGAATGGCGGAAGAATGGCAAAGGTGGAAGAACATAGTGTTCTTATTGAAGCAAGGTGGTGCAAAGTGGGGAGTTTAAGGGTAGGGGGGACTTTTAGACTTCTATGTATTAGTGATTTTGAATTATTTACAAAGTCTTGTATTCATGAAAGTTTTGCTGCATACCTGTCTTAATAAAAGTGGCCTTTTTTGCTAAGTAAAGACATAGTGGTATGTGATTTATTATGCAATGCGAGGTCCCAGGGGGGAGCTTGGCCTTAGCCGGTCTCCCCCGGGTGACTTCACACAATGGGACCGGCTACATAGACGGATAGGTAGGTTAGTTTTTTAGGGGGCTGGTCTTAGGTAGGCTATATAGGGAGGTGCTTTGGGCGGGAAGGCACTCGTGAGGCAGTGCCAAGAACGGGTAGACTAGGGCAGAAAAAACCTTTTAAGTGAGCCATCCGCCCTCCCAATTTTTCATTGCTCTGATGCTCTCTTTATTTCACTATGGGTTTATTTCATTATTGATTCGGAAGCAGGTATTTTTTATTTTGGTTTTTGATCAAAGTTTTTTAATCTTGCCACGATAAGGCAGGTTGTAGCATTTGGTTTACACTTAGGCAGTTTTGGGGTGGATGGACAGTCTGGAGCGGGCTTATCCATCCCTGGGGGGGGGGGGGAGCACAGAACACAGGGGAGCTGAAGAGTGAGCAATGTGGTTTTGAACAACACTAGAGCAGATCGCTTGAGGATGCTTGATGGGGGGAGATCGTGCGATTGGGGTATGCAAGGAAAAGGAGGTGAATGGAGGAAGAATGGCAAAGGTGGAAGAACATGGTGTTTGTATTGAAGCAAGGTGGTGCAAAGTGGGGAGTTTAAGGGTAGGAGGGTGTTGTAATCTCTTTTCCTGTACTTGGTACGTTCCTTCCACCCCTGCCCCTGTTCCCCAGTGGACTTTCCTTGAGGAGTCTACCTTAGAATGTTGGAAGTCCACAGCGATGTTTAGGAGAGTGGATGGCTAATGAAGAGTTCCAGAAAACTTACCTGGTCTGGTCACCTTTACTTTTTAACACTGGCAACAATTTACTGCGAAGGGGGCATTGTTAGCCATTTCCCCTTTGTGTACTCTCTCCAATAAGGAATAAAGTGAAGAAAGGAGCGGAAGATCGGTTGCTGCCCGAGTTGTCTCTGGAACCAAGCTGCGCTGCGTCTATGAAGCTGTGCTGAGGCCTTTGTAGCCCTACGGAAGCAAAGCGTACCTGCATTGGTATTCGTGGGCTGCAACGTATTCCACCATGAGAAAATTTCCACAGGACTCTGGCACCGTGAAAGAGAAGGTGCAGTAAGGGCTCGGGTGGAAGACATCCTGCGTGTGGTGTGCCCTCGGTGCAGCTCTCTTCAGCAGCGTGGCCGGAGAAAGAAGTTTCCCGTCCTATCGTGAGTCGTTGACTCTTCATGGCACTCTTCCTTCCGAGTCTATGAAATATCTTCAGTATAAATTTAGCAGCAAACCGAGAATTTTGAAGAGTGACTGTGTGCCAAAGACTGAGCCCCCTCTAGCACGGCACCACAGCAGACTCTCGCTCCACAGGTATCGCACATGTGTGAGGCGGAGACGTTGATGACAGGAACGTTGAATGTGTGCCGATGACTGGATTTCGCACAGTGTAGTTCAGCAGACTGCCAATCCGAAGACATCGCGCATGTGTGAATCGGAGACATTCCTGACAGGAACGTAGTGCTTTAGAAAGGAAGCGTGTTTGAAAGCGCAGGCGCGCTCCGGAGTCAACCGAGGGAAGCAGTGTCCTTCGTAAATTACGGAGCCTGCGCGAAGTTGAGCAGCTGTTCCTGTGCTTATCGGCTTATATGAAGTTGCACTTTCAAACTGAGCAGGCGTACACATTTTAAGTTTTATCCCAGCTCCTATCTCTGTCCGTGAGAGCAAAGGTTTCCGCAGTTAACCTCCCTATCCTGGCTCGAACTGAGGAGCACTGCATTCACTGATTACCAGCCAAATAGGTGAGACAAATTTTAAAGGCTATCCTCAGGTCAGGAGGATAACTTTAAGTGTGCATTAAAAACATTTCTATACGCTGAGCACTCCATGTAGCAGGAGTCTTATAAAAAAATATATATATATTGTGTACTAAAGCTCTGGGTACTTGCACCTGTACCATTCTAGCAGTGTTGTGCTTGGGAGTTTCTCCTTTGTTCCTAGGGGTACAGCACTCCCTCAGTTCTATTGGGTTTTGGCCTACTTGATCACTCTGTCACGCTCCTTTTTAGTTAGCCCGTCTCTGCTTCAAGTCTCCTCTTCCTGTACACTATGATGGCCGCAGCGAGCATGAGCCAACCCCCATCGTTCCTCAATGAGAATGGAGAGCCAGAAATAAATTGGAAGGACTGGGTCAAACTTTTTGAATCCTATCTAATTGCGATTGGTGGTGAACGGTTCTCTCCACTGCGTAAACAACACATTTTACTACATAATTTGGGGGTATATGGTCGGAAAATCTACGAAACCCTGCGAGAACCAGAGAATAATGGAGAAGGGTAAGAAGGAGCTTTGGACATTTTTGCAAACACTATGGCCAAATTAGAAATTCATTTTGGAGATAAGATAAACGTGGTGTTGGAGCATCATAGGTTATTCTGCGGGACACAAGGGAAACTGGAGTCTGTCAGCAATTACATCGCGGCCTTAAGAGGCCTGAGTCAATTATGTGAATTTGGGAACCTAACTGGTTTCCTTATAAGGGACCAACTGGTACGCTGCACCAATAATTTGCGAATACAAGAAAAATTGCTGGCCAAAAATCCTTCTCTCCGGGAGGCAGTTACCATTGCGCAAGCTGTAGAACACACGGCCAAGTGCATCAAGGAAATGAAAACACCTACTGAGTTGGTTACCAACGTAAAGGAGTATGTAGAAGAATCTGAAGTCTGTAAAGTCAAAGGGAAGGAAAGCATACAGAACAAAATGTACATTAATGAGAGGAAACTCAGATGTTACTGATGTGGCAGCAGCAACCACCTAGCTAACAATACTCAGTGCCCAGCCAGAAATGTGACATGCAAGAATTGCAATCGTAGGGGCATTTTGCTAGAGTATGTGACCCCAACAACAGAGAGGGTGGGGGGGGAAAGAGGGAAGTTCTATAAAAGAAGTTAGTTATGTCTCTCCTAGTGAAAGGAAGTTTATCTTACAGGTAAAAGACACGGTGGGAAGTGTAAATATCAATTATCCTAAATGTGATGTTATGCTTAATAAGAAAGTGGTCACGATGTATGCTGATTCTTGCTCTCCATTTACCTTGTTGAACCATGCAGATTTTGTAAATATGAATGTTGATGGGAATGTGTTCCTAGAAAAGCCTGATATTTCTCCCACAGGTTATACCAAACAACCCATACCACTCATGGGAATAAGAAAAATGCACATTGAATTCAAAGGAAGGAATACAGAGGGGAAAGTGTACATTATTGAAACAGGATCTAATTTATTGGGATGGCAACATCAGAAAGAGCTGGGCATAATCCTTGATCCCAATGACCACGAACAAGTGCTAGTCCTGGACGAAACTCAAACCGGAGCAAGTATATGTGAGGAGTTCCCCAAGTTATTTTCAGAAAATCTTGGTCTTCTCCATGATTTCCAACATAAAATTAAACTTAAATCTAATGCCAGACCAACTGTACACAAGCTTCGGCCGGTACCTCATTTAATGAAGGAACCTTTAGAGAAGGAGTTGGAGAGATTGTGCAATATGGGCGTCATCCAACCCATTGAGACGTCCGAATGGTTGGCCCCAATTGTGATTGCATCTAAGGCCAGTGGGGACGGAATTCGCTTATGTGTAGACTTGTGCAGCCTAAATGAAAACATCTGGGTTGAGAGGCACCCGCTCCCCAACATAAATGAAATGCTCAGTACCATGGCACCAGCTAAGTTCTTTAGCGTTATTGACCTCTCCATGGCCTACCACCAGGTAGATCTTCACCCCGACACTAGACCGCTCACAGGCTTCATCACCTCACAAGGAGCATACATGTTCCAAAGAATGCCGTTCGGTCTGGCTTCGGCCGCGGCGGTCTTCCAAAAGATAATGCAACAAGTCTTGAGAGGCGTGAGCAACACAATGTGTTTCCAAGACGACATTCTTGTGTACGGACAGACCGCCGAGGCCCATGACCAGACCCTCAGGGACGTTTTCAAAAGGCTGATGGATGCAGGTTTGACAGTGCAGAAATCTAAGTGCCAGATCAGAGTGGCGTCAGTGGAGTACCTGGGGCACTCCATTTCAGGAAATGGTTTTAGACCAAAAAACAACTTGTTGAAGGCGGTGAGAGAGGTCCCATATCCCAAGAGCAAGGATGAGTTAAAATCACTCTTAGGGTTACTAGAGTACATGGCAAAATTCATAAATAACTTCTCAGAGAAATGTGAACATTTACGTGAACCTTTGAAGAAAAACAAGGAGTTTGAGTGGCAAGAGAAACACAGATGCACTGTTGATGCATTGAAAGAAGAAATCATCAATTCTCCGGCGTTGGGCACGTTTGACCCAAGAAAAAAACCCATACTTACCACTGACGCCTCTAACAAAGGTTTGGGAGCGACCCTCTCTCAGAAGGAAGGCAACGAGGAAAAAATCATTGCTTTTGCCTCCCGCTGTCTTACCAAAGCTGAGAGCAACTATTCAGTTGTGGAGAAGGAGGCCCTAGCGTGTTACTGGGCGGTGAAGCATTTTAAATTCTTCCTGTGGGGGGTGAATTTCACTATCCGCACAGACCACAAGCCACTTACCTTCATGTTCACGGTTAAAGGCATGGAACACGGCACGCCCTGCATTTTCAAATGGATATTAGGGCTGCAGAATTTCTGCTTTAGGGTAGAGTATGTTCCAGGTGAAAAAAACAATATTGCAGCCTTCTTGTCCCGTTCACCGTTACAATGTGAACCGTGTGAAGAAGTGCTAGACAGTCCTATTCTAGCCTTGACCGAGCCTGCCTTAACAGAAGAAGAGTGGGGTAAGGGCATGGAAGAAGATAGAGGGATGTGTAAATTAAAGGAGATGATGGTAGAAGGGTGGCCCAACAAATGCTTTGAGGTTGATGAGGAAATCAGAGACTTTTGGGAGGTCAGGTTTGAATTGAGCACCAAAGGAGGGAAGGTTTTTCGCAACAATAAAATTGTACCTCCAGAAGGGCTTAGAAAGAGAATAGTGGAACTAGCCCATGAGGGACACCTGGGGCGGAGCATGACAAAGAACAGGGTCAGAGTGAACTTCTGGTTTCCCAAAATGGACTCCCTGGTTGAACAAATGGTAAAAGACTGTCACAGCTGTGCAAAAAGTGACAAGTCGAGGACTACCCATAGAGCCCCGTTGTCCCCGATAGAGGTACCCCTCAAACCATGAAGCAAACTGGCCATGGACGTAATTGGGCCAATGCACAATTTAGGGATGAACAGAAGGTTCATGTTGGTACTGGTTGATTACACCTCTCACTGGGTCTCACACAAGTTCGTCCATGGGATCAACACTAATGCTGTCTTAGACTTCCTCAAGGACATATTCTCACGGGAGGGAATTCCATCTACCCTGGTCACTGACAACGGGGTACAGTTTACTTCCCAACCTATGAAGGACTTCCTAGTAAATCTTAACATCAAACACGAAAGAACAGCACTGTATTGCCCTAAAGCAAACAGCCTAGTCGAAAGAGCCAATAGGCTTATCAAAGAACACATACAACTAGCTGTGGTAAATGGTCATGAAGTTGAGTCATCATTACAGGATTGTTTATGGGCCTACCACACGTCATCCAACACCATCACAAGGGTGTCCCCGTTTGTTGCCCTCAGAGGAAGAGAACCCTGTACAAAGTTTAACCCCACCTCGTTGAGGGGCGGTAAGGTGGTCGAGTCCAATCTTAAGGAAGCTGGAAATAAACGAAGATTACACCACAGCAAGTACAAGGAGTGGTACGATGATAAGAATGGGGTGAAAGATCCCAAGTGGAAGGTAGGAGATTGGGTACAAGTCAAAAGGAGTGTTAGAGACAATCAGAGCAAAAGCAATTTTTACGCTCCCTGTCGTGTAGCCAAGTTCTACAACAATGTACTACTACTAGAGAATGGACAAACGTGGAGTTGTGACAGGATTGTTAAATGCAGTTATGTTTAACCCTGTATGTTGGGGAGGTGTGTTGTAATCTCCTTTCCTGTACTTGGTACGTACCTTCCACCCCCGCCCCTGTTCCCCAGTGGACTTTCCTTGAGGAGTCTACCTTAGAATGTTGGAAGTCCACAGCGATGTTTAGGAGAGTGGATGGCTAATAAAGAGTTCCAGAAAACCTACCTGGTCTGGTCACCTTTACTTTTTAACAGAGGGACTTTTAGACTTCTATGTATTAGTGATTTTGAATTATTTACAATGTCTTGTATTCATGAAAGATTTGCTATATACCTGTCTTAATAAAAGTAAAGACATAGTGGTATGTGATTTATTGTGCGAAGATGATGGGATATTACCACCCTTGTCTGAAAGTATTTCGGTGTTCAAAATGTCAAACTTTAACAAATGTAATTTATTTACAGTTGGGCCGCGCATACTCATTTGGGCTGCAGGTACTCACACACACTTAAGATATCAAAGATGTTTGCTGTAGGCTCCAGCACAGGTGTGCAGTGTGTATCAGGATTGCCACGTTTTATTTCAAGAAACATTTATTTTTCTTGAGCTGATAGTGGGCAGAAACACGTTGGCAATAATTTGGGGGTGAGCCATTGCACTCCAATACCCAAATCTCTTTTCATTTTTAGGTCTCGCGCCTAGCATTGCACTGCGTAGCAGTGCTCGCGCAGCGCGAGACATTTAGTAGGTGAAAAACGGGGATTCAGCACTGACCTAGGAATCGCACACACACACGCTCGTGCGTGTGCGATTCCTTTTGTGCTACCCTATTGGCCTTTTCGTGCGTCTTTTTATAAAAGACTGCACGCAATTGGCCAAAGGCGGGCGCATTGCTCCGCCCATGGCCTATTGGTGTCTATTACGCGCTTGGTGCGCGTAAT
This sequence comes from Calotriton arnoldi, assembly GCA_963921515.1. Taxonomy (NCBI): domain Eukaryota; kingdom Metazoa; phylum Chordata; class Amphibia; order Caudata; family Salamandridae; genus Calotriton; species Calotriton arnoldi. The sequence continues at coordinate 2,071,331 of CAWUFW010001541.1, read as the reverse complement.
AGACACCAATAGGCCATGGGAGGAGCAATGCTCCTCCCATTGCCTTTTGGTGTCTATTACGCGCTTGGTGCACGTAATAGACACCAATAGGCCATGTGGTTTCAATTTTCGTGCCCAGACACGGGCGCGATAATTGAAATTACATGGCTCGCTGTGGCGCGCGCGCGCACCACTCGCGGGCTTGCTCTTTTTTGGATCCATTTCACAGGGAAGCGCACAGCGCCCCCGTGGACATGCCCAGCCCAGGACAGAATGAAGAGCGGGACAGCGGCATTGCGCGCTCAGGTACTCAGTCAGTACTCTTTTGATCGTCGCCACAGGTTGTTTTTAAATGGTCGAGCTGTGCCTGGAAGGGTCGGGCTCTGTGTGTCCCGCGAATGGGGTAATCATTAAAAGGAAAGGCTCTACCTTCTTCATCACGTAAGTCAGAAGTTTGTGTGTGGCACGGGTGCGCACTGCACTGTTCACGCAGCTCCCGTTCCGGGGTTAGCGCTGTGAAGCATCCCAAACCCCCACCCGCTGGCCTCATCGTGTGACCCTGTGGGGCAATAATGTAGGCACCTTTACCATGCTTCTTTTGTTAACCGCGTCATTTTGCGTACCTCTTCGTCGTCTATTTCAACATGACCTGTACAACAAACCAAGGTAACAGCGTTAAATGGAAATATGGACTGCATGTTGTGAAGCATGATGCTCTGGGCACTTTAGGGGATGTGATAATGCAGTAACTAAATCAAGAGCGCTGTTTGGGTGTGTGGTTGAAAACGCAAAACATTGGAGTCCCACCAATTAGATATTTGCATCAAAGAAAGGCAAACATGGTCTCGTACCCTGGTCTGTAATTAAACAGACAGCAGTTGCACGCAACACATCCTACCAATTAGATATTTGCATGAAAGAAAGGCAAACATGGTCTCGTACCCTGGTCTGTGTATTAAACAGACAGCAGTTGCGGCTGCAGACTGTCTGGTTGCCCTTAACCAGTGTGATTTTGTATGTTGCTGCTCTGTCGCTAGAGAGTAGTCGCTAAATCACATTGATTGTGGCTGCATTTTCTCTGCTGGCCGCTATCTGGTGCATGCCTGTGGGTTGCTCGCCTGTACTCAGGAGGGATTCTAAAAAGCATTTGTCATGACTACCTGTGTCCTGTGCGCGCAATGGGCTGCTCCACTGCTGCTCCGGGTGGGGGTCGAGTCTCTAGAAACCCGCTCAATCAGGACAAGCATTTTTAGGTCTCGCCTACGCAGCGCGCATGCGCTGCATAGGAAAGAGACCTCTTGGAATCAATTCAGTTTTTGCCCTAAAAACGTGCACGCGTTGCATTGCTTTCAATGGCAACGCTTGCACGTTTGGCGATTCCCTTGCGGGAGCGAGCGGCGCCATCTGGTACCAATTATCGCGCTCGCTCCCGCAAGGGAAACGCTGCGCCTCCCTGCTCTCGGCCCCACTCCCCCACCCCTCCCACTTGTGAGCGCGAGCGCTTGTTTTACTTTCAGGGGAGCGCGCGCGCGCTTTTAAGTTACTGAGTTGGGTATGTGTGTTGCTTGTTACAATGAGTACTTAGAAAGCTAGGAGTTTAAGGCTTTTTCGGGACGATGCGGGGCCAAAAAACACTCCTGCAGAGGTGCGAAGCAGCCCCGGTGTTGTGTTATAACTGGCATCCCTCAAGGCACCACAGGTGTATTCCTTTCACGTCACTTGGAGAGACACATCACACATTAAAGGTAACCCTTCGGAGGCAGGACAGGCACTTTACAAAGCCATCATTTATGTAATAACACGAGACCATACAAAATGCAAGCGCCGGTGACATAACAGACGCCGGTATTATGTACGAAAAGCTACGTAAAGGTATATTTGTGTTACACCTCATTCGCTACATCGAAAATTCACTTTCAGACTAAAATCGGGCATTTTGTAAATATTTATCTGGGTGTTATATGAGTTCTATTTTGCAACACTGGACAAAGTCTTCTTACCGTTCTTCTGCCTTTCCTTTTTATGTACCACCTTGTGAACCCGAGTCACCTTTTGGGCTTGAAAAACACGCTGTAAGCCGCATACAGGGAGAAGAGGCAGTACACGAACACCAGGACGAGTACTGCGGGTCAGTTTTATCATTTAATACTCCCATTGGCTGGCTGGAGGGGCAACGAGAGCGCGACGGTGCTTGGGATAGGGGGCAGCAGAAGAACCGGGGGCAGCAGCAGCCCTGTATAGCAAACGTGGCGGTATTTATTCTGCAGCAGAGGCAAAACCACATTCGCTAATGTGACTCCCTTAAATTCAGTGACCTCAGCCTTGCTCCCAGTAGGTCATTAAGGCTCCCTGCCAGGTCCTTCCGTTGCTGACAGGTTTCCCCATGTCTTATGTGATGCACTCAGCCCTGGCCTTTGAGCCAACAGCATGTTGAATTTTGGAACCGGTCCTAAAATACGAAGAAACACATAATCAAAAGTAAGCTCCTAGTTTTTGGGGTATTTGTTTTACGTTTGTTTTTCCCCATAATTTTTTTCCCATTGTCCTTTTGGTGTCTATCAATATTAATTGCGTGTTATGTGAAAAAAATAAGTTGCAAACTAGTATATTTAAATATTCTTTTTCCCATAAATGTACGCTCCCTGGCATTTCGATCGGGTTTTAGCACTATAAGCAGCCATATAAAATACAAATGCAACATACCATCGCTAACACGTACACATCTTTAGACTTGAAAACAGATGGGGTTTCTTTAAACAGGTTAAGTATAGTCAGAGACAGGCTGCTAGCGCTGGCACCTTATTGTCTTGGCACTGGCAGTGAAAAGGGTGCTACAAGGATGGAGGGGTAACGGAGGAGAGCTGAAAGGGCTCTGGTTAAGAACTGAAAGCAGACGCATAGCTATAAAGATTGCTATCGCTCTTCTACAGAACATATGGGCCAAGTTTGGCATTGTAAATATTTACTGAAGTGGCCGTAAACACAGTATAGGAAGCTTCCCACTGTGATGCTTCCCTGGAGAAATAAAACAAGCGATAGGCACATAGAGTTAATGTCCATTAGGGGTATGTGAAAGGCAACGTGTCTTTTCGTTATCTATATTTGTAATTTGCATACATAACTTAGGTAGGCAAGCACATTGTTTAAAGAGTATGCCTTCATACACAATGTTTTCAATTTCAAGGCATCAATTGAAATGAAAACACACGCTACTTTTTAGATGCCCGTAAGCCACATTACCAACCCAAAAAAGAAAACAAGCCGTAACTAATCCTGTGAGGTAAGCACGGTTTCAAATAAAGTGTAAATGCCTTCAGCGTGCACGTTTGGTTTCAGTGCACCAATACAGCAACAAAGTGTTAAGAAAAATTAAAAATACATATTTCAAATGCAGTTTAAATGCCTTCAGCGTGCGGATTTAGTTTCTGTGTACCAATGCAGCAACAAAGATTTAATAAAGAAAAACGAAAATCGCAAAACGAAAACATTCCATAAAACGCCCAGCATCGGTTTTCCCCCGTGCCTACCAAAACAAGCAGATTACACGCTCCAAAGGGAAACAGAAAACAAGCATTGGCATAGCCAATAGGTCTCGCCTTTGGGACCTTATAAGTGTTTAGCCATGCAACAGTTGCATAACTAAATACTTATAAGGTCCCAAAAGCGAGACCTATTGGCTATGCCAATGCTTGTTTCTTAATATCATGGTTGCTTGCCTCCTGCAGACAAACAAACTTTCCCTTTCACCATAAGTTATAAGGAATTGTAATTAGCTTTTATGATTATTTAAATAAACATTCACACGTCCAAGACCTTACAGGGCAGGACGTCATCTGCTTACAGGGAAAAGACGATTATGCAGCAGGCTGGCACCTCATAAAGGCAGGCAGGGCTGTGACCTAGTCAGTGACGCTAGTCCAGTTCCTCAGAAAGACTGTCAGGCTTAGGGCAGAGGCTTGACTTTGAAAGACTTGCAGGGCCTTGAAGAAGTAAGTCACAGGTCCGTGGCATTGAAAAGGAAGAAGGCTCTGGAAACTGAAGCCCAGCGGACACATGCCGTGGACAGCTTGCATTCAGTCCCAATGTTTTAGCGTACTGCAGCACTGCTCCAAGATAGGGCTAGGAGGGTGGGCCTACCAAGGGAAGCCAAAACTACAAGTCCAATAATGCAGCGTGGTTCAGTTAAAGCCAGACTTGGTAAACCTCAAACATCACACTTACTGAATGCAAAATGCAGTTTGAAATTGGCAAATATTTTCAGAACTGTGGTGCTTAGGCAAATGAAACTTTTCTAGAATGCTTCCTTTGATGAATGTATATGGCACATTTTACTATTAAATTATACCATTTACATTAGTATAAAATATCTGTGGCGTATGTTGGGTTACAACAACTCTCCATCACCCGCTTTAGTTGGCTTATCTTTTTTGCAGTGATATTAAAACACAAAGCAGGGGAAAGGGCGCTAAACATTTTTTATGATAATAAACTGTGGAAAGTGCAAATAGCCGTCAAGTGTTTGCATTCTTTGTTTAAGGATTCCGTCCGTGTGTAACGTAACTGGTGCTCATGTAAAGCCTCAAATACCTTTGCAGTGAAAAAAACAGATCGCCAACATCCATGCACTTTCAATGGTTGTGAGGAAAACTGTTAAATAACCTCGCGATAAAGCAGCACATCCAGTTTCACAATCAACCAGCATTAACGAAGAAACAGGAAAATAATTATAGGCTCTAGCCTCCCGAATAACCTCTTTCATGCGCTCGTCAACTTTTCATTAAGGTTTAAGTTTCAATGTACACAGTGGTGTAATGCAATGTATGCCCCTTCCTCCACCTCGCAGAATGTGAAGAGCCCTTCTCAGTCTCCCATATCTCACAAATATTAGTTGTGCCTTTCCGACATTTTTTAGTGGGAGCAACATGTTTTTTGTTTTTTGTGAATGTGTGCACAATGAAAGGCCGCCTTTCTTTGTAATTGTTTCATCATTTTCAAACTTGGTAACACAATCCACACAAATACACTCCACACTATACCACATAATTTCAATCAGCATAATTACACTAAACGGCACACACTTCCACACTACACAATTCTACTCTACACATTTCCACTCCAGACCACAATTCAAATACAAACCCATAATTCAACACCACAATTGCACAACACACCTCATATATCCAATCCAAAACACAGAAATCCACATCAAGCCACAAAATACCATTCCACTTAATTACACTCCACAACACACAATCCCACTCCACATAATTCCAGTACACTCAATAACACATAATTACTATCCACATAGTCCCACTGCACACCATACCACATAATTCCACTACACAAACCCAATCCTCACCACACAATTCCACAACTAACAATTACAATCCAACCCACATATTTCTACTCCACACCACATACATCCACTCCACACCAAAACATATGGGTAAAAGACATTATCATTTACAACATCAATAACTCTAACTCTCACAAATGCGAGACCTATTGCATTGCAAATGCTTGTTAATCTTACCTAGCGTTCCATGAATAAAGGTAGCAATCCCCGGGAACTCTAAGGTATTTTTAAAGTTTTCATCTGGATCCCCTGTTATATGGAGTTGTCCAGTAAGATTTTTGCAAGAACTCCCTCATAACTAGTCAGTCTTCGAGGAGGTTGAGTCTGCCCGGGTGGCATTGTCCTACCAGGGTGGGGAGAGGATTCCTATGATGAAGCATGACACTAATAAGTGTGTGAGGTTTCCTCTTCCATTAAGGATGACTTCCCCTATGAGTTAGGAATCTAAGGTCTCAGCTCCAAAGCAGGCACACTTGCACTAGAGCCCGGTCTCTGATGCTTTAGATAGACCCATCCAGTGTATCATTGACACCATACAACTTTGTTGTGTTATTTGTTCTTGAAAGGGAAGTACGGTGCCATACCCTTGTCTTCTCTCAATTGTGTTTCCACCTTAGATATGCTGTCGTCAATTTTATTGGAGGTGCAGGACGTTAATGAGTGTAGCTCTACTAAAACTAATATAAATGTTGGTAATGATAATGTAAAGTCTATGAGGAGGTCAACAAAGTTAATCCCCCTGGAGGTGTCAGGGGCGCTTTTGCACAAGTTGGTAAACCAATGCTGTATGAGGTGCCTCCAAATAATCATAGTACATACGTTGTTGAGGACCTTTGCTTAAGACGTTTGTTCAAGGAACATAGAGAAGAATTTCCCTCTGACTTGGCTATGATGGAGATTTTCCCCATGTTTATAAAAGGGTCTATAAAAGTGGGCAAGAAACCTGGTAAAGAGAATGTGTTAGTGTTAGAAACAGAAGCTGGGGTTGGCGTTGGTTCCAGTTCCGCTACTAATTTTGGAGATAAGCAAAGATAAGACCATGGCATTACCCATGTAAAGAAGGAGCATAAAGCAGAGTGTTGGTCGTTGGTTCAGACGGATGCTATAAAGAAACATAAAAATAAAAAGATAAAAAGAATCTCAAAACGTAAACTGAAAAAATTGAGATTCCCTAGCTGTCTTGCCATGAATGCTTCTAAGGAGGAGACGCTAACATCACCTGGGGGCAGTGCTTTGTGTCTTCCTCCTATTAACACACATTTTGACCACAGCAATCCCAAGTTGGAAAAGGGAATTGGGGCAAATATAGTTGAATCTCACATCATTCCTGTTGTTTCTGCACCAGTCCAATATGTCTCCACTATTGTATTGAGTTCTCCATATGCTCAGACAGGGGTGAGAGGGGGCGGGGGATTAATTGAAAGGATGGCACCTGTTGTAATTTTGCACTATGTCATGGTTTATTCCTGTCCACCCCTCTCTTTCCCTCCTGATTGATATCTCCCTGCTAGAGCTGATCTCCAAGCGCTCTCGATGCCGAGGGGTTGAAGAACACTGTTGCTCATACTAATTCTGTTGGGTCATATAAAGAGGGTAGTTTTCCACCAGCTAAGGCGCATGTGGGTAGCCAGGCTAATCAACCCTTATGTATCCAAAACAATCATGAACGAGGTTCTGTAGCAGCTTCTGATAATAAATCCCATTCTTTGCTTAGCCAAGGAGCAAGAGTCTTTGTTCCAAGGAAGCTGGAGCTGATAGTGGGGAGTGCCAAATGTTACTCTCAAGGGGTGACACTAGAGCAGAGTTTAGAGTCAACTGCTATAGATTTTATTATCTTATTTGATAATGAGTCCTTCCCTGTGAAAAGAATCTCTATTCTAAATTCTTACTCTGAGATAGAAGCACTAAAGTTAGTCAAAAGTATTGATATAAAAAAAAAAAAGTATTCACTCAACTGCGTCAATGCCATATTCTAGAATCACTTATGGCTTATTACCTATAGTAAACTTGGTTTTGCAAATTTGTGATTTTTTTTTTTTTAAAGGGGGGGATTAATGTTGCCTGTTGTGGAGCATCTAGATCCCCTGGTGCAACACATGAATCCATTAAAAAGTAAATAAGTCAATGGTGGTTCCTGCAGCGGGTCCCGATAATGATATTTATCAGGGAAATCCTAATGATATAGTTGTCACACTAGGCCAAGGAGGGCGAGTGATAAAAATTCTGGAGGGCCCTGCTGTTAACCCGCAAGCTGTTGAGTCAAAGGATTATTTACTTAAGCGGAGTTGGGTGGCGGGAGTCCTGTATAGCACCGGTCCCATGTTAAAAAATGGTGAGCCGCTAGGGTAGCTCTTGTGGGCTTATCTTGTCTTGGAACATGGCTGGGTTGGGGCACGATTAAGCTAAATGGAATTTTTTTGAAGTCTTTTAACCCATTAATTTTATGCTTACAAGAAACCTGGACATGCACTGATGTTACATGTGCTGATTATTTTGCAATCTCTTGCAATGCAAGGCAATCTGAAAAGGGCCATGCTAGTAGGGGGCAACTTTACTAAAGAACACTGTGAATTGGAATCCGGAAGTTTTTATTCATCCATTAAATTAATGTCTCTGCCTGAACTAGCCTGTCAAGATGTGAGAGGTTGTCCATCCTCCTTTCTTTTAGCAAACATGCATATCCCTCCAGGTAAATCTATTGACCATTTGGTGAGTCTATTCTTTACTTTCATGATATTAGTATGGCTGAAGATTGTCCCCTGGTAATCATTATGGGTGATTTAAAAGCAAAGGTTTCCAACTCTGCTTCTTCACTTTTTGCCAAAGTGGAACAAGAAGAAGTGTGGTCTATTCCGGAGATTTCTTTACCGGAAAAAATGTTAACAGATAAGCGCAGCTATCATTTATAGGAAACTCTTTGGAAGTATGATTTAGTCATCCTGAACGGACGAACTCCAGCTGGCGAGTCCACCCCCTATACTTTCCATTCTATCACCAGGCAGAGCTTACTCGACTATGTGATAGTTTCCTATGAGATGTTTCGAGCTTGTTCGAAATTTACTGTGTTTCCACCTGACTTGAGCAATCACAGCATAGTGGGTATGACAGTTGTTTTAAACCTTCAGGAATTAGCAACTGGGAACCTATTTCATGGCAAGGTTGGCTTTAAAAGGTAAAATGGGCATACCTTTTGGGCAGCTAGGAATACTGAGTCCTTAAGCTCTAAAATCCAAAGTGTATGTGTTATATCTAACGAGTCCTCATGGGGTGACCCCATATCCTTTGAATCTTACATGGTTGGTTTTCATAATTTAGGTTCTAAGGTTGAAGGCCCTAGACAGCTAAAAACAAGCATTGGCATAGCCAATAGGTCTCGCCTTTGGGGCCTTATAAGTGTTTAGCCAGAGCTATTGACTTTGCCAATGTCTTCAAGCTGTGCTGTAGAGAAGTGTGGCTGCTGTGCGGCATGCTAAAAAGTTATAATAAAAAAGTGTCAGAAGCATTTTTGTTACTTTATATATGACCAAGAAGGCATTATGTAAAACTGAACGACCATATTAAAAAAAGTATTTACAATAAAAAATTTCCTCAGTTTTCTTTTGTTCTTGCAATGCTGGCAACTTGTTTCTGCCTATTGCAATGGTTGTTTGTTAAAGCTTTTTTTTTGAGGGGGCATAAACAATCGGAGGGTGAAGGTTGGGAACTAGTACCTGTATTATAACACTAGCAGCGGCCAGACGCTAGGGGAGAATCAACAGATGCCAGATTCCGAGAGCAGGCTGAGGTGGTGCTGAGTGATGCTGAGGTGGTAGTGGTGGTGGTGGTGACTGTTGCGGAGACGATGCTGAGGTGATGCTGAATGATACTCAGGTGTTGCTGAGTGAGACTGCTGTGGTGCTGAGTGAGACTGCTGTGGTGCTGAGTGAGACTGCTGTGGTGCTGAGTGATGCTGTGGTGGTGCTGAGTGATATTGTCTTGGCGCTGAGTGATGCTGTGGTGGTGCTGAGTGATATTGTCTTGGCGCTGAGTGATGCTGTGGCGGCGCTGAGTGATGCTGTTGTGGCCCTGAGCGATGCTGTGGTGGCGGTGCTGAGCGATGCTGTGGCGGTGCTCAGCGATGCAGTGGCGGTGCTGAGCGATGCAGTGGCGGTGCTGAGCGATGCTGTGGCTGCGCTGAGCGATGCTGTGGCGGCGCTGAGCGATGCTGTGGCGGCGCTGAGCGATGCTGTGGCGGCGCTGAGCGATGCTGTGGCGGCGCTGAGCGATGCTGTGGCGGCGCTGAGCGATGCTGTGGTGGCGCTGAGCGATGCTGTGGTGGCGCTGAGCGATGCTGTGGTGGCGCTGAGCGATGCTGTGGTGGCGCTGAGCGATGCTGTGGTGGCGCTGAGTGATGCTGTGGTGGCGCTGAGCGATGCTGTGGTGGCGCTGAGCGATGCTGTGGTGGCGCTGAGCGATGCTGTGGTGGCGCTGAGCGATGCTGTGGTGGTGCTGAGCGATGCTGTGGTGGTGCTGAGTCATCCTGTGGTGGTGCTGAGTGATGCAGTGTTGGCCCTGAGTGATGATGTGGTGTCGCTGAGTAAAGCTATGGTGGTGCTGAGTGATGCTGTGGTGGCGCGGAGTGATGTTGTGGTGGCGCTGAGTGATGCTGTTGTGGCGCTAAGTGATGCTGTGGTTGTGCTGAGTAATGCTGTGGTTGTGCTGAGTAATGCTGTGGTTGTGCTGAGTAATGCTGTGGTTGCATTGAGTGATGCTGTGGTTCCACTGAGTGATGCTGTGATGGCGTTGAGTGATGCTGTGATGGCGTTGAGTGATGCTGTGATGGCGTTGAGAGATGTTGTGTTGGTGCTGAGTGATGCTGTGCTGGCTCTGATTGATGCTGTGCTGGCTCTGATTGATGCTGTGGTTGCGCTGAGTGATGCTGTGGTGTTGCCGAGTGAGAGATTGAGTGAAGATATAATGCCCAATTAGAGAGGGTGGTGAGAGAGAAAGAGAGAGAAAGGGTGTACATAGAATAAAGAGTGGAGCGGGATAGAGAGAGAGAAAGAAGGGGAGAGAGAGTGAATGAAGGAGTTTGAAAGAGAAACAGATAAAGGGGTGAGAGAGAATGAAAGGCTAAAAAAGATAGAGAAGGGAGAGTTAATTAAGTAGAGAGAGAATTAGAGAGGGGAGAGAGAGAGAAGGAGAGAGACAATAAGAGTGGGGGGTGTGGAGTTTAAATAGAGTGAAGAAGTGACGCGGAAAAAGTAACCTTAAATATAGCTTTGTGCGAATAAATATAAATTAAAAAAAAACTGTGAGACAAAAATACTGGTAATTAGGCTGTGACTCCCAATATAAAACAAATAGCGATATAAGGTGAAATCAACCCACCGAAGCAATATTTCTAACTAGACAAAAAAAAGCTTGCATTTCAATGCTAATCGCTGTTGTTTTTCATGTGACTGTAGTCCAGGGCCCTCAGTTGGTTATGTGAGCTGCTGCTGCGATTGAAACATCAGAGTCCAGAGAGTTAATGAGCCATGACGAGGAAATGAGGAAGAGATAGGAAACCCAGATGCCAGCTGCGCGTGCACGCCATCGTGAACTCAAGCTGGTCGCCAGCCGAAAGCCAGTGTTTGCACTTCCAAAACCCGCTTACTAAAACTCTCGGCCAGACCAGCGCAAGCGCTGGTGCAGGCCGAGACCTAAAAAGTGTAATCTGAAACTGAAGGCGTTAAACCAGGAAATACATTTCCTGATAAAGAGACAACATTTGCTGCTTTTCTCTCTAAGACAGCATGAAATCTACCACCTTAAACATAGAGCAAGATTAAAAATGGAAGAACTTAGTGAAAGTGATGCTAAGTGGATTTTATTTAAGGGAAGCCATGAACTCTAGGGACTCAAGGAAATATTGGCGTTTGGTGGCAGAATATTGTGATTCTAGGGTGACAGAGCATGCAGTTTCCATCCCTGAAAATGTTTGGGTGGGGAATATTTCTAACTTGTATTCTAGTAATTCAGGGAAAGCTAATCCTATGGTGTTCAGTGTAGGCGAAGAATTATTTTTTCCGTTTAGTTTATTATGTTGCGGAACTCCTACAGAGGTCCACATGACATAAAACAATAATAAAACAGTGATACATATTATATATTAAAACCAGCAATTGGAGAGTATAAAACCTCCAGTCTATTACAAACATCATTTGAGATCAACATTTACTGACCTTTATAAAGTGACAACATGCATAGCACCACAGGAATATATTATATAGCTACAGTTCTATAAGTGCAACCTTTGGAAAGGACATCATGCACAACGCAATAAGAAATGTGTGAACATCATATAACAATATACAAAACCCAAAAGCACTTTATACACTAAATAATGTGCATCATGCTTAGTGCAAATAATGCATAATACATTCTTATAAATGCAGCCTTCAAGAATAGCAGCATACATACACAAAAGTAAAATATACCAATATTGAGCGTCTAAAAAACAAGACCAGAAAATACACTTTTTCAGCACAGTCCGTCAGAGCATTCAAAGCGTGTATTAACATTAGCTTTGAACACCCACCAATGAGGTGCCACGACCCTGATAGAGGAACAACGAGGATCTAAAAGGATTATTAGATCTTATTACTGATCATTTCATTATGGGGAAACATTTCATGAACTTTAAACACCCACCAATAATATCAGTAATAGACCAAGGCCCAGAGAAATGTAGAAAAATGATCTAAAGAAGATTTTATTTTTTTAAACACTCACCAGTAATACACCAGGGCTCTAATAGATATTAAAAAAAGATCTAAAAAATTGTTAAATCTTGTTACATATTTTATTCATGGGAAACGATACGAGTTTACGAGCCTTCAAGGCAGAATCTATGTTGTATTTGAGAAACAGAGGGTCTTAAAAAATGGCTACGAATATTCTGTAACACAGGACACACATATAATATATTGGTGAGATCTTGAATATGTAGTTGGCACAACTCACATCTTCTGTCTCTTATCGGGTTTTATCCCAAATGCCAGTAATCACACGTAAAAGGAGCAAATCCAGTCTCAGCAATAGATCAGCCTTCTGATCCCATGGGGCAGATTCCATACTAAGTAGGGTAGAGGTTTGTTCCCCAGATTGTTCTCTTGAATGACCTGATTACGCAGGTTTGACTCACTTAGGGCAGTATCTCTAGCCAAACTTATTTTAAACACAGAGCCCTTTATTAAGCTCTTCAGAGCGGACTTGGGCAAAAAAGAACCTGTATTCAGATCGAGCCCAAAGATTTCATTAGCTCGCTCAAAAGACCTAAAAAATGTGTTCCGTTCTTTCTGAATGGAAAACATTTCAAACTTAAATACTGCGGCAATGTACCCTCCTCTCCACATAAGAGTGAGTTTCCCCACCTCAAAACTTCAGCCAGAGAAAAGGAATAAGAGGATAATAGACCAAACTCCAGGCGCAAGGCATGAGGGGCTGCAAGCGTATTCAGATTACACATCTGACAAAAAATAGCACAAAGAGGGGGGGATTTTGGCTCTATAGACTGAAAAAACGTTCCCAAAATGACATCTCCCACAAATTTAGTAAAATCTGTACAGGACTTTGGCTTGGGAGAGGGCCCTGCTCGATCAGAGCTTCATGAAATCAATATCCCGCCCATTCTTAAAGAAGACCTTCCCGAGATCGAGATACGAGTCCACTATTTCTAACTTGTCGGTACCCAAATCCAGTTAAAATTCCTTTTTAGTCTGGACTCAATCTTACGAAAGATTAAGACTTTGGGGCCGATTATTATAGCTGTCGGACGAGGGTCCAACCGCCATCGTTGCGGGAGCGGGACCGGCCGACAGGTATTCGGTGGTCCCGCCTGCCAAATTAGGATCTGACTGCTGTTGAGGCGGTCGGAAACATGCCAATTTGTATTGAGGCTTGTGCTGAGGCCCGGAAAAGGGCCCCAGCACAAGCCCCAATGCAAAGAGGCATATTTACAAACATCCCTGCACCCCGTGGTAGACACCATGCATGCCTGTCACATGATGCAGGGATGTTTAGGGGGCACCACAGGTGCCCCCCAGAGTCCATAGGGAGGGCCACGGGGGACAGGGGCCCTGCCTGGGGCCCCAAAAAAGCCGGAAAGGTGGATCGTAATCCCCACGGCGGTACCTGAGAAGGCACCGCCTTCACTGTGGGCCATTGCGGTCGGACCGACCGCATCCTAATGCGGCGGTCTGACCGCGGTTAGAGATGTCGGAGGGACCGACACGGACGGGGTCAGTCCCACCGACATCATAATCGGCCCTTTGCTCTTAGAAATATTAATCTTCAAAAAGTGGGCTTCGGCGTACTTTAACAACACGACAAAACGTCGCTGCAAGCCGATAGGAGTTAAGTCCATAATGGCTACATCATCGGCATATAATAGGGAGCCAATGGACATCACACCGATTCTGGGAGGGTCACCCCTCACTTGATTTAAAGAGCTTGGAAAATCCTAAATATATAAGGAAAATAAAAGGGGAGCCAACAGACCGTTTTGGGCTAAAACCTTCCAGGATAAACCCTGCGGCCCTCCTATCAGAATTTAGCATCAAGTATCGGTATGTAGCTCCATGATAAGACCCAAAAGGTGGTGCAGAACTCCCAAAAGGAGAAGCTTTCTCCACAGCGTTTGGCGATCAACTCTGTCAAATGCTGTGGAGAATCAAAAAACGCCATGTATACTGGCATACCTCGAGAAAAGGTGTATTTTTCTACTACCGTTTGAAGGACCGCAATATTATCACGTGTACTATGATTACTCCTAAAACCGGCTTGTTCCGCGGAATAATATTCTGATTTTGAGCCCACTGCAGTAAATGGCAGTACACTCTTGGCAAAAAGTTTGCCAGAATAATCCAGTAATGCTATCTGTCTGAAACGTGCAGATGAGATTTTAGAGCCCATATACAGCAGTACAATACTCTACCTTTCCATGATTGGGGAATTTTCCCAGAACAATAACAATTAAATAACGGGTCAAAGAAGGATCCCCAAGCTGCAGCCCCCTTTTTAATGACCGTAATGGGATCATTCATCAGGCCCCAAAGCGCCAGAAGATATGGCGTTCTTTATAAACCCCACAATCTCAACAGAGGGAGCACCATACACGGAATATGACACCTCATCCACACGGAGAGTCATGGGGATATCAAACTCGGTGTTACTCGCATACAACTGGGAAATATATTCCACCCAAGCACTTTTGAGAATAGAGATTGCCAGCACCTTCATCCTAGAGTCACAATATTCGGCAATCAACCGCCAATACATCCAAGAGGCTTTGCCACTTGCAGCCTCTCTTAGATTGATCCATTTTAAGTCACGTTCCCTCCTGTCTTCATGGAGTTTGCGTCGGGTTCTTAACTGTTTGAGGCGGTCAATTTCATGCTGTCGAACCATGCTGTTTTCTTATCAGTACATTTATTTCCCGAGTTATTGCCTTAAATGGAGATTCGCACTTTTTCAACAACCGCAGGCCATTGGGCCTAGTGCTCAATTTAAGGAAATATCCACATGGGACTCGAAAAAAAGAATAGGATCACCACAGGTAAGTCCCACGGGGTCGGCACAGACTCCCTTGATCTTAACACTTGTGGCAACCGTATTCTTAAATGTGCAAAAAGAACGGCCCCTCATACCCAATCAAGGGTTTCCAGAATCTATTTCCAGGAGACTAAAGCCCACAGATGTACCAACTAAGCTATGATCACTCATACCGGTTGGAAAAACAGTGAGTTTCACATACCCCAAACATTTGAAAGGAGACTGCCACATACTCAAATTATCTCTGAGTGGAGGAAGCGTGAAAGGTATACAAAGTGGCTTCACCCACAGGAGATTTCCCATTTAATATAATCAAGTCAAATTTTCTAAGAGTCTCAAGTAGCAGAAACCCACGCTTGTCCGTTTACATTTTATCAGCAAACAGAATATCCAGAATGAACCAAATATCTTCTTTGTCAACGTTGGCAAAGGTTGCAGAGATGGAATTAGACACCTTTGCATTTAAGTCAGTCTTGATTGTAACCCGGGGGTAATCTTCAGTAATACAAATATCGTGAACAAAAACGAAGGGTGAGCTCACCAGGAAATCAAATGATTTCCCAAGTGGAATATACATATTCACTAATATAAAGAAGGATGGACAGCCATTAGCACCCTGGAAGGCCAACTTCAAGCATAAACACAAATTCGAGGGAAGTATATAAACTGCATGATGCCAGTTAACCGTGTTCTTAAGCAAGATTGATCCCCCCCGCCCCCCTCTAGCATGGCCCCTTTCGGTACCCTTTGCAATACAGGAAAATACAAATTAACCACTGCAGCCGAACTCTGTACATGGCCAGGTTTCTTGTGTACACACGATTAAGGGATTAAATGATTTCAAAAGATTCAATTTTTCCTCATCTTCACCCAATCCGGACATATTCCATGACAGAAGTAGCCCACCCAGGCTACCTCAAAGGCTCATTGATCCTGTGTGAAGGGTGGGCATTATTCAAAGCACCCGCCACCCAACTCCACTGAGAGAAATCATCCCTCAAATCAGTAGCACGGGGATGGATTACAGGACCCTCCACCACATTAGTTACTCGACCCCCTTGCCCTAGTGAAATAACTATGTCTTTGAGATTCCCATGTATAAAATCAGAATCAGACCCCACGGCATCAATCACCATTGACTTGAGTAGTTTTAAGCCATTCGATTGTTGAATGGTGGGTTCCAAGAACTCAACAACAGTGTCGACATCAATCCCTCAAAGAAATGTTTGTAGGGTATGGTTCTCCATCTCAAGCCGAAATTGTTGGTTTTACAAAAAACATAAGAAATTCTGGAGCAATGGGGCCTGATGAAATCCCTATTGCGGCTATTAAAAAGGAGGCTGTAGCATGGGGAGTGTTTCTTAGCACACATTTAGAATATTGCTTTTGAATGGGAATAATCCCTACGTCTTGGAGGGGTAGTATTATAATACTGCTTTATAAAAAAGGGCCCTAAATCTTCTCATAGCATTGTTGAACAGGTAAACTCTTTGCTAGGAGTTTACTTTCCCATTTACAACGTTGGGTTCAAGAATAGACCATCATTCCCTCCGACCAAGCTGGTTTTAGGAGGAATCATGGTACCTTCGATAATATTGCTGTCCTTCAAGTGATTATTGAGAAATATCCTCTTTCCCGGGGTATGCCAGTGTGTACAGCTTTCATTGACTTCTCCACAGCATTCAATAGAGTAAATCGGCAAACGCTGTGGAGAAAGCTCTTTTGTTTGGGTGTCCTTCACCACCTCTTAAAGCTCATTATTGAACTTAATTCTGATATCTGGTGCCAGATTCTTATGGTAGGAACTCAGGGTCTATCCCGAAAGGTTACAACTCAAAATGGTTGGCTCCCCTGTTGTTTTCTCTCTATATATGTATATGATCTACCAGGTATTCTAGGTCAGGTGCAGTGGGCTCCACCAAAAATTAGCAACATGTCTATTGGCTGTCTGTTATACGCTGATGACATGGTTATAATGGATTTAGCCCCTATTGGCATACAACATCGCCTTATTGCCTTGATGAAGTTCGCAGAAGCCCACTTTCTGAAAATAAATATATCTAAAAGTAAAACTTTGACTTTCCGTAAGAAAGGTACAGGAAGAAGGGGGAGGTTCAACTGGCATCTAGGGGAAGATATATTGGAAAAAATGGACCCATATCTTTATTTGGGTAAAATCTTTTCCAGTAATGGGCGGGATGATGATCATGATAATCTGTGTTCAGGTAGAGCTCTATCCCAGGCAAATGCCCATGACAGATTATATAAATCATGTGGGAGATGTCATTTTGGTCATGTTTTGTGGGTCTCTAAGGTTCAAGTTCACTAAGTGGTAATAGAAGGTCGGATCCGCCATCAGATTTGTGGTTTGAATACTCTAGCAGCCCCTCATGCCCTTCGCCTGGAGTTTGGATTAATATAAACTTTTACCTTTGCACTGGCCGCTGTTTTGAGATGGGGAAATTCGCTTTTGAGGGGCGAGGCGAGCACACTTCGGGAAGCTCCTAAGTGTGAAACCTTTCCCCTTTGCAAAGATAAAAGTGCCTTCTTTAGGTCCTTTGAGTTGGCGAAATAAACCTTTGGGATTGCTTTGATTGTAGGCTCCTGCATGCCTAAATCCCTTTTAAAGAGTCATATAAAAAACACCCTCTATAAAATAAGTCAGGATAGACACATTGCTTTGTGTCAATAAAATCTGCTAAATCAGATGGTACAGGAGAGCAATCCTGGGAATAAACCACAACCTTACTTAACCTGGAATCTCCCTCATCGGACCCGAGGAGTGATCCTCTTGATGAGAATGGATTTGATTCCCTTACGTGTTATTACTGGCATTTGGGATAAAGTCCCAAAGGAGAGAAATTGTGAATGTCAGTTGTGCAGTCAAGATTTTAATCATGTAATATTTGCATGTCCTGTGTTGCACAATGCACATCGTCACTTTCTAAGGCCATTGTTTTTAAATATAATATTCGATCAGTATCGGAGGCCCGAAGTGTCTAATGTTTCCACCTAATCGAATGGTTTGTGATAGATCTTTCAATTCTTTAGATGTTTTTTAAATTTGTTCTAATGAGTCAGGCTGCTTGCATATACAAAAAGTAAATTATGTAACATTCACAAGTTCCGTTAGTAGCAGGTACGATGTTACTTTTTGCATGTCCTGTGTTGCACAATGCACGTTGTCACTTTCTACGGCCGTTGTTTTTTAAATTACAATATTTGTTCAGTATAGGAGGCCAGTAAGCATCTAGTGCTTCCATCTAATGAAATGGGTTGTGACAAGACTTTTCAATTTATTTGATGTTTTTTTCTTCAACATTTTTATTATTGAGTTAGATTGCTTGCATATATAATTGGTTTATTATGTAATAGTCACAAGTTCTGTTTTCTAGAATGTACAATGACGCTATTTAAGGTAAGTGTCGTAATGCTTATCACTTAATTCGTATTGGTGGCTCGTAAGTGTTTAACGTTTTTTTCTACAGTAATGATTTGTGTGAAGTTTAAAAAAAAGTTTTTATGCCTTGTGGCCTATTCATGAGTTGTATATAATTATGATTGTATATATGTATCTTTGTATTTTTATCTTTGCTATTGCATTATGTGGACCTCCATCGGAGTTCCTTATCATAATAAATTGAATTGAAATTGAATTGGAGCAGTGCTGTGCAATGCATGCATGATGAGTACATGTACTGGGTGTATGTGTACTTGCGAGGCGTACAATACATGAAGGATGTAGTATTGAGCAGTGCACGCATAGTGAATAAGTGTGCTAAGTGTATGTAGGCATGTGATGACAGTACATGGAGGTAACAGTGCTGGACATGAGGAGGTAGAGGAACCTCCCCCCCCCCCAGAAAGATGTGGTTATTGCTGCATTCCTGTGAGCTGGGTGGGACACACTGGAGAAGGGAGAACGAGGCTCCTCCTGTACATTTCAAACTGTGCTCTTGAATTCAGTGAGAGATCAAAAGGAAGGGGCCTGGACACACAGGAGGAAGGAGATGGGGCTGATAAGGGAATCCTAAAGAGTGGGGCTGGGACCCCAAGATTAACCTTTTAATGCACATATCAGTGTGGCTGACATCCAGGTATGAACTCTAGTCAAACCCATGGCCTGTGTTATGGGACTATCAGCTTCGGAGTCTCTGCTGCTGTGGCAAATGGCTTTTCAAGAGGGAGAAGAGAAGTATGTACTTTAAAAGAAGCAGAACCCCAACATAAAACTTCAAAGACCCAGAGCCTAAAACAAATATGGTGTCTGGAAATGGACTATAAGAAGGGGAGGTTGAGACCCCGAAAACTGTCATCTGCCAAGCAGCCAGACAAGCTGTGTGAGGAGGGGGAAGTTCTACAAGACCTCAGCCTGTGACTAGGACTGGGGGCCATGGTCTGGTATTCTCCCTGCTGGGTGAGGGGAAATCACCTAGCAAAACCAAGATCACCTGCTCTGGAGCCTGGAGCACCAGCGGCTGCCTGCTTGCCAAGATCAGTGTGCCTTGTGAGGAAGAGGAGAGCACTGGAGGGAGCGTGGTCCAGTGGGGAGCCCTGTTGAGTGGACTCCCAGTGCGAGGTGTGAGGAGATGGCTGCTTTTATCGATGGGGTCATTACCTGTGTGCACAACTGAAATGGCGACTCCAGTATGCCAGGAGAAAGCCGCCATGAAGATAGCCATGGAAAAAGATTGCCATGCACTAAGGACAAAAGCCTGCGCAGCACCACCTCATCGACCCTGTGAATCAGGAGCGGCCGCCGTGGAATAGACCACCTTGTGGAGAAGGGGCGCAGGCCTGTGCGACACCGTTGTGGTGACCCCGTATTACAGGAGGGGCTGCCGTGGTAAAGACTGCTGCTTTGCGGTAAGAGCCAAAGCCTTATGAGGCAGTGGTGCGGCAACCCGGTATGCCAGGAGGGGCTGCCCAAAATAATTGGGCTTTTTGGATCGGGCCTGAAGCCAGTAAAGTCTGAGCAGCGGTTAACCGTAGGTCACCAGGAGCAAGGAAAACTGTAACTGACCTCATCCCATGGACCAAGTGAGGACGCCGTGGGAGCTTCGCCAACTCTGCGGGATCGAGATCAGGAACATCAGAATCACCCCACCCCCTTTGGGAGCACTGAAACTTAGCCCGCAGGAAGAGCGTGAAAATACTTCTGTTTACTGCCGGAGCACAACTGCATTGGCTAAGGAGAGAGCTTGCTTTTGCCGAGTGCTGCCGCTATGTCCCCATGCAGCCAACTCACCTATGCAGGACTGGGGCTGTTGAGAGTGCCTGCGAACGAGGCACCCTTCAAGACGCTGCATGCTTCCTGCCTACCGGAGTGAGTAAGACTTGTTACAGGCCTACTGGGCCCTGGAGGACTCGCTGCTGAAAGCACTACAGCGCTAAGACACTTCTGACTGTATTCAAAGAGTCAGAGTGGACTCTTTGGATAAGGCCTGCTAGTGGGCATTCTCTGGATACAGCCCCCAGTGAATGGGGAATAACAGCGATCACATTGCAAGCAAGCAATGTGTGGGACAGGGACTTGCCAATTAAACACCAGAGCCCGACCTCGAGGGGGAAATGTGTTGTTGTCTGTGAATGCCGTAACCTTCTTTTGAATGAGCTGAGTTAGAGATAAAATACTTATTTTGGTTATAAAAGTAAACATTTGGCTGGACATTGACCCCCCCGCCCCAAGGGCACCTTAGACTGCTCTTTCACTTCTACCACAGAGTCAAGTGCAGAAGGGGTACTTGGCCCAGTTGTTCAGGATCCATAGGAGGTCGGGCCCTGGTACATCAGGAGTAAAAGGCATTAACCCCCACGGTTGGACCCAGTAACCCTGCATGCCCCGAGCCCTCTGAAAGGGGTTCTGACAAAGGACATTATAAGGTCATGTGTATGGAAATTGTTAGACCTAGTATCCTTGGGGTCGTTGTGCCCCTAAAGTCTTGCCTTCAGACCTCCTGTTTATGCGGACCATATGATTCTGCACACTTTACCACTGCTAACCAGTGCTAAAGTGCTTGTGCTCTCTGCGTAAAACATGGTAAAAGTGTCTTATACCCACTCTGTGCAATAAGGTATCAAGGCAAATGAGTTACTCAAAAAAAATAAAAAAAAATAAGGGGAACCGTAGACACACAAAGAAAAAAAAAAAATAAGTAGCGGTGATTGAATTTTTGGCCCCAAGCGGTGAGATTTTGAAAGAGAGAGAGAGGTACAATGGCCCAGTGTTTTAGAGCATTCTTCCGCCCCCCCCCCCCTTACTGGACACTCACCGCGATAGCCGCAACTCTCCCCGGAGTTGCGGCGGGATTTCTGGCTCCCCTGGGGGCTTCCACCACTCCTCAGTCCAGACGTCGAGGCCGTCGTCCTTGGGGTCCCGGTTAGTAGTGTCCGGTTCGAATCCCTCTGTATCGGCGACTTTCGGTTCTTGATCCTCGGCTATCGGAGGCAGGTTCGCCTCCTCTTCCGCGTCTTCCTCCTTCCGGTTTTCCCTGGCTTCCTGTAGGCCCTCCTTTTCAGGGCCGGTCCGAACAGATGATTGGTCCTCCCGCCGGACGTGTTCATTAGCAGCCTGTGCGGGAGAGGCGGAAGGATTAACCGTCAGGTGCCTGGCTTCTACCGTTCCTGACAACACAGCATCTGACCAGACGGCATCCGGTGAGTTAAGAGATCGGGTCCCCGTCCCTCCCTCACAAACATATAAGTGACCCCTAGGGTAGGCCCTGCACACCCCAGAGGGCAAGGTGCATTTAAAAAGGTGGACATGTACTTTTAAGTATTACATGTTCTGGTAGTGAGAAACTCTTAAATACGTTTTTCACTACCTGTCCTAGAGTATAATATTGGAGTTGCCTTATTACATTTTATAAGTGTAATTTCGAAGTGGGAACAGGTAACCAGTTCATGTTTAGTGTCTCTGGAATTGGAATTTAAAATCTTAACTTATGGTGAAGTTAGATTTTAAATAAAAACTTTGAAAATACCACTTTTAGAAAGTTGTAAATTTCTTGCCTTAGCCATTTGGTGCCTGGGGCCTGTCTCACATTACTGGGTGTAGCTGACAGTTGGGCTTTGTACATTTCTCCTAGACAGCCACACACAATGTGGAGTTTAGGTGTGGTTGGATGGGCCATCACTGGCAGGATGGGAGGGAGGAGCTGGGCGCATCCCCAATTACACTTCAATAGCCTGTGTCCTGTCTCCACACAAAGGGCTGCATACCCACCGTAGTTAGTTTGGAGCCAAGGTTAGGAAGGCAGGGCACCTTTGCACTTCACAGGTATACCTCTAGAAGCTTCTCCCCACTTCAAAGCCCAACTGGGTATACATACTGCCTTCAGACACCAACTCTTCAGTACACTTCTGGACCTATGGATACTCTGTGAGGAAGAAGGACAGTTGTGATGCTGAAAGGACTGCCACTCTGCTGAACCACTGCTCTAAAGGACTGCTGCCATGCTGTACTGACCTGCTGCCCTCTTGCCTGGGTGACAAGGACTGGACCTGCATCTCTTGAACCCATAACCCAGAGTTACTCCAAGGGCTAGTTGGCTGGCCTCCTGATCTGAAGCCTCAGAGACATAACTGGCTTCTAACAATCTTGCACCTGCATTCTGCCATCTGTGAGTCTGCCCTGCCAAGTTGTGCCACCCCAGTCCTGGACCCTTGGAAGTGGGCTTAAGGTGCTCAGCCAGTCTCTGTGGATCCAGTGTAACCAATTCATCTTCTCTGCTGCATGGCACAAACCCAAGAAGAACCGATGCATCGCATCCACTGCCACTGCACGACGCATCCTCAGCGCAGGCCCTCGCATCCCTCGTCGACAGCAGCCTCGACAACACCAGACTCCGCATCGTAGTCTCGCAGCTTTTCGGAACAACACAACACCCGGCTGCGCACCATATCCTCGATGCCGGACTCTGCATTGCAAGCCTCGTTGACGGGATCCTCTGCAATGACGCAGGCACTCGCATCGCAGCCTCGACGCATCTCGGAACCGTTGCATTGCTTCAGCTTCATGACGCATCTCTGATGTGGATCCTCGCAATGCTCCGCAAACCAGGATTTAAGGTACTTTGTTCAACTGGCCTCACTGGGTCCCTGTAGCTGGCCCGCGCTCCATCATGGTCAGCTTGACCATGTGACTTTGTCCTGGTCTGGCGCAACCAGATATCCATAGTTGGCACTTTGTGCTTTTTGGCATTATTTTCATACATTTTTTTTAATTGCTCATCTCTGGTCTTGTTTTATTTATTAAAGAAAGTTCTATTTTTCTAACTTGGTGTGGGATCCTTTTTGTGTGGTGTTTTCACTTTATTACTGTTTGAAGTGTTGCACAAATAGCAGGCGAATTGGGCTTGGTCCTGGTCGCCCACAATATAATTGCACATAATAATGCACACAATTTATCATGACCAACAGTGTCAGTTCATTAAGATACTCTCACAGGTACACGGCAGGCGCTAACACGTTTAAACTTTATGTTGCAGCGTTATTTGTAACCATGAGTGTACATACTAATATTGTTGCCAAATCTCCAATAGTTTTGATCGATATGGCACTTGCAAGGCAAAACGTTGTTATAATGTCATATGTATCGTTTTACTAGTCCTTGACGTTTGTATGCTAAATTGGAAATCAATAAATATTCTTTTTTTTTTTTAGAAAAAGAAGTGTTGCGCAAATACTTTACACATTGCCTCTAAGCTAAGCCTAACTGCTCTGTGCCAAGCTGCCAGCGGGTTGAGCACAGGTTAATTTAGTGTTGGCTTGCGCTCACCCCGACAAGGATTGTGGTTGCTGCTTGGCCAACGCTCACACCCCAGTCAACCAACAACCCAATTTCTCAAAGACATAAATACACTTCAAAAATGAATAAAGAAAGGAATGGAGTACATGGATTTTTAGAAAAAGAAAGAATAAGCAAAAGCATGATGTCAGAGAACCCAAGCACAGTAGTGCAACCAGTGAAGACATTATCCCCTACAGGGGAGGTGCAGGCCACATTGTACACCTCACCCAATGATCAGTGGGTGATACCAGAGGTTGCACACAAGAAACACAAGCATTAGATGAAAAGGTTGAAACGCATTAAAAAATCAACCAAAAATCAGGAGTGTTGAAGTTTCATACCAGTTCAAGGAAAATGTGTTGGTCTTGAGTTCTGGCGCATTAAAATAGATGGGCCTATGAACCATAATCATGGTCTTGAACATAATTCAGCTGTGCACCAATAACCAGTGAAGACCTTCTGACTTCACTCACTGAGTCAAAAACATTAAGCCACGGACTAGAAGTGAAGCACTGTTTTGTGTTAGTTGAGTTGCACTATGTGTTTCTCTGGGACTGCCAGAAATATTGAGGCACCATAGCCTAGCCTAGGTTGGATTTGCGACTGGAAATTCTAAGATTTTTGTCTAGAAGCAGTAGCTTGTGCTGAAGCTTTTAGATGAAAAAAATCACATATTGGAGGTGTAAGATACCTGAGAGACTAGATCTAAGGAAGGGAGTATATGTGTGCCTAAATTGCGAATATATTTCACAGGAACAGGCAGAGGTCCTGTGATAGTGAATCATTTGAGGTCGTCAATCCTAATAATTTACTGATATCCACCATCTAGTTACTGCAAAGCTATCAGCCATTCGAGAAGCCATTTCATTATTTGATTCTGATTGGGGTGACAGTCCAAAGATTCGTTGAGTGGCATCAGCACACATGAAAAATATGGTTCCTTACGGATGCAACAAATAAACCCGGTAACAGCAATGAAACCTTGATATGGGGCGGGGATTTTTGGCTGGTATCTCGGGACATTGCAGCCTGGATTACAGATGTAAAACATCTACCCAGAACGCTATCAGATCACGCACTGGTCCAACTCCGGATATGCCTGCCGAACGGTCCTAGACGTATGTTCAGCTGGCGGCTACCTGTATACGCTCTCCCTGACACAGTGTTCAGCGAGGAAATTAGGGGGGACATAGTTGACTATTTTGACACTAACACGGGATCAGTCACAACTCAAGCCACGCTGTGGGAGGCCTTTAAGGCCGTGATACGCGGGAAGTGCATAGCCAGGCAAGCCGGGGTGTTAAAGTCTATAAGAGGATCTCTGGGGAAACTCATCAGAACTCTCGAGCTGCAGTACTTTGGATCAGAGGAGCCCAGCCTGTTGGGGGACAATAGAGCCAAGAGTACGAAGAGGAGGTGCAGAGAGAAGTGAAACTCCTAGGGAAATACACTCAGGCTAGGAAGTACGGGGACGGTGATAGACCGGGTAAGACATTAGCCAACCTGCTGCGCACACCTAGCAAGGACACATACATCACAGAAATACTTGGTGCAAACCAAGAATTGATACGAGGACCTCAGGGAATCATGGAGCAGTTCACAAATTTCTATGCTTCACTGTACACCTCTACCTCGGGCACAACCTCGGATGAGCTTCAGGCTTATCTGGACTCCCTTGAACTGCTTTGGTTGAGCAGAGCGCACAGGGCTTTTTTAGAAGAGCCCTTTACGAAAGAGGATATTATTCAAGTAATTAATAGCCTACCCTCAGGCAAAGCGCCTGGCTCTGACGGTCTAACGGCGGCATTTTATAAATGTTACGCCGAACAGCTAGCACCCCAACTGCTAACACTGTACGAAGTGGCGCAAGAGTCGGGTATCCTCCACCCCCACAATGAGAGAAGCCATTATTCTAACCCTACTTAAACAGGGCAAGCCGTCAAACGAAATGGACTCCTACAGACCACTTTCACTGATTAACACCGACACAAAAATATACGCAAAGCTCTTGGCAACTAGGGTGCAGCCATTGCTGCCCCTGATTGCACGCCCTGACCAATCCGGATTCATACCGGGGAGGTCCACAGCCCACAACCTCTGCACCTTCTTTGCCGTTTTACACTATCTCGACCCCCGCTGTAAGGCCCTGGTGGCCCTACTAGACGCGACCAAGGCTTTTGACTTGCTGGAATGGGCCTTTTTATTCACTATCCAGATTAGACTAGGGTTCAGCCCGTTATTCGTAAACCAGATAAAATTGTTATACACTCTCCACTGCCAGACTCAGATTAAAAGGTCTAATCTCATCACCGCTGGCAATTACCTGCGGCACGAGACAGGTCTGCCCCATGTCTCCATTATTGTTTGCCATAGCGCCATTGGCTGCACGTCTTAGGCAGCATCATGCCGCCAGGGGGCTGGGCTTCACCTCTAGTGGCTTATAATATCTTTATATGCGGACGACATAACTCAATACATCATCAACCTAGCAGATAATCTTAACCCGGTTCTGCGTGAGCTCCTCAGGTTTGGTGGGTTGTCTGGTATACAAATCAACTGGGCCAAATCAGTCCTACTCCCACTAACCGATTACACTTCGCCTTTCGCGCTAGAGTTTCCTCTCAGATGGGCTGAAGGCCCTGTCCGTTACCTGGGCATTTGGCTCTCCAGAGATTTACAAGAATTGTGGGGAGCGAACTATGATAAGGCCGTTACCTGGCTGGAAAGCAAGGTGCAGTCTTGGGCTCGATTGCCACTTTCTTTGGCTGGGCGTGTAGCGATAGCTAAGATGGTGATATTACCAAAATTTCTATACTTATTTGTAAATCTACCCCTCCTTCTCCCACAAGCCTTCTT
The DNA here is from genome assembly GCA_963921515.1 of Calotriton arnoldi. Taxonomy (NCBI): domain Eukaryota; kingdom Metazoa; phylum Chordata; class Amphibia; order Caudata; family Salamandridae; genus Calotriton; species Calotriton arnoldi. The sequence goes on along the minus strand of CAWUFW010001541.1, from coordinate 2,044,773 downwards.
TAAAACCTTACGCTCCTTGATGGAGTCCCTAGTGTGGGCAGGTAAACAAGCCTGAATATCGTGGGAATTACTAACTCTTCCGCTGGCGCAGGGACGACTGGGAGCCCCAGACCTCCAACTTTATGCCTACTGTGCACAAGCCCAGTTTCTGCACCATTGGATACACCCTGTGCCATTCCAGCCGCATGTGGCAGTGGAGATGGACAGAGTGGCACCAACCCCACTCTCTGTAGCAATATATCAACCATATAAACGACCCCGGGAGGAGGTTGACATAGTTGAGACATTACGATGGAGCTGGGAGGGCTTAAGAAACAGAGCCAAGTTGGAGAATCTCTATGCCCCATCCATGCAGTTGGCCTTTCACCCACACGTCCCTCCCCTAGGAAACAAGGGTGGTGTGGCTTTAGAAAATCAGTTAACACATTTACTGATCTCTACCCTGCAGGAAACTTTAGATCTCCACCGATCGAGGAGGAGGGAGCGAAACCAAAATATGCGGAACTATTCTTGTATCATCGCTTACGAGCGGCGTGCAAGCAGAGGCATGCGTCCTTCTCAGAACCTCCACCTACATTACTCGTTCTTGAACAAATGCTAACCTGCCCTTCATCGCCTAAGCTCATCACACGTCTATATAACACCATGCAAAACACACACCCGGTGATAACACCCACAGCGCTAGTAGACTGGCACGAAGAGCTCAGTCCTCCACTAACGGAGGAGCAAAGGAAGTACTGTTGTGGTCAATTACGCATGTTGTCTCCCAACTACAAGTTAAGGCTGATACACTTCAAATGTTTACACCGATTCTATCGTACCCCCAACCAGTTGCACCGGATGGGGATTAAACCCGACACTAGCTGTTGGAGATGCAGGACTTCACCTGCCATCTTCTTACACCTGGCCTGGTCTTGCCCACCCATACCGAAATATTGGGTAGCCATTTTTAATACCATTGGGGACATCCTGGAAACATCAGTTGTGCCTACACCCCTATCAGGCATACTGGGATATGTACAAGATACACCAGTGGAAACCCGTCGCCTACTCGCCATGTTACTATTGCTGGCAAAACATAGAGTAGCCATGCATTGGGGGACAACCACTGCCCCCTCCGTCAAGAGCTGGCTACAGGATATCACCTTTTGTCATACCCAACTATCGCTATTTTGGGAATTAATGCCTATCACTTCCAGGCCCAAGGATATTTGGGAGCCAGTGTTAGTCTGGTTCCGCAACAAGGCAGCGGTTGACGCCAATGGACTAAGCCCCCCCCCCAAAAACAGCGATACTGGTGTTCCTTCTCCCCCCGGACACTCCAATGGACACATAGGGGAGGTCCCCTCAGTAGATGTAGATTCATAGGCTGAATGTGAAATAGGACTATGTTAATGTAATAAGATATTGTAATTCTGCCGTAGAGTACTGCGTAGCTGTTCATACAAACTTGATTTAAGCACTGACCTGTTGTTAAATGTTCAGTTGTTTGTTAAGAAATGTCAATCATAAGCGCCGCAATTGGCGCAGACAAAAAAAAATAATAATAAACCAGGTAACACGTGTAAATAGTAATGAGGAGGGGGGAGTCATCAGCCAGGAGGGTCAGTGAGCTTCAGGCTCTGTCGATTCATCCTCCATATACCAACATCTTCCCTGAAAAACTGGTCCTTCGGACGAGTGCCTATTTTCCTCCAGAAGGTGGTCACTCCCTTTCATATTGGCCAGAGCATCACTCTGCTTGCTTTCTATGCTCCGCCTCATCCTTCCAAGAAGGAAGAGAGACGCCATCATTTGGACCATACTTTTATATTGATAGCACCAAATACCCTTAGATGGATGACCAACAATTCATTGGGTTCACCAGAACAAAGAATGGCAAGGCCATGCAGAAACGGACCATCTTCCAATGGATTGTACTCTGCATAAATATGTTTGATGGACTGGCGAAGAAGCAACCCCCTAAGAGATAGGGCCAAGGCCACCACCACTGTGTTAGCGCCTGGGGTTCCTGTCCTGGATATCTGTCAAGCTACCACAAGGACGTCCCTCCCCACATTCACGAAGCACTACTGCTTGGACAGTCAGGTCCTTCGTGATGAGCATTTACCCATTCAGTCCCCCAGGACTTTTTGGTCTAAGCCAGTTCGCAGTCCCACCTCCAGGGACGCATTGCTTGGGCATCTATTCTAAGGTTTGGAAACTGCATTTAGAAGTTTCTATCAGAAGAACAAGTTACTTACCTTTGTTAATTCCTTTTCTGGTAGAGACTTTATCTAACCGCAGATTCCTCAGCAACCTTTCCATCCTCCCCGCTCTGCAAACTTGGCTTTACACCCAAAAGATCCCATTACACACTGCACACTGGTCAAAACAGTAACAATGGTTTTTACATGGCTCCGCATTTTTGGTTGTAACTAGACACAAAAGAAACTGATGTCAGCATGCAGGGGTGGTGCCGATATGGGCACCATGATGTTATGGACAACGCCGACGCGTAGCCGAACAATGCCACCTACCAGCTCGGAGGGTTACTGCTCAAGAGTTTCTGGATCAAGTCTGACTCCTGGGGAATATTCTAAGGTGAGGAATCTTGGGTTAGATAGAGACTCTACCAGAAAAGGCGTTACCGAAGGTAAGTAGCTTGATCATCAGATTATTTTACAAAGGAGGTGCCTAGCAAGGACCTTGCTAATGATACTCATTAGTTTACTAACAGATTCCGATTCCATTTGTACTATTGCAGACTCAAAATATGTATCTCTCCCCTCTCAGCTTGTTAAAAAGCAGTGAACTCTGCTCCGTTCGTGGAGTTTTTCGCACTCCGCGCAGCTCGTGGAGTTCCGAAAAACTCTGCGCCGTGTGGACCGCTAGACCGCTTCCCAGTGAGATCTCTCAACGTGAGCGGTCGCGATTGGTCGCTACTACTTGCATCGAGAAACCATCCGTTCGCATTGAGGAAGCTGCTGCTCGAGCAGAACTTCTACTCGAGCGGCAGAAAGGAGCAGCACCCTCTTGCACTGCACGGGATACCGTTCGCATTGATTTTACAGCACAGGATAAACACCCGGCACTAAAAATCAGTTTGAACGGCGCAAGGTAACGCACTCCCCGTAGCTTAGTGGAGTTTATTTGTCACTTCGCAGAGTTTTGCATAGCGGAACTCCGCGAACTCCACCCAGGCCTACTTTAAAGCCGCAAAACTCTTAAGGAGGAACAAATGTTCTGGGAGCGCTGCCAGCCTTTCCTTCCACAGAATGAACCCAGCACCAGTGAGTTTCAAGTACTCTGTTCGCAGTCCTGCTAAATGCAGGAAGATGAACCTAAGCCACAGATCATGACAAGATTAATTGCTGGCCTTCACAGTGGCTGGAAATGGAAAGAAGATGCCAGGGCTTAACCCCTTCGGTGCTCACGACGGCCCCCGGCCGTCACGCGTCACGGTGGGCATGTGCGCACGACGGCCGGGGGCCGTCCGAATCCCGCCCACTAATAGAAAGGCTCGCACAGCGCGAAAATTCGCCGTGCACGCAAGGGGTTAAGGAACAGTCTATGTAATGGAACTGTAGGCAGATCTAGACTAGTGGCACACAGGCGTGTCAAACCTACAGATAAAGAAAACTAAACAGAAGGGATGACAAGATATTCATTTCATATGTCAACCCACGGCTATTTTGGGTAGTAATGATGAGTTGAAAGATAAAATAGAGAAGCCAAGAACCAGTTGTAGTACAGCAGACGGCATCAGTGAAGAGACTTTAGGACCTGTGCAGCAGAACCCTAGTGTTGCTCAAAATGAGCAGGCAGAGGAGAATTTGAAAGTGTACACCAATCCATGTGAGATTAATGACACAACAAAAGCCTAATGAGGTTAAAATTAGGGGCTCCACGAGAATCCGCGGAGTTCCGCCAACTGGCAGAAATATGCATGTCATGATGCGCGTGCTGCAATTTAGCGCCAGTAGTGCGAGCACCGCTGAAGAATCAGCACGAACTGCACCATTCAAGTTGATTTTGCTGCCGCTCGAGTAGAAGATCTACTCGAGTGGCAGAATTCTACTCAAGAAGCAGTGCTCTGGATGCGACTGCCTACGTTAGAAAATGCCGCAAGGGACAGACAAATCTCGCTCGCATTTCTGGAGCCTCGCAGGAAAACGTTCCGCTGCACAGTGATTGGTGGAATTCGACCGGAACTCCGCATTACAAGCGTAACACACAGTTGCCAAATTCCGCTCACCCCTTGTTAAAATCTACAACCCTCTGTATATTAGCCATTAAATTCCTTCAGGTTTTTATCAAAGCCTAATGCTGACTTGCATATATGCTATTTATGATAGCATTTGATCCAATTTCTCCCGATTATGCCAGGCAGATACCTGACGAACCATATGCCCTGCAGTACCAAGACATTTTAAATAATTCCCTCCGCCCCCCTACTTTTGCCCTGGCAAGGCTGGCTACACCCCTCCTCCCAACAGGTCACTGACAGCTTTATACCTTTACCATTCACCAAGGCGGGCAAATGTTATCTGGGCCTGGCATATTCGCCTGCTTCTCAGGCCCCTGACATTTCATCCCAATGGGCCACACATGCTCTGCTGCAGGCCCCTGTGCTCTGTTCTGCGAAATCTATGATCTCAAAGTCAACTGACCCATGAGAATCATTCGGGTGCACTTGCTAATTTACCAGCACCTATGACCATGAGGACGGAGAAAGAAATAGGAGATAAAAATATGGTAAGAGCGACCGGGAAGGACAATGACAGCAAAGAAGAGAAGTAAACATTGACAAGAGAAAGATACGTGAGAAACTTAGTAGGGGGGTGGAAAAGAGACTAAAAGAAACTGCAGGAAAACAAATGACCTTGAAAAGGGGGCCAAAAAGAGTAAATGAACATAAGAAAGAAAACGGCAGAAAACAGCAATGGTTGTGACATTAAAGAAGATAGAGAATGCGGGAATAAAAGCAATAGAGCGAGAAAAGCAGCAATAAAGCAGCAAAAGGAATTAATAGACAAATCAGCAAAAAAATAAATATAGGGAGCAGAAATGAACGGTGAGATTGTAAACTGGATGAATCCGGCAGCTGAAAAGAAGTACAGAGTACGAGATAAAAGCAAAAGAATGGTAATAACAATGAAAACAGCAGTGCTTAATTTGAGGCGGTGGTTACCAGTGGGGCCTATAAGCATTCTTTTTTGGAGTCTGACAGTTATTTTTCCTAATCGAACCTTTTTCGAGAGCAAGAGAGGGAAAATACACAAAGGGGAAAGAAGGAAAAAGAGAAAAACGGATGGATCCTCACATAGGGAGTAATCCGAATGCTGCAAGAGTGGATGAGGTGGATTCCAGACTGCACAGCCTCGGTATTCGGTGCGCCAGTGCCGCACGCGAGCTTCTGAGCAGAGCTTTGGGCTTATTCTTCTACATATTAAGGACTGGAAAACAGGAAAAAAATAAACACGATCTATGTGTTACAGGTTAAGATGTGACAGATACCACATGGCATTAATCTATTTTTTGCTGCCCCATTGATCTACCGGTCATGGGTTCCAATTGAAATAGTGGGCTATTCTACCAGCTACAAGCATCTATGGTTACCTTCCAGTTCACATCTACTTCCCGAAAAAACGGAATGTGTAAACACACCCACTGCATAGATCTGTATGTCTCCTGCAGTGCACGCATGCGATGTCAGAAAGAAAGCTCAATTGATTAAGGCACCTACTGCAGTGATTTTTGTGTAACATATTGGTCACGTGTCCCAATCTTCTCAAGGGATCAGTGGGTTACTGCACCTTTTGTGGTAATCTGTGTGTAACTTGTATGCCACAGGTTGCAATCCGAGAGAAACATCTCCTACTGAGGTGTGCACTAATAACATGACCCCCATATCAGGAGAGTCTAATGATAAAAAAAAAAAAAAAAAAAAAAAGAGTACACTTAAACAAAAAAAAACCCCAGAAGTTGAATAATTTATTCCTAAAATAAAACATGACCCCGCGGCGCTGGGCTGGACCACCCTCTTTTCATCTACTTACATGCACTGTCTCATACAAACTTCTCTTTCTCTGTGAACCCACTGTGATATGGGAAAGCGCAAGAGAGCGGCGATCCCCTCAAGGGCCCCAGGTAGTACTTTGGATGGGCTCCTAAAAAAGGCAGTTGGAGTCATATCCAAAGAGATCGAGCTCGCTGAGCGCCGCCCATCACTTTCCTCCCCTCCTATTGCTCCTTTAAGTCCTCCACTGGCCCTGACAGAAGCTCAAAGTTGTGATATTAGCATTGAATCTATCGCTTCAGCTATAGAGCAACGCCACAGTGCCAGCAGTAGTCATCGGCATTGGGGGAGGCACCTAAATCTCAATCTAGTGGCTCCTCAGCTAGGGGGCAGGTGGGGAAAAAGAAGGGAGTTGCTGTAGGCTCCAAGTCAAAGAGGCCATGCACTTCAAACCTCGCACCAAAGCACGATAAGAGGATAGCAGACGCGACCCTTTGTTTGATAAAATGAAAGATCTATGCAGCGATCTCAAGGGATCTCTGGTGATCAAGCTTGAACCGATCTATGCTGGCCTGGGGATCACTGAAGCGCAATTAAGCAAATTGAACCCCTTCCCTGCTGCTCATCAACCGATTGTGGCACCACTAGATGCCTCCTGTCCTGAAGCCAAGACTGTGGCTGCTCCATCTATCGCTCCTCCAGTATGGCGCCAGGCGACCTCCATCCTACAACAAATGTTCTGGTAAACCCAACCAAAGGCGGCTAGGGGAGACCAAGAGGGAGTCGACCTAATAGCAAAGAAGGGTCGAGTGGAAGGTGGCAGGGATAGAGCTAATGAGGAAGCCATAGTGTTAAGGGGGAAAAGCCAACGTCTTTCCCCCCAACTTCCTCCCCCTGAATGTACCCCATACATTATGATGTATAAGGACGTTCCAACTATACCTGCATCCACACATGAAGACTATTCTGGCCTGAAGAATAAAATAACTCATAGGCTCAAAAGCAAGGCTGAGTGGCTCTCAGATTTGTCATATGAAATTATAATGGTCAGAAGAACCCCTGGATAGGCCCGGGAAGAAAGGAGGTAAATGGAGACTGTGTAATCATCAACTTCAGATCTCCAGTGTTGGCAAAATCACTCTGAACTTTTCTGCAGCCAGTTTCAACCCCTAGGATCTATACAGGTGTTAACCTTAAGCTATTTCTACAGGCCTTCTGTGCTATCACGGGCAACTGACACAGGGAGTACCGACCTCCACGTCCCCAATAAACCTATGTTTGAGGTGCAGACATACAACGCTTTTGAAATACTGGCCTCCTTGGAAGACCTAGATTCCAAATTGGCTCCTGTCTCTGGGGTAACCGATCTTAAGTATTTAAGTATTCAAAACAGGAGGCACGTCAACTTTTGGGCAATGGGAATTGCTTATAAACCAGAACGTCCATCCCAACAATGCATTTGACAGAATTCAGCAGTCACATATTGATGTAGAATTGCCCATAAGCCAAACATCAAGCTCTGCTGGGAAGGCCCTTAGCCTCATTTCATGGATTATCACGTGGGCCAGCTCAAACATTTCAAATCCTGACTGGGTCACCTTTGTCAACTCTTTTGGGATTATATTGGGTCAAGAAACATGGTTGACAGAAGAATTCTACTTTGTTGGATATCATGCCTCTTATCAGCAAGCAATGCCTTCTAAGGCGGGAAGAGCTAAAGGCGGACTTGCCACCTTTTCTCCATCAAAACTGCTGATTTTCAAACTTTAGAATGTTTGTCCTCCCCATATTTCCTGGTCACTCTTAACTTTTCCTGTCGAACTCGATATTATGCTGATCAACTATTATAATATTTTTAATCAGTCGGTGAGTGATGTAAATGATCAATTGGATGAATTTTTAGAGGACTTTTAATCAAAAATCAAAACGTACTGTTTATATATTTTGGGTCGGAGATTTTAATGTTGTATTATGTCAATATTCTAAGAATCGAGTGTGTGGTTTTAGCAATTTAAATAATGATAATGTTACCCATTTTAAGCACACAGTCTACTGCGAGACATTAAATGCGTTGATGCTGAGCACAACTTAAATTTTTCAAGCGATATTTGCTGCCTGGAGAGTGATCGTAGTCCAACCTTCCAAGGAAATGATGCCGCGAGCTCCATTTATTATATCCTATTATCAGCTGAGCTACTCCCTCTTCTTATAGGTTCTTCTGTGACTAGTAAATTGCGCAAGTAACCACAACCCATTCACCATTAAACTAAACTTATAATTTATTCAGGGCAGGTTTTGTGGAGAAGGAAAGAAGCATGGTTTTGTACATGCTCTGATAGTTTGTGTAAATGGTGGGATGTGCTTCTGTCCTTCCGTATATTCATGTAAGTTGTAATGCTGACTCGTAACTACGAGTCAGCTTCAGTAATTTCGTTGTTCCTTCCTCCCCAAAATAAAGTGTCAAGAGTATATATGCAAATTTCTAAGTTGAAGCCGCTCCCCCTTAGCTTTGCTCAGGCCCATCCCTGCAGGGGTAAGATCAACAGCAAAAAGGACTATAGATGGCCGGAATGCTGAACAATGTCAAACATTCATCCCCTGTACAGAGATCTGGGCCTAAATCCATTGTTTTTTTTGCTCCCCATTCCATTCAAGTTTGGACCCAGCCATATGCAAATCAGTCTTGACCCTGCTCCCCATGGGAACAGTCCAGCCCGAACTGCCAGGCTTTCGGTCCCAGGATGCTTGTGAGCAAAAAAGCAACAGATTTAGGCCCAGATCTCTGTACTGGGGGGGAATGTTTGACAATGTTCAGCATTCCATCCATCATGTTTCTGGGGAGATCAACAGGCTAGGTTTTAGTGGGTGTGCACTGGGGGGAGACCACTTCACACTTTAAAGTCAGCAAGGATGCCCAGGGCTACCCCAAGCTAGGGAAGAGCAGACACCAGCCAAGACTGCAGGGTTGTCTTCAGGCTCAGGAAGGCTTAACACCTACTCCCCACGAAGTCCAGCCATTTCAAAGGCTGGTTTTTGCACCCCTGGCAGGTTGCAGGGGGAGGGAGAAGGTATGTAAACCCTCACCGCATTGCTGGAATTCACTGTTGGATTCTAGAAAGGCGGCACATGTGCCACCTGCCCATCCCCGCAGAAGGGGCAACAAGCAGGGCACCAATAATATTACAGCATGAAGCAAAATTATTTTTGTCGCAGCGGCTGTTACATGCAGCTTGCAAGCCACAAGCTCAGCCCTTGGCCCAGGCGGAAAGGCGTTATGAAGGAAATTCAAGTCCTAGAATGACTCACAATGATATGACCAAAGCGAGAATGACAGAAATTATGAGGCAAGGGATATAATGTCAGCAGTGAACATTCAGCTGTAAGGGCAGGCATGGATAGGGAGTGGTATGGCCATTGGGTCGCAGTGTTCAAAGTGAAGATGAGTGAAGTACAGCCACTGGAAGGCCACCCAAAGCGCCTTATTACCTGAAGCACGGCTACTGGATGGGGACGACCAGCCAACATGCCTGATGGCAAATGAAACAGGGGGGATGCTTGAGGGTGAATATTGAAGCATAGCCACCAGAAGTGAAGGCTCAACCGGTGCGCCTGTCTGACTGACTGACTGTCTGTGGGTGTGTGAGAGAGAGAATAAGCCAGTAATGACTGTAATTTAGTGAGTGGATGGGTGAGTGAATGAGTACAAAAAGTCAAAGGAGATTTGCCTACCCCATCCCCTTTCTGGGGGCACACTGGTTAGATTTCCCTAACCCGCGTTATATGGATAAAGTCCTTGCAGAGAAAGAAAAATAGGTATCTGACAACCCTCCAAGTGGGCTATCCACATTGGAAGAAAAAGGTGTCTGGAGGACAACAGGCCAGCCAGCGAACCTGCATGGAATATGAGGGGTCCAGCCTCATTTCAGAACCCCCCACCCTCTGCCCCCCCCTCCCAATCAGTATACACACAGTAGGTAACTATAATAATGGACATTTATTATACCCTGCTCTTTATGCAAACATCATGTATTGAATAGTCCTAATAAGACAGATATTATCGAAGGCACATAATATCAGAATAAAAAGAACAAAATACCAAACATTTAGTTGCATTGGTAAAAATCCTATCCTACTTTTTTTCATATCTGATAAGCTATGTAAAACTGCCCACATATCTGGTTATAACCCACTGGCTTATCTGTAGATATTACAGTGGGATGGGCACCACTCCGAGGAATGTCGATGGTCCTTCCTCTTCACGTTAGGAGAGACAGGGCTTTTTAGTCTTTGTGCCTGTATGTGGTGGTGGGTTGGTAAGGACACCATGGTAGCCCTTTGCTCGGCGATGGTGCTTAGCCACCTGATGATGAGTGAAGGCACTTAGAACCCCATTTCCAGGCCTGGTTGCTTAGTAAGTTGTTGTTGGACAAGGTGGCATGGCAATCAATATATCTTTGAGAGTTTGTACAGGAACCAAACTTAAAAGCCATTAGTGAATCCCTCAAATTTTTAAGGGCAGAACACAAATCACATACACAGCTCTCTATAAGAAAACACAGTGTTAGCAGTATCATATCATCATGACAAAATGCTCACAACAAAATACCGCTGGCCACCACCATGCTATGCACCATTGTCACTCCCCCGGACACATGCCCGATTCAAGTAAGCTCCAGTCCTATCCCCACTGCACCCTCCACAACTAATGAGTACATCAAAATACAGCCCCATGTCGCACGCAATGGGTATAAGAACACCGATCCCAATTTAAGAACGTTCAGCACTGAGCCCCCCTCAAACACACCCCAGAGTCCCATTCCTGAACCCACCCAGCCCAAAAAAAACTCCACATTTCCTACCTCGATGTCACCTCCCTACCCTCCGTCAATGATCACTCGCCTACTGTAGACTCGGAACCTGACGTCTGTCAACCTACTCACGAAATAGGCAACCTCCATGACATTCTTACCATGTTCCTGAGCCGAATAGAACAAAAACTTGATTCTCTAGCTGAAGACCTCCATCGTAAAAAATTAACTTGTGATCCAGGCCAAGGTAACACTCAATCCCACCCTGAGAATTTGATTCCCCCAAAAAGGATCTCCAACAGCCAGCGGTCCCACCAGCCAGACCTCCATCTCCTTGAGCAGCTTGTCCTACAGACCCTACCGAGCGCTCAACCCCATATTCTCAATAGAAGCGGAACTACTCAGAGAGTCATAGAACTCAAAATCCCCTCAAGCAGACACCAAGTCTGCATCCACAATCCCAGTAATTACTGGTACAAATAGAATTCCTCAACCTAGCAGAACGCCCAGACTACCTGCTCAATACACCACAATCCAAACACTGCAATCTACTAAAAATAACCCTTGCTCCCTCACCTGTATGCTCATTAACTGCAGATCTGCAGTGAAACATGCCACAAAAATTGCTGAGACCATACTTGCGGAAGGAATGGACATTGCATTCCTTACGGAAACCTGGCTTAACCAGAACTCAACCCCAATACTAGACTTGCTCCCTCCACCCTGCTACTTCATCATCAGAAGAAACAGACCAGGGCGAATAGGGGGTGGGCTTGCGATCATCCACAAAAAGAAAACCCAACTTAATCTCCTAGAAGCCACAAACTACTCAACCTTCGAATATCTCGGAGTAGAAATCAAAACTAAAGGCACCACTCCCACCAAACTCCACACCATCTATCACCCACCTGGGGATCGCACACTCTTCACCGAGGAACTAACAGACCTAATCACTCAGTTCTCACTAACTGACTCCAATGACTTTCTCTTGGGTGACATCAACCTGCACTGGAATGACACAGAAAACGCCACAATCTGCTAACTAATTAACCTACTGGAAATCAACGATCTCAAGCAACTCTGTAATGAACAAACTCACAATAAAGACTTGACTCTAGACCTGATAATTACTAGTAGTGAGCTTGTATCCCTTCATTCCATCTTGCCTATCGACTGGTCAGACCACCATCAAATACTGTTCTATCTCAAACTACACCACATATCCTTCCCAGCACCATCTAACAAACCCATGCACAGGGCCAGGAACATCAAGCATATCCCACTAACGGAGCTAGAATCTAGGATCAACGTTCAATTACATTTGCAACCCCTCCCTGACACCGTTGATGAACTCACCGCCCACTATAGCTCATCGATGACAGATGTTCTTGACCAGGTTGCACCACTCAAACCAAAGAGATCGAGAAAAATCCAATCCAGATCCTGGTTCAACTTAGACCTTATCAATGAAAGAAGGCAACTTAGACAGACCGAAAGGTTATGGAGACAGAACTTCTAACTGGCGCACCTCTCACTCCTAAGATCTGAACGGCTTAAGTACAAGAAACACATTTTCAGGGAAAAAGCCATTTTCTTTCATAATCAATCAGACCATGCGAAGAACTGACCAAAGGAGCTCTTCAACATAATAAAACAACAAACTACTCTCACCTTCCAACAGGAAACAACCACCAATGAACGCTGTGAAGAAATAGCTAACTTCCTTGCTGACAAAGTTGTTAAAATCGAACGATCCCTGACCCTTAACAATAGTCTAACGATCCCACCCCCCTAGCTCCACTGACACACAAGTCAACACAGACCCCCCCCAACACTTAACTAAAGACCGGAAGGACCCATAAAAGCAAAATATATCAAGTAATAAACTCTTTCAACTGAAGAATAATTCTAACTAGACAAACCTGTGACAGAAGGAGACATTTTCAAAATTATTGCTAACTTGAAGCCCACATCACCGATCCCCTCTCCTCCACCCTAGTACAAAACCTCAACTATATCATCTCCCCATTCTGGATTAAAATCATCAATGCCTCCCTTTCATCAGGCCGCATACCTGACTCCCTTCAACTCAACCAAGTCACCCCATTCTAAAATAAAAACCTAGGGCGGACCCCAACGATCAACAACCTCAGACCCATCACCAACCTTCCCTTCCTAGCTAAAATGTTGCAGAAGTGTGTCCTACTCCAACTCAGCCAACACAGAGGAATTCACCCTCCACAACACTTTCCAATCAGGATTCAGGAAAGGCTGTAGCATCGAAACTGCTATGCTCAATATATCAGACGACATTCACAGTTCCTTAGATGAATGCGACTCGTGCCTCCAAAACCTACTCGACCTTTCAGCGACACTTGATACAGTTCATCACCCAGCTTTACTTGAGACACTCCAGAACCGCACTGGTATCAATGGCACAGTCCTGAGATGGTTTGTGTCCTATTTCCAACATTGCTCCCAACAAATAAAAATCAACAGCTGTCTCTCGAAACCTGCACCATTACCACAAGGCGTATCTTAAGGCTCCATCCTCTCGCCAGCCCTATTCAATCTCTTCATGGAACCCCTCACAATTATCCGGAACCAAGCTGGTATCAAGTATCACCTATATGCCGATGACACACAACTACTACAGAATAAAAACACCCAGCAACATTCAACATCTTAATGCCACTTTAATTAAGATACAAATTCGGCTAAACACCAACCACTTTAAGCTGAACCCGCAGGCTGAACTTCTACTCCTCTCCCCAAAAAACAAACCCCTACCCATCCAAGACTGACTCATAAATTTGGACGCACTAAATTGCCCTACCACAATATCCAAAGCCGTTAAATCCTTGAGTATCTCACTTGACAGCAGCTTGTCAATGAAAGAACACATCAAAAATACAGCCAAAGGAGCGCTCTACACACTAAAACATCTCAAGAAAATCAGACCGTTTATTCCCCCTGATGATCTTAAGACGGTGGTACAATCCCTAGTCCCCTCAAAACTGGACTACGGAAATGCCATCCTGACAGGAACCCCTAAACGCGAACTTGCGCCCCTAAGATTAATTCTCAATGCGGCTGCCAGGCTCGTCACAGGAATCAAACGGTTTGACCACATCTCGCCAGCCCTTAAAAGTCTCACTTGGCTTCCCATTTAAGGAAGATGCATCTACAAGACAGCATGTATCACCCACAAAGCCCTTGTCAAAGACCAGCTTGGCGGGTAAATTGGAAGGAAACTCATGGTGACAGCCAAATTATTATGTCTGGAGTACTAGCAATGGCCGTATAGAGTCACAACAAACGAGAGCGTATTAGTCTGCTCAGGTGCAATAGGGCAGTGTTGGAAAATATCACAGTCGCCTTACATGCTATATCCGTTGGATAGCAATTTGTATATCAGCATCACCTGTACCCCTTGGTTGTTGTGTGAATCCATACTATTTGGGAAGGTCCTGAGGAAGGTGGTTTACCATCTGCTATACCCCACCGAAACGCGCGTCAACCTTGTTTGAACAGACCGTGTTGAACATTTTCATCCAACATGGTCGTGGAGACTTTGAAGTTCTATGTCTCCCTTTGACCCAGATGTGTATGATTGTTTGGGCTATGTATGAGTTTGTTAGGTTTGATTGAGTGAGTTTGAGAATTGTTTGTATAATTCATTTCATTTAGGGGTCCAGAGCACGTTGCATTTTAACTGTATAAGCCTTTAATGCATTGGTTTATGTACAATTATGTATAAAATGAACAATTTACTAAAAACAAACATGTGCCTTGTTTTTAAATAAAAAGAAAAAAAACAATGGATTTTGATACAATTGCTTGGAATAATGAACTATGAAAAATAAATAATGTTTAAATTTAATTATTGACTTGCTTTGATGTTATTATAAATGCTTAACCCATACTAGATTTTGTCTATAAGATAAAAGAAATATAGGTCGTGAGGGAGTTCTCATTGTTTATTATATTTATTGTTGTTTCCCCTCTTCTCCCTGACCTTTAATCTCTCTTAGAGGGGGTCCCCCTTCTCAGCATTAGTCACCCACAAAGCCCTACATATGAAAAACCCAAAATATCTAGAATCTAAACTATCGAGATCAAGAAAAGGCCGGGCTATGAGAAGCTCCAACTCTCTTCCACTCATACCTCCCAAACGTAAAAAGAAATAATCTCAGGCACGCTCCTTCTCCGGAAATGCCCCCAAGATTTGGAACTCACTCCCTAAGGACCTTTGCTGCAACTCATCCTGTTCTTGCTTCAAACAGGACCTCAAATCTCTACTACTCAACAACTACTTCAACAAGAACACAAGTTGATTTACGTATCCCAAAGACCCAACCCTCTTTGAAAATTTCCCTCGGGGAGGTCCCCTGATTAATTAATTATGTAGAATCATATCCATCCCCATCCACAATTGCTGTATTGTTATATATTACTGTATCCTTACGGTGGACTACTTTACTGCTCTATTGTCCTATATATTTATATAGGACTGTTTGTTAATCCCACGTGACTCATCTTGTACTTCTTGTAAATGTATTCTCAAAACATGTAAAGTGCTCCGATAGCTTTGGGTCTAGGCAGGGCTATATAAAACTCAAATAAAGGTATATACGTGACTTTGCCACTGTAAGTGCCCCATTGAGATACTTAATGAAACATTCCATTTCAATGGTCATGTGATTGTGAACAAAGCTTCAAGAAAATCAAACATGTGATTGAGAAGGCCTCTGAAATGGCATACTTGGATCTGAAACGACAAACGGAGATTGTTGTTGATGCCTGCCCGGCGGGGTTCGGTACCATACTTGCCCAGCACAATGGACATTCAAATACACCAAGACACATTGTAAATCATGTTAGCAGGAGTTTGTCACCGACGGAATGGGCTTATCCACAACCTGAAAAAGAAAGTCTAGCTGTGGTGTGGGCTTGTAAGCATTTTCATGTGTTCTTGTATGGAAAACACTTCACGGTTCTCACCGACTCACCAAGCATTACTCACCATTTTCGGCAATCCTAAAGCCAAGATGCCCCCTCGCACTGAGATGGGGGTTGCGATTGCAGGAGTATGATTATACGATTGTGCATTGTTTAGAAAAAGATCAAAACCATGCCGACTACTTCTCACGTGTACCAATACCGTGTCATGTCACAACTTCATCGTGAAATGCAGTACCCCTGCTGCCACATTGGTGGAACAAATCATAGCTGCTACGAACACTGACACATACCTGCTCATACTAAAAGTCTTTCACACATCAATTGTAGCGAAAACATATTCATCCTCTTCAAGATGACCTTGAATACAAGAAATTCAAAAATGTGCAGTAACAAGTTTAAGTTACCCCAGAAGGCATCAGCCTACGAGGGTGGAGAATTGTCATACCTGAGAGTCTGAGACAATGAGTCATTGAACTGGCGCATGAGGGACATCGTGGAGTTGTTGCTACTAAACGAGCTCTACAAGACAAAGTGTGGTTCCCTCGTCTTGTTGAAAAAGTAAAAAAATAATTAAGGACTTGTCATTTGTGCAACTGCTTGTCATCCAAAACAACCCTGTATCCGTTAAACATGTCTGATCTTCCAAAGCATGCATAGGAGACGTTTGCAATTGATTTCTTTGTGCCCCTTGGCAATGGACATTATCTACTAGTCATTGTTGATGAATACTTCTGTTTTCCCCTTGTGGAAGATCTGCTGTCAACTACTCATGACCGAGTCTTTGAAAGATTAGAAAGTATTTCTGCAACATGGGGTGATTTTGAAATCAATCTGACAATGGCCTACCTTTCAATAGTCGAGAATTTAAAGACTTTCTCACTCATCTAAATATCAAGCATAAGAAAAGCACACCTCTCTGGCCCCAGGTGAAGGGTGAGGTCGAGCAATTTATGAGCACCCTCAGGAAGACCGTTCAGCACGCTGCACTGGAAAGGCTTGAACTCAAATCAGTTCTTCACTCTACTCTTCGTGCATACAGGTCAACTCCTCATTCTACCAAAGGTGAAAGCCCTGCCACCTTAATGTTTGGGAGAGCTAGGGAACCAAATTGCCACAATGGACCACTGAAAGATCTACTGACCTTGAAAAACTTTGTACTACGGATTCGTCTCACAACGCAAAATGAAGACCTATGCAGACAGACGCCACTGTGCTCGGGACACTGTGTTCAACAGAGGAGACCAAGTCATTGTCGGGCAGAAACGGAAACACAAGTCTGATTTTCCTTTTGATGCGGACTCACTGAGGGTTGTGACTAGTAAAGGACACATGGTGAAGGCTCATCATCCTGGAAAGTCCATCACAAGAGATTCTTATTTCAAACACTTGTCTTGAGGTTCGTTGACTTCAGACATTCAGAGTGAGACCCTTACATCTGGGAGTCAGGAGAGTCCAAAGACTGCACCTGTCTCACTGGTGCCTGCCGTGGATGCGTCTCCTATGTCTTCTAAACCTCACACAACGAAATCTGGAAGATTGATTCGGACACCTCGATGACTCATTGAAGAGTTATGATGTATTTATGTATTTTCTTTATACATTTTTATTTGACAAGGGGGGAGATGTAGTGTTGTGTGTGTTAATCTGGTCCCTGATGGACTCTGTAGAATAGTGACATAAGTGATTGGGTGTGGTTAAGAAACTTCATGACGTAGTATGTTCAGTTAACGGTTACACTGTGAAGAATAAAGACGAGTAATACCGAGCTCCGTGTGTGGCGTGATCATTTAAACGTACCCGGGCTGGGGAGGACGCTACACTGTCCACCTCCGGAGAAGTATCTTGGCCACTCGTGTTCTGAAGTGCCAAATAATCAACTGTGTGTTAGTAAAGGGAATTCAATTGGATGCCTCACTGCTGTCATCATCATCATTTGCTATCATGTGGGACATTTGAATGTCATCTGAATGAGTGCTAGTACTCATTTGGTCTGGTTTGAGATTCCTCTCTCCATTTGTTCTCCTCCACCAATCTCTGTACCTGCCTTCTTGAGTACATTAATGCTTTATGAAATTCTTCCCATGCAATGAATGTATGGATCGTGTAGCACCCGTTCAATGCTAATGTGGACACATTGATGCACTTTATGCAAAAACTTTCCCAAACTGGCAATAGTAGCTGAACGGGCACCGAAATTGCACACCTACATCAGGCACCAGTACATACAGCTATGGCTGGACTTTTGTGACACTCTATTGCCTCTTCCCTTATCTGGGTCCAGTTTTGTGCCCATGATATTTGCGGCACTTGTACCATCTCCTGGCTTTGTCCTGTCCTACCCTCATAGTACTCGATGCCCGTCAATCCTTGACACCGCCACATACCTGGTCTGTCTCTCATTCTGGTGAAGGAGGTGGCGGTATCACTTGGTTTGCTGTGCCACTTCTACCTACTTTCAATCCATCCTGAACGTGACAGCTTGAGATGTTGGAGAATCTTTCTTATTAGGACATTCATCCCTTGCATGGTAGTACGAGGGTCCTAAAGAATGAATCAGTTAGCTACTGAACTTTGTTGTGTGCCTGAACTACAGGTGAATTTTCAGATATTGCATGTACATATTTATTCACTTAATCATTTAAGGGGATTATAGACCATCATTTCTCATTATCAGCAGTCTACAATTTCCCAGTAAGCAGTATGGAAATACAGGAAAGCCAGTGTGCTTGAATGTAGATTCTGCCACTCATTTGAAGCTCGAGAAGAAAATCCTAAAATCTACTATTTTGTGATACATGGGGTAACTGATGAGTAGGGGCTGCTGGTTTGGTGTTACCCTTACTGAAATGGGCAATGTTCTCCAATGTTTCTACCTGTTGGGTTTGCATAGCCATATTGGTCTTCAGATACAAAATGGCTTGGTACCAACTCTCTGTACTAAACAACAGTGAAAATTCCTGCTAGAAAGCAACTTTAGTGCTGCAGCTCAGGCCCTCTTGCTCCTGCATGGCAGTAAGGCCTCCAACACTCCACACTTGTCCCCTTTCAAGGGTATCTCCTACATACCGCAGCACTCCTCATCAAACCAAGGTCAATTGGTGCTCCACTGTAGTACTTCCATTGACCCAGGTTTGATGCTTTCCTGTCATGGACACTTGGCCCAGCTAGACATGTGGGGTAGCATTTGTATGGGAGAACACTGGGTGGTAGGATTTATGTGGATTTCTCCTGATTCTGGAAGTTTCAATCACAGAAATGCAAGGAAATGTGTGATTTTAGGCAAAGTTTGAGGCTTATAGGGCATTGTGGGTAAGAAAACATCAAAGCACACCACCCTGGACTCCCCCAGGTGTCTAGTTTTCAGAATTGTGTGGTTTTGGTAGGTTTCCCTAGGTGAAGGTTGAGCCTAGGTCTAGTTATCACAGCTACCCCCAATTGCTAAATCGGGTTAGTTTATTAACAGGAAATATTGATGTTTCCACCTTACATTTTGGGGGTTTTCCTGTTGTGGACACTAGGTCCACTCACACAAAAAGGGTAGTGTTTTTACCGGAAGACCAGGAATGCTGGGCAGTAGAAGTTTTGTGGATCCCTGTGTATTTCAGAAGTTTGCATCACAGAAATGCAAGGAAAATGTGTGATTTTAGGCAGAGTGAGGTATTCAGAGCATTGTGGGTAAGTAACCATCATGGAATCCACGCAAGTCATACCATCCGGGACTCCCCATGATGTATAGTTTTCCAAAATGTTTGGGCCTGGTAGTTTTATCCAGGTGGCGGCCTACCAAAGCCCAAAAAGTGCAATTGCTCACAATAGCAAGTGTGACGATATTGGGATTTAGTCCCACTCTCCTGGTCTATATGTAAAAACAACACATCAAATGTCTTCTCACTTGCGTGTGGGATGGCATCTTATAGTCTGCAGGAGAGGCTAAAGACTGTTGCAGCTTTAGGGGTGAGGATGGGGCCTGATATCAGGATGGGCCAGAAGCTCTCAATTATTTTATAAAAACAAAAGCCCTGCCATCCAGTGGGCTTTCTGCCTCCGGGGCAAAAACCCTCTGTGCCCTCTGGGGAGGCCAAAATAATGGTTTGCCCCCTTTGGGGTGGGAGTATGAACTAATGTCAGAGTGCAATGCCTGCACTACTTTCTTCTGCTCCAAATGAAAATTCCTGGTGTCTAGAGAGATTTCACCCCCCCCCCCCCCAACTGGGACAAACTTCCTATGAGCCCCCGGAGGTGTGGGGGTGGTCGAAATGCACTATTGCCCCTTCTGGGCAATGCCAAAGTAGTCCACCACCTGCTTGTTTGTTTGTTTTTCCACCATTTTCTATTTTCTGGTGTGTAGTGGGCTTTCTGCCCCCGTGCCATCTTAACGCATGGGCACACTGGGCAACTACCCGGGGGCCTCACGAGCATAGGGGCCCCATGCAGACAAGAATTTAACACTAATTTTCCGTTAAACATTTCCATCCTGCGAGTGGTTGTGTAGGCAGGGCACAGTGCACTTCTTTGCGCTGGGGCCTATAATGCTGTTAAGACGTCCCTGCCCCCCGGCAAACCCAGTCTGCCTGAAGGGGAGGGGGGGGGCAGGAAGATTAACTTGTTCCTTTTGGGGTGGGAGTGTGGACAATGCCAGAGTGTGCCCCTTTCTTTAGCTCAAAATGTAAAATGCCTGGGGTCTAGAAGGCTTTCAACCCCTTCTCCCCCCTGGGAAGATTTGTGACAACCTCCCCAAATGGGACAAACTTCCTATCTGCCCCCAGGCGTGCAGAAAGACTGTCTGCCTTGTTGTTGGGGTGGGAGCATGGCCATGTATGTATATATATATATATATATATTCCAAATGTAATCCTGCAATCCTGGTTATGGACATCCATCACAGCCAGCAGGAAACAGCCACACCAACGCAGTTTTCGATAACACAGTTTTATTTCAGCAAAAGAAACAGACGCGATTCGAAACGCGTCCTCGCTTAATAAATGGATGAAGGAACCCCGCGAGTGCAGTGTGTGTCTGACACGGGAGCTTTGATGTTTATGAATGGACCCACCTCCATTCGTGTCTGCACCCGTCATCAAGAGTGCAGTGTGCGCCGAGGTGGAAATTGGAGCGAAATAGGTTACTGGCGTGTTGCACCGCCATATGGGCACCTGAGGCACCAGCGTCGACGAAGTCGCCAAGCATATAAACTGGTGGGGATTCGGATATATACCAACCCCTGCGATCAGTGCCATAGAGCCCAGGGTCTGACGAGGGGCTCCCCAACAAGGGTCAACATAACAACGAGTGAGGTACTCGTGAATCGATTGGCAGTGGTGAAGGGAGGAGAAGTATGCATTTGGATACTTTGGGGGCGCCATTGCGGCATAATATGCAAGACTGATAACTGTCATTGGGACTGCAATATTTGTATCGAACACTCCCGAGATATGTATCCTTCTATATCAACAAGAATGGAGAACGACATTGGTATGCGATCAGCCAATCCCCTCCTTCCTTCTACCCACTGTGACACAGGAGCTTTGATATATATATATATATATATATATATATATATTTTAAATCCCTGATGTCTACTGGGCTTTCTGCCTCCCCCAGGGGGCATATTGGGGGTAATCACACCCATCCGCCCCCCCTTTGGAGGCAGAAAAACTGTCACATTTTCTTGGGTGGTGGGCATGGCCACGCAGGGCATCCCCCACTGCTATATTTTCTTTTTATAATATTCCCTGGTGTCTAGTGGGCTTTCTGCCCCCTCGGAGGGCAGATTGGGGGTAATAACCCCCCATCTGCCTCGCGGGGGGCAGAATGACTGCTGTGTTATTGCAGTAAAACATTTCCCTGGTGACTAGTGGGATTTGTGCCCCCCCGCACCCTCCAGGGCAGACTGAGGGTAATCACCCCCATCCACCCTCCAGGAGGGCAGAAAAACTGCCTCTCTTTGTGGGAGCATGGTCATCCCCATTGAGGGCAGCCCCCACCACTACATTACTATTTATTAAAAAAAAAATGACCTGGTGTTTACTGGGCTTTCTGCCCACCCCCTGGGTGGCAGAACAGATTTACATCAAATCACAAAAACCACGCTTTTTGGGTTAAGATGTAGCGTTCTGCCAGATTTTTTGTAATTGTATTCAGAAATTTCTGGGTTTGGGAGGTTTCCCTAGATGGCCGTCGATCCCGGGACCAAAAATGTGGATGACCCTTGCAAAACCAGGTTGTCTCGTGATAACTAATTTTGATGTCTCCACAATAAGTTTTGGGCCATTTTCTGTTGCAGGCACTAGGCCTACCCACACAAGCGAAGTATAATCGTATAGAGAGGCAACTCATAGCAGAAAAACGTGGTTCAGCACATTGTTAAATTCATAGCAAAGGGATGACATAAGAGGTCCTTTCTTTGCTTATAATGATTCTTTTATTCAACATCTTCTAATTGATGTTCGACAGTTCAGTACAGCCAACGCGTTTTGCCCAACATTTGGGCTTCCTCAGGGCCAGAAAAACAAAATATGCAGTTTTCTAGAAATCCATAGTTTCTCCCATTCGATTCAAAGTCCGCGGTGTGGCCTTATTGGCAGTTAGACTCCGTAGTCAGAATCTTCAGTAATTCCATTAAATATATGGATCGGATAAGTAGTCCAAAGGCAAGTCATCCCATGACCCTGTCCATATGCCAGTGTTCGGCTAAGACTCGACGCGGACAAACGGTGTGTCAAGATTTGCATACAAGTGAGGTACCATTTTTATCGGGAGACCTGAGGGAATGCTGGGTGGTAGGTAATTTGTGTCAGTCTGGTGATCCCACAACTTTACCACACAGAAATGTGAGGAAAATTTGATTTTTTTAAAGCTAAATTTGAGGTTTTCAGGGGATTCTGGGTAAGAAAACATTGGGGGTTCCACGCAAGCTACACCTCCTTGGACTCCCCCGGGTGTCTAGTTTTCAGAAATGTCTGGGTTTGGTAGGTTTCCCTAGATTGCCGCCGAGCCCCGGCCCAAAAACGCAGGTGCCCCCCTATCTATGACTAAACTACCTGTTTTTGCAAGGGGGGCACCTGCGTTTTTGGTCTTTGACTCAGCAGCCATCTAGGGAATCCTACCAAACCCAGACATTTCTGGTTTCCCTAGATGGCCGCTGAGTCCAGGACCAAAACGCAGGTGCCCCCTTGCAAAAACAGGTTGTTTTATCATAGATAGGAGGAGGCACTTGCGTTTTTGGGCTGGGGCTCGGCAGCAATCTGGGGGGGGGGGGCAGAAAGACTGCCAATGTTTGGGAGGGGTGGGGGCATTATAATGCCCATTTAAGACAGCCTCCACCCCTACATTCTAACAAAAAGAGAATCCCTGGTGTCAAGTGGGCTTTCTGCCCCCCCGGGGGGCAGATCAGGGTTGGTAACCCCCACCTGACTCCCGGGGGCAGAAAAACTGTCCCTTTTGTGTTGGGGGTGGGGGCATTGGTATGCCCATTGTGGGCAGCCCCCACCCCCCTTTTATAATAAAAAAACATCCCTGGAGCCTAATGAGCTCTCTGCCCCCACCTCCCGGGGAAGGCAGATCGGGGGCTATTGCCCTTATCTACACCCCTGGGGGGGGGCAGAAAGACTGTTGCAAATGTTTGGGAGGGGTGGGGGCATTATAGTGCCGATTTAGGGCAGCCCCCACCCCCAAGTATAAAAAATAAATAATAATCCCTGGTGTCTGTTATTACCCCCGGAGCGACGGGGGTAATAACTCCCACCTGCCTCCCGGGGGGGGCAGAAAGACTGTCCCTTTTGTGTTGGGGTGGGGGCATAGGCATGCCGATTGTGGGCAGCCCCCACCCCTCTTATATAAAAATAATAATCATCCCTGGTAACTAGTGGATTTTTTGCCCCCTGGCGGGGCAGATCGGGGGCTATTGCCCCCTTCTGCACCCCTGGGGGAGAGCAGAAAGACTGTGCCAATTCTTGGGAGTGGTGGGGGCATTATAATGCCCATTTAGGGCAGCCCTCACCTCTAAAGTAAAAAGAAAAAAGAAAAAAAAAAAAAGAACCCCTGGGGCCTAGTGTGCTTTCCAGGATGACAACCCCCATCTGCCTCCCAGAGGGGCAGAAAGACTATCCCTTTTGTGTTGGGGGATTGGCATGCCCATTGTGGGCAGCCCCCACCCCTCTTTCATAAATTTATTTTTTAAAACGACCATCCCTGGAGCCTAGTGGGCTTTCTGCCCCCGGGGGGGGCAGATCGGGGCTAATAACCAAGCTAGGGCCCCCATCTGCACCTCAGGGATGGCAGAAAGACTGTTGCTAATTTTTAGGAGGGGTGGGGGCATTATTATGCCCATTTAGGACAGCCCCCACCCCAAAGCATTAAAATAAATCCCTGGTGTCTAGTGTGCTGTCTGCCCCCCCCCCCGGGGAGCAGATTGGGGGCTCCTGCACTCATCTGCCTCCCGGGGAGAGCAGAAAGACTCACTTTGCCCAAATAACTATGGGAGGAGCAAAAGCCCTTGCCCAAGGGGCTGCTCACCCCTCCCTGGTGCCTAGTGGGTGGATCCCTGCTCGGAGATCGCCATCCTGGGGCAATCCCCAAGTAGGGATCCACTAGGAAGGGGTACAATTGGAGAGGGGAGATGCTCCTCTGTCCAATGGTACCTCTTCCGTGTGATTCGGTGCTCGGGGGCTGAGATAGCCCTTCGAGCACCGAAGCAATGATACTGAAACTAGCAGATCGGCTCATTTCAGTTTTAGATGTAATGAAGACAGTGCGCCATGCACGCGATCGACATTACATATGAAGGAAAAAAAAAAAATGCCTCTGGAGTTTGGGGAAGCTCTTCCCCACCACCCGAGGCCAAAAAAAAAAAGAAAGGAAATCCCGCAGCAGAAAACAGCCGAGGGATTCTGCGGTGGTGTGCCTAGGACGTAACGGTTACGTCCATGGCACGGAACAGGTTAAGTGGATTAACGTTTTTTGGGAAAGTTTCCTGAAGATTCGTCAAACAGAACCGTTATTCATTGTTAACTCTGACCTAATTCCAACTGTACACTGGCATCCCCCAACTGTGAGAGAGAGAGAGATATATACACACACCCACACATATATACACACAAACATATATATACATACACACAAATATACACACACACAGATATATATATACACACACACACATATAGATATATACACACACAGATATACACACACATATAGATATATACACACACATATAGATATATACACACACATATAGATATATACACACACATATAGATATATACACACACATATAGATATATACACACACATTATCTACTGGCAGTCGCCAGTAGATAGTTTATAGTTACAACCTATTATCCATAGGAAATCCGCGACATTCTATTTGAAATAACTCTCTTGCCGGTTGACGTATCTTCGCAAAATTTTCAAACTTTGTGGGGCGCTCCGGTCCGCTCCTACCCTGAAAGTCTCGGGGGATTCGTCAAGCGGGGGCCGAGAAAAAGGGGGGTCCCAAAACGTGTTTTCCCCATGCAATTTTCCATAGGAAACTTTAGACAAGGCTACAGCCCGAACTGCTGAACGGAATTACACCAAATTTGGCAAAGAGGTAGTTCTTGGTTCAGAAAGAACCCTTTTTGTTAAATGGTGTAAATCCGTTCAGTAGTTGCTGAGAAAATCAAAAGTAAAAAGATAGATATATCTATGGCCGCGTCGGATTCGCGCACCCTCCCGATCACGAGCTGCATGCTAATTGGCTGTCAACACTCCAAATCAGGAAGTGTTGGCAGCCATTTTAGAAACAAGTGCACAAAGCGCACAAAGGGGGCAGGGTAGAAACACCCTGACCCCCTAGTTCTGCTCAGGGGGTCCCACAAGGACCCCTGGGCAAAACATTTTTTTTTTTTTTTTAAATCGGCAGGATGCGCTCAGGTTGCGCGAATCCTGCCGAGTAAAATCGAAGCGCGGTCTCCCGCGCTTCGATAGCATTGGCCCCGGGTGGGCCAAGTCCCGGGGGCATGCTGGGGGGTTAATATTATGTGTGGGGGCCTCTAAGGCCCCCAAGCCCCGGGGACCACCACCCCCGGGGCTTTATGTATAATGGTGCGGAGGGCTCTGAGCCCTCCCGCAGCCCCGGGGACCGCCACCTCCCCGCCCGGGGCTTCTTTTATTTTTGAAAAACCTGTGTGGGGGGGCTCCAGCCCCCCCACACGCCCCGGGGACCACCACCTCCCCGGGGCACTAAGAAGAATTACAATGGGGGTCCGTTTTGGATCCCCAAGCCCCGGGGACCACCACCTCCCCGGGGCTTTCAAAATGCAAGGAGGGGGGCCGCGCGGCCCCCTCCTGGAGCCTGTGGTGGCCCTGGGGACCGCCACCCCCAGGGCCGGCTCCTGCAGTGTCCCGGGGTGCCGACCCCGGGACACTGCTGTTTGCAATGACAGGACGGGAGCCTCGCGGCTCCCGTGCTGTCATTGCAAACTGCTTGGATATTGGAAGAGAGAGCAGGAAACCTGCTCTCTCTTCCAATATCCAAAGCTGATTGCTTTCCACATGGGGAGCAGCATGTTAGCTGCTCCCCATGTGTAGCAATGCCGGCTCCCGTAGGACACGGGAGCCGGCGGGACTGTGGGGGGTTTGGGGACCCCCACAGTCCCCAACGAGAGGCCAGGCCCCGGGGATGGGGTCCCCGGGGCCATAGGTGGCCACGGAGGGGGCCACGCAGCCCCCCTCCCAAAGGTAAAAAAAGTAAAAAAAAAAAAAGTGCAAGGCCGGCCCCGGGGATGGGGTCCCCGGGGCCTTAAATGGCCTGAGGAGGGGGCCACGCAGCCCCCTCCAAATAAAAAAAAAGAGGCCATGCCCCGGGGATGGGGTCCCCGGGGCCAATACAGGCCCAGGGAAGGGGGGCCACGCGGCCCCCTTCCCGTTTTTTTTTTTAATTTTAATTTTAAAAAGAGGGGTAAGGCCCTGGGGGATGGGGTCCCCAGGGCCTAAAAATAGGAAAAAGGAAGGGGGCTACACAGCCCCCCTTCAGGGGGGGAAAACAACAACAACAAAAAACGATCGGGTCCGCAGGCCCCGCCCTTCCTTCACCACTCTGCAAACGCGCCCCTGGCGCGTTTGCAGAGGGGAACGAATTCCCCTTGAATACTGGGGTCCCTGGGGGCCAACTAGCCCACCAGGAACCTCCAGTATGCGCCAGGGGCTGCCTTGCAGAGAGGTGTACAGAGGCCACGCCCCTTTTTACACCTCTCTGCAACGCAGCTCTGTGGCGCTTTTTGGAGGTATATGGTGGGCTAGTTGCACCCCAGGGACCCTCAGGATTCAAGGGGAGTTAATCCCCCGACTTAAAACGCGGCGCGCGTTTGCACAGTGGTGAAGGGAGGGGGCGGGGCTTCAGGTGACATGTGTGCAAACAGGCCCCGTGGCGCGTTTTAAGATGGGGAATTTAACACCGCCACTCATCCATAGAGGTACTCACACACCTAGTCAGTCATGCAAATAATTAAACACACTGCCATTTACTCACCTATACAGTTATACACACACCAGCTCACTTAATCATACAAATACTAGCACATTGTTACGCTCTTATACAATCACTGATACAAGCACACACTCATCCATACAGCCACTATCACAATCACTCACTCTCGCTTATAGCTATTTATATACTCCAATACACATATATACTGCCTTTCACATATGTAGTTACTCACACATGTACCACTGGGACATACATTCACTCACTAACACACTCTTACACACACTTACCCACCCATACAGTCTATCACAGATGCACTCTTGAAACCATCCACCCAGTGAATCACCCACTCACACATCTATGCACAGTCGCACACACCCCATCCACACAAACACTCAGGCACCCATACAGATACTCAGACAACAAATCAATAACTCTTATAGACACTCATGTAGCTATTCACAAACCCATGCAGCCACTTACACAGCAACAGACAGATACAGACATTAACCCAGTTTAGTCACTAACCCATGCATTCAGTAAGATACGTTTAATCACTCACTTATAGAATTAGTCACGCACCTACTAAATCATCCATACACACACTTATACACCCACTCATTCTTCAATACGCCTTTCCCTATATATATTAAAAATATTTAAACTTTACAGAAACACACAGTCACTGGATGATGTCATCAGTGATGTAATTTGAGATGTCATCAGTGATGTCATCAGTGATGTCACTGACCATGTCATGAGTGATGTAATATGTGACGTCATCAGCAGTGCATTGCGGGGGCGCGAGTTATAGTTAGCTGAACTAACTATAACGGGGGAATTTCACGGGTTTTGTACGAGTGCAATGTCCAACTAACTATAACTGTCCCTAAAACCTATGGTTTTTTTCAGTGAATATATATATATATATACACACACACACATATATGTATCTATTTGTCTACATCTATACCACAGATGCATACATGTACATACAGTCAATGTATATTGTATATCATATGTTTGTGGGCATTTGAGTACCTCCTTTTCTAAAATGATCAAGTGGTTTATAGACAAATTTGAGGAGCAGTAACTTGGACGCAGTGATGCCATTTGAGATATCACTGAGGTCATCAATTATGTCATTTGAGATACCATGTATGATTTAATATGTGAGGTTATAAGCAGTGCATGGCAGAGGGCAAGTTATAGTTGTCTCACTGAACAACAAAAGGTAAATTTCAGTGCTTTTTTGTTTTTTAGGCGCAAGCATATGTATTGCTGTAGATTCACATGTGTGCAAGTTATTTTTCTTCGAAGAATTCTTCTAGAGTCACGAGGTACTGTGACTCCACCTCTTCCTTGCAATGTCATAGTCATCGGCTCTACTGTTCGATTGTTTTCTACATGGCGGATGAGGCTGGAGCAAAGCGATACAGGAGTGAGAGAGAAAGATGACCATGCAAGGGAAGTAAGAAGGAGTGGTAACTGCAACAGTCAGAGGCATCCGAGGAGGAAGAAACCGAAGCTTACAGGGTAACATTTTCTGTTCAAGTCATGAGTAGCTGTAGACACATATGCTGTGCATAGACTATAAAGCAGTCCTCCCCCAAGCAGTGGCTAGCCTGTGTATGTTGCATAAGACTGAAAATGGGTAAATAATACAGCCAGACTTACATTGGCTTGTTGGCAGGCTAGTACATCCACAGAGTAGTGTTTAGTTGAAAGTATTGTGTAGACCAAGTAGCTGATTTACAAATGTCTGATATTAGGATGTTCTAGAGGAAGGACAAAGGCCCCTTTCTTCCTGGTAGAGTGGGATCTGGGGGAGCAGGCAAAACTCTTAGCTTTTGCTAAACAGATTTGGATGTATTTAACTATCCATCTGGCTATGCCCGATTTTGATAAGGACCTCCCATTATGCGGTTCAGAAAAAGCAACAAACAGTTGTTGAGTTTTCCGAAAGGGCTTCATTCTATCCACATAGTACATTAAGGCTCATATGACGTTGAAGGTATGAAGAGCCCTTTCTGCAACTGAGTTAGGCAGTGGAAAGAAAACTGGAAGTTCTATAGACTTGTTAACGTGGAAAGGAGAGACAACCTTAGGAAGAAATTTAAGTATTGGAGCTCACTAACACATCTCAATATAGTGACAGCTACCAGGAAAGCTACCTTCCAAGAAAGATATTGTAAAGGGCTTGACTGAAGGGGCTCAAACAATGGACCAATAAGTCTTGTAAGGACAATGTTAAGATTTCACACTGGGGCCGGAGGCACCCGAGGAGGAATGACTCTTTTGAGTCCTTCTATAAAAGCTTTAAAAATCCTAAAGAGAGAGACATGTTGTCTATTTTGGAGATAAGTAGCCACAGCAGCCAAATGTAGCCGAGTGGAGGTGAAGGCTAGTCCACATGTTAGGAGGTAGTAGTAGGTAACAAACAATGCTCTGAATGCTGGCTGCTAAGGGGTCAATCTAGTTTGAAAGGCAGCAGCAGAAAAACCTTTTACATTTGGCAGCATAGCAGGCACAGGTAGTAGGCATTCATGCTTCTTTACGGATGCTCATGCATTCAGGAGGTAGGTGGAGGTATCCAAAATCTAAGACTTCAGGAGCCAGATCGCAAGGTCGAGACACAAGGGGTCGGGTGCCTGATTTCTCCATGGTTCTGCATGAGAAGGTCCAGCCTGTTAGGGAGCCTCTTGTGCAGAACCATGAAAGCTCAATAAGAGCGGTGAAACACTGCTGTCTGGTCCATGTTGGAGTCACTAGGATGAGGGTGAGAGGTTTGCCGCAGCCTCCAAATCACAAATTGAATGAGGGGGAGAGGTGGAAAAGTGTAGGCAAATATCCCTGACCAGTTCATCCAGAGTACATTGCCCATGGACTGTGGGAATCTGGGGGTGATGTTTTGTGTTTTCTGCTGTGGTGAAGAGCCCCATGCCCCGAGACCCCCCAGCTCTGGAAATACCGCCATAGGACTCCCAGGTGGAGTTCCAAATCGTGGACTTGCTGCCGCATCCCGTTGGTCGGCAAAGTCGTTGTCCACTCCTGGGAGGTACTCTGCCAACAAGTGGATCTTGTGGTGGAGGGCCCAGGGCCAGATGGTCTGAGCTAGCAGAGAAAGCTGGGGAGAACGAGTGCTTCCCGGTTTCTAAATGTAATACATGGCTGTCATGCTGTTCGTTCACACAAGGACTACTTTGCCTACTATGTGGGGAAGTAAGGCCTTGAGGTCTAGATGGACAGCTAACAACTCCAGATAGTTGATGTGGAGATCCCTGTAACTGGGATCACACTGATCCTGCACAGTCAGGTTTTGTAGATGCGCCCAAAGCCAGTGAGAGATGCGTCCATTGTAATGGTGATCTGCAGAACCAGGTCGAGAAACAATTACCCCTGCAACAAGTTGTTTGTGTTCCACCACTGCATAGAGCAATGAGTGCGCCAGCTGATCAACACTAGATCTTGCCAATGACCCTCGACCTGAGACCACCGATGCGATAAGCATTCCTGCAGTAGGCGCATGTGCAATCTTCCATGGGGTACTATGGCGATGCAGGAGGTCATCATGCCTAGTAGGCGAATGACTGTCCGGACTGTGACCTATTGATTAGGCTGAAAGAGAGCGCAACGCATGGAAGGACTGTATTCTTGCCAGACTGGGATAGGCTTTGCCGACCTCTGCATTAAGGATGGCTCCTAGAAAGGGTTGAATTTGAAGGGGCTGGGAATGGAATTTTACAGCGTTGATGATAAATCCCAGTTTGTGAAGCAAGTCTATAGTGACTTGAGTGTGTACACAGCACTGCTGTTGCGCTGCGCTTTATATCTGCCAATCATCTAGGTGTGGGAAAACATGAATTCCTGGACTTCGCAGGTGCGCAGCTACTACTGCAAGGCATTTTTTTTAGTATTAAATCTGTTTTTTATTAACAGAACACAACCAAAAGACATAAGCCGAAGGCCTACAACCCATCCGGCCGGCTGGCTGCTTGTTGTGCGTACTGTTAGGCAATGGGCGATAGAAAGCTGTTCAATTTTAACACAGCAAGCCGCCTACAACCCAATCGGGCCGGCCGCGTCATAAGAGCTTAGCTCCTGAACAAGAAGCATATGCAAGGGACTGTGTCAGCTCAGATGCAAGACGTTCAGGGCCGGGTAAAGGGGTCCACTGTGGACCACGGCTAAGAGGGGTGTTCCAACAGTGAACAACAAATTCAACGATACATAAAAGGAAAACCCCTGAATCCCCCCACCCCCTACCCCTCTCCTCAGTGTGCTAAACAAAAGAAAAGAAAATCCCCAAAAAGATCCATACGGCAGTGTCGTTGCACCAGTGACCCTTGTTGCAGTGGGAACATCGCACTATGTTAACTGGAGTCGCTAGTAATGAACCTTCTAAGGGGCATATGCAGTAGTGTCCGGCACCAGGTTGAGGATGCGGAGGTATTGTGGGCAGGTCAATTCGCGGAATTCAGTGGAGAAGATAGTCAGAAAGGGGGCCCAGATTTTAGCATAATCCTTGACTTTCCCCGCCGCAACCATTGAGAGCCTTTCCATTGCCAGCAGGTTCCATAGTTGATGGAGCCAGTGAGTGTGGTCAGGGACGCTGTCTGATTTCCATCTAGCTGTTATGACCCTATGTGCCGCATTTAGCGCAAGCGCCATCTGCCGTCCCCTAGTCGAATGTAAAGGAAAGGTGAGCGCATTAGGGAGGCCCAGGAGGGTGTAGGCGGGGAACCGGGGTATGGTGGTGTTGAAGGCCTGGTCTATATCGTCAAGGATCTGATCCCAGTAGCGTGTAAGCTTCGGGCAGTGCCATAACAAGTGTATGAGCGTCCCAGGATTACCACACCCCCTCCAACAGAGACCATCGCACTGCGCCTGCCATTTAGAGAGTCGGTCAGGGGTATAATACCAATATGTAGCAATTTTATAGGCTGTCTCCGTGTGGCCCGCAGAGTACGTAGTATGGTGTGCCCTATGGTAAATGTCTTCCCACTCCTTATCAGTAAGTGTGCGCTCTATCTCCGCCTCCCAGCGCCTCTGTCCAGCATTGCGAGTCGATGTAGGGGCCGAGGCAAGAAAGGAATAGAGTTCGGAAATAAGGCTTTTGTCGCTTATTTTGTTGAGTATCCATTTCTCAAACGGCTTCATTGGCCGGAAGGCCCGGGAGCGTGTCCCAGAGCCCGAGATCCAGTGGACCATCTGGGAGTGCAGGTAAAGTTCAGTATCGGGTAAGTGGTAATCGGTCTGCAAGTCCATGAAGGGAATAATTCCCTGGATGTCAAACAAGTGGCCCACACGTTTACAGCCCTCCTCCAACCATCGCCCTGCAGCTTTGGTGTTTTCTCCTGGTGGGAAGGCAGGATTCGAGAAAAGCGGAGACATCGGAGACGGGAAGGAGGTCAGGTTGGCCCTATGTGAGACCCTGTCCCAAACGACCATGGTGGGTCGTGTGACTGGCGAGGAGTATAGGCCCCACGCCCGCGCCGCCCGCGGCAACCAAGCCTCTCGCCAAATGTGGTGGCCCGCAACCGTCTGATCCATAAAGAGCCAGTGTTTCTCTGTCAGGGGGCGATTCCACTCCACCAAGTAGCGTAGTAGGGAGGCTTGAAAATATCGCGTGATATTGGGGAAGGCTAACCCTCCAGCTCCCTTGGCCCGCTGGAGCTGCGTTTTACGCAGGCGCAGTGAGACCGAGCCCCAGACAAAGCTCTCCAGAGCCGACTGAACCTGCTGTAAGATAAGAAGCGGGGGTTCCAGCGGGAGCGTCTGGAACAGGTATAGAGCACGCGGCAGAACATTCATCTTCACCGCAGATAATCTCCCAAACCACGACATGGGAAGGCGGCGCCAGCGTAGAAGGTCTGCGCGGATGCGAGAGAAGAGAGCGGAGTAGTTGGCCTCTGCCGTTTTCGCCAGGCTAGAGTGGAGGGTCAGACCAAGATACACAATTCCTTTTGAGGCCCAATCAAAGGGGAAGTGGAGTTTAAGAATCTCCTCCGTTTGGGGGCTGGTGGTGGGATTGAGTACTTGAGATTTCTGTGTATTGATTTTGAAGCCCGAGAACTGACCGAATAGTTCAAGGTCCTGCATAACGGCCGGGAGCGATGACAGGGGGTGCGTAACGGAAAAGATAATGTAATCTGCATATAGACTAATTAGATGGTGGTCCGAGCCGAAAGGGATGCCCTGCGCCAAAGGGTTATCCCGAAGCCGCTGCGCCAGGGGCTCCATATACAGGGCAAAAAGCAGGGGGGAAAGGGGACATCCCTGTCGCGTGCCTCTACCCACCGCGAATTGGTCAGATAGTAAACCATTGACTCTGACCGCTGCTTGGGGAGCAGTGTAAATGCTGGCAATCCAGCGTCGAAACCTGGGCCCCACTCCGAAGCGCTCCAAGGTGGCGAAGAGATACGGCCAGTGTACGCGGTCGAAAGCCTTCTCGGCATCGATTGCTAACAGAAGGGCCTCCTCCCTCGACCGTTGCACTTTGTCCATCAGGTGACAGATGCGCTTGGTGTTGTCCCCACACTGTCGTCCAGGGCTAAAACCGGATTGGTCTGGGTCCACAAGATCCGGCATATGGGGATTCAGCCTCTGTGCTAAAATGCTGGAAAACAATTTCGCATCTATATTCAACAGGGAGATCGGTCGGTAGGAACTACAAGAGTCAGGGTCTTTGCCCGGCTTAACCCCTTCGCTGCTAGGCCTTTTCCCCTCCTGTGCTAAGCCTTTTTTTGGCTATTTGGGGTAGTGCGCGCTTAGGCCCCTGTAACTTTTTGACCACATAAGGTATCCATGCCAAATTTGCGTCCTTTTTTTCTAACATCATGGGGATTGTAAAGGTACCCAGGGTTTGTGGATTCCCCTGGAGGGGACCCAGAAATTAGTCAAAATACAGCTAAATTTTGTTTTTTTTTGAAAAAGGCAAAAAAAGGGCTACAGATGAAAGAGTCTTGATTTTCCCTGCAAATGGCATCAAAAAGGGGTTGTGGGGATGAAATCACCATCTTCCCAGCTTTCAGGGACAAGCAGACTTTTGTCAGAAAACCAACTTTTTTTACACAGTTTTGGCATTTTTCTGGGACATAGCCTATTTTTGCTATTTTTTGTGCTTTCAACCTCCTTCCAGTTAATGGTAGAAATGGGTATGAAACCAATAATGGATCCTGGAAAGCCATACATTTATGAAAAGTAGACAAAATTCTGAATTCAGCAAGGGGTCATTTGTGTAGATCCTTAAAGTTTTCCTTATAGAAACTAACAGTTAAATAAAGGAAAAATTGAAAATTAGTTGAAAAAAACAGCCATTTGTGTCAACGTTTTCACCTGTAACTTCTTCTAATTATGACAGCTATTTGAAGGCAATATACCGTTATATCCGCTGGACCTTTCTGGTTGTGGGGATATATAGGACTTGTAGGTTCACCAAGAACCCGACGAACCCAGAGCCAATAATTGAGCAACATCTTGCAATGATTTTTTTTTAAGTACCGGGTATATAGCAATTATTTTGGGAAAATGTATACATGGAAAAATTGTTATGAAAGACACCTATGTATTTCTGAAATGGGAACAAAATGTAGATTTTAGAAACAGTAGATATTTGCACATTTCCGAAATTGGGAGTACCCATACTAGCATGAGAATTATAGGTCATTTTTCAAAATGACTTCTTTTTACACATTGTCTTTCATTTGGAAGGCAGAAATGCATCGAAAGTCAATAGGTAATAACAGTTGCTCTACAATTCTGTGTTACCCTAAGTCTCCCGATAAAAATGGTACCTCACTTGTGTGGGTAGCCCTTGTGCCCACAACAGGAAATGGCTCAAAATGCAACGTGGACGTACCACATTTTCACAATGAAAAATTACCCTTTTTTTGCAAAGTGCCTAGGTGTAGTTTTTGAACCCTAGCTCTGCCGGCACCTAGGGAAACCTAGCAAACCTATACATTTTTGAAAACTAGACACCCAGGGGAATCCAGGATGGGGTGACTTGACTGCCTCCCACCAGGTTCTGTTACCCAGAATCCCTTGCAAACAAACAATTGTCAAAAAAACCACATTTTCCCCACATTTCTGTGGTGGAAAGTTCTGGAATCTGCGTGGATCCACAAATTTCCACCCACCCCGCGTTCCCCAAAGTCTAACGAGAAAAATGGTACCTCACTTGTGTGGGTCGGCCTAGTGCCTGCGACAGGAAACGGCGCAAAACGCAACGTGGTCACACCTCAATTTCGCAGTGAAAAATGACCCTTTTTTGGCAAAGTGCCTAGCTGTAGTTTTTGAACCCTAGCTCTGCCGGCACCTAGGGAAACCTAGCAAACCTATACATTTTTGAAAACTAGACACCCAGGGGAATCCAGGATGGGGTGACTTGACTGCCTCCCACCAGGTTCTGTTACCCAGAATCCCTTGCAAACATAAAAAATTGTCAAAAAACCACATTTTCCCCACATTTCTGTGGTGAAAAGTTCTGGAATCTGCGTGGATCCACAAATTTCCACCCACCCCGCGTTCCCCAAAGTCTTACGAGAAAAATGGTACCTCACTTGTGTGGGTCGGCCTAGTGCCTGCGATAGGAAACGGCGCAAAACGCAACGCGGTCACACCTCAATTTCGCAGTGAAAAATGACCCTTTTTTGGCAAAGTGCCTAGCTGTAGTTTTTGAACCCTACCTCTGCCGGCACCTAGGGAAACCTAGCAAACCTATACATTTTTGAAAACTAGACACCCAGGGGAATCCAGGATGGGGTGACTTGACTGCCTCCCACCAGGTTCTGTTACCCAGAATCCCTTGCAAACATAAAAAATTGTCCAAAAAACACATTTTCCCCACATTTCTGTGGTGGAAAGTTCTGGAATCTGCGTGGATCCACAAATTTCCACCCACCCCGCGTTCCCCAAAGTCTTACGAGAAAAATGGTACCTCACTTGTGTGGGTCGGCCTAGTGCCTGCGACAGGAAACGGCGCAAAGCGCAACGCGGTCACACCTCAATTTCGCAGTGAAAAATGACCTTTTTTTTTGCAAAGTGCCTAGCTGTAGTTTTTGAACCCTACCTCTGCCGGCACCTAGGGAAACCTAGCAAACCTATACATTTTTGAAAACTAGACACCCAGGGGAATCCAGGATGGGGTGACTTGACTGCCTCCCACCAGGTTCTGTTACCCAGAATCCCTTGCAAACATAAAAATTGTCAAAAAAACACATTTTCCCCACATTTCTGTGGTGGAAAGTTCTGGAATCTGCGTGGATCCACAAATTTCCACCCACCCCGCGTTCCCCAAAGTCTAACGAGAAAAATGGTACCTCACTTGTGTGGGTCGGCCTAGTGCCTGCGACAGGAAACGGCGCAAAACGCAACGTGGTCACACCTCAATTTCGCAGTGAAAAATGACCCTTTTTTGGCAAAGTGCCTAGCTGTAGTTTTTGAACCCTAGCTCTGCCGGCACCTAGGGAAACCTAGCAAACCTATACATTTTTGAAAACTAGACACCCAGGGGAATCCAGGATGGGGTGACTTGACTGCCTCCCACCAGGTTCTGTTACCCAGAATCCCTTGCAAACATAAAAAATTGTCAAAAAAACCACATTTTCCCTACATTTCTGTGGTGGAAAGTTCTGGAATCTGCGTGGATCCAAAAATTTCCACCTACCCCGCGTTCCCCAAAGTCTTACGAGAAAAATGGTACCTCACTTGTGTGGGTCGGCCTAGTGCCTGCGACAGGAAACGGCGCAAAACGCAACGCGGTCACACCTCAATTTCGCAGTGAAAAATGACCCTTTTTGGCAAAGTGCCTAGCTGTAGTTTTTGAACCCTAGCTCTGCCGGCACCTAGGGAAACCTAGCAGACCTATACATTTTTGAAAACTAGACACCCAGGGAATCCAGGATGGGGTGACTTGACTGCCTCCCACCAGGTTCTGTTACCCAGAATCCCTTGCAAACATAAAAAAGTGTCCAAAAAAACACATTTTCCCCACATTTCTGTGGTGGAAAGTTCTGGAATCTGCGTGGATCCACAAATTTCCACCCACCCCGCGTTCCCCAAAGTCTTACGAGAAAAATGGTACCTCACTTGTGTGGGTCGGCCTAGTGCCTGCGACAGGAAACGGCGCAAAACGCAACGCGGTCACACCTCAATTTCGCAGTGAAAAATGACCTTTTTTTTTGCAAAGTGCCTAGCTGTAGTTTTTGAACCCTACCTCTGCCGGCACCTAGGGAAACCTAGCAAACCTATACATTTTGAAAACTAGACACCCAGGGGAATCCAGGATGGGGTGACTTGACTGCCTCCCACCAGGTTCTGTTACCCAGAATCCCTTGCAAACATAAAAAATTGTCAAAAAAACCACATTTTCCCCACATTTCTGTGGTGGAAAGTTCTGGAATCTGCGTGGATCCACAAATTTCCACCCACCCCGCGTCCCCCAAAGTCTTACGAGAAAAATGGTACCTCACTTGTGTGGGTCGGCCTAGTGCCTGCGACAGGAAACGGCGCAAAACGCAACGTGGTCACACCTCAATTTCGCAGTGAAAAATGACCCTTTTTGGCAAAGTGCCTAGCTGTAGTTTTTGAACCCTAGCTCTGCCGGCACCTAGGGAAACCTAGCAAACCTATACATTTTTGAAAACTAGACACCCAGGGGAATCCAGGATGGGGTGACTTGACTGCCTCCCACCAGGTTCTGTTACCCAGAATCCCTTGCAAACATAAGAAATTGTCCAAAAAAACACATTTTCCCCACATTTCTGTGGTGGAAAGTTCTGGAATCTGCGTGTATCCACAAATTTCCACCCACCCCGCGTTCCCCAAAGTCTTACGAGAAAAATGGTACCTCACTTGTGTGGGTCGGCCTAGTGCCTGCGACAGGAAACGGCACAAAACGCAACGTGGTCACACCTCAATTTCGCAGTGAAAAATGACCCTTTTTTGGCAAAGTGCCTAGCTGTAGTTTGTGAACCCTAGCTCTGCCGGCACCTAGGGAAACCTACCAAACATACACATTTCTGAAAAGTAGACACCCGGGGGCTTCCAGGGAGGTATGGCTTGCGTGGATCCCCCAACGTTTCCTTACCCAGAATCCCCTGCAAACCTCAATTTTAGCTGAAAAAATCACTTTTTCACACATTTGTGTGTGGGAAAGTGTGGCATCACTGGCCTCACACAAATTTCCTACCACCCAGCGTTCCCCCAGGTCTCCCGATAAAAATGGTGCCTCACTTGTGTGGGAGGCCCAAGTACCCGTGACAGGCAAGGGCCCACAACGTAGTGAGGCGACCTCAAAATTGCCTATCTCAAAACCACCTGGTTTTGCAAGGGGGTCACCTGGGTTTTGGCCCCGTGCTCGGCGGCCATCTAGGGAAACCTACCAAACCCACACATTTCTGAAAAGTAGACACCCGGGGGCTTCCAGGAGGTATGGCTTGCGTGGATCCCCCAACGTTTCCTTACCCAGAATCCCTTGCAAACCTCAATTTTAGCTGAAAAAAATCACTTTTTTCACACATTTGTGTGTGGGAAAGTGTGGCATCACTGGCCTCACACAAATTTCCTACCACCCAGCGTTCCCCAGGTCTCCCGATAAAAATGGTGCCTCACTTGTGTGGGAGGCCCAAGTACCCGCGACAGGCAAAGGCCCACAACGTAGTGAGGCGACCTCAAAATGGCCTTTCACAAAACCACCTGGTTTTGCAGGGGGTCACCTGGGTTTTGGCCCTGTGCTCGGCGGCCATCTAGGGAAACCTACCAAACCCACACATTTCTGAAAAGTAGACACCCGGGGGCTTCCAGGGAGGTATGTTTTGCGTGGATCCCCCAACGTTTCCTTACCCAGAATCCCTTGCAAACCTCAATTTTAGCTGAAAAAATCACTTTTTTCACACATTTGTGTGTGGGAAAGTGTGGCATCACTGGCCTCACACAAATTTCCTACCACCCAGCGTTCCCCCAGGTCTCCCAATAAAAATGGTGCCTCACTTGTGTGGGAGGCCCAAGTACCCGCGACAGGCAAGGGCCCACAACGTAGTGAGGCGACCTCAAAATGGCCTTTCACAAAACCACCTGGTTTTGCAAGGGGGTCACCTGGGTTTTTGGCCCTGTGCTCGGCGGCCATCTAGGGAAACCTACCAAACCCACACATTTCTGAAAAGTAGACACCCGGGGGCTTCCAGGGAGGTATGGCTTGCGTGGATCCCCCAACGTTTCCTTACCCAGAATCCCTTGCAAACCTCAATTTTAGCTGAAAAAATCACTTTTTTCACACATTTGTGTGTGGGAAAGTGTGGCATCACTGGCCTCACACAAATTTCCTACCACCCAGCGTTCCCCCAGGTCTCCCGATAAAAATGGTGCCTCACTTGTGTGGGAGGCCCAAGTACCCGCGACAGGCAAGGGCCCACAACGTAGTGAGGCGACCTCAAAATTGCCTATCTCAAAACCACCTGGTTTTGCAAGGGGTCACCTGGGTTTTGGCCCCGTGCTCGGCGGCCATCTAGGAAACCTACCAAACCCACACATTTCTGAAAAGTAGACACCCGGGGCTTCCAGGGAGGTATGGCTTGCGTGGATCCCCCAACGTTTCCTTACCCAGAATCCCTTGCAAACCTCAATTTTAGCTGAAAAAATCACTTTTTCACACATTTGTGTGTGGGAAAGTGTGGCATCACTGGCCTCACACAAATTTCCTACCACCCAGCGTTCCCCAGGTCTCCCGATAAAAATGGTGCCTCACTTGTGTGGGAGGCCCAGAGTACCCGCGACAGGCAAGGGCCCACAACGTAGTGAGGCGACCTCAAAATTGCCTATCTCAAAACCACCTGGTTTTGCAAGGGAGTCACCTGGGTTTTGGCTCCGTGCTCGGCGGCCATCTAGGAAACCTACCAAACCCACACATTTCTGAAAAGTAGACACCCGGGGCTTCCAGGGAGGTATGGCTTGCGTGGATCCCCAACGTTTCCTTACCCAGAATCCCTTGCAAACCTCAATTTTTGCTGAAAAAATCACTTTTTCACACATTTTTGTGTGGGAAAGTGTGGCATCACTGGCCTCACACAAATTTCCTACCACCCAGCGTCCCCCCAGGTCTCCCGATAAAAATGGTGCCTCACTTGTGTGGGAGGCCCAAGTACCCGCGACAGGCAAGGACACAAAACGTTTTGAGGCAACATCAACATTTTTTGATAGGCAATGTTGATGTTGCCTCAAAACGTTTTGTGTCCTTGCCTGTCGCGGTACTTGGGCCTCCACACAAGTGAGGCACCATTTTTATCGGGAGACCTGGGGGACGCTGAGTGGTAGGAAATTTGTGTGAGGCCAGTGATGCCACACTTTCCCACACAAAATGTGTGAAAAAGTGATTTTTTCAGCTAAAATTGAGGTTTGCAAGGGATTCTGGGTAAGGAACGTTGGGGGATCCACGCAAGCCATACCTCCCTGAAGCCCCGGGTGTCTACTTTTCAGAAATGTGTGGGTTTGGTAGGTTTCCCTAGATGGCCGCCGAGCACGGGCCAAAACCCAGGTGACTCCCTTGCAAAACCAGGTGGTTTTGAGATAGGCAATTTTGAGGTCGCCTCACTACGTTGTGGGCCCTTGCCTGTCGCGGTACTTGGGCCTCCCACACAAGTGAGGCACCATTTTATCGGGAGACCTGGAGGAACGCTGGGTGGTAGGAAATTGTGTGAGGCCAGTGATGCCACACTTCCCACACAAAATGTGTGAAAAAGTGAT
The DNA here is from genome assembly GCA_963921515.1 of Calotriton arnoldi. Classification (NCBI taxonomy): domain Eukaryota; kingdom Metazoa; phylum Chordata; class Amphibia; order Caudata; family Salamandridae; genus Calotriton; species Calotriton arnoldi. The sequence goes on along the minus strand of CAWUFW010001541.1, from coordinate 2,003,789 downwards.
TTTTTCAGCTAAAAGTGAGGTTTGCAGGGATTCTGGGTAAGGAACGTTGGAGATCCACGCAAGCCATACCTCCTGAAGCCCCGGGTGAAATGTGTGGGTTTGGTAGGTTTCCCTATGTGGCCGCCGAGCCCCGGGCCAAAAACCCAGGTGACCCCCTTGCAAAACCAGGTCATAATGAGATAATGTGTTGTTTATTTCTGCAGCGTGAAAATTTTGGCACAATATTGCAAGGAAAATGTGACAGACATTTTGAGGTTTGCAGGACATTGTGGGTACCATAACTTGTTGGGATCCACAAGAGAGATATCACCATGTACTCCCATGGGTGTTTCATTTACGACAATATCTACAGTTGGTAGGTTATTCTTAGACGGAATGTACACCTTGGCAGACAGACTAAAAAGACAAAGATTACTGCACAGCCATCTATTCCTCAAGCACACACACATACTGGTTGGATTTGGCACGAGGGCAAGTGATGGTTCAGTATATACAATTTTATTAACAAGAGATTTCACAAAAATGAAATGCACTGTCAATAATTGAAAGGACAAAAAACGGAACCAGTGACTCACAGCTCGTGAGCTGTAAAGCCACGACAAGGCACCAACCGCTTTACAGGCCATTCACACACCTTTCATACGTGATACACACAAGACCATTCACACCCCCAGGCACGAAACAAACATTACAACATTCACAAAAAGGGACAAGGTACACCCTGCTTGAGAAAGACAAAAAAAAATTACTGCACAGCCATCTAATCCTCAAGCACACACACACATACTGGTTGGATTTGGCACGAGGGTGAGTGATGGTTCAGTATATACAATTGTATTAAGTGATTTCACAAAAATGAAATGCACTGTTAATAATTGAAAGGACGAGAAACTGAACCATTGACTCACAGCTCGTGAGCTGTAAAGCCACGACAAGGCACCAACCTCTTTACAGGCCATTCATACACCTTTCATACGTGTGACAAATACAAAACCATTCACACCACCAGCCGCGGGCCCAAGACATTACAACACTCACACCAGCAGACAGCGCCATTCAAGGGCCCATCACTTTCACACGCCCACATTCCTAACACAGCAACCACACAAGCTGATGGATTGCGTGGAGTGTCGCTCGGCTAGCAGTGTGTGTAGTGACCAGCAGCAAGTCACTACTCACACACTGCCAGCCGAGCGCCACTCCACGCACACCGCCAGCCAAGCACCAGCCTACACACACCACCATCACATTTAGGATTTTTTTATACAAAAAGAAAACACAAACAAATTGCAAATAGATACAAATCTACTAACACAAAATCAGAAACATTGCACTAATGCCAACCTTGAAACAGAACAACAATTCTTAAACATTACAGACCAGGCAGTTCACTTTACCACTCATGGTTGCTCCCAATAATTCTTTTGCTTGTGGTACGCTCTATAACAAGCAGGCACACACAGCCCAGGGTTAGAAGGACACTCAGGGCAGTACATACGAGTCTCCTTCCGCGTACCTCTTCGCCAACAGACTCTACATCTCCTAGTGGGAAAGTCTTTTGAGAGTGTAGGAGGAATGTGATCAGGAAAGTGTCGCTCTTTCAATCGAGCCACATCCTCCACCACTCCAACTCTAGGAACACTTGCCTGTTCCACAACAACAAGGCTGCCTATGACAGACTCCTGAAACTGAACAAAAGTCAACTTTGACGCAGGAGAACACTCCTTGAACACAACAAAAGCATTGAAAGTTGCTAAATTGAAGAGATGGATGGCCAACTTCTTATACCAAATGTAAGACTTACGAATAGCAGTGTAAGGTTCCAACCTCTGATCTACTCTATCAACACCACCCATGTGCTTATTGTAGTCTAAAATGCACACAGGTTTGCGCACTTCAGCAATCTGACCCCAAACAGCCACAGGTGAAGTACTCTCATCATGGATGGTAGTCAGCATGTACACATCCCTCCTGTCCACAAATTTCACAGCTAGCAGTTCCTCACTACGCAAGGCACTGCACTGTCCCCTCTGAAGTTTTTGCAAACAAGCTCTTTTGGATAACCTTTACGGTTAGAGCGGATTGTGCCACAAGCAAAAGTGTCCACTTTGAACAATTCCTTAAACAATTGCACAGCAGTGTAGAAGTTATCAAGGTACAAATGGTGGCCTCTGTTAAACAGTCCTCTAGCAAGTTCCCACACAATTTTCTCTGAAACTCCTACTAAAGTGGACGGACAACCAGGGGGGTCAATAGTGGAATCCCTACCAGTGTACACACGCAAATTAAAAACATATCCTGTCCTACTCTCAGACAACATATACAGCTTAATTCCATAGCGTGCCCTCTTGCTAGGAATGTACTGCCTAAAAACCAAATGGCCCTTGAACAGCACCAAAGACTCATCAATAGATATTTCTTTCCCTGGAGTATAGATCTCTGAAAATCGATCTACAAAGTGATCAAGAACAGGCCGAATCTTAAAAAGACGGTCACATTCAGGGTGATCTCGTGGCAACGCCAAACCATTATCAACAAAATGCAGCATCCGAAGCAAAAGTAAATACCGATCACGAGTCATAACTGCAGGAAATATGGCCGTTGCCATCAAGGGACTGGTAGACCAATATGAACCCATGGACGGCTTCCTTATCAAACCCATCAAAAAAGTCAAACCCAAAAACTTCATCTCTTCCAGATTTGTGGGACTCCACCGGGTAGCTCTAGAATGGGGCCTAAGTCTGGCACTGTTGTCCCTCAAAAACTGTTCAGCATACAAATTAGTCTGCTCAACAATCTCACCCAAAAATACATCATCCATAAACAACTGAAAATACTGTATAGGCAAATAATGTTCACAATCCACTCTACACCCTGCATAACCACTAAAGGTAGGCAACACCGGCTGCACCATGTTTGGATCAACCCAGAGTCCAGCACTTCCAGTAGGAAGCCTAGCAGCCCCAGGCTGCAATCCAGATGCCTCTTGCACCATCGGCACAGTAGTATCCTCCTCTAAATCAGGCACTTCATCTGCACTGAGAGTACCTTCATCATCCGATGATTCCATGTGGAGAGAAAACTCACTGCCTGAATCTTCCCCTCCCTCCTCTCCCTCAGACGCACTGTCAGTCTCATAATCCTGCTCAGAGGAAGATTCAAGAAGCAAACCAACCACCTGCTGAGCAGTAATTCTACGGCTAGCCATAATGCTTACTAATAAAGGTTACTTGTCAAACAAGTCAACAACAACAAACCCTTTGTAAAAAAAAAAAGAAATAAACAAAATGTAGCTTTATCACAAAGACCTATATACTCCAACACTATACCACTCACGTGACAGAAGCAGCTAGACTCACCACCACCTACTCTGCACAGACACAGTAAGGATCAACAATATCCTACTAAAAAAGAAGAAGAAAAAGAATTACACATAAGACAATGCAAAACATCACAAAGAATTTCATGCTCTGAACACTAACAAATATGCTGCCATTATGGCACCACTTACAAAAAAATTCATTCATGCATGACAATAATACTCATTTGGAGTACACACAACAAAAAAAAATTTCTTACCAAATAAATGCAATTACGCAAAACTGCAGAACCACAACTGCCGAAACCGCAAACAGGAATCAAAAGCTTTACACTAGAATAAAAAGGAGGAAAAAAACATTACAATCACATATGCAAATAATGCACCAGTCCACACACAATCCACCAGCCAAGCTAAGGGGTAGGTGGGCCTAACAGTATAAATAAAATATTCACACCCGTAAAAGGGGAGCAACCCTTGCCCTTTTGGCCACTCCCCAACACAAAAATTAAAAACCCTGGTGCCTAGTGGGCATTCCTGCTGCACGATCACATGATCGTGCAGCAGGAATGCACAAAAGAGGAATCGGGGGGAAAGGAAAACCCTTTCCTTTCCCTCGATGCCTCTTTTGATACAAACCCCCCCCCCTCCCCGAGCCAAACCTCACCTGATTTCCCAGACGCGCTGGAAGCAAATGGCTTCCAGCGCGTCAGTGAAGAAAGGGAAACCCTCAATGATGTCAGCGCGTGACGTCATTGATGGGGCGAGGGAGGCAGAGGAAGCCCTTCCCCTGCCTCCCCCAAAAAACCTAACGATCAGATTCCCACGGGGAGCGCCAGCGCTTTCCCCGTGGGTGGTCTTATGACGAGCTGGACTCGTCACGAGCACTGTGTGCCATGACGAGTTCAGCTCGTCATAAGCACCGAAGGGGATAAAGGGTCAGAGCAGGATCTCAGCGGCAGACGAGGAGAAGGAACCTCCTGGTCACAGGAACTACACGAGCATTGCGCTCGAGAAATTCAAGGATGCAAAGACCTCCTTCAAGGATTACAGCTAACTTTTCAGGGTGTAAATGGAGAGAAGGCACATCTGCCCTGCATATTTATCCACGAAGATGCCACCGTTTTGTGCAATACCTCTACTCAACTGGAGTACTTTCTACTGGCTAATCAGTAAGTGCTACCTCGTTGGGTAAATGTATAGTGCCTTTCCTACACTACAGCTGCGTAAAGGACCAGAAGAATTGTCTCCAGTGACCTGTGTGTCTGTAACTTTGCCACCGCGCCGAAAGCGCCGGGGTCTTTTGAGTAAGCTGTCCATCATAGTGGGGAAAGGGCGGGCATACGTTGCATACCGCTAGTGTATGTGTGGCGGGGCCAAACGAGCGGGGCTTCTAGGCCCGTTCACATGCCTCTTGTTTATAAAGGGTCAGAGCAGGATCTCAGCGGCAGACGAGGAGAAGGAACCTCATGGTCACAGGAACTACACGAGCATTGCGCTCGAGAAATTCAAGGATGCAAAGACCTCCATCAAGGATTACAGCTAACTTTTCAGGGTGTAAATGGAGAGAAGGCACATATCCACGCTCACCAATTGCGCCCTCCCTCCTCGTGGGCATTCCTGCTGCACGATCACATGATCGTGCAGCAGGAATGCACAAAGAGGCATCGGGGAAAGGAAAACCCTTTCCTTTCCTCGATGTCTCTTTAGAATCAAACCCCCTCCCCGAGCCAAAACTCACCTTATCTTCCCGACGCGCTGGAAGCAAATGGCTTCCAGCGCGTCGGAAGAAAGGGAAACCCTCAATGATGTCAGCGCGCCTCGCGCGCTGACGTCATTGATGGGCGAGGGAGGCAGGGGAAATCCTTCCCCTGCCTTCCCCAAAAAACCCGACGATCGGATTCCCACGGGGAGCGCCAGCGCTTCCCCGTGGAGTGATCTATGACGAGCTGGACTCGTCATGAGCACACGAGCACTGTGTGCCATGACGAGTCCAGCTCGTCATAAGCACCGAAGGGGTTAAGGATGACGGAAATGGAGGCCTGCAACATAGTAGGCGTGAGGGATCCCAAATCCGCAAATGAGTTGAACAGGCGTGTGAGCAAAGGGGCGAGTTCTGTGCAGTAGGTTTTATAAAATATGGCACCAAAGCCGTCCGGCCCTGGGGCCTTTTGTAGCTTCAGCCGGGAAATTGCAGAAATAACTTCCTCAATACGGATAGGCGCTTCCAGGGCAATAGCAGCGCCCCCGAGAGCGGCGTCACCGCGAGTCCCTCAGGTATCCCGTAGGGATCTGCCCGCAACGAGGGTCCGTGGCATAGAGTGAGTTATAAAAGGAGCGAAAGGCAGAGACGATTTGGGTATCGTCGGTAATAAGTCCTCCGGACCCGTCACACAGCGATTTGACAGAGTGCATCTCCTGTTGGCCTCGCAGGCAGTGTGCCAGCATACGTCCCCCTTTATTTGAGGCAACAAAGAATTTATGTTTTAGGCGGATCACCGCATGTTCAGCTCGGTCAAGATCCAGCCGGCGAAGCTGAAGGCGTTCCTTTTCTAGCTGGTGCCAGATACGAGGTGCGCCGTTGCGCTTATGTATAGTCTCTAGTTCTCGGACGGTAGCCTCAAGCTCCGCGCGCTTATCCCGCCTGATTCGGTTCACATGGGCTGCCTTAGCGATAAGTGCCCCACGTGCCACTGATTTAAGCGCTTCCCAGATTGAGGCTAGTGGGGTATCAGCTCTGTCATTGATTGCTATATAGTCGATGATGCATTGTCGAATGCCCGCAACCACCTCCGGAGACCCAAGCAGGGAGTCCCGCAGTCGCCAGCACGGCGAGAAGGCCGAACGTGCGACCTGTATGCGAAGAGTCAAGGTGATGTGAGCATGATCCGAGAGGGAGCGTGCCTCGATAGTGGAGTCCATGGCCATTGACCAAGCCCGCGGGGTTACGAGAAAGTGATCTAGGCGGGCATATGATTTATGCGCGGCGGAGTAGTATGAAAATCTATTTCGTCGGGGTGCAGACTGCGCCAGGCGTCCCTGATCCCGGCATCGCGTAACCACTCCAACCCGTGCGCGGATAAGGCGCCTGCGCCATCCGTACGGGAGCCCGATCGATCCTGTTTGCTGTTCATGACGAGATTTAGGTCGCCCCCACTACTACTGCCCTATCTGGAGAGCTCAGTACGTCCGCACAGGCCTCCAGCAAAAACTTCTCTGGGTGATCATTAGGAGAGTATATGGAAGCCACCGTGTAGAAGGAGGAACCTACTTGGAGTCGCAATGCTAGGAGGCGGCCTTTAATTTCGGAGAATGGCCCCACCACTGTCCCCTTAAAATGCTTGGCAATCAACACGGCCACTCCCCCCCTTTTACTACCCGCAGAGGACCAAAACTGATGAGGAAAGTGGCTGTAGCGCATGCGATGTGTGTCTGACTTCAATAGGTGTGTTTCCTGGATGAGGCAAATGTCCCCCCAGAGTGTTCCAGGAGAGACAAGACTGCCCTACGCTTGACTGGGTTGTTGAGACCCCGGACGTTGAGACTGACTATTTTAAGATCCAGGGGGGAGATAGGTGAGAAGTTCGCTATGCTGCAGCGCCCAACGCTCCGCCACAGAAGGAGGGGGCAAAGCACCACACGCACACAGCTGCCTTGTGGGATATCGAAAAAGGAGCACACTGAGGAGAGAACCCGCCCGACTCTGTGAAAGAAAACAACAATAACTTTAACAATTAAAAAAGGAAAAAAAGAAATGACTGAGGTCCCCTGTACCCCCCACCCAACAAAAACCCCACCCGAGAACATTATCAAAGAGTAGGCTCCACTCGTGGAGCGTGACCAATGTTCGTCACAGAGATCAAGTCCAGGGGTCCGTGGCAACAACCGACCCCTCAGGAAGGGGGGCCAGCACGGCGTCAGAGTGGTGCCGAAGGACCACTACGGGGATGCAGCGGCAGTCAGATCTGCCTCCCCGACGCCCCACTATGTGCCCATTCTGTAGCCAATATCAACACAACTCAGGGGGTGGGCGGACGGTCGCGCGTTTGTGAAAAGGCGGACAGCACCCCCTCTCTCTCTCTGTCCTTCGTGGCCTGGTCCGGTTTCCTGAGTGGGGATTTCTTGCCGACTCGTTGCCACCCCTCTATGTGGGGCTCGCCCTGTGAGCTGTGACGTTCGGCACTCAGGGACTCGTTGTGGTGTTCGAGGCCCAGGATCTCCAAAGCCTCTTCCAGGGAGCGAAGTTGAAGCAATCTGCCATTATGTTTAAATATGAGGCGGAAAGGATGACCCCATGAGTAGGGAACCTTATTTTCTCGCAGGTAGGTGGTCACCACTTTGAACGCTTGTCGTTTGGTGAGTGTAGAGGCCGCCAGGTCCTGGAAGAAAGCCGGATGTTGGCCGCAAAATTGAATGGGGTGCGTTTCCCGTGCCCTCCGGAGTATACGCTCCTTCAACTGGAAATCATGTACACACACGAGGATGTCTGGCGGGGGAGCTTTCGTGCTTCGCGGTAGTCCCACTCGGTGGACTCAGTCCATCTGTATGACCATTTCTTTTCCTTCTCCGAGGATAAGCTGGAATAATGCGGAAACATAGGCCCGGAGGTCGTCCCCCTCTTCTTTCGGCTGAATTCCCCTGATCCGCACGTTATTCCGCCTAGAGCGGTTTTCCAAATCTTCACCATGGGCCTGGAGGTCAACATTCTGCTCTCTAAGGTGCAGCACATCTTGCTGTAGGTGGTGGATCTCCTCTGCTCTGCTAATATCGTGCTCCTCGAGGGTGGCTACGCGCTCCCCGATGTCGTCCACGTCCCTCCGTACCTCCTTCAGATCGGCCACTAGCTGAGATTGGAATTCCTGAAGATCAGTTTTCATTACTGTGAACAGTTCCAGCATAAAGGCTTTGGTCGCTGGAGACTCGTCGGCCTCTGACATGTTCGTCGCCTTTTCACCAGCCGGGGTTGATTGCCCTGGTTGTTTGAGGAGGAGATCTTTCAGGGGTTTCTCCTTCCGAGTGCGCCCCGCGGCCATGTCGACCCCCTCCGTCGCCGTTGTGCTATGGGCGGTCTCAGGGTATTGGGCCACTAGGATCCTCCGGTCAGGCAATGCCCTAGATGTCTGGTCCGTCTACTACCCAGGTCCTGCTGTGCCTAGACGCCCCTACGCAGAGCCGGCAGGTCCCTCCTACCAGATCGGCTGCGCGACTGTCGCTGATGGCTGCGCGATGCTTCCCCTGCGTGCTGAGACAAAGATGGTGCCGTGTCTAATGGCTCTTCCTCCGCTAGCGAAGAGGCTTCCCGTCCGTCGACTCACAGACCGCTAGAGCCCTCATCACAGGCCCTCTTGGCGAGGCAGCAGTCCCACAGGAGTAACGTGGACTCAACTCCGCCAGGGGACTCAAGAAGACGGGCCCCGGACTGGGGGTCTTTCGCCGTGCCTGCTCGGGGGAGCCCCACTCCAACCCCGTCGCGTCCAGGCCCAGCTGCGCCAATCTTTCAAGCCGCTACAGTCAGGGCCTGCGTTATCACCTCCCAGGGGCCTCGCCACTCCTGCCCGCAAATCTAGAGTCGTGGGGGTGGAGGGGCCGACAGTGCCCCGGGCGTTCCTCTCCCCACGCGCCGTGCACCGTCCGCCCGATCCGCGGACCGTTAGTGTGCCCCCAGGGCTGGCAACACCTCAGTCCCCCCCATCTACTCACGTGCCGATGGGTTCCACCTCCGGGCCGAAGCAGGGTCGCTTCCCGGGTCCCCGCCGGAGTCCCGCGCCGGCCAGGCAGGTCCCACCAGGCGCTCCCGGCCCAGCCCACCGTGGTCCGCAGGCGTCCGCGTCAGGCCCCGGTATGCCCGGCCACACCAGGCTCCGCCCGGAGACACGTCCCTCGGCGGAGGTCGCCACCGGCAGCAGGCAATGCGTGGTCGGGGAGGGGAGGAGGGGGAGGGCTCCACACTCCCTCACCGTCAGTGCCCGTTCGCCTCCGGCTCCGGATCTCCCTCAAGGCCCCGCGGGCGCGCGTAGGCCCCAGATCGCCAGCCGCCGTCGGGATCAAATACTGCGTCTCCAGTCGATTCTGGGCGCCGTCTCAGAGCAGCGGGGCGCCTTCAGTCGTCCGCCACCCCGTCTCACGGGCAGAAGGGCTCCAGGATGGGCGATATGACAAGGCTTTAGAGCGGCGGCGCCGGAGAGACACGGATCTGCGTCTTACCGCGCCGCCATCTTAGCCATGCCCCTCGGCATTTTTTTAAAACTCAAGGTGCAGTGGTGACCCCGAAGGGCAGTACTTTGAATTGGTAGTGTTGACCACTTACCACAAATCAGAGGTAGCGCCAATGCACCAGATGAATCGATACAGCTTAAACAGTTCGGAGACCAGAGCACTATGGTCAGTAACACAGATATTGATATTTACCCTTGGCTTACAGGTGCTCGTATCGTGACCTGGGTCATGTCAAACCCCAGCCTCTTTTGCAAGCTGTGGTGTTGTCCTGCTTCCCACTCCAATTAATAGAAATACAGCACTCCCACACGGAGGCGCACACACGGTGAAGCAAGAAAACACCTGAAAAGGGGTTTCACTCTCATAAAATGAGACACATCAAAAGACAGTTTTCAGAATAAAGCGTGGAGTTTTATTTGTGCAACGCTCCCTAACAGAAAGGCTTTCCCAGATATCAACTGAAAATATGCAAATGTATATAGAGATATATATATGTGCAAGCAATAATAACACACTTACAAGTAAGCAAATGCAATTGTTAAATGCATGGGATAAAATACAAGCAGATAATAATGATAATACTGGACATCCACTGCAAGAAATAAGCACTGTTAAATACAAGTAATCAGACACAAGGAATCAAAGGAAAGCATGAAAAGATATATACAAAGAATACATCAGATGATTATGACCACTGGAGACTTGAATGTGCACACAGACACACTCACACATCACAATGCCAATAATCAGAGAAACTACATCACCGGCTGCAATATCTTCATTTTAGCCCACACCAGACAGGGGGATTCACAGCCAGAGTCAAGAGACTCAGCAAGCCGGGAACTGCCACACTGAATAAGACGCGTTGATCCTTCAGGTCCAAAATCCCGCTTTCCAAGTCAACAGACCACAGTTTTATAATCTCAATGCACTAGAAGTTTCCGAGAAGACCTCCTCTGCACCAAGGAAACTTACTGGAGTTGGCCGATCTCCCACAAGCATTCCAAAGGCAAAGGAGTTCTCACGTATTCTTCTGCGCTCCCACATGTACCAGCCCCTTATCTTGGTGAAGCTTGAGAAAGTAGAAAACATCTCCAAAAGTACAGAAAACAATCTTGAACGTGAACAACCTAAATTGTCGTGAGGAACCTGGGGGCCTGCTTGTGTGTGCAAAGCTCAAGCTAGACAGAGTTAGAATTCAAGATGGCATGAGGGCATGTCAAAGCCAATAGTAAGAACTTCATAATACTTCCCAATGTACAACATAATGCACATTTGTGCACCACTACCTGTAGCATCACACACTTCATTTCCCAATGTACAACATAATGCACATTTGGGCACCACTGCCTATAACACTACACTGCGAGACAGAGAAGTACATTCCACACCTCTCTCATGCTTTCAAACGCACATCCCACATGTTCTGCTCCTGGCAAGGCTGAAAAAAGCAAACACTCCCCCTCTGAAGCTACAAGGAGGCACGAAAGAAATCATAAGTCCGTGCAAAATGCACCTAAAGTCAATTAAAACAATGGTAGTCAAAGTTCATCACATTGTCCCAATACATGGGCGTGCCTCTGGCACTACAGGTGTACCTTTAGAGATCTTGCCTTCTCAAAAGTCCCCGCCTGTTGGAAGAGATCACAATGCGAGGTAGGGGGATGCCGGCAGCGGGAGCACTGCTGTCCAAAGCCTGTCAGAGTGGGGAGGAGAGGGAGAAAACAAAGGGAATAAGCCCAGGTGGCCTAACTTTAAGAAGCAGCTTCATAAGCACCCTTTGTCGTCAATAGTGCTTGCGGTTCCTCCATCTACTGAAGGAATATTATGAGGTCGGGGAGAATTCGCAGGGATACAGCGCCTCCAACTAAACACAGTAAGAGAAAGAGGGCTAAAGCAACTTCAACAGGGCAGCTCGAAAGTTGCAAAGGATCCTTCTCCCAAAAACAAAACACAAATAAAATTAAAATCGCCCTTTTCTGCCTCATCTTTCTTATTACTATATTATTAGAAGCCTTTAGTAGCGAAGACATCCTATAACATTCAAGCAAGTAATTTACAAATGAATGCATCTTTGGAGGACGAAGTTCTCAAGCTAATTTATCTATGGATAAGGAAGTGCCCTTATTAGATTCATTAGGGAACACTGCTCAGGAAACATGCAAAATTCAAAGCAGAGATTCACGAGCTTGCAGCAATGAAATCCTTCATATAAACGATATGTCGATTCTCAAGGCTTTGGAAGACCAGCCGCCCCCCCGGAAAAAATCACTTAGATTTCAACACCAAAAGATAGTGCTTTTCTGGGAGATGGCAATACTGTGACACACAAGGCACACACAACGGCTTGTCATAATGTACAGGGAGACCCTTAGATATGGCCTAACATTCTTACAGCTCTTAATGCAACAGTCAAATAACTACATTTTCAATCATTTAAAGTGGAGGTCCAGATTGATTTATTACATACAATCGCTACACATATTGAGGGCATCGACATAAAACTGGACTAACTAAATAAGTTAATTCATTGGGCAAAAACCGAGATTTCAAAACTGCCTAGTTACACGCCCATGCTCCCCAATAGTATCCAAGTTGCGGTCACTTCCTCTTGTATCAAATAACTTGGTTCAGGAAATAAAATTGTTAAAAAACAAAAACTGGCCTGGCCATCCTACAGCTGCAGACGATGAAATGGGGGAGCAAAAAAAAAAAAAAAAACAATCTGCAAAGATTATTCAACCTTCAGTAGAAAATATTATATCCATTGAAAGTCAGCCACAACTAAAGGTCACACAGGGGAAGAAATGCATTTACCCTACTGGATCTAAAAACACATGCTGCTTTGGTTCATAACCCAGCAGAAATGATGACATTCCATTAATCAAAACCTAGGCCCTATGGAAACCCCGAAGGATGTGTTATATGTGCAAGGTAACCAAAATAGAGTCCTAAAACCGTTGACCAAAAGGAAATAAAAAGATGTTAAGAGCTAGAAACAAAGAAGCGATCATGATTCACCAACCAAAACCATTAGACACAGTAAAAGTGTACACTACCATTTTCAAGCTGGCAGGAATAAACAGAACCCCAAACTCTGTCAATCCCCCCAGAAATTCAATCAAACAGAACCACAATTAATTTCTGCAGTTTCAATTGTGAATTCTAAAAACAAGGAAGAGGGGCAGACTACTTTTAACTTAGCAAAAGCCTCAGTTCAAAAGTATGAGAAGGCCTTTCAGGATATTACAGTGCAGTCCCCTTTGACATCTCCGAGAAATAAATCACCCTACATTTTAAATCAAGTACTATACGCTCAAATGCTGCCAATTTTATACCACCAAAATGTAATACCCCACGAGTAGTAAAAACAATGAGGAGCTCTGGCAGCAACTGCTAAGGAGTCCACCAAAAAACAGGCCGAGATCCTGAACTTATTTAATTTTGAAAATAAAGTAGCAAATGTAAAATTTAAAAAAACAATCCTTTTATTCCACATATAAATTTAAGGTGGCATTCGATATATTAAATAGAGACAATATCATCAAGCTGCTATCAGCAGAGGAGAAACTAGAACATCTTAAATCATCTAATATTAGAGAAATTCAATTCATACAACCAGAATGATAATGACCAGAATCATGAAAATGCATCTACATTGGCGACATGGGATTCCATCACAACGCGCAAACGGTACGAAAAACAGCATTTTGCTGACTGGTGAATCCTAATAACCGCTGAGGATCCAGCACCCTATCCAGACATTTTAAACCCTATTCGAGTTAATAAGCCAAAGGGCGTTACATTCAGATCCTGTTTTGTAGGGAAATAACGATTCAATGATGCCAGCAACGGATGCTGTGTTAAAAGGCGCAAGTAACAACATATTCAAAAACATTCAAAAACCAAAATCTGACATTAAAATATTCCGCTGGCAGTGGTAGAAGCTGCAGAGAGGTTAATAGCAGGTCTCAGGAGGGCGAGTGATCCTGGATTCCAACAGCGCTAATAAATCATAGGTAACATTGATCAATTAAAACCACCTGACTGATTTAATATATGTTCTTGGAAGGTAATTGGATTAGCAAATACCACACAAGAGAAGGGCGTAGTAAAATTCTGGCAAACTTTCGACATCCTCGACTTTCAGGAAACATGGTGCGAAAATTATAGGATTTATTGAACATCATCGATTAGTTCCCATATTGTCCGATAAGAACAAGTTACGTACCTTGGGTAACGCTTTTTCTGGTGGATACAGTATCCGCCTGTGGATTCCTCACCTTTTGAATGATCCCAATGCGCAGCATTCCACGGAACCTATTCTCCTCAGCTCTCCCATGTCGATGTCACAATGGACCGGCTCTGCACGCGACTCCGCGTGAGGTCATCGGAGCCATAAGAAGACCTCGTCAACGTGCTGACCTCAGTTCCACTCATTTTTTCCGTGCCTTCAAGGCAAACGGGTGAATTGACAACATTTTCACAAGTATACACAGTATACAAACCCAGCCAAAACTGGAAATTCTTCATCATAGACATTTCCTAGTGCCAAGCATCACATGATTGCAACAATAAATCACATAAGATATACATTGATTATTTTTCGGTATAAGCAGACAGGCAATGGGGAGATGGGTTGGTCAGTGAGGAATCAACATACTGTATCCACAAGATAATGTATCCACCAGAAAAAGTGTTACCGAAGGTAAGTAACTTCTTCTGATAGATACATCTGCCTGTGGATTCCTCACCTTTTGAATTGAATCCCCAAGCAGTCCCGCTCCCGGCGGAGGGTGCATGCCTGCCTATACCAAAAAATCCTGCCGCACAGAACGTGCAAAATGGCCGTCCCTCCTCACCTCCGAATCCAAGCAATAGTGCTTTGCAAAAGTGTGGAAGGAGGCCCACTTTGCCGCCTTGCAGATGTCTACCACAGGGACACCTATAGCTAAAGCCGAAGAAGAAGACTTAGCTCTGGTAGAATGAGCGCAAATACCTTCAGGAGGCTCCTTTTGGCCAAGGCGTAGCAGATCTTGATTCAGAGGATGATCCACCTGGACAGCGTTCTTTTGTGGACAGCCTTGCCCTTCATCTTGCCCACATAAGCAATGAAGAGTTGATCGTCCAACCTGAAGTCCTTTGTTCTGTCCAAGTAGAATCTGACGGCCCTCTTGGGTTCAAGGCGATGAAGTCTCTCCTCCTCCTTAGAAGGGTGAGGGGGGGATAGAAAGTGGGTAAAGTGATGGACTGCCCAAAGTAGAAAGGTGTGACCACCTTAGGCAGGAAAGCAGCTCTGGTCCTAAGAACCATCCTATCCGCATGGAATGATGTAAAAGGAGGCTTGGAGCTAAGAGCCTGCAACTCACTCACCCTCCTAGCGGAAGTGATTACAACCAAAAATATTGTTTTAAACGCTAGGAACCACGGGCGTGGCTTTGCCTGGCTGCAAGATGGCCGCAATTTGAGTGGGCTTTGCCGGCCGAGCTGCAAAATCCGATATAATCCGGCAGTCTGAGGGAATTAAAACATGCTGATAAAGAAGTTTGGCCATCCCTGTGCAGAGCTTGAACTGAAGGTTTGATCCGGCATCCGATTCCTACCCAGTATATGCTGCGGAGCTGCCCGAGGCCAAAGGGAAGAAGCGGCCTGCCAAGTGGCCTGCCCGAGAAATAAATGGACCAGGGGACAGTGCGCAAATGAAAGGTGGAGGCCGCACGGGGACGAGCGGATCAGAAGATCTCCCCTCGACGATAAAATAGCCAGGCAGGCTCCAGAACCGCTACATGTGAGAGCCGTCCACGAGACAGCCGAGACTGCAAGGGACCCGCCCACGCAGAGAGGAGGCTGCAAAACGACCCGAGGGGCGAGCGGCCGCAGACCAGCCTGGGTGAAAGGCACTTCTGGCAAAAGGAGGCCCGGCTCGACGGAGGAGCTGCCTCCACCAGCGCCACACATCCAAGGGTGCCAGTGCGACACGGTGCAGAGGGGACCGAACAGGTGTATGAATAGACTGCATCGCATGTAGGTGGAGGCGGCTAATACTGGGCGTGGCGGCAAGATGAGCGAGACACTACAGCAGCGCATGAAGGCCCCACACCGTGACACTGCCTATGGCCCATCCCACCCCCCCCCATTGCACAGAAAATCCCCCGCAAGCACTTGGCACCCTGCGAGGCCCTCTGTGAGAGGCCAGGAACCTGGTCTGGACAGGAGGGCCCCCCGCCTGCACAAAAGACACCCACGAGCAGGCCAGAGGGTCAACAGATGCAGATCGGCGGAGGAGAGAGGAGCACCTGGGACCCAGAACTCCGCACAGCCCGCCTGCACCAGAGAAGGCTGCTAAAAATACAAGGGACAGGTGGCTGCGGTCTTGGCTGGGCGTGAGGCGCACCTGTAATGCGAAGGCGCTGGTGCTGCTGAGATCCCATACCCGGAGACAGTGGCGCAGTGTGGCATAGAGGAGGCTAGAAGCTGCCGGCAGTAAAGAAATACACGAAGGTAGGGGGGACAGCTGCTGGGGTGTGAGGGCTGAGAGAGCCGGTTCTTGCAGCAACGTGACAGACTTCCCGCTTGCCCCCTCCCCCGCCCCCACTCGCGACCCAGCAAGATAAGAGGGCTCTGTTAGTGCTTGGCACCCTGCAAGAGACTGTTATAGAGTGGCTGGGGACAACCTGGAACAGGTGCCCCCCCCTCCCTTCTTCACAGGACCATAGACCCCCTCTGGGGCGGTTCTGATGGGCGACAACCACTCAATGTGAGGACTCCGCTACCCATGGGTGACGCCTCGGAGGCGAAGGCCTGATGCACGCTGGTTAAACTGGTGTACCTCCCCCCTCCCAACAAGCTGGACGCGGAGACAGTCCACTAACAACACTAGAGGCGCAGTGACTGCCTTGTTCAGCACTCATACAGAAGCTGTCAGGTAATAAAGAGATACTTAGCGGGAGCGAGACTCGAGAAGGGGGAAAATGGGCATGCCTGACACCAAACAGCCCAAGCTTAAATTCGATGGACGCTGCCACACACGGCTGGGTGAGGCCTCTCAGGACGGCAAGGGGCAGACCACGCAAGTAGTAGGTACAGCACTCCCAGACGAAGACATCCGCTCACTACTTATGGACGTTAAGGTTAAACAAGGGGTTGATACCCACGATGATCGTATAACGCAAATGGTAACACGATTATCAGACAGAGAATCAACGAACAGAAGCTGTTAAAAATGGAAAAAGTATTGGAGATAATAAAGGCTAAAAATGAGACTTGGAATCACGCTCTCGCAGGAATAATATCTGTATTACTGGCATTCCAGAAACTACAGCCATCTCCAAGATGAAAGACTACATCGAAAACCTGCTGAGAGAACTGTTTGGTAGCTATCTATCCGCTGTCTTTATTGTTGAGAGAGCGCACCAAACTGTTGAGCCGAGACCACCAGCTGGTGCCCCGGCTCGCTCTATAATAGCCTGCCTATTAAACTATCGAGATCGAGACATTATCTTTAGCCGTGCAAGGGAACACGGAGAAGTGAGCCACCAGGGAAATACCCATTCTTTTTACCCGGATTTTACCTTGGCGTTGCAAGCAGCGAGGAGGGAATTCCTACCAGAATATCGAGCACTCCAGCAACTCAGCTGGCCAAGCTTAGACTCTTAAACGAAGGAAAAACGCAAATACTTACAGAATCGGCAGCCGCAATGAAACTAGCTAAACAAATCAGCAAAAACAGACGTGCCTTATCTAAATCCCCCCCCACTCGTCTGAGGAAGGCCGCACTTGCGACAACCATTGATTGCGTCAGACACTATACTTTAAGAGACTGCCCTCAGACTGAGGAGAAAGCGACTGAAATGTGGCAGCAGCTACCCTGGAGAGACACTGACCGAAAAGACACGAACAGCATCTAAAGATTGTTAACAATGAGATGATCTCTTATTCCCTTAGATCTCCGCCCGGCCACCCTAGTCCTAGTGACAGGGTCGTCCGCCAGGGGACCCATGGCCCGATGGGATAATTCCACTTTACTATGTTATCTCGTTACTTGGGAATTGGGATGCGGGAGGGAATATTATCTCAACCTGATTGGGGGGTTGGAGTGAGGGAGGCAGGAGTTTGATCACTATATAGTTTCTAATGTTGTGGGATGTTTGGGGAGAAGTAAAGGGGGTGGGATGGTCACACAAGCCCGACTACACTGGACGACACACAGATTACGAGACTAAGTCCAATTTAGTCCATTAATGCCCTACATCCACCAAAGACGAACAAGACATTGACATTCAAAGCTCCCGGATGCGTGATAAGACCGACATTGACGAGCATATCTACACCATATAATGATGGTTAGTGTCAGATGTCTCACTTGGAATATAAGAGGCTTGAATGACTACTGCAAATCCCGACTAGTGCACGCCTACCCGGCAAGACATAAAATTGACATACGTCTTCTGCAGGAGACACATCTGACTGCTGGAACCGTCACTCCAATGACATTGATAGCAATATATGGACCAAATATAGGTGACCCAGAGTTTTTTCTGAACGTGTGGAGACAGGCGGCAAACTATAGCCCGCGGACGGTGCTATGGGGGGGGGGGACGAGACTTTAACGTAACACTAGAGGGGGCACTGGACCAGTCTGGCACGCGGCAATTAAGCCCACGGGCGGCTGGAGCACTCAACACGATAATGACAGACAACCTACTTACTGATGCATGGCGACATACCCACCAGAGTACACGAGAGAGAACATGCTTCTCCTCTTACCGTTGCTCGTGGTCACGTCTTGACTACTGGCTCATCTCTAGGGACGCACTCGCTGAGACGATAGAGATCAAACACCTCCCGCACACGCTTTCTGACCATGCACCGGTGCTGCTAACGCTTCAAATCCCGCAGACCACCCCCTGCGCTTTCACATGGTGGCTCCCCCCGAAAGCACTGCGAGATGCAGCCTTCAAGGAGAGTATCCGCACAGCGATCACAGACTACTTAGCGCGGAATGCTGGGTCGGCTGCGTCACCCTCCACGTTGTGGGAGGTATTTAAAGGGGTTATATGCAGCGAATGCATTGCGCACCAATCCGGGATGCTATGGTCGCTGCGGGGCACTCTGTAGATTGGAAGGGGAGATACGAAAACTGGAACGGGACTATTTTAGAAGCCCCGACCCCACCATACTGGCTTACATCAGAGTGAAACTCACAAGCTATGGGGAGGAGGCTGACAGAAACAAACTACCTAGGCAGGGAGGCTTGAGCGCGTAGATATGGGGAAGGAGATCACCCGGGGAAAACGTTAGCCGGAATGCTGCGCAACCCCCAATGTTTCAACTTACGTCGCCGAACTAAGGGGAACTGACTCCCGGTTGATCTCCTCCCCGTTGAAACTACCAGAGATAATGTCCTCCTTTTATGGCCAATTATATACAGCTGGAATAGAAGGAGACCCGACGGCACTGCAAGAGTTCTTTGACTCAATTCAGCTACTGTGGCTAGACCAAGAGCATAGGGACTACCTAGATGCTCCGATCACGCAAGAAGAGATGGCCCAGGTAATTATGGGCCTGCCCGCAGACAAGGCACCCGGACTAGATGGACTAACATCGGCTTTCTAGAAGGAATATGCCCCTTTACTCATCCCGCTCCTTATAGAAATGTACCATGAGTCACTGACGGTGGGACAGCTCCCGCCCCCGCTGAGGGAGAAGGTGATTGTGACAATCCTAAAGACAGACAAACCCGCTGAGCTATGCAATTCGTACCGCCCCTTATCACTAATCAATATCGATAGGCGAAGGTGTTGGCAAACCGCCTGCTGCCCCTTTTGCCATTGATTGTCCGTCGAGCCAGTCGGGCTTCATCCCCGGACGGGCCACATCGCACTATCTTTGCGTTTATGCACCACCTACAACCTGACATACAAGCGGTGGCTGCACTTTTGGACGCCACCAAGGCCTTTGATACTCTGGAGCGGTCCTTTCTGTTCTCACTATTTGGTCGATTGGGACTAAGTTATGAATTTATCCGGAAAATGTGTCTTTTGTATACCCTCCCAATGGCGTGGATTAGTCTTAACGGTTGTATTTCTGCACCGATCAATATTACCCGGGGCACAAGGCAGGAATGCCCTCTATCCCCACTCTTGTTTGCTATAGCCATGGAGCCGCTGGCGGCCAGACTACGGCAACATCATGCAGATCGGGGCATTGGCTTCATAACCCGCGGCCTCGTGGTACCCATGTACGCCGATGACGTGACACTATATGTACGTGAACCAAAAACTAACTTGGAACCGGTTATACGCGAGGTGATCCGCTACAGTGGATATTCTGGCAAGTTGATCATTTTCCCGCTGACAGACACCACTAAACCCTATGCAACGGAACACACCCTGAAATGGGCAGTGGAACCAGTCAAAAATATGGGAATATGGCTTAGCAGGGTGTATTGCTTCGCCCTCCCAAATAATAGAAAAAACCACCCTCCCACACGAAGGCTCAAACTGGATGAAGCAATATAAACAACACCACCACCAGGAAAGGGATTTCACTTTTATAAAATGAGACACACCAAAAGACTGTTCTCAGAATAAGGCATGGGGTTTTATTTGTGCAACACTCTCCAACAGAAAGGCTTTCCCAGATGTCAAATGAACATTCAAATGTGTATATATATATATATATATATATATATATATTATCTACTGGCGGTCGCCAGTAGATAGTTATAGTTACAACCTATTATCCATAGGAAATCGGCGACATTCTATTTGAAATAACTCTCTTGCCGGTTGACGTATCTTGCGAAATTTTCAAACTTCGTGGGGCGCTCCGGTCCGCTCCTACCCTGAAAGTCTCGGGGTGATACGTCAAGCGGGGGCCGAGAAAAAGGGGGTCCCAAAACGCATTTTCCCCATGCATTTTCCCATAGGAAACTTTAGACACGGCTACAGCCCGAACTGCTGAACGGAATTACACCAAATTTGGCAAAGAGGTAGTTCTTGGTTCAGAAAGAACCCTTTTGTTAAATGGTGTAAATCCGTTCAGTAGTTACTGAGAAAATCAAAAAGTAAAAGTACATATATATCTATGGGCACGGAGGATTCGCGCACCCTCCCGATCCACGAGCTGCATGTTAATTGGCTGTCAGCTGGCTGTCAACATTCCGATTCAGGAAATGTTGGCAGCCATTTATCCTCGGTAGAACCGAGGGACAGAAACTAAGTGCGCAAAGCGCACAAAGGGGAGAGGGTAGAAACACTCTGACCCCTAGGTTTGCTCAGGGGTCCCACAAGGACCCCGTGGGCAAAAAAAAAAAATTTTTTTTTAAAAATCGGCAGGATGCGCTCAGGGTGCGCGAATCCTGCCGAAAAAATCGAGCGCGGTCTCCAGCGCTCGATGTTAATTGGCCCCGGGTGGCCCAAGTCCCGGGGGCATGCTGAGAGGGTTAATTTTATGTGTGGGGGCCTCTAAGGGCCCCCAAGCCCGGGGACCACCACCCCCGGGGCTTTATGTACAATGGTGCGGGAGGGCTCTGAGCCCTCCCGCAGCCCGAGGACCACCACCTCCCGGGGCTTCTTTTTTTAATTAAAAACCTGTGTGGGGGGCTCCAGCCCCACCACGCCCGAGACCACCACCTCCCGGGGCACTAAGAAAAATTACAATGGGGGTCCATTTTGGACCCCCAGAGCCCGAGGACCACCACCTCCCGGGGCTGTGCACTGAATGGGAGGGGGCCGCGCGGCCTCCCTCCTGGAGCCCTTGATGGCCCTGGGGACCACCACCCCCAGGGCCGGCTCCTGCAGTGTCCCGGGGTGCCTACCCCGGGACACTGCTGTTTGCAATGACAGGACGGGAGCCTCGCGGCTCCCGTCCTGTCATTGCAAACTTGCTTTGGATATTGGAAGAGAGGCAGGAAGCCTGCTCTCTCTTCCAATATCCAAAGCGATTACTTTCCACATGGGGAGCAGCATGTCAGCTGCTCCCCATGTGTAAAGCAATGCCGACTCCCAAGGGACGTGGGAGCCGGCGGGACTGTGGGGGATTGGGGACCCCCACAGTCCCCAACGAGAGGGCCAGCCCGGGGGATGGGGTCCCCGGGGCAAGTAGTGGCCCGGGAGGGGGCCACGCGGCCCCCTCCCCCAAATATATTTTAAAAAAACGATCGGGCCCGCAGGCCCGCCCCTTCCTTCACCACTCTGCAAGCGCGCCCCTGGCGCGTTTGCAGAGAGAACAATTCCCCTTGAATACTGGGGGTCCCTGAGGGCCAACTAGCCCACCAGGAACCTCCAGTATGCGCCAGAGGCTGCCTTGCAGAGAGGTGTACAGAGGCCACACCCCTTTTACACCTCTCTGCAACGCAGCTCTATGGCGCTTTTGGAGGTATATGGTGGGCTAGTTGGACTCCGGGGACCCTCAGGATTCAAGGGGACTTAATCCCCCAACCTAAAACGCGCCACGGGCGCGTTTGCACAGTGGTGAAGGGAGGGGCAGGGCTTGAGGTGACATGTGTGCAAACAGGCCCCGTGGCGCGTTTTAAGATGGGGAATTAAATCCCCTTCAATCCTGAGGGTCCCTGGGGGCCAACTAGCCCAACAGGTACATCCAGAAAGCGCCACAGAGCTGCGTTGCAGAGAGGTGTAAAAGGGGTGTGGCCTCTCTACACGTCTCTGCAACGCAGCCCCTAGCGCATATTGGAGGTTCCTGGTGGTCTAGTTGGCCCCTAGGGACCCTCAGGATTCAAGGGAACTTAATCCCCCAACTTAAAACGCGCCACGGGCGCGTTTGCAAGATGTCACCTCAGGCCCCGCCCCTCCCTTCACCATTGTGCAAATATTCCTCTAAAATCAGCCGAAATAGGAATTCCGATTTACTCACCTGTTATAAGGAGAGACCTCAGTGCTGTATCTTTCAGCCCAGTACTGGTCCTGAAAAGTAATTTTAACCGTACTTACCGGTAACTTGAATTTCCTTCATAGGCTAACATTGACTGGTTTCACTTGGAAATTCTTCTAAGTGTGGAGTTTTGGAACTTTAAAATATTCCTCTAAAATCAGCCGAAATACGAATTCGATTTACTCACCTGTTATCAGGAGAGACCTCAGTGCTGCATCTTTCAGCCCAGTACTGATCCTGAAAAGTAATTTTAACCGTACTTACCGGTAACTTGAATTTCCTTCATAGGCTAACATTGACTGGTTTCACTTGGAAATTCTTCTAAGTGTTGATTTTTGAAACATACAAATATTCCTCTAAAATCAGCCGAAATCCGAATTCTGATTTACTCACCTGTTATCAGGAGAGACCTCAGTGCTGCATCTTTCAGCCCAGTACTGGTCCTGAAAAGTAATTTTAACCGTACTTACCAGTAACTTGAATTTCCTTCCATAGGCTAACATTGACTGGTTTCACTTGGAAATTCTTCTAAGTGTGGAGTTTTGGAACTTTAAAATATTCCTCTAAAATCAGCCGAAATACGAATTCCGATTTACTCACCTGTTATCAGGAGAGACCTCAGTGCTGCATGTTTCTGCCCAGTATTGATCCTCAAAAGTAATTTTAACCGTACTTACCGGTAACTTGAATTTCCTTCATAGGCTAACATTGACTGGTTTTCAGCAAAAAGTTTCAAAGTGTTGATTTTCACAAACTACAAATATTCCTTAAAAATCGCCTGTATGACTTAAACGCATTCTTTCAACTGTTTACAGGAGATGCACCAGTGCTGGATCCAGGATCCAACACTGAGTAAGAAAAAATAACGATAACAGTTTTTACCTGCTAAGTGAATTTCCTTCCATAGGATAACATTGGTGATTCTATGAGAAAAAGTTTCAAAGTGTCAACTTTTAAAATACAATAATATTCCTTAAAAATCACGACTGTAACCAAAACGCTTTTACTCAACTGTTTACAGGAGATGTACCAGGACTGAATCTAGGATCCAGTCCTGTGGTTACAAAAGTAATCCATAAAGTAACTAATTGCATTTAACTAGAAATTCACATTGAGCTGAATGTTGCATTGTGTTTGAAAATGTGTTGCCCATTGCAACAACTGTAACTACTGTACTTAAAAGTCTATTGCCTATCTGCAAAGTATTTAAACTAAAGTAATTCATTCTGAGAAAGTATTTTTTGTAATGTAATGTATAATGTAATTACAATGTAATTTGACAAATAAAATATGTAAAAAAAAATTGTTTCTAAAAATGTAGTAAATCAGTATGAAAAAAATTTATATAACAATTAATACATTTAAAAATTGTCATTTACAAAACCTTTGAAATTCACTGAAAAAACCGTAGGTTTCAGGCACGTTATAGTTAGAAATTAGCATTTAAAAAACCTTTGAAATTCACTGAAAAAACCATAGGTTTCAGACACGTTATAGTT
This sequence comes from Calotriton arnoldi, assembly GCA_963921515.1. Lineage (NCBI taxonomy): Eukaryota > Metazoa > Chordata > Amphibia > Caudata > Salamandridae > Calotriton > Calotriton arnoldi. The sequence goes on along the minus strand of CAWUFW010001541.1, from coordinate 1,979,861 downwards.
ACAAATTAGCATTTAAAAAACCTTTGAAATTCACTGAAAAAACCATAGGTTTCAGACACGTTATAGTTACAAATTAGCATTTAAAAAACCTTTGAAATTCACTGAAAAAACCATAGGTTTTAGGGACAGTTATAGTTACTTGGACATTGCACTCGTACAAAACCCGTGAAATTCCCCGTTATAGTTAGTTCAGCTAACTATAACTCGCGCCCGCAATGCACTGCTGATGACGTCACATATTACATCACTCATGACATGGTCAGTGACATCACTGATGACATCACTGATGACATCTCAAATGACATCACTGATGACATCATCCACGTGATAATCTGATGCACCTCCTCACACCCTAATATAATCTTTGATACACCCACTCTAAATTACAGACTGCCATTCGCAAAACCATAGACACTCCAACACCAATAACTACATACCCACTCACTGATTCTTAGGTCTACACACACACATCCACTCACTCACCCGTACAGTCACTCATACTTACGGTCACTCAGTACTAGGACTATCATATGCACTCTTACTCCTATATAGACACTCAAACAACGCCACTCATCCATAGAGATACTCACACACCTAGTCAGTCATGCAAATAATTAAACACACTGCCATTTACTCACCTATACAGTTATACACACACCAGCTCACTTACTCATACAAATAGTAGCACATTGTTACGCTCTTATACAATCACTGATACAAGCACACAATCATCCATACAGCCACTATCACAATCACTCACTCTTGCTTATAGCTATTTATATACTCCAACACACATATATACTGCCTTTCACATATGTAGTTACTCACACATGTACCACTGGGACATACATTCACTCACTAACACACTCTTACACACACTTACCCACCCATACAGTCTATCACAGATGCACTCTTGAAACCATCCACCCAGTGAATCACCCACTCACACATCTATGCACAGAGTTGCACACACCCCTCCCACACAAACACTCAGGCACCCATACAGATACTCAGACAAGCATTCAATAACTCATATAGAAAATCATTTAGCTATTCACAAACACATGCAGCCACTTACACAGCAACAGACAGACGGATACAGACATACACCCAGTTTAGTCACTAACCCATGCATTGAGTAAGATACGTTAAATCACTCACTTATAGAGTCAGTCACGCACCTACTAAATCATCCATACAGACACTTAGACACCCACTCATTCTTCAATATGTCTTTTCCTATATATTTTAAAAATATTTAAACTTTACAGAAACACACAGTCACTGGATGATGTCATCAGTGATGTCATTTGAGATGTCATCAGTGATGTCATCAGTGATGTCACTGACCATGTCATGAGTGATGTAATATGTGACGTCATCAGCAGTGCATTGCGGGGCGCGAGTTATAGTTAGCTGAACTAACTATAACGGGGGAATTTCACGGGTTTTGTACGAGTGCAATGTCCAAGTAACTATAACTGTCCCTAAAACCTATGGTTTTTCAGTGATATATATATATATATATATATATATATATATATATATATATATATATATATATATATATATATATATATATATTCAAGCTCACAGGTTGCCCTCCAGGTTCGGGGAGCACTCTAGGATCGATAATGCCATGCAGACTCAGCAGTTCAGAAGACGCGGCCTGACGCGTTTCGCTTGTGCTTTTCAAAGGCCGTTCTCTTCTTTCACTCGGCAATGCGCGTCCCACTTAAATACAAAGATGCCGCCTGCTGATAGGCTGCAAATTCCCACTGAATTGTGGTATTCGTAGTGAGTCGCTAATTTACCCTGGATGGGTGCCAGGTTCAGAAGATTCCTGATGCCTGCCCTGGATGGGCCCCCTGAGCTGGAGAGTCAATGTATCGGCATCTTTCCTCCCGAAATGAGCTGGGCAATTTCTCAACTCGTCGGCCCACTCAAATATCAGCGGTGGTGGCTTCCCCCGCGGCAAGGCGTGCCGCGTAGTAAATTCAAGCTCACAGGTTGCCCTCCAGGTTCGGGGAGCACTCTAGGATCGATAATGCCATGCAGACTCAGCAGTTCAGAAGACGCGGCCTGACCGCGTTTCAGCTGTGCTTTTCAAAGGCCGTTCTCTTCTTTCACTCGGCAATGCGCGTCCCACTTAAATACAAAGATGCCGCCTGCTGATAGGCTGCAAATTCCCACTGAATTGTGGTATTCGTAGTGAGTCGCTAATTTACCCTGGATGGGTGCCAGGTTCAGAAGATTCCTGATGCCTGCCCTGGATGGGCCCCTGAGCTGGAGAGTCAATGTATCGGCATCTTTCCTCCCGAAATGAGCTGGGCAATTTCTCAACTCGTCGGCCCACTCAAATATCAGCGGTGGTGCTTCCCCCGCGGCAAGGCGTGCCGCGTAGTAAATTCAAGCTCACAGGTTGCCCTCCAGGTTCGGGGAGCACTCTAGGATCGATAATGCCATGCAGACTCAGCAGTTCAGAAGACGCGGCCTGACGCGTTTCGCTTGTGCTTTTTCAAAGGCCGTTCTTCTTCTTTCACTCGGCAATGCGCGTCCCACTTAAATACAAAGATGCCGCCTGCTGATAGGCTGCAAATTCCCACTGAATTGTGGTATTCGTAGTGAGTCGCTAATTTACCCTGGATGGGTGCCAGGTTCAGAAGATTCCTGATGCCTGCCCTGGATGGGCCCCCTGAGCTGGAGAGTCAATGTATCGGCATCTTTCCTCCCGAAATGAGCTGGGCAATTTCTCAACTCGTCGGCCCACTCAAATATCCAGCGGTGGTGCTTCCCCCGCGGCAAGGCGTGCCGCGTAGTAAATTCAAGCTCACAGGTTGCCCTCCAGGTTCGGGGAGCACTCTAGGATCGATAATGCCATGCAGACTCAGCAGTTCAGAAGACGCGGCCTGACGCGTTTACGCTTGTGCTTTTTCAAAGGCCGTTCTCTTCTTTCACTCGGCAATGCGCGTCCCACTTAAATACAAAGATGCCGCCTGCTGATAGGCTGCAAATTCCCACTGAATTGTGGTATTCGTAGTGAGTCGCTAATTTACCCTGGATGGGTGCCAGGTTCAGAAGATTCCTGATGCCTGCCCTGGATGGGCCCCTGAGCTGGAGAGTCAATGTATCGGCATCTTTCCTCCCGAAATGAGCTGGGCAATTTCTCAACTCGTCGGCCCACTCAAATATCAGCGGTGGTGCTTCCCCGCGGCAAGGCGTGCCGCGTAGTAAATTCAAGCTCACAGGTTGCCCTCCAGGTTCGGGGAGCACTCTAGGATCGATAATGCCATGCAGACTCAGCAGTTCAGAAGACGCGGCCTGACGCGTTTAAGCTGTGCTTTTTCAAAGGCCGTTCTCTTCTTTCACTCGGCAATGCGCGTCCCACTTAAATACAAAGATGCCGCCTGCTGATAGGCTGCAAATTCCCACTGAATTGTGGTATTCGTAGTGAGTCGCTAATTTACCCTGGATGGGTGCCAGGTTCAGAAGATTCCTGACGCAAGAGTTATTTCAAATAGAATGTCGCGGATTTCCTATGGATAATAGGTTGTAACTATAACTATCTACTGGCGACCGTCAGTAGATTATATATATATATATATATATATATATATATTATCTACTGGCGGTCGCCAGTAGATAGTTATAGTTAGGACCTATTTTCCATAGGAAATCGCGACATTCTATTTGAAATAACTCTTGCGTCGGTTGACGAATCTTCGCGAAATTTTCAAACTTTATGGCCCGCTCCGGTCCGCTCCTACCCTGAAAGTCTCAGGGTGATTCGTCAAGCGGGGGCCGAGAAAAAGGGGGTCCCAAAACATGTTTTCCCCATTCATTTTCCCATAGGAAACTTTAGACACGGCTACAGCCCGAACTGCTGAACGGAATTACACCAAATTTGGCAAAGAGGTAGTTCTTGGTTCAGAAAGAACCCTTTTTGTTAAATGGTGTAAATCCGTTCAGTAGTTGCGGAGAAAATTAAAAGAATAAGAGTCAAAAATCAATTTCCCATAGGAAACTTTAGACACGGCTACAGCCCGAACTGCTGAACGGAATTACACCAAATTTGGCAAAGAGGTAGTTCTTGGTTCAGAAAGAACCCTTTTGTTAAATGGTGTAAATCCGTTCAGTAGTTGCTGAGAAAATCAAAAGTAAAAGTACATATATATCTATGGCCGCGTCGGATTCGCGCACCCTCCCGATCACGAGCTGTCTGCTAATTGGCTGTCAACACTCCAAACCAGGAAGTGTTGGCAGCCATCTTGTTCCTCGGTAGAACCGAGGAACAAAAGCTAGCAAAAAGTGCACAAACGCACAAAGGGGGCAGGGTAGAAACACCCTCACCCCTAGGTCTGCTCAGGGGTCCCACAAGGACCCCTGGGCAGAAAAAAGCATTTAAAAAAAAAAAATTGGCAGGATGCGCGCAGGGAGCGCGAATCCTGCGAGCAAAAATCGAAGAGCGGTCTCCCGCGCTTCGATTGTATTTGCCCCCGGGTGGCCCAAGTCCCGGGGGCATGGTGGGGGTTAAATTTATGTAGAGGCCCCCAAGCCCCGAGGACCGCCACCCCCGGGGCTTTCTTTTTAAAATGGTGCGGGAGGGCTCTGAGCCCTCCCGCAGCCCGAGACCACCACCTCCCGGGGCTTCTTTTTTAAAACTTTTTCCTATGTGGGGGGGCTCGAGCCCCCACACGTCCCGGGACCGCCACCTTCCCGGGGCACTAAAAATTAAAATGGGGGTCCGTTTTGGACCCCGAAGCCCGGGGACCACCACCTCCCGGGGCTTTGCTGATGTGGTGAGGGGGCCGTGCGGCTCCCATCCTGGAACCTGTGGTGGCCCTGGGGACCGCCACCTCCCAGGGCCGGCTCCTGCAGTGTCCCGAGGGTGCCTACCCGGGACACTGCTGTTGCAATGACAGGACGGGAGCCTCGCGGCTCCGTCCTGTCATTCCAAACTGCTTTGGATATTGGGATATATCCAAAGACAATTGCTTTCCACATGGGGAGCAGCATGTTAGCTGCTCCCCGTGTGGAAAGCAATGCCGGCTCCCTTAGGACACGGGGAGCCGAGGCGGGACTGTGGGGGTTTGGGGACCCCCACAGTCTCCAACGAGAGGCCAGGCCCCGGGGATGGGGTCCCCGGGGCCATAAGTGGCCCGGGAGGGGGCCACGCGGCCCCCTCCCCAGAAATAAGTAAAAAAAAAATTTTTTAAAAGGCCTGCCCCGGGGGATGGGGTCCCGGGGCAAAGGAGGCCTGAGGAGGGGGCCACGCAGCCCCCTCCTTAAAAATTAAAGAAAAAGTGTGGCCATGCCCGGGGATGGGGTCCCGGGGCAGGATTCAGCCAGGGGAGGGGCCACGCGGCCCCCTTCCCGTTTAGTGAAAAAAAAAAAATAGGGGTAAGGCCCTGGGGATGGGGTCCCCAGGGCCCAAAAATAGGAAAAGGAAGGGGGCCACACAGCCCCCTTCAGAAAAAAAAAAAAAACGATCGGCCACAGGCCCGCCCCCTTCCTTCACCACTCTGCAAACGCGCCCCTGGCGCGTTTGCAGATGAGGAAGTAATTCCACTTCAATACTGGGGGTCCCTGGGGGCCAACTAGCCCACCAGGAACCTCCAGTATGCGCCAAGCGGCTGCGTTGCAGAGAGGTGTACAGAGGCCACGCCCCTTATACACCTCTCTGCAACGCAGCTCTGTGGCGCTTTTTGGATATACCTGTTGGGCTAGTTGGCCCCCAGGGACCCTCAGGATTCAAGGGAGTTAATCCCCCGACTTAAAACGCGCCACGGGCGCGTTTGCACAGTGGTGAAGGTAGGGGCGGGGCCTGAGGTGACATGTGTGCAAACAGGCCCGTGGCGCGTTTTAAGATGGGGAATTAAATCCCCTTCAATCCTGAGGGTCCCTGAGGGCCAACTAGCCCAACAGGTACATCCAGAAAGCGCCACAGAGCTGCGTTGCAGAGAGGTGTAAAGGGGTGTGGCCTCTCTACACATCTCTGCAACGCAGCCCCTAGCGCATACTGGAGGTTCCTGGTGGGCTAGTTGGCCCCTAGGGACCCTCATGATTCAAGGGGACTTAATCCCCCAACTTAAACGCGCCACGGGCGCGTTTGCACAGATGTCACCTCAGGCCCCGTCCCTACCTTCACCATTGTGCAAATATTCCTCTAAAATCTGCTGAACTACGAATTCGGATTTACTCACCTGTTATCAGGAGAGACCTCAGTGCTGCATCTTTCAGCCCAGTACTGACCCTAAAAAGTAATTTTAACCGTACTTACCAGTAACTTGAATTTCCTTCCATAGGCTAACATTGACTGGTTTCACTTGGAAATTCTTCTAAGTGTTGATTTTTGAAACATACAAATATTCCTCTAAAATCAGCCGAAATACGAATTCCGATTTACTCACCTGTTATCAGGAGAGACCTCAGTGCTGCATCTTTCAGCCCAGTACTGACCCTAAAAAGTAATTTTAACCGTACTTACCAGTAACTTGAATTTCCTTCCATAGGCTAACATTGACTGGTTTCACTTGGAAATTCTTCTAAGTGTGGAGTTTTGGAACTTTAAAATATTCCTCTAAAATCAGCCGAAAATCACGAATTCCGATTTACTCACCTGTTATCAGGAGAGACCTCAGTGCTGCATCTTTTAGCCCAGCACTGACCCTGAAAAGTAATTTTAACCATACTTACCAGTACCTTATATTTTCTTCCATAGGAATCCATTGTCTGGTTTTCAGCTGAAAAGTTTCAAAGTGTCGATTTTCACAAACTACAAATATTCCTTAAAAATCGCCTGTATGACTTAAACGCATTCTTTCAACTGTTTACAGGAGATGCACCAGTGCTGGATCCAGGATCCAACACTGAGTAAGAAAAAGTAACGATAACAGTTTTTACCTGCTAAAGTGAATTTCCTTCCATAGGATAACATTGGTGATTCTATGAGAAAAAGTTTCAAAGTGTCAACTTTTAAAATACAATAATATTCCTTAAAAATCACTACTGTAACCAAAACGCTTTTACTCAACTGTTTACAGGAGATGTCCCAGGACTGAATCTAGGATCCAGTCCTGTGGTTAGAAAAGTAATCCATAAAGTAACTAATTGCATTTAACTAGAAATTCACATTGAGCTGAATGTTGCATTGTGTTTGAAAATGTGTTGCCCATTGCAACAATTGTAACTACTGTACTTAAAGTCTATTGCCTATCTGCAAAGTATTTAAAAGTAATTCATTCTGAGAAAGTATTTTTGTAATGTATAATGTAATTACAATGTAATTTAAAAAATAAAATATGTAAAAAAAATGTTTCTAAAAATGTAGTAAATCAGTATGAAAAAAATAAATATAACAATTAATACATTTAAAAATTGTCATTTACAAAACCTTTGAAATTCACTGAAAAAACCGTAGGTTTCAGACATGTTATAATTAGGAATTAGCATTTAAAAAACCTTTGAAATTCACTGAAAAAACCATAGGTTTCAGACACGTTATAGTTAGAAATTAGCATCTAAAAAACCTTTGAAATTCACTGAAAAAACCATAGGTTTCAGGCACGTTATAGTTAGAAATTTGCATTTAAAAAACCTTAGAAATTCACTGAAAAAACCATAAGGTTTTAGGGACAGTTATAGTTAGTTGGACATTGCACTCGTACAAAACCCGTGAAATTCCCCGTTATAGTTAGTTCAGGTAACTATAACTCGCGCCCCCATAATGCACTGCTGATGACGTCACATATTACATCACTCATGACATGGTCAGTGACATCACTGATGACATCACTGATGACATCTCAAATGACATCACTGATGACATCACTGATGACATCATCCATGTGAGAATTTAATGCATCTTCTCACACCCTAATATAAGTTTTGAAACACCCACTCTAAATTACAGACTGCCATTCTCAAAACCATACACACTCCAATACCAATAAGTACATACCCACTCACTGATTCTTAGGTCTACACACATCTACTCACTCACCGTACAGTCACTCATACTTACAGTCACTCAGTACAGGACTATCATATGCACTCATACACCTATATAAACACTCACACAACGCAACTCATCCATAGAGGTATTCACACACCTAGTCAGTCATGCAAATAATTAATCACACTCCAATTTACTCACCTATACAGTTATACACACCAGCTCACTTACTCATAAAAATACTAGCACATTCTTACGCTCCTATGCAATCACTGATGCAAGCACACACTCATCCATATAGCTCTCACAATCACACACTCACTTATAGCCATTTATATACTCCAACACACATATATACTGCCTTTCACATATGTAGTTACTCACACATGTACCACTGAGATATACATTCAATCACTAACACACCCATACACACACTCACCCACCCATACAGTCCATCACAGACGCACTCTTGAAACCATGCACCCAGTGAATCACCCACTCACACATCTATGCACAGAGTCACACACACCCCACCCACACAAACACTGAGGCACCCTTACAGATACTCAGAGAACCAATCCATAACCCATATAGACACTCATTTAGCTAGTCAGAAACCCATGCAGTTGCTTACACAACAACAGACAGACGGATACAGACATTCACACAGTTTAGTCACTCACCCATGCATCCAGTAAGATACGTTTAATCACTCACTTATAGACTCAGTCACGCACCTACTAAATCATCCATTCAGGCGCTTCTACACCCACTCATTCTTCAATACGCCTTTCCCTAAATATATTAAACATATTTAAACTTTACAGAAACACACAGTCACTGGATGATGTCATCAGTGATGTCATCAGTGATGTCATTTGAGATGTCATCAGTGATGTCATCCAGTGATGTAATATGTGACGTCATCAGCAGTGCATTGCGGGGCGCGAGTTATAGTTACCTGAACTAACTATAACGGGGGAATTTCACGGGTTTTGTACGAGTGCAATGTCCAACTAACTATAACTGTCCCTAAAACCTTATGGTTTTCAGTGAATTTCTAAGGTTTTTAAATGCAAATTTCTAACTATAACGTGCCTGAAACCTATGGTTTTTCAGTGAATATATATATATATATATATATATATATATATATATATATATATATATATATATTATCTACTGGCGGTCGCCAGTAGATAGTTCTAGATTAGGACCTATTATCCATAGGAAATCCGCGACATTCTATTTGAAATAACTCTTGCGCCGGTTGACGAATCTTCGCAAAGCTTCCAACTTGTTGGGCGCTCCGCTCCGCTCCTACCCTGAAAGTCTCGGGTTGATTCGTCAGCGGGGGCCGAGAAAAAGGGGGTCCCAAACGCGTTTTCCCCATTCATTTTCCATAGGAACCTTTAGTCGCAGCTACAGCCCGAACTGCTGAACGGAATTACACCAAATTTGGCAAAGAGGTAGCCCTTGGTTCAGTGTCGTGCCTTTTGCTTAAATGGTGTAAATCCGTTCAGTAGTTCCTGAGAAAATCAAAAGTAAAGTCACATATATATCTATGGGCGAGTAGGGTCCGCGTATCCTGAGCGCACCCTGCGCGCACCGTCCCGATCCACGAGCTGCATGCTAATTGGCTGTCAAGTGGCTGTCAACACTCCAAATCAGGAAGTGTTGGCAGCCATTTATCCTCGGTAGAACCGAGGGACATAAACAAGTGCGCAAAGCGCAAAATGGGAGCAGGGTAGAAACACCCTGACCCCTAGGTCTGCTCAGGGGTCCCACAAGGACCCCTGGGCAGAAAAAAGCATTTTTTTTTTTTAAACGGCGGGATGCGCTTAGGGTGCGCGGATCCCTTTGAATAAAAAAAAAGCACAAGAAACAAGTGCGCAAACGCACAAAGGGGGCAGGGTAGAAACACCCTGACCCCTAGGTCTGCTCAGGGGGTCCCACAAGGACCCCCCAGGGCAGAAAAAAGCATTTTTTTTCCCCCAAAATCAGCGGGATGCGCTTAGGGTGCGCGGATCCCACTGATTAAAAAAACAAAACACAAGAAACAAGTGCGCAAAACGCACAAAGGGGCAGGGTAGAAACACCCTGACCCCTAGGTCTGCTCAGGGGGTCCCACAAGGACCCCTGGGCAGAAAAAAGCAAAAAACAAAAAAAGACCGGCATCGTGCCGAGGCCCCGCCCCCTCCCTGCAGCAGTCTGCAAGCGCGCCCCCTGGCGCGTTTAAGAAGGAAGTAATTCCCCTTGAATACTGGGGGTCCCTGAGGGCCAACTAGCCCACCAGGAACCTCCGGTATGCGCCATGGGGCTGCGTTGCAGAGAGGTGTACAGAGGCCACGCCCCTTTTACACCTCTCTGCAACGCAGCTCTGTGGCGCTTTTTGGAGGTACATGGTGGGCTAGTTGGACTCCAGGGACCCTCAGTATTCAAGGGACTTAATCCCCCAACTTAAAACGCGCCACGGGGCACGTTTGCACAGTGGTGAAGGGAGGGCGGGGCTTCAGGTGACATGTGTGCAAACAGGCCCCGTGGCGCATTTTAAGATGGGGAATGAAATCCCCTTCAATCCTGAGGGTCCCTGGGGCGAACTAGCCCACCAGGTACGTCCAGAAGCGCCACAGAGCTGCGTTGCAGAGAGGTGCAAAAGGGCGTGGCCTCTGAACACCTCTCTGCAACGCAGCTCCTAGCGCATACTGGAGGTACAGGGTGGGCTAGTTGGACCCCAGGGACCCTCATGATTCAAGGGACTTAATCCCCCAACTTAAAACGCGCCACGGGGCGCGTTTGCACAGATGTCACCTCAGGCCCCGCCCCCTCCCTTCACCATTGTGCAAATATTCCTCTAAAATCAGCCGAACTACGAATTCCGATTTACTCACCTGTTATCAGGAGAGACCTCAGTCCTGCATCTTTCAGCCCAGTACTGATCCTGAAAAGTAATTTTAACCGTACTTACCAGTAACTTGAATTTCCTTCCATAGGATATCATTGACTGGTTTCACTTGGAAATTCTTCTAAGTGTGGAGTTTTGGAACTTTATAATATTCCTCTAAAATCAGCCGAAATACGAATTCCGATTTACTCACCTGTTATCAGGAGAGACCTCAGTGCTGCATCTTTCAGCCCAGTACTGATCCTGAAAAGTAATTTTAACCGTACTTACCAGTAACTTATATTTCCTTCCGTAGGAATCCATTGTCTGGTTTTCAGCAGAAAAGTTTCAAAGTGTTGATTTTCACAAACTACAAATATTCCTTAAAAATCGCCTGTATGACTTAAACGCATTCTTTCAACTGTTTACAGGAGATGCACCAGTGCTGGATCCAGGATCCAACACTGAGTAAGAAAAAGTAACGATAACACTACTTACCTGCTAAGTGAATTTCCTCCCATAGGATAACATTGGTGATTCTATGTGAAAAAGTTTCTAAGTGTCAACTTTTAAAATACAATAATATTCCTTAAAAATCACTACTGTAACCAAAACGCTTTTACTCAACTGTTTACAGGAGATGTCCCAGGACTGAATCTAGGATCCAGTCCTGTGGTTAGAAAAGTAATCCATAAAGTAACTAATTGCATTTAGCTAGAAATTCACATTGAGCTCAATGTTGCATTGTGTTTGAAATTGTGTTGCCCATTGCAACAACTGTAACTACTGTACTTAAAAGTCTATTGCCTATTTGCAAAGTATTTAAACTAAAGTAATTCATTCTGAGAAAGTATATTTTGTAATGTAATGTATAATGTAATTACAATGTAATTTAAAAATAAAACATCTAAAAATAAATAGTTTAAAAAATGTAGTAAATCAGTATCAAAAAAAATAAATATAACAATTAATACATTTAAAAATTGTCATTTACAAAACCTTTGAAATTCACTGAAAAAAACCATAGGTTTCAGACATGTTATAGTTAGAAATTAGCATTTAAAAAACCTTTAAAATTCACAGAAAAAACCATAGGTTTCAGGCTTGTTATAGTTAGGAATTAGCATTTTAAAAACCTTTGAAATTCACTGAAAAAACCATAGGTTTCAGGCCTGTTATAGTTAGGGTTTAGCATTTAAAAAACCTTTGAAATTCACTGAAAAAACCATAGGTTTTAGGGAAAGTTATAGTTAGTTGGACATTGCACTCGTACAAAACCCGTGAAATTCCCCGTTATAGTTAGTTCAGCTAACTATAACTCGCACCCGCAATGCACTGCTGATGACGTCACATATTACATCACTCATGACATGGTCAGTGACATCACTGATGACATCACTGATGACATCTCAAATGACATCACTGATGACATCATCCATGTGAGAATTTAATGCATCTTCTCACACCCTAATATAACTTTTGATACACCCACTCTAAATTACAGACTGCCATTCTCAAAACCATACACACTCCAATACCAATAAGTACATACCCACTCACTGATTCTTAGGTCTACACACACACATCTACTCACTCACCCGTACAGTCACTCATACTTACAGTCACTCAGTACAGGACTATCATATGCACTCATACACCTATATAAACACTCACACAACGCAACTCATCCATAGAGGTACTCACACACCTAGTCAGTCATGCTAATAATTAATCACACTCCCATTTACTCACCTATACAGTTATACACACCAGCTCACTTACTCATAAAAATACTAGCACATTCTTACGCTCCTATGCAATCACTGATGCAAGCACACACTCATCCATATAGCCACTCTCACAATCACACACTCTCACTTATAGCCATTTATATACTCCAACACACATATATACTGCCTTTCACATATGTAGTTACTCACACATGTACCACTGAGATATACATTCAATCACTAACACGCCCATACACACACTCACCCACCCATACAGTCCATCACAGACGCACTCTTGAAACCATGCACCCAGTGAATCACCCACTCACACATCTATGCACAGAGTCACACACACCCCACCCACACAAACACTGAGGCACCCATACAGATACTCAGAGAACCAATCCATAACCCATATAGACACTCATTTAGCTAGTCAGAAAGCTGCTTACACAACAACAGACAGACGGATACAGACATTCACACAGTTTAGTCACTCACCCATGCATCCAGTAAGATACGTTTAATCACTCACTTATAGACTCAGTCACGCACCTACTAAATCATCCATTCAGACGCTTATACACCCACTCATTCTTCAATATGCCTTTCCCTATATATATTAAACATATTTAAACTTTACACAAACACACAGTCACTGGATGATGTCATCAGTGATGTCATCAGTGATGTCATCAGTGATGTCACTGACCATGTCATGAGTGATGTAATATGTGACGTCATCAGCAGTGCATTGCGGGGCGCGAGTTATAGTTAGCTGAACTAACTATAACGGGGAATTTCACGGGTTTTGTACGAGTGCAATGTCCAACTAACTATAACTTTCCCTAAAACCTATGGTTTTTCAGTGAATTTCAAAGGTTTTTAAATGCTAAACCCTAACTATAACAGGCCTGAAACCTATGGTTTTTTCAGTGAATATATATATATATATATATACACACACACACACAAGCAATAATATCACACTTTTAAGTAGGCAAATGCAACTGTAATAATATGGAATGAAATACAAGCAGATAATATGGACATCCGCTGCAAGAAATCAGAAAGATATATACACTAAATACATCAGATGATTACAACCACTGAAGACTTGGATGTGCACACAGACACCAACACATCACAATGAAAACACCTCAGATGATTATACTCACTGGAGACTTGAATGTGCACTCAAACACACTCACACAACACAATGTCAATAATCAAAAATAAAACACCTCACCGGCTGCAAACTTCATCTTGGCCCACTCCAGACTGGGGGATTTACAGCCGGGGTCAAGAGACTCAGCAAAACCAGGAGCTGCTGCTGAAGTAGATGCGTCCGTCCCCATTCAAACTCCAAACAAATCCCTGTGTCCAAGTCAACAAACCCCAGCTTTATAATCTATAAGCACACTAGAAGGTTCCGAGAGGCCCTCCTCTGCGCCAAGGAAACTTACTGGAGTTGGCCATTCCCCATGCAAGCATTCCAAAGGCAAAAGAGTTCTCATGTTCCTTCTGAGCTCTCACGTGTTCCAGCCTTTATCTTAACGAAGCTTACAAAAGTCTCCAGAAGTGCAGTCAACCATCTCATAAAGTACAGCTACAAACAACCTTGAACGTGAATAACCTAAACAACTTGAGTAATCTGCGGGCCTGCCTGTGTGCACAAAAGCTCAAGCTAGACGGAGTCAGAATTCAAGATGGCATTAGGGCATGTCAAAGCCAATAGTAAGAACTTCATAATACTTCCCAACGTACAACACAATGCACATTTGAGCACCACAGCATATAACAACGCACTCTGAGACCAAGAAGTGCATTCCACACCTCTCTCTCATGCTTTCAAATGCACATCCCACACATTCTGTTCCTGGCAAGGCTGTTCTACTCTGTGAAAGCGTTCCCACTCTAACACTACAAAGAGACACGAAAGAAATCTTAAAGGAAAAGTGCACATGCAGGAAAAATGATGTCGTACATTCAAGGGAGGATAAAGTAAAACACCAAAAGCCAATTAAAATAATGGTAGTCAAAGGTCATCACGCAGTTTCAATACATAGAAGTGCCTCTAGCACTACACAGGGATCCTGAAGAGGTATGGAAAGTGAACTACGGCAGTGCTGTGGACTGGCTGGGACCCAAATTCAATTGTGGATCAAACTCCCACTATCGCTGGTGGGTCGCATAGCCATTGCCAAGATGGTCATACTGCCGAAGTTTCTGTACCTCTTTGCAAACATACTGATCGGCCCCTCATGGCTCAATTCTTCAAAAAACTGCGATCCAACCTGATAACGCTTACATGGGCAGATAAACAGCCAAGGGTGGCTTACGAAACGCTGGCTCTGCCGCCCAGGTGCGGCAGTCGAGGAGAGCCAGACATGCAGCTATACGCACTATGCGCTCAAGCGCAGTTTTTGCACTACTGGCTTCATCTTACCCCCTTCCAGCCCCACTTAGCGATCGAGCGCGATAAAACACTACCGCTTCCACGGACAACCGCGGTGTTTCAATGCTATAAAGCCCCTAAAGGTGAAATTAGCACTGTGGAGTGTTTACGATGGGCGCGGGATGGCCTCCGTAAACGGGCCGGCCTACTGGTGTTATACGCACCTTCTGCATCCGTGATAGATAAACCCTTACTCCCACCATTGCGGGACAAAGGAGCTGCCGGACGCGATGCACCAAGAAATTTGCGTATCTATACCCAGAGGGCGAGTTTGTGCCCAGCCTTGCCGTCATGAGCGTGAGATCATTGACATTCTTGGATACACTGCTATATTAACAAATCAGAGCACACTGTCATGAGACTTTCGCCACATTCCCCGCCCGCGCTCACTGCGTTGGAATACGTACACAGAACTGCTTCACCGCGCAAACTTATTACCCGACTATACCAACTGACACAGAATGCATCGGCGACTGACACTTCAGGGGCCCGGGTGGCTTGAGAAAAAGATCTGCACTCTACCATAGCGGAGACACAATGGCAATACTGCTGTGCTCAAATGGAGAAACTATCTCCCAATTACAGACAGCAGCTGATACATTTTAACTACCTACACAGAACCTACCGCACACCAACACAACTTCACAGAATAGGACTAACAGCAGACCCGGGCTGCTTGCGCTGCCGGGGGTCGGAGGCCACTTTCTTGCACCTAGCGGGGTCCTGCACTGGAATAGCTGCCTTTTGGGCAACGGTGTGTGACACAGTGAGTATTATCACCAGGGAGACACTCCTGCCAGACCCTATCGTTTGCCTGCTGTGCTTCGTTGGGAAAGTCCCAGTAGGATGTCGACGACTTACGGCGATGTTACTACTAGCAAAAGGCAGGATGGTGATACACTGGGGAGGCGGCCAGTCCCGAGGACACAGGCCTGTATTGCGGACATTTTGCACTGTCAGGAACTGCTGACAGCATACTGGGACATGATGCCCCTAGCTACGCGCCCCAAAAATATTTGGGAACCTTTCGTGGCTTACCTTAGACAGGGCGACACAGACGAAATGCACACACCGGACGCAGATACGCCCCCAGATAAAGAATTGTGAGAACCTGATTAGGCTAACCTACAGAGTCTGAACTGCCACTGGCTGGGTTAGGTATCACAAACAGAAAAGAGCAAAACTGTCAGAATAGTTGAATACCGTTACAAAATTCATACTGTATGGACATTAACATGCCGTCTTATATTGCATACAAGCATAATGATACGGTGTAACAGCGCCATGTGTGACTATGTTGGGGGCGGGGGCATTACTATGGTTGAAAATCAATAAAGAAAAGAAAATTCAAAAAACGCTAGGAACCTTAAGGGACAACTATGTAATGGTTCAAGGTGAACCCATCAAGAAAGTGAGAACCAAATTCAAATCCCACTGAGGCATGATAAAAGGAGTGGGAGGAAACCTATTTGTGAGACCCTTAATGAATCTCATAACTGTAGGAGATTTAAACAACCAGGGTTGATCTGGTAAACAGAGAAAAGCTGACAAAGCTGACAAGTAGCCCTTAACAGTAGCTACTGCACAACCCTGTTGTGCCGGGGAAAGAGAGAAACTCCGAACATCAGACAAATGGGCCTGCGAAGGATCAATCGATCTCTCTCCACACCATTTAACAAACTTGGCCCACCTACCAAAATAGACAGATTTGGTGGAGTGTCTTCTGGACAATAATATAACATCCACCACATTCGGTGGGAGAGGGAAAGAGCTCAGGTTGCCCCATTCA
The DNA here is from genome assembly GCA_963921515.1 of Calotriton arnoldi. Classification (NCBI taxonomy): domain Eukaryota; kingdom Metazoa; phylum Chordata; class Amphibia; order Caudata; family Salamandridae; genus Calotriton; species Calotriton arnoldi. The sequence continues at coordinate 1,963,046 of CAWUFW010001541.1, read as the reverse complement.
ATCTCTAGGCATGAAGGTGCAGGCTCTGGAGGAAGGGGAGAAGGGTGTAGAACCTGCCCTTGCGACTGCAAGAGGAGGTTTGTCCTGAGAGGGAGACGTAGCAGAGGGTGCAATGAGAGGTAAAGAAGGTCTGTGAACCACACCCTTCGCGGCCAATCTGGGGTGATCAATATGACTTGGGCTCGGTCTTGGCCAATCTTCCTCAGAACTTGAGGAATCAAGGGTATGGGAGGAAACACGTAAAGAAGGCTGTGAGCCCCAATCTAAGTGAAAGCCGTCCCCCAATGCTCCCCGCATCGGATAATGGAGACTGCAGAATGACGGGCAGTGCGCGTTCTCAGGAGTGGCAAACGGGTCCAACTGAGGAAACCTCAGATCCTAAAAATATGAAGGACCAGCTCCGGATGGAGATGCCACTCATGATCGGCCAAATACTGCCGACTGAGACTGTCCGCATGCACATTCAGTTCTCCAGCCAGATGATTCGCGATCACGCAAATCTGAGGGTCCTGAGCCCAGGACCAGAGTCGCAGAGCCTCTCTGCAAAGAAGATACGACCCTACTCCCCCCTGTTTGTTGATGTAGCACATCGCGGTAGTGTTGTCCGTTAGGACCTGAACTGACTGACCGCGAAGGGAGGGAAGGAAGGCCTTGAGAGCCAAACGTATCGCCCGCAAAACCAGAAGATTGATGTGAAACAAACTTTCCTCTGGAGACCAAAGACCTTTGACCTCCAGATACCCCAGAGGGGCTTGCGACCCTAGAGTGGAGGCATCCATTATCACTGTGGCCACCGGAGAAGGAGGTTGAAACGTTTCCCCTTGAGACAGGTTGCCTGGAACACTCCACCGTAACAGCTCCGCTGCAGTGTCTCTGGAGATTCTGACCACCTCTTCGATATCTCCGTTGTGTTGAAACCACTGCCTGCGGAGGCACCACTGGAGGGCCCTCATATGCCAGCGTGCATGGCTGACCACCAGTATGCAGGAAGCGAACAGACCGAGCAGGCACAAGACCTTCAGGACTGGAACAGCTTCTCCATTCTGAAAAAGTGGAATCATAGCCTGGATGTCTTGAATCCTCTGTAGAGGCGGGAAGGCACGACTTACAGTGGTGTCCAGTACTGCCCCTATGAACAGGTTGCATTGGGAAGGAACCAGGTGAGATTTGGGTACATTTATCGAAAACCCAAAGTTGAACAACAGTTGTGTTGTTACTTGCAAATGATCTAACACCATCTCTGGCGACTTTGCTTTGAGCAGCCAGTAGTCCAGATCGGGGAAATCAGGATTCCCCGACCTTCTGAGATGTGCTGCCACCACCGCCATCACCTTTTTGAAGACCCGAGGTGCGGAAGTAAGGCCGAACGAAAGGACTGCAAACTGGTAGTGTTGAGACCCTACTGTAAAACGGAGATACTTCCGATGCGACTTCAGGATGGGAATGTGAAAATACGCATCCTGTAAATCGATCGACACCATCCAGTCTTCCTTCTGCAGCGCAAGAAGAACCTGAGCCAGGGTCAACATTTTGAATTTCTCCCGTTTGAGGTAAAATTTCAAAACCCTGAGGTCGAAGATCGGCCTCAAACGGCCGTCCTTTTTGTGAATCAGGAAGTACCGGGAGTAGCATCCTTGACCCCTTTCCTGCTCTGGAACCAACGCGATCGCAACTTTTTGCAGCAATGACAGAACCTCCTGCTGGAGAAGCAGAAGGTGCTCTTCCGAGCACAAGCCCTGACGGGGAGGGAAAGGAGGGAGGGAAAGGAGGGGGGGAACTCCCGGAAGGGTAGAGCATACACATTCTATACTATGTTCAACACCCAGAGATCTGTAGTAACAGTCCTCCAATGTTGTAGAAAATGGGAAACCCGTTCTCCCACTGGACAAGTATGCTCTAGGATGGTGGAGCTAGAGGAGGAGGAGGAGACCTGTTGTCGCGCAGCACCCCGCAGACGACCTCTGCCCTTTCCCCTATAGGATCTGTACAAGGGATTTGCCTGCTGTTGCTGCGGCGGCTGTTGCCTGGCATGAAAGGACAAGTTGCTCCCAAAGCCACGAAACTTGCGGAACTGTCCAAAGCTCCTGAGCTGAGACGGAAGTCCCAATGACCTTGCTGTGGCTTTACTGTCTTTAAAGCGCTACATCGCTGAATCCGCTTTAGCCCCAAACAGGCAAGATCCATCGAATGGCAGATCCAGTAAAGTAGCTTGGACATCAGGAGAGAACCCTGAATGACGGAACCAAGCGTGCCCCCTAGTAGCCACAGAGGATTCCATCGCCCTGACTACTGAATCAGCAGTGTCCAGACCAGACTGTATGACCTGGCGGGCAGCAGCTTGGGCATCCAACAACACCTCTGAGAAATGCCCCTGCACCTCCTCTGGCAATTTTGGGACCACCTCCCTGGCCATGAGAGCATGGATGTAGTGACCAAAAGTCATCTGGCATTCGTTGACTTGAGGGCCATACTCCCCGACGAGAACACCTTCTTTGCCGATTGCTCCATGCATTTTGACTCCCGATCTGCAGGCGTAGATGGTTAGGAACCTGCAGACTGCCTTGAAGAGCATGAAGCCTGAATGACCAAGCTTTCCGGCGAAGGATGGGTCGACAGAAAAGCAGGATTCAATTGAAGCCACCTTGTACCTCCTTGCCACGGTCCTGGAAACCGCTGGAGCAGACATCGGCTTCTGCCAGACTTTGAGAATGGGCTCTGTCAAAGCCTCATTAAAGGGAAGTAAAGGCTCTAAAATAGAGGAAGGAGAATGGAGCACCTCCGTCAGGATATTAGACTTTAACTCCGCTGTAGGAAGAGGCAATTCCAAGAGATCCGCAGCCTTCTTGATCACAGTGTGATAAGTGGTCCCCTCCTGCGTTGGCAGACCCTTTGGAGATGAAAGCTCCCATTCAGGAGAGGTGTCCAGGCCACTAGCCTCCTGTAAACCCTCAAATTCGAGTCAGGATCCACAATCTCTCCTTCCTCAGCCTCTCCATGCTCCTACTGGTACTCTCCTTCCTCCAAAAGTCTTTGTGCCTCTCTCTGAGACCTCATCCTCAGAACAGGCGTCAGCGGTGCCAGATGCGGCGTCAGTGACTTTGGGATCAGTGTAGAAGGGAGGTCCACAGGAACAGGAGTCGACGCCGGTCGAGGTCGAGTCGGCGCTGGTTTGGAACCAGACCGCGCCGGGGATGAACCATCCAGAGGAACTCGCCACTTCAAAGACTGCAACGGGGTTGAAAATCTCAGCGCCAGATGAGGCCAACTCCCTGGAGCCATAGGCATGACAAGCATGAGAGGTGCCTGAGGAAAGTGAAGTGGCAAACCTCCCAGGGAATATGCCAACAGACCCATGGGGCCAACAGGCGCACAAGTAGGGGTTGCTGCTCTTGCGAACAAGCTAAACATTGCATAAAAAAATGCGATGGATCCGAACCCAGATTCGGGAAAGCAGGATACATAGGATCTGGTACTACAGACTCTCTAGCCACTCGCGAGGCACTAAATTTGGCTCCAGAGACCCCGGAGCCAGAGGTGGAGTGGTCGACTTCGGCAACAGTGGAGGCGTTGCATCTCTCGGAGCCGGTGGAGTCAACGCTCTTTGAGTAGGAGACGGTGCCTGAGTCCCCTCAGGTGAAGGAGACGGAGAGATCTCATCCCTTCAATGACATCTGGAACATGGAGACACCGACTTCGGAGTCGCATACTTCGATTAGCGACGCCGAGAACCATGGCGCCGCTTTTTTTCTTATGTTTCTTCGACGAGCTCGAAGTGTGTGGAGTGGGCAATTTCGAATGGGTCCTTGACCTCCTGTGACCTCTTTTCTGCTTCTTGGCCATGTATAATTTGGCCTCCCTCTCCTTCAGCGCTTTAGGATTCATGCGCTTGCACAAAGTGCACGTCCTGACGTCGTGTTCCGACGAAAGACACCATGGACAGTCTTCATGGGGGTCAGTGATGGACATCTGACCCCCACATTCTATGCATGGCTTGAAACCTGATTTTCTTGGAGTAGTCATCCTCTATGGCTACAAATTCACGACAATCTGCAACAAAGAAACTGGAAATGGAGAGCCTGGGAATAAAACATTACGCGTCGACGGAGCGGAAAAAAGGGAACTGACGTCAGCACGCCGACGGTCTTCTTATGGCTCCGATGACGTCACGCGGAATCGCGTGAGGAGCCGTTCCATTGTGACGTCCTCGTAGAAGTGGGAGAGCTGAGGAGAAAAGTTTCAGTGGAATGCTGCGCATTGGGATAAATCAAAGGGCGAGGAATCCACAGGCAGATGTATCCATCAGAAAGGGCGGGCTAAAGGAGATTTGGCCATCTATGCTGCAGTCACTGTGAATCGCAATATTGTCCTACAGAATTTCCCTTAATCCTGGCTGAATGGAATAATTATACACAGTTGGAAAGACGCAAATTCGGATTCATTAATTATCCTCAACATATATCTGCATTCAGATAGAGTGTAAAAAAAGTTTTGACTGAGAAACTGAAAAACATCACTTGGACCTAAAGACTAGTCATTCACATGTCAGCAGGCTACTAACTGGTAATTTCAACGTTAATCTACTCTCTTCTAGTGTAGATTCGGAACAGATGAGCATTTTAAATGAAATATGAAAAATTCCGTTGCAATTATGCAAAAAAAGACAAGCTAGGAGAAGCGCTCTTGGATATTTTTCAGCAATTCGATTTCAGCATCCTGACTGGGCGATGCAAAGATGACCAACCAGCACCCTTCACTTGAATTATGTCAAACTCCTTGTCAATACTGGATTACACTGTTGTGAGTTTGAACACTTTCCACACAATCTCTAGTTTCCAAATAGGTCCAAGATTGGAGACAGATCACCTCCCACAAATAAAAGAGCTGTTGGTAAGCAATGCTCATAAAGAAACAAACATAATCCCCATTATAACATATTCTAAATTGTTTCTTCAAACATGGTTACATTGGGAAGATGCCCCAGGGATGCTGGTAAATGCTTGGTCCTCTTTTAAAGGAATGCTCTGGAATTTTTTTTTACACCTCCAGCAGTCCCAAAAGGGATACAATTTCTGTTTCACTAATGGAAAAAAACAAATGGGTTACTAAACCGTTAAGGAGTGAAAAGTGCGAACTAAACAAAGAAATAGGAGTTTACCGGAAACTTCCAATATCTGCCAGACAAGCACAGTTTTAGAAATTAGGGACAATCAGAACTACGTATAAGAAGTCCATAATTAAAGTAAAATATGATTATGTAAGTCAAAAATGCCTAACACTACATCACATATGTAGGAAGGGAAATCCGAAAGCCTTCTGCAAGTTAATTAACGGTCTAACCTATGGGGAGCACAGGGCACATACTACAAATATCTTGGAATTAGTATGGATAAAACATGCATATAACCTTCATGGATCAACAAATACTGAGGTGTGCGTGTTTGACAACCCTAACATTTCACCAAAGAATTTCCCCTTATACCACAATACGGATTCAACAGATCATTAAAGAAGCCAAGACTGATGGGGCACCCAGTCCAAATGGTCTTCTGACTGCATTATATAAATCCGATCTGGATTTCTGGTCAATTAATCTATGTACATTATTTAACACCTGACAGCCAATATAATACCCGATTCCTGGGGAGGCACAATACTTCACCCCATTTGCAAAAGTGGTAAAAGACGATCCAAACTATTATAGGCTAACAGTCATTACTGACAAACAGGCCACGTTTTTTGCTAGCCTTTTACTGAAGGACTTAGAGGAGTGTGTCTCAGCGAGATCTTTGATTCCACTAAACCAAACTCCTTTCCATAAAGTTTTTGGCTCTTTAACAAACTTAATGGCCCTTGGAGTTGTTATTGACGCCTCAATTTGAAATAAGTCCCCAATTTATGCCTGTTTCATGGATCTAAAACCAGCATTTGACAAGGTCTCATGGAAGGCTCTCTGGACTAAATTAAGCAACTGTGGGATACCCCCACTTTACTCCATGCCATCCAGCTTTTATACCAGAACACCTGGGTAAGAGTAAAATGGGTGATGGTTTATCAACTACACAGAGGCTACCAACAAGTGCTGGTCTCAAACAGGGCTGTGTCTTTGCACCACAGCTATTTAACATATTCATAGCCTGAGCCTGAATGGAGTAAACTCTGATCCTCCCTAGTTGGTCCAGCCCCCCTTACAGCCTTCAAAATGCAGATGATATAGTTCTGCTCAGCAATACTCCTATAGGCCTGCAACGTTTGATTACAGCATTTGCAAAATACTCTAGAAGGAATGGGTTATAAATGAATAATAAGAAAACAAAAATTATGGCATTTGGTAATCACTAGAGGAAAAAAATCTTTATTTGGCAATTGAATATTACTAAGACGTATACATATTTATGAGTCATCTTTGACTGTCAACTTCAATACACCTGGCATTTGCAAACTGTTAAACAAAAATCAAACTCATTGTTAGCTGCAATAAATCACTGGAGTCCAATTTGAGAGGTCCAACACTGATTCCTATACTCAAGACAATTGAGGCCAAATTGTTTTTTTGCTAACAAACTTTATTAACTTTTTAAATCCACTAGTAAGAACACACCTACATTCACGTAGCAGCACCATAGTACTTAAGTCAAAATTAAGAATCTTAAACCCAATCTGTAGTAGACCCCACCTCTTTGGGCAATGTCTCGCCTTGCACTTAAAGAGGCGATTCCTATAGACGAGCAGTCTGTCCGTGGGCCACCAAGGTTATCCACCCTGCCCAGCAGGGCCACTCTGGGAGTCAGCTCGAGGGGCTGCCCCAAGAACCCAGAGTGCTTCCGCTCTATCTTCTGCCAACAGGGCGTCAGCATGGGGCAGGCCAGGCCATGTGATAGAAATCAGCATTTAGTGCAGAACACCTAAAATAGAAGGGTTGGAGGATTTTACCAGCACGGTGTAGTTGTACTGGGGTTACATATGTCCCGGTTAGGGACATTTGGAGGCGCCATCTTGAACGCAGTGCACGCTCCAGTCTTTTACTAACTTCGGGCCATATGCCTATAAAGAGGCGCTGCGTGGACGGCGAAAGGTTTCTCTTTGTACTTACTAATTTCTACTATTGTTTTTCTTATCTCTTGTTTTAATATTGACAGCTAAATTGTTGGGGGGCTTTTAACTAGAATCCCCTCTATTTTTGATTAAATTTATGATTTTATTGTTTGCCAAGTTGTACCTGAATTTGAAGGGCTGGAGGGTGGAAGGGGCAGCTAATTACATGGGGCACTCTAGGGGTAACTACTCAGCCATTTTTCCCTGTTAGGGACATTTGGAGGCACCATCTTGAACACAGTTCCCGCTCCAGTCTTTTACGAACTTCGGGCCATATGCCTATAAAGAGATGCTGCGCGGATGTGCCGCTGGGGCGCCAAAGGCAAGCCCGTCTGCGCCCATCAGCCTCCCAAAAGTGGCCAGTCCCAGCCATGCTGCCTGTTTCTAGCTAACTGACAATACTAATTTTGTATATAGCAGTACCGCCCTACGTAATCTCTTCAGAATCTAATTGTCCTCGCAAATCTCCTGTTAGCGGAGGGAAGGACGGATTTCAGTGTCCACAATGTAACTGGGCTACGCCGCCTTCAGGTGAGAGGACTCAGAGGACTCCTTACATTAGAAATCAGAATCCCATCTCCAAAGACGGAAAGTTCTCGGCGGCTTTGCTGAACGTCCGCTTGCTACAGAAGCATGATATGCAGGTTTTTGAACTGTTCAAGATGGTAAACCAGATCTTTTTTTCTTAACAGACACAAACATGGCTCACAGACTCCTCCAACCCCAATATGTCCATGCTATCCCACAGGGCTATAAAATCCTTAGGAAAGATAGACCAAAAGGCAGAGGGGGGGTGGTCATTATCTATAAAACGAAGTTTACCTGTGTCCAAATTAACTATGGGGACTTAGTGAGAGCGGAGAATTTGGAATTCTGCTGCTCTCTGTCAGCCCAACAGTCAGTGGCCGGAGTTATGATACATCGTCCTCCCAGTTCACAGAGTTCCTTTTTGCAATCATTAAATGACTACCCATCATCCTGGTCCCTTAAATATGCCCACTTTCTAGTACTGGGAGACTTTAATCTCCATTTGGATGAGCCAGTGAAATCCGAGGCTAAATTCCTCCTAGACACGCTATCAGCCCTAGGTCTGGCCCCTACGTGTTAAAACCCACCCACCAGGCAGGTCACATCTTGGATCAGATTTTTTTCTAATAGTATGCTTAAACTAGGTAACCCACTGCCACTAACCTAGTCAGACGACTGCTTACTAAGTTTTCACTGGCTGGAACGCTCCCAAAAACTTTCCTCCCCTGTTAAAACAAAAACTTTGATGAGGGCCTTGCATAAAATTCGGCCTGCTGATCTGAAGGCTGCCTTAGAAATGTCCTCTCCTAAACCTTCAGGAGATCTTGAGGCCGACGTTAGTCAGTTAGACCCATGGATTATACAGAATATAGATCAGTTTGCCCCTCCTGTGGAACGCCAGCTCTCTAAGATCTAAGCAGTCAGCACCCTGGTTTATCGACAGGCTGAGGTCAAGTAAAAAAACACAGAAAGCGCCTGGAAAGGAGATGGCGTAAAGAGTATAATCTAGTAAATAAACTGATCTGCAAGCCAGATCATAAGGAACATTATGCTATGGTTATTTTAGAGAAAAAAAGCCTTCTTTGAGAGGAAAATTGAGGAATCTGAAACTAAATCCAAAATAATTTTTAAAATAGTAAAGACATTCCTAATCCGAAAGCAACCTTGCAGCACCACCGACCCACAGTCGAATGGACCACTCAAATAGCAGTTTTCTTTTATGAAAAAGTTGCTTCGATCCAAGTCACTCTAACTCACTTGGAATTGGATGACCCCCATATTTTCATATGGCCTGCGCCCGAGCTATTCATGGATAAAATACCTCCTCTCCTCCACTTTCCACCTATATCCTTAAATGTGTCCTTGTCGGCCATTAGGTGTTTAAAGTCCGGTTCCCCTGCTGATCCATGCCCTCCCCAGCTCTTGGCCAAGGTGGCTCAGGCCACCAATCCAATGCTTAATAAAGTTCTAAACGCCTCGCTTTCATTAGGATTAATGCCTCATAATGGAAACATGCAAAAATTCTCTCTCTAATTAAAAAGCCGCCCGCTGATCCCAAGGTCCCGAACAACTATAGACCTATTTCTCTCCTTCCCGCCTTTTCGAAGGTATTAGAAAATATGTCAACTCAATTATATCATGCCAGCTGGAAAACATCAATATACTGCACCCCAGTCAATCCGGCTTTAGAACAAACTATAGCAGAGAAAAAGCTTTGCTTGAGGCAACCGATTATATCAAGGAGAAGCTGGTTGGCGGGGGCAAGGTTGTCCTGGTCATGTTGGATCTTTCTGCAGATTTTGATAACGTCCCCATGACAGACTTTTAGATAGCCTCCACAACATTGGAATTGGAGGAATGGCGTAAAATTGGCTGACCTCCTTCCTCGACAATAGAAGCCAAGAGGTATGGATTCCTCCTTTTGCCTCCCCTATGCAGAATACGAAGGTCGGTGTTCCCCAGGGCTCAGCATTGAGCCCTACACTTTTTAATGTCTACATGGCCACTCTGGCTGAATCACTTGGGGCCAAAGTGACATTGTATGTGGACGGCATGCAGCTTCTTTTCACTTGCAATAAAGGGGCGGAATTTGATGGATAAATCTTTAAAACGTGTTTAGCTAATGTGTTAAACTGGCTAGCAATTAATCAACTAAAATGCAAGCCAAACAAGTCAGAGATTGTCTTCTTTGGCACACAGCCGGCAGATATCTGGAGGTCATGGTGGCCTCAAGATGTCCCCCCCCAGCTACTCTTATGAATACAGTAAAAAAAACTTGGGGATCAAGATAGACAGCGCCCTGTCCCTGCAACCACAAATTCAAGCCCTGGTGGGCACCTGCTTTGGTCTCCTACGCACATTGAGAAAATTCTTGCCATTGCTCTCGGTTGAATCCAGGAAAACAGTGGTTCAGGCGTTGATCACCTCCAGACTGGATTATGGAAATATCCTGTATTTGGAGCTCCCAGTATACCTTCTAAACAAGTTGCAAGTGGTGCAGAATGCCGCCGCAAGATTGATTCTCAATCTTGCCCCTAGGACCCACATATCTCCTCATCTGAGATCACTTCACTGGATCCTTGTGAGAAAGAGGATTTAGTTCAAGACACTGGTCCTGTTCCATAAAGCGCTACATGATAAGGGCGCAGCCTATTTTAGAAGGAAGCTTTACAGCTATTTGCCCGCCAGGACACTACGTTCACCTTTTGGCCATTTAGCCACCATTCCCAAAATCCACCGCTCCAGAATCGGGAGTAGAGCCTTTTCTATCTCTGGCCTAAAGCCTGGAATCAACTTCCACTAGCACTAAGGGCTAATCCGGATCCCTCAATCATTAGAAAGAACTTAAAAACGTGGCTGTTTGGCATCTGCAGATGTTCTCTGCCCATTGGTCTACTGTGTAGAGAAACTGTTATGGAGCGCTGGGACACTCCTTTGAGTAGCCGTGCTCTTTACAAATGACGTTTCATTTCATATGTCATGAGAAGGTAATTTAGCTGGATCAGACGGAGATGAGTGAAATGGTCAGCACACATGGAGCCAATCTGTCCTCTCTCCAGTCCGCCTCATCTAGCTCACCAATCTACCCCTCCCAGCAGTGTTTGAGTTAGTCAGAACAGTGTGGGGGCATGAACATTGAGTGAGCAGTACATTTGGGAGATGGCGCCATTGCCAAAGTAGTCTGGCTTCGAGGAGGCGAAACTCTGGGACATCAGTGTCCGGGTGATGTTGGCACCGAGGGTGTGGCGTAGCTGTAGATATTTAAGGAACTGTCTGGTGAAGGTGATGACGATCTTGAGGGTCCCAGAAAGTCAAGATTTGGGTTCCCACCCACACATCCATAAGAACCGTAATGCCTACCGTTTCTCATTTACAAAATCCTTCCAAGCCAGATGTGTGGTTAAGTCACCTCCACTTAGAGAAAAGGGTCATCCCTGTCAGACGGCGGTTCCACCCCAAGAACCGGAGGGAGGACCTCCAGCTGGTGAATTCAGAGAGGGTTCTGGGCATCAGTGCGCCATATAAGATGCCTAAGATATTGTCCAGACCCAGTAGGAGAAGCTCCCGCAATAGGTCGAGTCATTCCAACCGCTGTTGAACAAATTACTGATGACAATCAATTGTGAGGATCGATATCAGTGGAGGTCCACCATCTCCCAGCCCACCATCATATAGGGACGGTCGGACATTAATAAAGGCAATGTGTGAACGACTGCCAGACCAGAGGAACAATCGGAGGATGGAGTTGAAAACACGGAACAACTAAGAGGGAATCAGGAGCGGGAAATGCTGGAAAGCATACAGGAAGCGAGGAGGACCATAATCTTAAAAAGGGCTATGCAACCCATGATGTGAAGTTGAAGCTGTGTTCATCTTTGGATATCCCGCTTCATTTTAGACACCAGGGGTGTTTCGTATGGTCTGGTAAAAGGAAGATATGAACCCCCAGATACTTAAAGGAGAGGCTTTGCACTGGGATATCAGATTGCCAGGAGTGGATACTCGCGTCTCCCCATACCGGGATCAATACAGATTTGGATCTGTATTCATACAAGTCAAAAAGGTTAAGACACCTGGGCCCCAAGATCTGCTGGTCGACCAGGAAAAGTACGACGTTGTCCGCATAGAGCGAGATCTTCTCCTCTGGGCCTCCATCCCAGGACCACCTGCAAAATTGGGCATCACAGCAAAGGAGCCACGCAAGGGGCTTGATTGCGACGCCAAATAGTAGAGGGGAAGGCAGGAAGCCCGGGTGTGTGGCTCTGCGGATAGGGAACCGAGCGGAGAGCAATCCATTGACTCAGATCTGTGCAGAGGGTTGGTAGTAAAGGGGTCCAATGAGGCGACATAGGTATGACCTCAGCCAAGCTCGCTCCAGAACAGAGCGAAGGAAGGACCAATCTACTCTATCAAACGCTTTTTCATCTACTAAAAGGACCCTTCTAATACAGTGTTGTGCGCTTTTCCCCAGTATGGATCCACATTGGTTGCGGTGGATCAAATAGGGTAGGGCAGTCTGTAGCCTGTTGGCCAGGATCTTGGCAAAGAGTTTGACCTTAGTGTTGATCAGAAAGATGGGCCTGTACGATAAGCATTAGTCAGGAGAGTGGCCCGGCTTGTGGATGACCACTATGGAGGCCAAATCAAGACCAGGAGGAAAAGGCTCAATGTAGAACTTGGGTAGGAACGGGGTCAGTTCATTCCGAAACGTCCGGTAATAGTCAACGGGAAGCCATCAGGGCCAGGCGTTTTGCCTGATGACAGATTGAAGAGGGCGGAATAGATTTAGTCTGTCGCGATGGGTTGGTCTAATTCCCAGGAGAGGGGGATTGCTGGTAGCAGAATGTCGTTCAATAGCGGGTGTTCCACTTCAAGGGAAGGTCGGGCCTGCAAGTATACAGATCTTGGTAGAAGGCCACAAAAACTTGCAGAATGTCAGGAGTGTGCGTCAAGCACTGGTCCTCTGTCTGCCACCTGGGGCACTACATGGGTAGTGAGCCAATAAAGAAGTTTCCTCGGTTTGTCCCCGTGCTCAAAGATATTCCTCATTCTTGCCCGCCAGCACTGTCTGGAATTCTCCAGTGAGATCAGCAAGGAGCTTGCCGCAATTAACAATGCATCCATAGCATCTGCCTCCTTCCCTAAAGGTTGGAAACACTCAGAAATCAAACTGCTCCTCAAAAAACCACTAAAGCCCTCAAAAATTACCATCCCATCTCCCGGTCATTCCCAGCCAAGGTACTAGAGAGAGCAATAAACCTCCAACCAACTGCCCACCTGGAGAAGAACAACCTACCAGACTCCTCCCATTCCGGGTCCCGCTCAAACCACAGCACCAAGATCGGCCTGATCGCAGTCACAGAAGACATCAGGACCCTCCTAGATGGGAGAGACCGCCGCCTTGATCCTCCTCGATCTCTCCGCTGCATTCAACACTGTGTCCCATCACACCCTCCTGCAAGGTCTTCACCAACTGGGGATCCAAGGGAAAGCATTCAAATGGGTCTCTTCCTTCCTCTCCGGTTAAACCCAAAGTGTCTGCCTCCCACCCTTCAGCTCAGGACCTAAAAACATCAGTGGTATCCCACAGGGATCCTCTCTAAACCCTACCCTCTTCAACACTTACATGGCACCTCTGGCTACCCTGGTCAGATCCCACAGCATGAACAATCTCTTACGCGGATGACACTCCGCTCATGCTCACTCTTCTCAGATCAGACTAACACCAAATCCAACTTTCACAGGTGCATGACCAGTGTCGCCAGCTGGATGCACAGTAAATGCCTCAAACTCAACTCCGACAAAACAGTAACAATAAATCCCTGTGGGACGACTCCTGGTGGCCCACGGAGCTGGGCCCGGCACCAGCACCCACAGAGCACGCAAGAAACCTTGTAATAATACTTGACAGCAAGGAAGCAGATAAACTCTGTCTCATCCTCCTGCTTTCTCACCCTGCGCCTGCTCATAAAAATCTTCAAATGGCTCCCCTTCGACATTAGATGCATCGTCACCCAGTCCCTCTTCACCAGCCGCCTGGACTACGGCAACTCCCTCTGCGTGGGAATCACTGCTCAACTTCTTAACAGACTCCAAACCAGCCAGAACACAGCAGCCATTATCATCCTCGACCTCTTGAGGAGGACCCACATCTCCCCACAACTCAAAGCCCTACATTGGCTCCCCATCAGTTAATGTTGCCAGTTCAAACTGCTCAGCCACGCCTACAAAGCTCTCCATAACAAGGGACCAGCCTACCTCAACTAAAGGACAAACTTCCACCAACCCACCCAGAAACTGCACTCCTTGTCTCTCTTCCTGGCACACACCCTCTGCATCCACAAGAGCGGTGGCCGCACCTTCTCACACCTGGCAGCCAAGTCCTTAAATGACCTCCCCCTCCGCACATCACCCACACTGCAAGAGTTCAAGGAAGATCTGAAAACCTGGCTCTTTGACTAATTCAGCACAGCAGCAACACCCCTCCTACTCCCCCCCAGTGTCTAGATACCCTCAGAGGGGAGAAGCAGCGCTTTACAAATCCTATTTGACAGCCGTCGGGCAAGGTCGAGGGCAGAATATCTAGGGCCTGGCGCTCCAGGGTACGGAGCTGGGTCTCCAGGGCTGCGATCTGAGCGAATTTCTTCTCCCTACCTCGGATAAACCCTTTCCCCAGGCCCGAATCACCAGCTTACTGGCTGCCCAGAGGATATCGTATAGTTTCTTACCTGTCGGTGTAGTTTTGCAGCTTGAAGACTTTCTGGATTCACTATGCTGTGCATTATTCCGCCATCTTGTGGTTGGGTCCGGAATTGTAGTATTTCTTCTCTTTTTTTTTCTTTGTGGCCCAGGTGGGCGGCGACGTCCCACCATTTGGTGTCCTTCGTGACGTCGACGCGCTTCCTGCAAAAGCTCCCACCTTTGGTCGCCATCTTCGGATTCTTTTTTTTTTTTCTTCCCTTTCTTGTTTTGTTGTCCGCTTGTTTGATCCCTTTAGCTATGTATGCAATTTTAGCCTCCTTTGTCCTTATGCCTCATCTTTCTGGCGGAGGAGGGTGGGATCGCTAGTGAATCCAGAAAGTCTTCAAGCTGCAAAACTACACCGACAGGTAAGAAACTATACGTTTTGCAGCGTGAATCTATCTGGATTCACTATGCTGTGCATAGACTTAGTAGCGGTTTTTCCCTTATTGCGGTGGCTGGGTGGAAGATGAGCATTGGTTACTGAAAATATGTTGTAAGACCCTTTGTCCTACTTGCGCTTCTTTGTTCATTTGAATATCCACACAGTAGCGCTTAGTGAACGTGTGCACTGAAGACCATGTTGCAGCTTGGCAAATGTCTTGGATAGGTGTGTTCGCTAGAAACGCAATTGTTGCTCCCTTCTTCCTTGTTGAGTGAGCTTGAGCTGCTCCTTGTAATTGTTGTCCTGCCTGTTTGTGGCAGAGTTGAATTGTCTGCGCGATCCATCGTGCAATGGTATTTTTGGTGACTGGTCGTCCCAGAAAACTGCTGGCAAAGGAGACAAAGAACTGCTTTGTTTTCCTGCACTCCTTTGTCCTTTCCATATAGTGCATTACCGCCCTTCTGGCGTCTAGTGTGTGCAGCGCCCTTTCGGTTTGTGTGGAAGGGTTTTGGAAAAAACTTGGTATTTGGATTGTTTGGTTAATGTGGAACCGAGACACCACCTTTGGCATGAAGTGTGGGTTCGTCCTCATTACAATCCTGTCCTTGTGTATTTGCAGGTACGGCTCTTGGAGTGTCAGCGCTTGCAACTCACTTACTCTTCGTAGTGACGTGATAGCCACTAAGAAGGCCGTCTTTAGCGTGCGCATGTGCAGTGTAGTCTTGTGGATAGGTTCAAAGGGTGCCTTCATCAACTGAGTGAGCACTACGTTGAGGTTCCATGCTGGTGCTGGCATCCTTTTTGGGGGTGCGATTCTTTTCGCCCCTTCCAGAAATCTCTTCACAACTTGGGAGGTGAAGAAACTTCTCCCCGTCTCTCCTCTTGTGTAGGTCACTACCGCAGCCAAGTGCACCCTCAGGGATGTGTAACTTAATCCGCTTTGTAGCAGGTGCGTTAAGTATTTTAGTACAGTTGATTCCCTTGTGATCTTCCATTGTAGAACCTCCTTGATGCACCATTCGGAGAACCTCTTCCACTTTGCTACGTAGCACTTCCTTGTGGAAGGTCTCCTTGCCTCCCTGAGTACTGCCATGGTACTTGGTGGTAATTTGAGGTGTGCAAATTCTAAGTCTTCAGGAGCCATGCTGCTAGGCTGAGGCTCTCCGGCTCTGGGTGTAGCACCTTTCCGTTCTGCATTGCTAACAGGTCCTTTCTTCTTGGGAACCTGTGTGCTGGTTCTTGTGCCATTTCTACTATCTGTGAGAACCAGGACTGCCTGGCCCACTGGGGTGCTATCAGTAGTAGCGTCATGTTGCTGATTCTGCATTTGCTGAGTACCCTGTGTATCAGTGGTATCGGGGGGAAAAGCGTATGCAAATGTCTTTGACCAATCTATCCATAGCGCATTCCCTTGTGACCAATGGTCTGGTTGTCTGGATGCGTAGTGTTGGCATTTTGCATTCTGGTGTGTTGCAAATAGGTCTATTTGCGGTGTACCCCATTTCTGGAATAGCTTCTCTGTTTCCCGATGATTGAGCTCCCACTCGTGGGATGCCGACGCCTGCCTGCTGAGTCGGTCTGCTTCTACATTGTCCTTCCCCGGGAGATGTATTGCCAGTAGGTCTATCTCTAGCGGGATGGCCCATTTCCATATTTCCTGTGCTAGCCCTGATAGCGCCACTGATTGTGTTCCTCCTTGTTTGTTGATGTAGAACATGGTGGTTGTGTTGTCTGTTTGGATCAATACCCTGTTTCCGTACAGCGGTTTCTGAAAGGCCTTTAAGGCTAGGAACACAGTTTTCAGCTCCAAGTAGTTGATGTGTTTGACCGCATCTTGCTGCGACCATAGACCCCTCACCCTGAGCTTGTTCATGTGTGCGCCCCACCCCCGTTGGGAGGCGTCCGTTGTGATGGTCACTGTTGGAGTTGGTTGTGTGAATGGCTTCCCCTGTGATATGTTTTCCTTGTTCCACCACACCACTTCCTGATGCACTGCGTGTGTGACAACCACAAGATCTTCCCAACTCCCTGTTGCCTGTGACCATTGCTGCTGAATCCATTCCTGGAATGGTCTCATGTGTAGCCTGATATTTGGGGCTAGGTGGATGCATGATGCCATCATTCCCATTAGCTTGCTCACCGTCCTCACTGTCAGAACTTGCCCCTTGCGGTAAGGACGTGTTTCCTTTGTATCGCCAATGTTCCTCCTCCTGCTGGGGAACACTTTGGCCTGTATGGTGTTGATCTCGGCCCCCAAGAATATCTTGATCTGCTCTGGGTCGGTTGACGATTTCTCCCAATGAATTGAGAAACCCAGTTGACTTAGTGTTTGCACGACCTGCTGGATGTGTTCTTTGCATTTGTTGTAAGAGCTTGCCTTTACGAGCCAGTCGTCGAGGTAGGGGTATACGTGTATTCCTTGCCTTCGTAGGAGCGCTGCTACTGCTGCTAGGCACTTTGTAAACACCCTTGGAGCGGATTTGAGTCCGAATGCTAGTACTGTGAACTGGTAGTGAGTCCGGTTGATTACAAACCGTAGTAGCCGTTTGTGCCTGTGGTTGATGGGGATGTGCAAGTACGCGTCCTTCAGATCTATTGTTGCCATGTAATCCCCTTTTTGTATTTGTGGTATTACCTCCTGTAGGGAGGTCATTTTGAATCTTTGAGTTCTTATGAATTTGTTTAAGAACCTCAGATCTAGGATAGGTCGTAGTGTCTCGTCCACCTTTGGCACGAGGAAGTAGGTTGAGTAAACCCCTTTGGTTGTGCGGTACTGTCTCTATTGCCTTTTGGCTGAGCAGTTCCTTGGCCTCCAGCTGCAAGAGCGAGAGTTCTTTTGCTGAGTGGGTCTCGTTTCTTGGTCTTTTTGTTGGGGGTTGTCTTTCCAGTTCTATGCAATATCCGTATTGTATGATGTTTAGTATCCACTTGTCTGTAGTGACCTTCCTCCACTGCTTGAGGAAGTTTTTTATCCTGCCTCCTACCGGTGTTGTGTGTTCTAGTGACTGTTTCCTGTGGATCGTTAAGTTTTTGTTTCTCTGCTTGTTGTTGCCCCCACCCCGAGGTGTTGCTAGGGTGGTTGTGGGCTTGATGGTGAAGTCACTTGGAGGTGGGCTGTTAGCCTCCTCTACGAGATTGTCCTCGTCCGTTTCCGCGCCCTCGAAAGGACTGGCCCCGGGGCTGGTACTGCCAGTTTTGCTGCTGCTGTCCTTGCTGTTGCTGACCTTGGTTGTTCCTTTGGTAGCCTTGCTGGAACATTTGGTGCGATGTGGCAGGCACGTTGCCTCCTCTACCGCCCGGCCTTCTGGTGGGTGCCCCTCTTCTCATCCCTCTGAACTGCAGCGCTCCCATGGACCTTGCTGTCTCGTTGTCCTTTTTGAGCTGCGTCAGCTTTTCATCAACTGGCGTGCCAAACAGTTGTTCGCCGTTGAAGGGCGTATTCAGGATGCTACTTTGCACCTCTGGCTTGAATCCTGAAATCCTGAGCCATGCGTGTCTCCTCTCGGTCACTCCTATCATCATTAGTCTGCTGGATGTTTCTGCAGCATCCAAGGCGGACTTCAAGCATGTGTTTGCCATGCTTTTGCCTTCTTCCACTAGGTGTGCTGCCCTTTGTTGGTACTCATCTGGTAGATGTTTGAGGAGTTGCCCCACTTCGTCCCAGTGATGGTATGCGTGCCTGTTGATCAGGGCGTTTGAGTTTGCGATACGCCACTGTACTGCTGCATTTCTCTCCACCTTTCTCCCCGTCAGATCCATCCTCTTACTCTCCTTGTCTGGAGGTGGTCCGGTATTAGTGGGCACATTGGCCCTTTTCCTGGCCGTAGCCGTAATTATGGAGTCAGCTGGCACTGATCCTTGTATGTATGCAGGGTCTTGTGAAGAGTGTTTGTACTTTTTCTCTGTTCTTGGAGTGACAGCCCTGATTACTGCTGGTTCCCTGAAGGCATCTCTCCCTTGGTCCAGCACACTAGGGAGCATGTGAAGGAATAGGCTGCTGGTTTGTTGAGGCAGTAGAGTTTCCAGGAGGAAACATGCCTTGGGCTTCTCTTCTTCCATTTTCACCCCATAGGTTTGTGCCGCCTTCAGGACTATCGTGTTGTAGACCCCGATGTCGTCTGGCGGCGAGGGCCTCGAAGGGTAAGTGTCTACTTCTTCTTCCGGCGATTCTGCGTCGAGGTCTTGCCATTCCAGGTCTTGTGCCTCCGAGGACGTCGAGTCCCGGTAGGATTGCAGGTCTTCGTCGCCTTCTCCCTCGAAATAATAGTCTTCGTCCCCCTGATCCTCGACCGGTTTGGGCGTTTGGCGGTTCGGCGTCTTCGTAGTCTATTTCGACTTCGAGCGCGGGTCTCGACGGGATGGAGTATTCCCTCATTTTGCGGTCGAAATCCTTCTTCCGCTGTAGGATGCGCGCCATTTCGGCCTCGAGCCTCCTCTTCTTCCTCTCCATCTCTTGTGCCTGTTCGGCGTCGAGGGCTGGAGCGGCTCTCTTCGGGGCCGTCGACGTGGACGATTGCCCCTCCCTTCTCGGCGCCGAGGTGTGCTTTTCGGGGGCATCCTTCGACGCCTTTGGTTTTTCGAGGGTTTTCGCCGATTGGGAGTCCTTTTTGAAGGATCCGCTCGGCTGACTGTCCTTGGTCGCTGTTGCCTTCGACAAATGTTTCGGCGGCAATGCTCCCTTCGAGGACTTAGCTTCACTTCTACGAGTGTCGCTCGGGGCTTTGGCTTCACCCTTTCGAGTGTCGCTCGAGTGTTTAGGGGTCGACTGACTCCCTTACCTCCTTCGACGTTTTCTTTTGGACCTCGACGACTGTGCAGTCCTCCGGTCCTTCGGCGATGTTGTCCTCCTCTCCACTTGAGAGGCCCAGGTCTCGGAGCGATGGGGGTGGTCCTTGCCCCTCCATGTTGTGTTTCGCCCTTCTCTGCCTCTCCCTCACCTTGAGGGTCTTGGGTGTGAACGCCGAGCACGCGTTGCAGTCCTCGCTGCTGTGGTCGAGCGGCAAGCAGAGGTTGCAGACAGGATGCTGGTCCTTCTGGGCGTACTTGTGGTGGCAGTTGGTGCAAAACTTGAACGGTGTCTTGTCCATACCCGCGCTCAGGGAGCCCCCTGCGAGCACATTCTCTGTAGGACGTCGAGATCTCGGTCGTAAACCTTCTCCCTCGTCGTCCCGGCTACTTGACTCGTAGTCCGGTGTACTTCAAACTGATTTTCGTCAGTTTTCTTCTATTTGCCTTGATTCCTCTTCCAAACTTCTGGAACTCTTCGGCGACGATCCAGACCCAACGGTGGAAAAAAGAATCTGAAGATGGCGACCAAAGGTGGGAGCTTCTGCAGGAAGCGCGTCGACGTCACGAAGGACACCAAATGGTGGGACGTCGCCGCCCACCTGGGCCACGAAAAAAAAAAAAAGAGAACAAATACTACAATTCCGGACCCAACCACAAGATGGCGGAATAATGCACAGCATAGTGAATCCAGAAAGATTCACGCTGCAAAACTGCCAAGTCCTTCGACCCCTGATTAATCTCAAAGTAGGAGTGTATCTCGGACTCCAGAAATGCTTCAAAATGAGGCTTCGTAAGGTACCAAGCGTTGAGACGCCACACGGGCCTCTAAGCCGCGTCTACAGATCCGACAGTCATAGTGAGTGGAGCATAGTCTGAGATCACTCATGCAAGTATGTTAATGCATGTTACATGACAGACATCAGTGGCCGGTAAAAGGATGAGATCAATCCGGGATTCTGTTTTATGCACTGTTGGTGTGTGTGCATGTTCGCAGGGGTGCCAGACCCTCCAGATGTCACAAAGCCGCAGCGCATCCACCCAGGCAGCAAGTTGGCATGCACAGAAGGCGCGCCCCTGGGTGGAGGGACCAGTCGCGTCCATCTCTGGGCTAAGCACTGCATTGAAATTTCCCAAGGATGGTTATGTGGATGTGGCAGCAGGTAGGCCGCGAGCTCTGGCCCATCCAGTGTCATGTTGGGCGCTGCCGGCAGTGGGAACAGGGATGGGCTACGTGTGTGGTAGGACATAGTGGCGGAAATAGACATTGGTGGACCAACCCTGAACACAATACAACAAACAATTCCCCATGACCCCCTAACTCCTTCCACTCCATACTTTCACCCACAAAGCATGTAGCCCAAACTTGACCCCAACAAGGAAAAGCAGAAGAACAAGCAAGAGCCGTAGGCAATCTGTGTGGACCTCCTCTATGAAGGATATGATGCCGGAGATAGAAGGAAAACAAAGAATATTACAGAAGTACAGAGTATTGGACTGTCTCCAGGCACAACCACTTCTCTCCCTGCCCCAGAAGTGGCAGTCATGTGGTCAAGTAGGCTTGACCATAGGAGTTTCCCTACTTAGGTCATGGCCAGCTAGAGCATTGGAGAGCTGTTCATCACCGACAACCTCCCCCCTGGTCCCAGGGAGATCAGAGCCTGAGGAGCCTGGATGGCCGCTATCTTGGGCGTGGGGTCTGTAGGAAAGAGTCAGCTTCCTGCTCCGCAGCTGCACCCCGGCACGTTCCGTCATCAGAATTCGCGTAGGCTGGCGGTGCCCACAAGTCTCTCCTCTCTGCAACCCACTCCCAGGCCTGTTCAGGGGTTTCAAAACAGTAGGATTTGGAGTTTCTCATGTTTCGCATGTACTGGAGATTAAGCGCTCGCAGTTTTGCTTGACCTAAAGGAGCGACAATGTTGTTGGACTGTCTTGGTATAATCGGGGAAGAGCATTGTGTGTGTATTTTGATATCGAAGGTCAGGCTGCCCACTGGCCTCTCCGAGGATGGCATCTCTCTTCTGGAATTTTAGTATTTTAGTAATTAGTGGGCACTGGTGCCCAGGGAGGGGGACATAGGGACAAGCATCGCTGGACCCGCTGTACCATAAACCATGGCTCAAGCGTGGTCTTCGAGACTCCTGAGCGAGACCAAGTCTTCAGAAAATTTGCAACAACGTTTTTCAGCATCCTCAGCTCTCTCCTCCAGGGCCGCTGCAGAGGACAGAAGACCAGCGACCTGTCAGTTCAAGACAGTCATGGCATCCTCCGCCGAGGACACCCGGCGCTTGGCTTCGGTGACTCAGGTGGCAAAATTTCAAAGGTCCTGGCAGAGGAGCGCAACATCCATCTTAACTTCACCCACTCTGTTCTCCAGGATGGATTTCGAGTCCTGTATGGCTCTAAGAATGGTGGCCAGGTCAGGTTCTGTATGGTCTGGAGGGGCAGTCACCCAAGGGGAGCCAGACGAGGATCCAGTCCCTGCCGGCGCTGTGGTAAAAACAGTCAATCTTGGTCTGGGCCTGTGGGGCCTTATCTTCGTCCGCCACAGCACGGCCGAAGTCAGGGACCAAAGTTTTAAGTGGAGCCACACTCTGGCCCGCTTGCCCCCAGGCAGCATGAGCAGCCAGGTGTCCCCCAGGGCCAGGCCAGTACTTGGGTCTGGTGGTAGACTAGGCAACGAGCCCCTCTGGTGATGGATAGATGGTGCTCCGAGGGAGTTTGGGTCCCGGAGCTGGTCGGGACCTCAGGAGAAGGGGATAGAAGGGGGAAAAGCCCCCAGGGCAAAAGCAGAGAGACAGCCACCATAGTGGCCACCCCAGCCCCCTTATGATACCCTCTTATCAATGTAGAAGTCTGTGGTCCAGATGGCTGGGATCTCTTCTCCCTCTGGCAGTCATGAGGCCACAGGGTGAGAGGTTGGACTAAGCGTCTGGATGGCAGGGGAGGAATAGAGCGGCAGCTCCTAGCCAGAGATGGCAATTATCCTCATGTCCCCAATGCAGCAGAGCGATTTTTCAGGGCAGGGGGATCCTCCAAAGCTGCGACATTATGGAGAGCCCAGCTGGGCAGGAGACTCCCGACAGAATCGGACCTTGACAAACAGCACCCGCGGTAGGCCACAGGACATGTACGGTCTCTCCGTGGCAGGCGCAGCGTCTCGGGAACTTGCACCGGCAGCCCTGGCAAGGAAGAGAGGAGCCGGTCCTCCGCACATGGGCCCTCAGCAATACATGCTCCAGGCAGGCCCTGGGAAGAAGGAGGAAAGTGTCTGGAGGAGAAGGCCAAAAAGGGAAGCTGCTCCCTCGCAAAGGCATCAGCTGCAGCCTGGCCTCCGTGTCAGCCCACCCCTCCGGCCGAAGGGCCGTTCCGCCGCTTCCAAGAGGGGAGGTCTCCCAATAGGCCGCGCTCACTGCAACAGGAAGCCAGCCCACGCCACGAGTGCTCCCAACACCCCACAGAGGCTCACTCCAGATATAAAAGTCTGACGCTCTGAGGAAGGTAGGGAGCAAAGTGGGGCCCAGAGATGGCAGTTCGAGTGGCCATGATAAAGACGGATGGCGGAAGAGGTCGGGAGCAGTTTCAGACTGCGACTGCCATCTTGGCCTCAACTGAGGCCAAATTAATGCCATCAATTCCATAAGGCTCAGAAATAATGCAAGGATGAGAAACCGACCTATTGGATACAATCCAGGCAAATTTGTTCAGGCGTCTTTTTAGACTGCAACCAAGTACCGCACAAGCACAGATATGCCTGGAATTTGGCTTAGTTAATCAGGTGCTGTCACGCCAGGGTGCATTTATTAAATTCTGTAAAAAACTAGGACAAACACCCAGAAACTCTGGCCTCGCTCATTTAGGTCAAACTCGGTTTTGGAACAATAAAACCCAATGGGGTGATTACCTTTCATCAGCACTGAGCCCTTCAGGGCTCAACACGTAATGGGCCTCAGGGGCTTTAGGATCCTCCTTTAAGCAAGCTGTAAATAGGTCAATCAGACTTGCTTCGTATCTTCATGGCAAGAATCCAAAAGACCTTGTGCATGGATGGTTATAAACAAATATGGCAGCTAAAATCTCAGCCTCGAGTGCCATGTTTTCTTACTACATTAAGACAAAATGCATGAGACTAAGGTTGGGTACTCTACCAACTAAAGAATTCCACAATGGAAGGGCACTTGGTCAACTTAATCCTGTTGGTTATGTGGATACAAAGAGGAAATACGAATTCACATCTTGTGTGTTTGTCCTAACCAGCTGGATACACGTAGGTATTTCCTACGTAAGCACTTTACCATTCTACCAATCAGATCGTGTAGGCAAACTGTGATTCATTGTCTAAGTGGAGACCGCCCGCAGCTTATTAATTTTGTAAAATTAATGTATTATGCCGAAACCAGGATGTCAGTAAACTAAGTCACTGCTAAAAGAAATGTTACTTCAAAAGTATACATTAACTGCCCATCCCCATCATATGAACATCAATAGGGTTGATGTTCGTTGGCACTCTTTGCACTAACATCGCAATATATGTGATCACAACCATTTTAAAAATTGATACGAATTGTCTAATTTAGTTTAATGATCTTAATCTTACAGCATAGATATTTTAATTGTTTGTTTAGGTTACGACTGTTGTATTAGTCCCCCTCACATTGACATGAATTGTACCTGTTGTTTTAATGTTATTTTTTATAGGATTTTAATAATGACAGTTTGATGTACTTGTGATGGCTTTTATTAACTATATTCAATAAACTCAATCAGTCAGACAGACAACTTTTGTGGCTGGCCTCACCAGTTTTATCTGTGACCCAAAGTGTACTCCCAAAAATGTCACTTCTAGAGACGCCAGTGTTCCCCGGTGAAACCAAAGGAGATCGTAGGACTACACCGGTTTTCCTACACTAGTATTGCAAAGGAAGTGCTAGGTTGTTGTTGTTGTTATATGTTCTTGCTTAGAATTTATTTCCATTTTATTTTTCATGCAATATTCTATTGAATGCAATTCATTTAACTGCAGCGCTTGGTATGTTAATAAATGAATGTTTGTTAAAACTTACATTGGGTTTGGCTTCTTACAATTTGCACATAATTAACTGTGCCTGGGCTGTAGGGATTGCAGGACTGGAACGGATCACAATATTCGACACACACATACAAAATCAGCCTCTTGTACAAGAAACTGCATTTAAAAACCTCTCCACATAAAAATGTATTCTTCAATGACAATCCCATGGAGGTTACCAATTCCTATTGTAAATAGGCTGTAAAGGCATAACCCCGTTAGATGAGAATCAAATGTTACGTACCTAAACCACTATTCTTCAGCATGGGTATATATTTTTTAATTGCATGCAAAACATACTTCAATCCATATTTTGAACATTTGGTATTAACCTATTGCTATTCCTCCTAACCTGTATTTAATGTACCACTTTTGGCAAAAGCCTATAGGAGAATGGTCATCCTCAGGAATAAGGAAGTTAACAGCTGTTCCTATTAACAAGTACTAGCAAAACAGTACACAATAAGGTATTCTAGAGAAAATACTGCACAGGAGTACCAGTCAGATAAGAGATTTTCTCAGAATAAAAACAGCATCACTGTATGCTAAAGCAGGCAGCAGGTGCTAACACAGAAGTTTCTCAGTATACATGTACTGAACTAGAAGTGAAACAAGCATTGGCATAGCCAATAGGTCTCGCCTTTGGGGCCTTATAAGTGTTTAGCCAGAGCTATTGACTTTGCCAATGTCTTCAAGCTGTGCTTTAGAGAAGTGTGGCTGCTGTGCGGCATGCTGAAAAGTTAAAATAAAAAAGTGTCAGAAGCATTTTTGTTACTTTATATATGACCAAGAAGGCATTATTTAAAACTGAACGACCATATTAAAAAAAGTATTTACAATAAAAAATTTCCTCAGTTTTCTTTTGTTCTTGCAATGCTGGCAACTTGTTTCTGCCTATTGCAATGGTTGTTTGTTAAAGCTTTTTTTTGAGGGGGCATAAACAATCGGAGGGTGAAGTGTTGGGAACTAGTACCTGTATTAGAACACTAGCAGCGGCCAGACGCTAGGGGAGAATCAACAGATGCCAGATTCCGAGAGCAGGCTGAGGTGGTGCTGAGTGATGCT
Source organism: Calotriton arnoldi (assembly GCA_963921515.1). Lineage (NCBI taxonomy): Eukaryota > Metazoa > Chordata > Amphibia > Caudata > Salamandridae > Calotriton > Calotriton arnoldi. The sequence continues at coordinate 1,937,382 of CAWUFW010001541.1, read as the reverse complement.
GAGGTGGTAGTGGTGGTGGTGGCGACTGTTGCGGAGACGATGCTGAGGTGATGCTGAATGATACTCAGGTGTTGCTGAGTGATGCTGCTGTGGTGCTGAGCGATATTGTGGTGGTGCTGAGCGATATTGTGGTGGCGCTGAGCGATGCTGTGGTGGCGCTGAGCGATGCTGTGGTGGCGCTGAGCGATGCTGTGGTGGCGCTGAGCGATGCTGTGGTGGCGCTGAGCGATGCTGTGGTGGCGCTGAGCGATGCTGTGGTGGCGCTGAGCGATGCTGTGGTGGCGCTGAGCGATGCTGTGGTGGCGCTGAGCGATGCTGTGGTGGCGCTGAGCGATGCTGTGGTGGCGCTGAGCGATGCTGTGGTGGCGCTGAGCCGATGCTGTGGTGGCGCTGAGCGATGCTGTGGTGGCGCTGAGCGATGCTGTGGTGGCGCTGAGCGATGCTGTGGTGGCGCTGAGCGATGCTGTGGTGGCGTTGAGCGATGCTGTGCTGGCTCTGATTGATGCTGTGCTGGCTCTGATTGATGCTGTGCTGGCTCTGATTGATGCTGTGGTTACGCTGAGTGATGCTGTGGTATTGCCGAGTGAGAGATAGAGTGAAGATATAATGCCCAATTAGAGAGGGTGGTGAGAGAGAAAGAGAGAGAAAGGGTGTACATAGAATAAAGAGTGGAGCGGGATGAGAGAGAAGAAAGAAGGGGAGAGAGAGTGAATGAAGGGAGTTTGAAAGAGAAACAGATAAAGGGGTGAGAGAATGAAAGGCTAAAAAGATAGAGAGGGGAGAGTTAATTAAGTAGAGAGAGAATTAGAGAGGGGAGAGAGAGAGAGAAGGAGAGAGACAATAAGAGTGGGGGGTGTGGAGTTTAAATAGAGTGAAGTGACGCGGAAAAAGTAACCTTAAATATAGCTTTGTGCTTTGCGCGAATAAATATTTTTAAAAAAAACAGTGAGAGACAAAAATACTGGTAATTAGGCTGTGACTCCCAATATAAAACAAATAGCGATATAAGGTGAAATCAACCCACCGAAGCAATATTTCTAACTAGACAAAAAAAAGCTTGCATTTCAATGCTAATCGCTGTTGTTTTTCATGTGACTGTAGTCCAGGGCCCTCAGTTGGTAATGTGAGCTGCTGCTGCGATTGAAACATCAGAGTCCAGAGAGTTAATGAGCCATGACGAGGAAATGAGGAAGAGATAGGAAACCCAGATGCCAGCTGCGCGTGCACGCCATCGTGAACTCAAGCTGGTCGCCAGCCGAAAGCCAGTGTTTGCACTTCCAAAACCCGCTTACTAAAACTCTCGGCCAGACCAGCGCAAGCGCTGGTGCAGGCCGAAACCTAAAAAGCAGTATCAGTAATACTTCAATAAAAAAAAAAACACATTTGGCCACATATTTTAATAGGGAAGCAAGAAACCCCATTATTCTACGATGTGTACATGTGAGGTATTATATCAACTCTTCAAAGAAGCAAAATATTTTATTGAACATCCATTTCTTGAGATTTACTGTCTCTTTACTCCATAAAGGGTAAAAATGTTGTTGGCTAAAAGACTTTTGTGCGTAGGGTTTACATATGTTGCCGATGTAAAGCACCCGAATACCTTTGATGGGGTTTGCCAATGAAAGAACCAATTTAGAAATTTGTCAATAATGCACCCTGAACAGGCAAATAGATATTTTTTTTTATTTAAACATAAGCAGTTTAATAAAGCAAAATAACATTATTTGAATGCTGATCAAACCCTTATATTACAAACCTTAATTATAAAAACATAATATTCCAATAAAGCTACTAGTTCTTGATTCCATGAAAAGAAACTGGTCTGAAATAAATCCACACGGCATTTGTGTGATTGAAAACACAGAAAAAGTTTCAGTCCAATGACATTCACAGTCATCTTTTCTCCATTACTTCTTGGTAGGCTATAAATCGTCTCAAATTCATTTTCACGTTGTCAAGAACACACATCTGCTCTGGACTGTATTTTGCTTTGCCTTCTTTGCGCATCTGTAAAGAAAAAACATTTCCTCAGTATTGTGAGCTATTCAAGCCCACAAAGTATAAATAAGAGAGGTATTTGAATTGTTTGAAGGGTAGACACATATGTGGAAAATAATCTGAAATCTATTTCTACACTAAAATGTGGCAGATGTCTCTAAACTTCTGGTGGCGAATTACCGTCCATTCATTTCTGCAGATAAAGAATAAAGTCTTCCACAGGATTTTTCAATTTCCTTTAAGGGATTTCCTTCCTTTAGGTTATTCATCTTTACTTTCTTTGTATTCATGTAGAACTGTACTTTACTCAAAGAGCTAACCACAACTATCTTGATAACTTTGCCTTTTTATATTACGGGCTTGAGATGCAGAAACATACGAAAATGTTTCAATTTAAAACACAGTGAAACTCATGAATTCTAAAGGGTTGACGTTAATCAGATAAATGCTTAATGAATTATCTTATATAAAAATGCTTCTGTAATGATAGCATTTTTGTGTAAAAAAAAAAAAAGCTTAGAGTTGGAAAATAGATTTATGAAGAAAGAACCTAAGACCTCAATTATGGTTGCTTCACTGGGGAGAGTTGTTAATTCGACACCTCTGGAGTTAACAATTGCTGGGGCCCCATTAACAGGATTACAGGTTGCATAATGAGGATCCTTTGATTAAGGGGAAATTACTGGGGTAAACAGGAAATTCTGGGTCCGATACCCCTGCTAATTCTCCCCAAGAGATTTTGGCTGTTTGGAGCACCCAGAATCTCCAGTATAGACAAGAGAGACCCATTGTGATCCTGCAGACTTTGTAACTCTGTTACAAACTCAGAGAATTCTGGGGCAACCATAATGAGATCTCTAGTGTTAAGGGCTGAAAAGTGTTGGGAACTCTATATGTATGACAAGGCAGAATACATACCTTCATTTTGAAGACTGGCTGAAAACGTTTTAGTGTTTGGAGGAGTTTGATTTCAGCTGCTGCCTTTTCACTTTCTTTCCCATCTGCAAACACATCAAAAATGGCGTCCAGCGCCTCTCCGGCAACAACTAGGCAAGGGTCATTGGTAGCAACCTCAAGAAGAAAATTACCAATTGCCTGTAATTAGAGGGCATTAGATCATTAGCGTTTGTGAAACAAAAGGTCATCTCATCATTCATCAACATGTAGTCCGTGAATATAAAAGCCTGGAATACCAACCGTTCAGCATTACTCATTGATTCAATACATCTCAGCAGACTGATGGTTCTGGCCCAGAAATGGTTCCTTAAGAGTGGGTCACTCAATGCAGTCGAACTTGCAAGTTACTTGTGACACATTCAGCCTAAGTGTTCAGCTTTACAAACAAATAGTGTAAGAAATGAAGCTTTTCATCTGTCAGTATCTGTAACGTGTGAAGAGGTAGGGAACTAAGCAGCCAGAAGATTGTACTTTTTAAAAGTAGGCACTATTTCTTATTTGGGACTACCACTGTCAAATGCAGCTTCTGTTGTGCTAAGGCACAGACTCATGAGCCAGACATTGTTACTGGTATTACAAAATTAGATGGCACACAGTCTGTCATTAGTACAGCATCAGATCTCATTCAGTAGTCCAAGGATGACTTTCCAATGGCTCGGAGGTTTCTGTTGCAAACAGCACATCATCACAAACCTACTGTGTGTCATGTTATGTGTATTTGTGAAGCACACTATCAACCGTGAGGGAATCTTGGCACTGAGCAGGTGTGTGCGCCTAGTTAGTTAATTGAAAAGCCGGGTTTTCAGCTTCTTACGGAATTCAAGAAGTGAGGAGGCGGCTCCGATGTGGAGCGGGAGGCCATCCCACACTTGAGGAGCGATGTAAGAGTACGAGTAAGAGTTGCGTGTCGTCAGCATAGGAGAGGATGTTGATGCTGTGTGTGGATGAGGCTGGCCAGAGGAATCATAAGCATTGGAGAGGGTGGGGCTCAGCGAGGAACCTCGAGGTACTCCGTAGATGAGTTACCTCAGAATATTCTGGGAAGTGCATTTTATGCAGCATGGATGTCAGTTCTCTCCACTGCTTGATGCCCCCATGTGGAGGGATTGGAGGCAGTAAAATGGGCATTACTAATTCCTGCACTAGGAGGAGCATTTCAGTTTTTTTACTGGAGCTCTTGCACTTCACGCTCTATCATATTTTTTAAATTTCTTTCAACTCAGAAATATCCTTGGGATTTGAAGCACCCATGTATACAAATATCTTTATGTTCAAATATGAACACGAATATATCTTATCTGGACCTCCGTGTTAAAATTATATTTGAGATACATAGATAACATACTTCTATTGTGGGCTAAATCTAGACAGAAATTGCTGATTAATATCGAAGAGCTGAATTGAAGGCATCCCAATATTACATTTACACACACAACTCATGAAAAAACGGATTTTCTGGATGTGAGGGTTAATCAAAAAGATGGTATAATGACATATAATTTACTCACAAATCCTATGGATCGCAACAAAATATATTTATTTAAGTAGTTTTATAACACACTTAGATGTCACCAAGCTGACCACTTGAGAGCATAGGGAGTAGAAAATGCCAGGGAAGATAGTTTAAATGATATTAAATGAAAGGAAGTGAGTTTATTCAACTCAATTATGCTATGCCAAAATCTTTGAACATGAAAAGTGACAGCCTTTACATGGTGGCCTTACAGTCATATAATGGGCTAAATGCTTCTGTGAAAAGGACGGTTTTCATGTCTTTCCTGAATTTGCAGTGGCCTTCTAGATTTCTCAGTGCACATAAGGTATTCCAAAGGAATGGGCCTAAACATTTTTGTGATTTACCTCCAAATTTCAGTATTTTGGCACTGCCTGAATGAATTGATTAGTAAAGCTAAGATTCCTAGTTTGTTGGTGCAGTGTAGTCAACGGCTGGAGATAACAGGCACCAGATTTATGTTGGGTCTTATATAGAAAACATAGGGGCTCATTACGATGGCGGGCGAACTGGGGTGGGAATCGGGACCGCCCACCATGCATGCAGAGGTCCCGCACACCCAATTAGGATGCGACCGCCCCCATGGCGGTCGCATTTTGCACTTTAACATTGCGGTGGGTGCTGCTGACTGCAGCACCCGCCGCGATGTTAAAAATGCATGCTGTGCATTTCACTGCACTACGTGGCAGGCACCACACGGTGCTTGCCACTTGGTGCAGTGAAATGTGAGGGTACCATGGGTAACCCCCAGTGCACAAACACCACCCCAACACAGGGGCGCCATAGCGGGCCCCAAAACCAATCCCGGCAGCCTTTCAATGGCGGTTTACCCGCTACTGGAAATGCTGGCTGAAGACAACATCCTAATTTGGCTGGATGGTGCCTGCTAGGCACCGGCCACCATTTTATGGATGCGGACCGCTCCGCCAGGCAATCAAAACGATTGCCTGTGGCGGTTCCGTGGCAGAGCGGTCTTTGCGTCCGCCCACGGTCGCCAGTCTGGATCCCCCGCCATTGTAATGTGGCAGGGGGAAAATCGCGGTCCGATGGCGGAAGGCCCGCCACCGCACGGCTGGCGGGCCTTCTGCCATCATAATGACCCCCATAGTATGTTGAACTTCATCCTGTATTGTACTGGAAGCCACTGGAGGTTTATCAGTGCTGGTGAGGTTAATTTGAATTTTTTGCAGTCAAGGCAGTTTCTGGCTGCTTGCTTTCGAATCCTTTGTTATTTTTGAATCTCAAACCTTTTCAGGTCTGCATTGCTACAATTGCAATAACTCAGTTTTGGGGGGATGAGTGCATTTGCAAGTTCGACAAGAGAGCACATCTGATTTTACTCAGCATGGGAAGTTGGTAATGGGCATTCTTAACCACAGAGTTTATCTGATGGTCAAAATACATATCCTTGTTGAAAATAATTCCCACTTACTGATGGTACAGAAAGTTGACCCACATTATTTCCCCAACTAAATGGAAGGGTGTTGTGTATTTGTACCCATCCAAGAGATGATGTGTTCCATACAGGCAAAATATTTGTTTTAATGAGGTGAATTTAGTTTTGGAAGATTTGAAAGACTTACACGTGCAACTAGAACTGGATATGATAGGATCTGATAAGATAAATAATAATGAAGAGAGTGATGATCCTTGGGGGACTCTACAAAGTAAGGGTTTCCACGTGGATTCGCCGCGAGCAAAATCTGACAGTGTTTTGTGTCAGACAGGAACAGTATGATAAAACCTAGGGCTGTATCTGACATGCCTTTTCAATCTTTCAATTTAATAAATGTGTGGTGGTTCATTGTCATAGGCAGCTGAGATATCTAGGAGAATCCAGGCTTGTAGTTGAACGGTGTACAGGGCTGTTGAGAGGGTTTTATGTATATTTATCAATGCTGCTTCCATGCCTCTTCCTGTTCTGAAGCCAGACTGGTGCTCATATAGTAGGTTGTTAGCATACAAGTAATCTTGAAGTTGTTTGGTGATTTCATTTTCCAATGAAACTGCCGATGAACGACAGATTGGAGACTGGTCAGAAATAGAAAATGGCAATCGGGTCTGCTGATGGTTTTCTTAAGCAGGGGGATGATTGGTTATTTTAGCACAGCAGATAACCTTCCTTGTTAAACAGAGGTGCTGCTGATTTCCCCTTACCTGAGGGCCAATGAATGAAAGAACTCCTTAATCCACTTAGCTGCACATGGGCAGATTGGGATGTTTGAAGCATTCTTGGAGCGGATCCACCCACTTGGACCACGTCCATTGGTTTGAAGTTGCAGAATGATGTGCTGAGAAGTGGAGGGTCTAGAGCTGGAAAGTTGGATGTCATAGGGCTTCTATTTAGTTTGTCATTAAAGGTGGTCATTTTCTTTGTGAAAAAAGTGAGAAATTCCTTACATAGCTACTTTGAAGATATATTTGACAGCATTTTGCTGAGGAGATTTCTCTAAACATTTTAAAGAGCTCGTCAGTAGCATTGGTAGATTTCAGTACACGTTAGGTGCAGAAACCCTTCTTTATTCTGTTGATAGCTTTGTGATAACCTCTCATACCAATTTTGCATTCAATCTTGTCCACTTTCATTTACATCTATGTCCATTCTAGTTTACAACCTATTCTTTTTAGTTCTCCTAGTTCTGCATTAAGCCATTTGTTGGTGTATTTTTTTTCTCTGATTTGGTATATTTCCAACTAATATGGGCAAGCAGGTCTAGTGTATTAATTATGTTATTTCATAGCTGAATGAGCAGTTCATTGGCTATTTGATGAGAAGTGGGATCGTCCTGAATTCCAGCACAAGTTAGATGAAAGTCACAGAGATCAACTATAATTTGTCATTTCAGAGGGGTGATATTGTGTAAGTTCATAATTACTAAACTACATTGGTGCTTGGATCACTGAGTGACCCGACTATGAAACTGGTGGTAACTTTTGACACATTGAGGTTCCATGTCAGCATTAGATCAAACCTATGGCAAGCCTTGTGCATACGCGAATGAACCAACTGAGAAAATCCTAGGTGGTTTGTTTTCTACGAAGCATGATTTTTGGTTGTGAGAAGTTGGAAAATCAAAACAAAGATTAAAATTGCCCATGATTTGAACTTTATTGGCTCCTGATTTTAAATGCAGTGAAAAATTCAGGAATCCTTCTAGAAATTAGGTGTTATATGCTATGTCTATAGGCTCTAGCTCCAATGACTCATGAATTGGCCTTGATTGAGTAACAGATGGATACTGCATCAAATGAAACATTTTTTATGCCACAAATATCCCTACATATTAACAATTTATGATGAATCATAGCCATTTTGCACCTCTACGTGTGGTTCTGTTTTTGCATATAATGTTATAATGCTAAGTGAGCAGTCCCTTAGTTAATAGGGGAGAGTAATAAGAAAGCCTTAAAGACTGGTATTTTCAAAAGTTTCTTGAATTCTAAACCGTGTTTTACAGCTGAAACTGCATTGATAATTTCCTTCCGGAATGAGATTTCGTTGCTATGCATAGTGATATGCCAGTCTACAAATGGGAGCAAGAAGCACAATAGGCAGGATATTTTACATGTTGTATGGTTGACCAGATCCTCAGGGTATGATGTATAGAGCATGTAGAGCAGGCCAGTTGCTGTAATGTAATCAAAGGTCGTGTAATATGCCATAACACAGCAGGTAAAAAAACCAAATTAAACATAACAGCTACATGCAACACTTCACAGTGAATTTAACAAAATGCAGCATGCTCATGATTGGAAAACGGAAATAAAAATCGGAAAAGTACAATAAGAACTAAAAACACAAAGTAAGAAATGGCCACAGATTTGATGCATAACAGCCATAATATCACACAATTGAGATTACAAACTATGGAAATTATTCCCTAAAAGAAACAAGGGGCCAACAAATCTAAAATGTTGGCTCAACAACAAATATTTGGCCGGAATAGGCTTTAACCTACACATACTGCCATCAACTCTCCATCAAATGGGGATGGTGTTGGGATTAGATAACTAACCGACGAGATTTGGTCGGCATGAACTAGATTAAAGAAACAAAGATGGTAGGAACTGTGTACAAATATTTCAAGACTGTTTTTAAAGGCTAGAATTGTATGGTTTCATTAAGTTGATGGTAATAATGGGACTGCAGCTGACCATGCCAATTTGTTTATATTGATCATGAGATTTTGGGGTCCAATTATTCTTTACTGATACTATTTGCTCTACAATATTACTGCTGTTTGGTTAAGAAATCCAGATATAACCCTTTTTTGTCACATAAATGGATCAGGGAAAGTAGAAAGTATTTACTGAGGCTATCAGAATGCAACTGACACTGATGATTAATACATTGTTATGTGGATTATTTTAGTTTACTCATGCATATCATTTAAATACCTCCTCTCTCTTGCTTTGTCTACAGTGTTTTTTGAGACCAAACCCCTGAGGAAGAGCGCGCTGCTTGAAATGCATTGGCACATGAGGAAAAATGGTTTTGCTGCACTATAAATGAAAGTGTAAAATACTGAGGATTTGAAATGTAATGCAATGAATTAGAACATAATCCTCTAATAAAATACAACATCTTCAATTATAAAACAACTGCATGACGCTTTGCTGGAAATTTGCAGAGAAAATATAGCAAAAGCTTACACTGAGATTACTAGCACCTTACCCAGAGGTACAGTACTATATACTACTGTGCATTTACTTGGAAACATGTATAGGTATGTTAGATAGCTAGTGGAGGCATCTGCTGTTGGATGCCTGTGACACCATTAAGTTTCACATTCGAGCAGTGTTTGATGTGGGATCACAGTTCTGTTGCTATGTGTCCTGATGGAGGAGAGGTGTGTGGCGTGTATTAGTCCATACTGTTGTGTGTATGATAGTGCTTGATCCGAGACGCCGGAGAGCAACACTTCATCAGATAGGAGCTTATTATGGTCTCCATCCATATATAAATCTCACCAGACCTATATTTGCCACATTGTCTTTTTAGTCTAGGACTATACATAGTTCTACCGCAGCCTTACGCTAGGACTTGACATTTTTTAAAGATTATACAGATCCAGAGTTTTCAACGACTCATAGGCACACATCGTACTCCAACCCTAAGGATGAAGACTAGATGGCGCATACATATTTACGAGCCACCACAAACACTACACATTAACAGCAACATTCACTTCTTTTATTCAGAGATCTGACCTGTACTTGAGCAAGGATTGAGGCTTTCATTACAAGATACGGCCTTCAGTATGGACAGGTACTTATCCCCACAGATTGGAGTTGTGTCTATTTGTTTACACGTCACATCTCGCAGAAAAGCCGCTCTTGAGAGTACCATAATATATACCTACCACTCCATGTGGGTCAACGTGCATGGATGTTATGACCTCATCTATACCTTACATGAGCCTTGAAAAAGTCACTGCGTGTGAAACACGCCGGCTGTTGTCCAGTTCCAAAGGATGAATATGTGAATGTACCGAAGTTCACAGAATCCTTGATATCTTTAATAAAAGTTTTGCACAATGCAAGTCCTTACTGTTTGGACTGTACAACATTTTTTAGACTGATGACTGAGTGCTATAGTTTCCTCCTTTGAAGTTTATACACAGTGGATCATTTGGTCCAACTTGAGCTCACTCCTCTGGTAGAAGAGTGTGGGATACCTATAAAGCAGCATCCCATACATTTATGAAACCATTGTACTGTACCCACAGAAATTGTTTGTTCTAACAAGGTGCAATGGTAAACCACTACTACCTCTCACCTTTATTGATGTGGGCAGACATGTTCATGTACCTTTCCCAAGAGTAAACACTATATGTGCAGGACCATAAGTGCTACTGTCTATTTCCAAATTCACTGTTATCGTCTTAATGTGGTAGGGATTACAACCTCTATAGCTAGGAGACTCCAAAAGTCATTAAACTTTGACTATTAATTGACCATCTGACTGTCTCAGCCATACTATGCCGCTATAAGTAGTAGAATGTCCTTTCTAAATCAGTCTGTCTGGTCTGCTCTAAGCCAACTTGTCATCTCCACTCATCTTCCTTCTAGCACTGCAGTTTTCCAACTGTGATTAATGCGGATTACTGGGTCATAAATATGGGTGGGCAGAATGTTTCATTACGCCTTCTGAATTGGCGGAATATGGTGACTCTGCGTTTCTCTTGTAATGCGGAGTTCTGGCCAAATTATGCCATTTGCAGTGTGGTGGAAATTTTTTCCCTGCAAGTCTCCAGAAATGTTGTCAATCATGAGCGAGATTTGGCGCCCCCTAACATGATTTTCTAACACGGGCGGTCACAGTCAGAGGGCTGCTTCTTGTGGAGATTTGCTGCTGCATGAGTAGATTTTCTATTCGGGCTGCAGCAAAATCAACTTGAATGGCCGCATGCTCTTTCATGCATGATGCCATTCATGCTGATTTTTCAGCGCTGCTAGTGCTTAACTGGACCACAATGTGTATATTTACTAATCGTTGGTGGAACTCCACAGAATATCGCAGGTTTTTAAGTAACTCTGTGGAATTCTGTGGAGTGCAACACTGAGTTCCGCCCAAACTGATAATATTGTATTGAGGGTACTTTCTGCCTTGGAGTCATCATAATGCAGACTTATCTTGGTTCAACTCTTACTGGAATTCTTCTTGGAGAACCTCAAAATAGCATGTTCTATACCACACCATTACTTGCATCTCTTTCTTGCTATAATTCTTCCAGAGCGCTCAAGTTCCAATGGCCATCAGTGAGTAGCTCATCCTGTGCAGGTGTTTTTCTAAGTTTTCTGGGACTTTAAATTGATTAATAGGTGTACAAATCCCAGAATGCAAAGATGAAAAATGGATTGGCTGAGCTACGTACCAGTGGGCATTGTAACCTTGAGTTGTTGTCATCCTAGGGAACAGATGCAGAAACTGTCACGAACCAACAACACCATGCAAGATTCTCTAATCTGGGCCAAATATTGTGAGGTGTGTGTGGATAAATTCCCCTTCCCCCCCTTCTCCACACACTAGGGTAGAAGACTTTTAAAAAAACTAGTCGAGCTCCATCCAACCATTGCGGGTCTCTTGCAATAGCTTTGGTCTATAGCAACAGATAGTGTCTCCATAATGTTTGGCATTTCTTAATCAAAAAGCTCTTCTTTTTTCTATAGGCAATTTGGCAAGTGGACTATTAGTTCCATGATCTTTTCTTGAATCTTAATAAACCTACTATTAACTGAAATGGTTACAGCCATTGGGGAGGTTTAGTGATATTAGTTTACACTGAATTGAATGTAAAGTTTAACAAATTTTAAACAGAGTCACATTGGAATCTCGCAATTCTGATAGATTTTTATAAATGTGTATATTATTTATAACCAAATTGTTATAGTGAATGTTTATCAAAATGCTTAACAGGCTGACCTAATTTCTTTTTAAAACAGACCCGTTGATTTTGAGATCCAAGTACCAAAAAGCCCACTGGATATTGGGGCAGCATAGACATATGTAAAATGAGATTTCCAAGAGTTAGAATTACTTGTGGGAGAAATCCCCCATGGAAAGTATGCACCAGAGTGTCCTTCCCGTCCAGTCTCCCAAAATGGGGTCAATCCTACTAGACCTCAACTGGTCTATTTGGCTGGCTGTGTTTTGCACAAACAAACCAGCAGGCAAACCATTTGTAAAGGAAGGGGCAGGCTTCTAACTGATTATGATCTGGTTTCACATACATTTTTTCCTTTTGTGGAAATGTTTACTTACGGGTTTACAATGGTAGTGATAATCTATCCCCTTTCCCCTTCTCCGTCTTTGGCAGGATATTCAATTTTAAATAAAGTCTATACCCCTGAGCTAGAGGTAGAATACCAAAACATCATGCAACGTGATATACTGATGATGCCACATACAAACATGCCATAATTCAGAAAGCGATGCAAAAAGATCCATCTGGTTAGGTTATCAACCGTCTAAACTGGTAAGAACACTGAATCCAGCAAATTGCAGACTGTTTGCAGACAAAATTGAATAGTGATCAAGTTACTCCCACTTTTGGTTGCAATTATGTAAAGAAGTATAATCTTTCAGTTAACAAAGAGGACAGGGTAATAAAAAAAGCAAAGAATCAAGCTTCAAGGGTTTTTAAGAATGGAAAACAAATCTAATTATTAAATCCTTCCAAACAAACAAAACAAAAAACAGTGATATCACCAGACTTCAAAAGAAAAATAATGGTTTATTATAAAAATTGTGAAGAAAAGCTGAATGTTATTCCGCTAGGGGACCCTAGTATATTTTGGCCTAAGATAAGTATGGGAATCGTATTCATCGCTGGAGTGTAAGATCTCTGGATCTTCATAATTCGAAAATATATCTGTTTATGGGGCTTCTCAGCCCCCAACTAGATGGTTATTACTATGGGTGACGATGTGCTCTTGAAGTCAATAACTGTGGAGACTATTTAAAAAAACAATTAAATCTATGAACCTCTCTATAGCAGGCAGTCCCAACTGGATACCTGCTTGTGTTTACAGGCAAAATCTCATACACTGCCCATGTGGGGTAACATTTCCTTTTGACAAATACTTTCATCACCAACCAATGCAGCCTCTCCTCCTAAGAGGGATGAAGCAAAGAGAACAAAGTTGGGAGAGTGAAGGACTACCCCCTATGGAAAGGCAACACCACTTAAGGCAGAAATTATGCTAGAGTCCGAAAGCAATACATTGCCCAAAAAGAAGGTGGTACATAGTGGTTGCACTGACAGCACCTGGTGTACACCGACACATGGAAGTAATTGCAATGAGGAAGGTAGTTTTGCCCTGGGGCAGACTAGACCTGGTAGCAGGGATCATTAAAGGTGTGTTGCCCTCTGTAGAATACAGACCAGAAACTGCTCTTTTCAGGAGGGTGGACACTGTCCCTGTTAAGCAGTCGAGCAGCGCTTCCAAAGGATTGCTGAACACAAACATAGTCCCCAGTAAACATGACTGCAGTTAGTTAGATTCAGTCCCTGGAACCAAGTATTTCCACAAATCTATTGGCCTACAGCCTCCTCCTTGGTCATGAGGGATACTGGAAGAAAGTACTGGTCAAGTACACCCAGTAATTAAGAGCTGACCAATCAACTTGCTTTCAGAGTTCAACATTTTAGGGGGTTCTTAAATTAAACACAAAATGGCCACCGTATGATCAGCTCTTGTTAAGGCCTAGGACTACAGAAGCCCTTCCTGAGCTGCTTCCAACCAGTTCAGGCACAAATGTTCACTGAGTATAGACAGCAGGTCCCTGCAACCATCTAGAGCAGGTCACCAGGGAAAGGGAGGTGTGTAAAAGTGCAGGCTTCTAGATCAGCAGACACCTTTGTAGTCTTGGTAGTCTTGTACAGAGCCTTCCACCATTTTAGGTTACCATATACATATAGGGAAGTCACAATGGGTCCCCTTCACCACTGTCAGACATGAACCTAGGCTCTACATGCACCCTGCACTATAAACACAATGTATAAAAAACATTCACTCATAATTCACACAGATGGGAGTGAACTATGGTTAAGGGATAGTTGCAAAACATTTTAGACAGAGGAACGTCCTCACCCCAAGAATGAAAAGGTAAAAAGACCTGTTCCATCCCTACAAATTGAGCTCCACCAGTCTTACAAAGCCCTGTCAGGGATGCCAGTATTCACAGACTTTAATGGGTATTCTACCTTTATCTCAAAGCACTGGTTTGGGGTCTCAGTCCATATAAGAGGGAGACCCCACAGCATGCTTGCACGATTGTCAATCTAAAAGATAAGAAAAAAAACCCTACTACTGCATAAATCAGAGAAACAGCATAGGGCATGGGAGCACGCTCTCCAGCGCCATGCAGAGAACTTTCCGTCTCAACACCAATTTTGAGAGTTAGTAGAAAGGTTATAATGGCGCTCAAGGAGAAGGTGGCTAGCTCATCTGAATATAGAAAGATATTACAAGATTACCCAGTTACAGATCTTGATAGAATGGCCTGCTGTGGAATCTGAAAAGATTAATCTTCATTTAGCAGACAGTAGTGGGTTGAGCAGTGTTAGACTTGGCTTTTTCAGCAGGTTTACACCCAGACTATTTGCATTTTGGCCTCCTGTTTTTGTTGGTTTTAGGACTCTGGGTATTTACCACTGCTATTCAGTGGTAAAGTGCATATGCTCTCCAGGTAAACTATGTTATGGATTGGTATTTACATGATTGGCATGGTGATTTACTGGTAAGTCCCTAGTAACGTGCACTGTGTGTGCCAGGGCCTGTAAATCAAATGCTGCTAGTGGGCCGGCAGCACTGATGGTGCCACCCACACAAGCAGCTTTTCAAAGGGTTCTCAGACGTGCCACTGCAGTGTCTGCGCGCAGTTGTAACTGCCATGTCAACTTAGCAAGTGCCCTACCTTATGGGCAGGGTGCAGTGTATTTGAAAGGTAGTACATGTCCTGGTGTGTGTGTGACATGTCCTGATGGTGAACTACAGTGTAATTCGTTTACCACTGTTGAAAGGCTATCTGTCCCATAGGATAGAATGGGGAATACTTTGTAACATCTTGCAAGTATAACTTCCCATTGGGACAAGATGGACAGCTGGAGTTTAGTATGCCTGAACTCCGAATATAAAAATGCATCTTATAGTAAAGATGATTTTTATATTGTGTGTTTGAACATACCACTTTTAGAAAGTGGGTATTTTCTAGCTTAGCCATCCTGTGCGTCGCTGCTGGTTTGTGGATTGACTGTCTGGCTTTGGAGTGACAGGGGCTGGGGATGCGCATTCTTTTAGACAGCCACTGGGGTGGGGGGGTTGATGTGTGTCTTGCCTTTCCTTAATGAGTCAGGGCTGGGCTGAATAGACCTGGGCTGCATTCAGAGTAGTGGGAGGAGTTTCACTAGTACCTGAATAGCCCTGGTCTGCATTTAGAGTGGTGGGAGGAGATCTCCCTTACACCTGAACAGTGCCCGTCTCCCTTGCACAATGCGGTCTCCACCTCCTGCCGGGAAGCTGGACCAGAGAGGACAGAACTAGTTTGGGCTGATCACAGACACTCCCTGCCCAAAAGAACAAAGAGCAACTGAGTATAAATATTGGGGCCCAGACCCCAGAACTCTAGATTACTGCTGAACTAAGGAATCTGCCAGGAAGAAGAGCTGGAAAATCTGTCAGGAGGAACTTCCACTTTGCTGCGTGCTCTGCTGTGTTGGCCTGCAGCTTCTGTATTGGGAAGCGAATGGACTGGATTGTACTTTCATCCTCCTGCTGTTAAAGTTTTCTCCAAGGGCTTGAAGTAGAGCTTGCCTCCTGTTGGAAGTCTCGGGGAGATAAAAGACTTCAGAGACCTTGCTGATATCAAAGAACCTGCCAAGAAGAAGAGCTGGAAGAACTGCCAGGAGGAGTACTGCCCCTTTGCTGTGTTGTTGCTTTACTGGGTTGGTCTGCAGTTGCTGCTTCTGCCTTGCACAGTGAAAGGACTGGACTGAACTTTCTCCACTTGTTGCTGAATATCTACAAGGGCTTGAAGTAGAGCTTGCCTCCTGTTCTTAAGTCTCAGCAACCGCAAAGACTTCACTGACCTCTGGGTACCGCCTCTGGAACCGTGGTTTCAGTTGCCACAGAGGAGGGAAGGCAACCGACTCCGGTGCTGGCTCCGTGTCCTGAAGGCATCACAGAGGGCACCGCCGCACCTTGCACCATAACCCTGGTCTCACCGACGACTGCCGCCGAGTTGCTGCTTGCACCGTGACCTGTGGGCACCACACTGCACACCGCCTCGCTTCACTTCGCCACCCTGGTCTCGCCGACGCCGCCCACTGACTGACTTCGACACCCGTAACCGCACCGTGGCTTGAGGGCACCGCTCAAGTCTCACAACACACCGTCCCGTCCCCCACCGCAGTCCGGACCGACCGACGCCAGCTCCCTGCAACCGGCCCGGTTGCCTGCACCGTGATCTGTCAGCACCGCAACGAGCACCACCTTCACTCCACACTGCAGCCCTGGTCTCTCCGATGCCGCTGGACGACCATCACCGAGCCGCTGCTTGCACCGCGCCTTGAGGGCACCGCATGCCGCACCGCTACGCTTCACATCGCACCCGCGACAGTTGCCACGACCGGCCCGCACCAACGTGATCGGCCGCAACGAAAAGGTACTGTTTACGAGTCTGCCGGCACCACGACCGACGCAGTCGGATGGAACTGTTGGATTCTGTTTTCAGCACCGCAGTAGCATCAGACGGAGCTACCAACTTCAAGGAACTGCATTTTTAAGGTTATTTTTGAAAAGTGCATATTTTTAAGTACTGTATGGTGGATTGTTATCGTTTTGGTCGTTTTGACTATATAAAATATTGGATATTTTTCTAAACTGGAGTGGTGCCCTTCTGTAGTGTTTTCACTGTGCTACTGTTGGTTATGTGGAAATGCTTTACACACTGCCTCTGAGATAAGCCTGACTGCTCGTGCCAAGCTACCAAGGGGGTGAGCAGGGGTTATTTCGGTACCCCCCCCCCTTATCCTGACTAGAAGGAAGGGTCCCTATTTGGAAAAAGGTGCAAATCCTTGCCAACTAGAGACCCGCATTTCTAACAAGCAGTATGATGGTTACCATAAACACAGGCACAACACAGACCCATATAGATATATATTAATCCCATTACTAAGCTGTTTCCTAAATACATGGAACAAGATATTACATACGGGGTCTGACCAGAAGTCCTGCACTGTTTCTTCCTACAGATATGAATACACGATTCATGTCAGCTGAGGATGGATTAAGTTTAGTTAGATGGAGAAGAGGTGGGTGCAAAATGATTTAAGACATGTAGGAAAGTAATGTGATAAGATCCTTTGACAGTTGTAAAAAGAGATTCTGGACGAAATTGAACAACTCTGCCAATATCAAGTAAGGTGCTTGCTAATTCACTGGGGGATTGAAGAAGGGGTGACGAGAGCTGATCGATAAAACAAAAAAATGCGTACCACACTTTGCACAATATGCAGATTAGTCTTTTACAGCCAACAAATAGCTGGACCTTGATTTACAAGTCGCAGACGCTA
The DNA here is from genome assembly GCA_963921515.1 of Calotriton arnoldi. Classification (NCBI taxonomy): domain Eukaryota; kingdom Metazoa; phylum Chordata; class Amphibia; order Caudata; family Salamandridae; genus Calotriton; species Calotriton arnoldi. Next base: position 1,919,832 of record CAWUFW010001541.1, on the reverse strand, counting down.
CTCTACATGAAAGCCTAGGAGAAGGAGCTGGAAAGAAACATCATACGTAATGAATGAGAAATGACAGAAAGGTTTCAAGCTGAACGCTGGTGTACCACAGAGAATTGAAAAAAATGGTATTTTGATCCAGTGAGGATGAATGAAGGCAAATGCCAACAATCATATGGATATCTGTGTTAGAAGATGTGGGAGTGAGGCAGACAGAGGAAGTAATTTCCTACATATTTAGAGGGAATTACTAAACATATCATTATACTCGTACAATGTACAAAACATGGTGGGGGAAATAACAGGAATGATCCTACCTAATAGACCTTTTGTTGTACTGCTAGTGAAACAGGTAGAGGGGAACAAAGTGACCTTCAGGATATGCCAATATATACAATCTTGATATCAGCAAACTTTGTGATCACAAATTATAGGACAATGATCACACAATATAGGTATTTGTAGAGCATGAACCTAGCTCAAGAGCAACAGAGCGCTTGGAACAAATAATGAATTCTATAGGGGCACGTGGAAAAACTTTTTACCTTAAGTGGGGGCCATACTTAAGCTACCTGGAACTAACATGCATGTTGTGTCTTATAGAGTTACAGCTCTTCTTCTGAAAATGCGATTCCTTGCTTGCAAACAATACTCTTGTAATGTGCACGCTCTCAGCTGACTGAGGAGTCAGCTCAAAACTTCATATATTTTTCTGCAATGAACATTTGTAATTGTTTATTTTGTAAAATGCTATAAAATTATTAAAACTTCAAAATACTATCTGCATGGGCAAATTTTCCAAAAAAGAAGTTCAGCTGTTTGATGGCATGCATAAATATGTCCTTAACGATATAGGCATACACTGCGCTACTTAACCTAGCACACTGATAATTGTGCTCTTAGTTCCATGAGCCAATCTAAGCTGCTACCTCAGAGATGGATGGTGTTGAAAAGGCAGCCTTGGTGCTGAACTCACTGGGACTTCAAGTTCCAGTGTAAGGCTCACATGTGCCACCTGGTGTAGTTGATAAGGAGGATGCAAGATACTAAGACATCAAGAAGTCTCGGAACCATGCTCACTTGGTGCACAACTGAAACATCAGGTTCATAGCCTGGATGTTCTGGACTCGTTACAACAGAGGGAATGCACAGAATTCTACAGTGTCCACAATTGTCCCAATAAATGGAAGCCTCTGTGAGGGAATCAGATGGTACTTCGGGTTGTTAGTGGTGAAACCCAACGATATTAAAAGTTTTGTTATTGTGCGGAGGTGGTCCAGCACTGACAGCAGTGAGCCCACTTTCAGCAGCTAGTCATCGAACTATGGGAATGCAGAATCTCCTGCCCTGCGAATGGGGCAGCAACCAATGCCATCACTTTTATGAACACCCAAGGAGCACTGGGAAGGGCGAAGGGGAGCACAGCAAACAGAAAATATTACTGGCCCACCCAGAAGCACAGGTTATATGCCTGATTGACTGCAGGTGGACATATTAAATTAAGTGCCCCTCAAGTCCAAGGCTACCATCCGGTCACCCAGATTCACAGCAGATAGGATCGGGGCCAATGTGAGCATTTTGTCCTGCATAGTGGAAGGAGGTCCACAATATATGCAATGCATCTATCCTTTTTGATAAGAGGAAATAGCGAAAGGAACAACCCTTTTTTTCTTGTGTTTGGTGACAAAGCTTTGCTTCCAGGTTTTTAATTACCTTTGGGTGCATGTCGGCACTTTTATCACACGACTTAAGAGTCATGTCCAGAGCCCAGGCTCCAAAGACACAGCTCATGCAGATTAAGACCAACATTTGCTTCCTGTTTTCGCGGGCACAGCTTGAATCCTGTCATTATCAGTGGGAACATCTTTCCCTAACACACTGAGAAAGGTTATACTATGCGGCCATATGGCAAACCTAGATCTAGTTGTAAATGGGAAAAATGTAGGAAACACAGAGGACTGGAAGGGACATAACTTCAGAGTTTTAGTCCTGTCCTTTAGTGCACTCGTACGTTTTAACACATACTCGTGAGGTATTAAAAGGGAAAAGAGTACCCAGTGTACAGGAATGGGAGGGTGCACCATACAGCCAAAGGGAGGTGAACCTGATCTGTTCTATGAATGAGACCAAACACTGTCAGGGCAGCAGAGCTAGCATGAGCAGCAATATTACTAGGTAAAAAGAGTGAGTACAGCAAGCACTCGCACACATGCAACTGCACCACACAAACTCTGTCCCTCCCCTACACTGCACATTGGGGTTGCTGTAGTGCCAGCTAGTCCCTCCACTATCGGGACATTGTATTGTAGTTACCTTAAATTGGAACCAAACACTCACAGCAATGCTCCTAATCTTCTCCACTGAACCAATCATATGGAGGTACTCGTCCACTCTTTCGCTTCACCCGGAGTTTCTCTCTTAACAAGAGAGCAACATCAATCTGCATAATGTGGGACCAGTACACCATGCTCTCTCCCCAGCATGCACACTCTAACATGGTGGCACAATGAAACATACTGTAAATTCATAATTCATAAGAGCCATTTTATACCAACATGATGGGTCATATCATAATGATGCTTAAGGGCTACTGCAGTCAAATCTGAAGAACAAAGGTCTGGTAGTAAGCAATAAATTATTACTGTGAGAATTAACAACCCAATGAACAGGAAGACAAACGCAAGGATATCAAATCTCATTCAGCCACAATTCACAGTAGGAAGCAAAAAATACAATTAAGGAAACCCCTGAAAACTTAAGGAAAATGTCAGGCATCTCCACAATAAGTGCCTTAAATTGTTCTGGATAATTATTTACCTTTAGTGTTTCCGATGTATCAGTCTGTTTTGCCAAAACACTGCCAGTTATGCCCACAATGCCAACTACATTGACTTTAACACTTATGTTATTGCAGTGAATACCAGCTTCACGCAAGCTTATCAGCTGCTCAGGACTCATACACTGTTGAAAAGAAAAACACATGTTAAATAGATTAACATTGCTAGCCTGTCAGTGTAGTTTAATGATGAACATTTAAAAAACAAAAGAATCTGGCTGCATGTTTCTTTTCTAAGAAGTCATTATGTCTATGCAGCACTGTGTGAAATCTGTAAATACAGCCTGCCAGACCATCAAATCTAGACTCCAATCCAGCAATATTTTATTCTAAAATGATCTGAATTATCAGCTCTCCTGAAACAGGAAAAAGCATATTAATCAATGTGTTTGGGCTCAATACACTGTTTGAAATGAGATTTACATTTTGTTAACTGATAGAACAGCATTAAAGTGTAACGCTTAACATGTCTGAACGTACATCGCATGAGCAACACACAAAATAAAGTACCTAGACTTTTAGCTAAAATGCTTCCACAAATCGTGCTATAAACACAACCTCTCTAACTGCTTCAACTTTTCCTGAAAGACTTGCACAGCTGGAGTGAACTGCAGATCTGGAGACAAGGAACAATACATCAGGTTTAAATGAACTTCTTGTCTTGACCTACCTATGTACAGCTTAAACCCCACCACTATTACTACTGCTGATCAATAAAACAATGCAGGCACAAATATAGACATTTACATGGTCCACCCAACACCCCAGGGTTGCCTAAAGGGCACTTTCAAGGACACTCAAGCAGCATGGTCTTCAGATACCACATGTGAACAGATATACTGTAGCTGCACAATTCAAGACTATATCTATACTAGATTAGGCAATGGGTGACCAAGATCAAGGGCAAAACGACACTGGAAAAGGTTCTTATAGCTCTTTCTCCCAAGCAGTGATCATGGCTACAGAAGAAACATAGACCTCTGACTTGAAACAAGAACATGAAAAACTAGGATGTTTTGTGCTGTTGGAAATAATAGCTTCACTGAAGTGCAATTCAGACATTGGCTGCCAAACATCAAGTTTAGATGATCGGTCTCCAGAGCTTAAAAATAAGACCTTATCCACCATAAGACAATCATTAATATACATAAAGCCAGTGATACCGCCCACATGCAAATGTCACACTACTTTTTCACTTGCTGCTAGTACTGCCAAGTTCATCCATAGACAGCATGACATACATGACGCTCCCAGTATCCGACTTTGTACTATAACTACAGCACCTGACTTGCCCTCCAAAGATCTGTGGCATGCTAATGATGGAAAAGGTCACTACATCTATTAAGACATGCACGTCAATTATGTGGTGCGGTGGTCACCTTTTGTTAGGTATGTTAGCTCATCCTAACTACCTCTACTCAGGGCATTGAATTACCAGAGGCTCTCTCTACGCTGTCGCAAATGCTGAAACAAAGTGAACGTCCGCCCCAACGTAACCATCCTTAAGTATAAGGCTATAAAACTGGCAGAGAAGTATCCATTCTTTTGTTTCACTAGCCCACATTTTTCTGCTCCCCTCTTAATGCTCCAAAGTGTAAACATATCAAAGAGTTGTATACACTTTTAAGCTGAGTTGAAAGTCATAATGGAATGTTTAAAAATAATAGTTAAGTTGAAGGTCTTGGAAAATCCAACCTGTGATATGTTTTGCGAGGCCATTATTTGTAACAGAGTCCTGACTGCACAGGTTATGGCTTCCATGAATTCTTCAGTTTTTGGTGTATCTACACAATAAAAAAGTTTAATGAATAGCATTAAAAAGTATATTACGATATTACCAGCTTGACATGCAAATGTATGTACATTTTTTAGAATAGGTGCACCAGTGTTTACAAGTACATGGGTAAAGAAAGGGTGAATGAATTACTTACCTTTGATAATAGTTTTTCCAATGAATACTCGAACATTCGACAGCTACAATCTACTGAAATATCCAAAGGTATAACATTTTATCCCAGCAATGGGAGGTAGATTGCCTCAGACTCTGGTGGCGGAGTTGCCAAAATGTCACAAATTATGATGATAGCCTCCAAAAAACATCATCCAACAATCACAACTTCAGTTCCACCTTGTTTTTCCCCCACAAACCGTAAAGGAATGAACAGAAGCCAGGTAAGCTCCATGGCAGCTATCTGAGGTGACTAGATATCAGGTCAGAGAAGGCGGATATTCCAGATACCTTCTGCAGCCCATTCTTTATAATCTCGTAGTGCGGATACATGCAGATCAAAATCCATCTTGAAATTATTTGCTGGGGCATCATCTTGTTTTTTTTTTTGGACTGGTAATACCTACAAACAACTGGTCATCCAATTAAAGCTTGTAGATACAGTTATTATGGATACTGAAGGCCCTACAATAGGCCAAAAGAACAAGTTACTTACCTTCGGTAACAATATATCTGTAAGAGACATAGGTTAGTTATGGATTCCTCACCTTAGAATTACCTCCAGGCGTCAGACTGGAGCTGGAGAATTTTTTCCTCAGCAGTACCTCTGCGCGTCGATAGGTGGCGTCAGTCGACTCCGCGTTAGTCGTTGGCGTCGTGGTCGCCGGGATGACGTTGCGGTATCTACTTAGACGCCGCCATTGCGTGCTGGCGTTAGTTCTTCACACGACATTCCACGCCAGAAGCACAGAGCCATGCAAGACACGGACCACTGGTGCACAAAAACTAGGGCCCTGAAAGGGAAGTCCCTTACCCTAGAAATCAATTTGCAGAACGGGGAGGATGGATGGGGCGGTGAGGAATCCATAACTAACCTATGTCTCTTACAGATATAGCGTTACCGAAGGTAAGTAACTTGTTCATCTGAAAGAGACAGTTAGTTATGGATTCCTCACCTTAGAATAGATACCCCAGCAATACCAACCCCAGTGGTGGGTCTGCGAACCAAGTTCACACCAGAAAGTCCTGGAGAACTGAATGGCCAAAGAAGCCGTCCCTCCGGACTTGGCTGTATAGGCAATAGTGTTTGGTAAACGTGTGCAGTGAAGCCCACGTAGCTGCCTGGCAGATATCATGAAGGGGGACTCCACGTCCCAAAGCAGTAGTGGCTGCCGTTGCCCTGGTGGAATGGGCGCGTAACCCCACTGGAGGTTCCTTTTTCGCTAAGGAATAGCAGATTTTGATGCACAGAACGACCCATCGGGAGATGGTTCGTTTTTACAAGGCCCGACCTTTCTTAGCGCCCACATAACCGACAAAGAGCTGGTCATCCACCCGGAATGGTTTTGTGCGATCCAGATAGAAGGAAAGCGCACGTTTTGGATCCAGACAGTGAAGCCTCTCTTCCTCTTTTGAAGGATGCTGAAAGAAGGTGGGCAAAGAGATGGTCTGTCCTATATGGAAAGATGGCCTAGCGCGGAGGACAACCTTGTCCGGATGAACAGCCAGGAAAGGAGGTGTAGAAGAAAGGACCTGTAGCTCACTCACCCTGCGAGCAGAGGTGATGGCAACCAGAAAGGCAGTTTTAAGGGTTAAAAGTCTGAGAGGACAGTTATGTAGCAGCTGGAAGGGAGCACACATCAAATAAGTAAGAACCAGGTTCAAGTCCCACTGGGGCATCACGAAAGGAGTAGGAGGAAACAAATGAGTAATGCCCTTAAGGAAGTGATTTACAATAGGGGACTTGAAAAGAGAAGGCTGGTCAGGCAGCCGAAGGAAGGCCGAAATGGCCGAAAGATAGCCTTTGAGAGTGCCCAGAGCAGAGCCCTGCTGGGTCAAAGAAAGAATGAAGAGGAGAACTTCTGAAAGGGGGGCAGAAAGGGGATCCACAGCCTGTGTACCATGCCACAAATTTGTTCCATCTACAGGCGTATACCGTTTTAGTGGAGGGATGCCTGGCTGCCAAGATAACATTACAGACTTCGGGAGGAAGGTCGAAAGCTGTCAACTGTCGCCGCTCAATCTCCACGCAAGGAGGTGGAGGCTGGACAGGTTTGGGTGGAGGACCGTCCCCTGCTGCTGCGACAGAAGATCCTCCTGAAGAGGCAGTCTGATCGGAGGATCGATGGCCATGTGTAACAGCTCGGGATACCAGACTCTTCTCGCCCAATCCGGAGCCACAAGAATGGCTTGGGCCCGGTCGCGCGTGATCTTCAGCACTCTGGGCAGAAGTGGTATAGACGGAAAGGCGTATAGAAGACTGCAACCCCACTCGCGACGAAAAGCGTTGCCTAGCGAGTACCGCCTTGGAAATTCCAATGCGCAGAACTGCTGACATTGCACGTTCTCTTAGGTGGCGAATAGATCTAACCAAGGCTCTCCCCACTGCTGAAAGAGACCTTGCACCACCTCCGAGTGAAGACGCCATTCGGGATCCATCATGCACCTGCGGCTGAGTTCGTCCGGCCTGGCGTTCAGAGAACCTGCCAGGTGTTGAACCACTAGGGATATGCCCTGATGTTCCAGCCATGTCCAAAGGCGGAGAGCCTCTTGACATAGGGTCCACGACCCCACCCTGCCCTGTTTGTTGCAGTACCACATGGCGGTAGTGTTGCCCGTGAACACCTGCACTACTCTTACCCGGACAGAAGGAAGGAATGCTTTTAGTGCAAGACGAATCGCCCGAAGCTCCAAAAGGTTGATATGGAGCCCGGACTCCGCCGGAGACCAGAGGCCTCTGATCTCCGCCTCTCCCATGTGGCCGCCCCACCCCAGCAGTGATGCATCTGTCACCACTGTGAACTCTGGGTGGGGAAGGGAGAGGGATCTGCCGTTGAGCCAATCTCGGTTCGTTAGCCCCCACTGCAACTAGTGTGCAGTGCCCTCCAAGATCTGGACGCAATCGGAAAGATTCCCCTGATGCTGTGCCCAATGAAACTTCAGGTCCCACTGCAGAGCCTGCATATGCCACCTGGCATAGTCCACCAGCAGGATGCAGGAGGCCATGAGGCCCAGTAGCCTCAGGGTCATTCTGACCGAAACCCGGGATAGAGGCTGAAAGATCGGAATCATAGCCCGAATATCCCGGACTCGCTGCTCGGGAGGATAAGCCCGAAACTGCGCTGTGTCCAGAACTGCTCTGATGAAAAGGAGCTTCTGAGAGGGGATCAGGTGTGACTTCAGCACATTGATGGCGAACCCCAGCGAATGCAGGAGGTCGGCCGTAGTCTGGAGATGGGTGACGACAGCCTGGGGCGAGCCCGCCTTCAACAACCAGTCATCGAGCTAGGGGAAGACTGGAACCCCTGATCTGCGCAGATGAGCTGCGACCACCGCCATCACTTTCGTGAACAACCGAGGGGCGCTGGTAAGGCCAAAGGGGAGCATGGTAAACTGAAAGTGCTCGTGGCCTACCGTGAACCGCAGGTAATGCCGGTGGGCCGGCAGGACGGGGATGTGAAAATAAGTGTCCTGCAAGTCCAACGCCACTATTCAGTCTCCAGGGTCGAGAGCAGACAGGACCTGGGCCAGTGTCAACATCTTGAACTTCTCCTTCAGGAGGAAGCGGTTGATGTCCCTGAGATCCAAGATAAGACGCAGGCCCTTGTCCTTCTTGGGCACCAGAAAGTAGTGGGAATAACAACCACGACCGACTTCTGGGGCAGGAACGCGCTCGATGGTTCCCTTGGCCAAGAGAGCCGTGACTTCCTGTTGGAGAAGGGCCAGGTGATCCTCCGACATGCGATGGAATTGAGGTGGCATGGATGGATGGAGGGGTAGTCTCGAAGGGGAGGGAGTAGCCCCTTCGGGCTATCTGCAAAACCCACCTGTCCAACGTGATGTTGAGCCAGTGGGGGAGGTGATGGCGAATCCTGCCGCCCACTGGCAATTGATGGGCCTGAAAGGTCGGACTAGGAGGGTTTGGAGGCTGCTGCAGAGGGGGCGCTGGTGGACTGGCCAGCCCGCTGGCCCCCGACCTACGGCGGTGGGATCCACGTCCCCGGCTGCACAGAGGCTGGACAGCTTGCGCAGGCCAGTGGCTCTGGGCGGAATGTGGCGGGGTACCCCTTCCGTAGGCACGAAAGGGGCGAAAAGCGGACTGCGCTGGGCGGGAGGTGGTAGCGAGGTCTAAGGATCTGGCCATAGCCCTAGAATCCTTAAAGCGCTCGAGCACGTTGTCCGTCTTGTCGCCAAACAGGCGACGGCCATCAAAGGGCATGTCCAAAAGTGTTGCCTGGACATCCCCCGAAAAGCCAGTGGACCTCAACCAGGCGTAGCGTCTCAATGCTACTGACGTGGAAATCGTCCTGCCCAGTGAGTCGGCAGTGTCCAGCCCACACCGGATGGTGAACTGCGCTGCGTCTCTCCCTTTGGCAACAGCACGGGAGAGCACGGCCCGGCCTCCTCCGGGCACTGTGGCAGCACCTGCGCAACCGTGTCCCACACCGAGTGGGAGTAACGGCCCAATAGACATGCGGTGTTCACCGACCGCAGTCCCAAGCTGGAGGAAGAAAACATCTTCTTCCCAAGGTGGTCCAGCTTCTTGGATTCCCCATCAGGTGGTGCGTTAGGGAATGCGCCCTTGGACGTTGAGGCTTGGACTACCAAGCTCTCAGGGGTAGGATGGGAAAAGAGGAAAATGGTGTCGCCCGGGGCCAGGCGGTGGTGTCGGGCAATCATCCTGTCCACAGGAGCCTGGGCTTGGACCAAGTGCCCAAAAGGATGTCCGTAAGGGCCACATTGAACGGCAGCAAGGGCTCCGAGGAGGCCGCTGCCGGTTGAAGCACCTCTGTCAGGAGGTTAGTCGTGACTGCCACCGTAGGAAGCTCGAAGTTTAGGGCCTCGGCTGCCCTACGCAACACCACTGCGTACGATGCCCCCTCCTCCATAGCCACGGTAGGGGCAGATAGCATGCCAAGGTCTGGGGAGGTATCCAGACCACTGGCCTCACCAAACTCCTCTCTCCAGTCCGGTCTGCAAGAGGGTCCACAGACCCCTCCCAGTCCTCCTCACCCTCTCCTGTGAGCCACTCAAGGTGGTAGGAAACATCAGGAGAGAACAGGGGTACAAAAGTACCCGTCGGCTCCGGTACCGACGTCGTCGTTGTCAGTCTGGCTCCGTGTCCTCATCGAGGGGGAGGCCGGGGTTGACGCCGGCTGGGGACACAACCGGCGTCGGAGGCGGTGGGGGTGTCGTCACTGGATTCGGCGCCGGAGGTGTCACGAGGTCGGCCGGTGCCGATCCGGATCCAGGCCTGGATCCTTGGGGGCCCTGCGGCGCCGAAGCCGCCGACATCGAAAGCCTGGAGCCCCCAACCGAGTCCGCAGGGCCCGAAGGCACGCCAGCGGAGTCGGGCTGCCCGAAGATAGAATGTAAGGCTTCCTAAAAGCTTCGAAGCTGGACAGGGGTCGCTCCAAGTCCCGGAAAAAGAGGGAAGGCCAGAGTCGACCCAACAGGCTCCGCGGGCAGAGACGGACGACTACCTGCCGCGTCCAGCGTCGTGTCGGCCGACGGACAGGGAGAACGCGAAGAGCGACGATGCTTCTTCGCCTTCTTCTTGTGCTTCGACTTACCCGAAGACTTCGACTAGGAATGGTGGTGATGGCTCCGCGACCGGTCCCGCGACCTCCCTCTCGACCGCGACCTCGAGTGGCGCGGAGCCGACTGCCGGGCCTCCAGAAGCTTTCGGGGCCATGCCCCGGCAGTCGGAGCACGACTTCGGGTCGTGGTCGCGCTCCAGGCAACAGAGGCACACAAGATGGGGGTCCGTCGCAGACATCAGCTTGGGGCAGGAGCCACAAGGCTTGAAGCCGGTCTGCCGAGATGACATCCCTGTGCACCACGAGTCGAAGACTCGAGAAAAGAAGTCGACAAAAGTCGCAAAGAGAGAGTCAAAAAGGGACTCGAGGTACCGCTCTCTCCGGATCTGCGCTGGCTTGCGCGTAAAAAGAAAGAACGGACGTCAGCGCGCGAGGGCGGCGTCTAAGTAGATACCGTGACGTCATCCCGGCGACCACAACGAACGCAGAGTCAACTGACTCCACCTATCCACGTGCAGAGGTACTGAGGAGGAAAAAATTCTCCGGATCCAGTCAGACGCCTGGGGGTAATTCTAAGGTGAGGAATCCATAACTAACTGTCTCTTTCAGATTGTGTAAATGCCCTTCTTGTATGAAAGGGAAAGGAGAGAGAAATAATGTGGCAGTAGAACCTTCTGAGACCAACAGAACTCTGAAACTATCACGGTAGGAATGAAGGCATTACCAGCCATACAACCATAACCACTAAGTCGAAGTGAAAAGAGGGTGCACTGAGAGTATCTGCAGCTCAATTATTCAGGCTAAAGTGATGTCCCAATAAATATATAGATATCCAAGAAAGGGGTTAAAGTCACGATAATACATTAGCTCAAATGGAGCCCTATGATTAACATCATCAGATTAAGGTATTGAGTGAGATGGGGAGATTTGTTGTGTTTTGAAGCACCACAAAAATAAATAAAAATAAAATATTGGTACTTTAAAGAGTGAGCTTTGCTTTGGTGAAAACTAAAAAGCTGAAATTGCAGCTACTCAACTTTCTGTACCAGAGCAAGAACCACTTCAGTTAAATTAAGAATGACTAGTACGCCACTTGGAAAAAGGTTAGCATCACAGTCAGAAAACCTAGCTACCAGGATTACATCTGCCACTTAGTCTGACATGGACCACTGTGCTGTGGTTTGCCTCCAAGTCGCTATGCATGTAAGGCTAGGTTGCTTAAGTTGGAAGGTAATACCTTCACCCTCCTTTTGGCACCAAAGGTACTGCCTCAAAGAAAATGAAATTGGAGCTGAGCAGCAAAGGACACATAACCTCCATTCGTTGAGCCTGGTCCTATCAATATAATGTCCTCTGAATGACCTCAACTTTGCCAGAGCCAGACGAAGAATGTCGATTGGGAGGTAACGCACAATGAAGTCTAAATGTTTTAGTCCAACAGTAATCCCCCCCCCAATGGTCCACTGAATGGAAAATCACATGTTAAACTGTTCGCACTTTATTATATGCAAAGTGTTAAGATCAATATATGCAACAGCGAAGGAAAAGACACAAAGGCAAATAACTGGTGGAGCACCAACTCCTCTGATGACCTTGTCAAGCTAGGTAAGCCACACTAAACAAACATTCTGAGCATTCACACACAGTCAGGCTTTTGCTGCACAGTCAGAATGAGCCTACACCTCCCATCTTGTTGATGTAGTGCGTGGCTGTGATGTAGCAGTTAGGACTAGCACCACAAGGTCCAGCACTGGTGGGTCAAGATTTAAATTAGGGCTGTGTGTGTGTGTGGGGTGGGGGGGGGGAAAAGAGGGGCAAGCTAGGTATACTGCCTCAACATCCACTGTAAGGACTTCACCTCAGCCATGGCCTTGGCGAATGAAACAGTATCACATTGCTGGAAAAAGCACAGAGCTTGATGACAGACTTCAAGATGATGAAGACACACAGAGTGCTGAATAATGTACAGTGCTATTCCAATAAACTGGAGCCTCTGGAATGGTACCAAGGAAGAAACAGGTAAAGTGATGGAGAAAACCATCTGATAACGCAGGGCAATTCCTGCGAAGACCAGCAACCAGGGTGTGAGAAGTCTTTTTGAACAACCAATCTTCCACGTATATGTAAACAAACATCTATAACAAGCAGAGATGCACCCTTACAATGCCACCATGGTTTGTCTGAAAATCTATAGGAGGGATGGGATTGAACAATGGATAACAAACCCACACCAGAGCTCCCAAGTGTATGATGGTAGAGAGAACCCTTGTTTTTTGAACAGTCAGTCTTTTTCAAGGTTTAAATATAAGCCGGTAAATGATGCCCTGAATGGCCCTTTAAATGGTCCCATTTTAAATCGACTGAAATTATACATTTCTGTCACTGGCACAATTTTTACCTATAATATCCTCTGTGTGTCAGTTCGAATCAAGTCACTGTTTTAGTCCAACAAATTCCTTCTATATATTCAATTTAGAATATTATCACCCTTTAAAAGGTTTGCTTATTACTTAAGTATTTTAGAGCTAAGATAAATTACTATTTAGATTCACCCATGATGAGGCCCCAACATCTACTTTCCTCAAGAGGTTTTTCCAATAACAATAGATGTATTTTGCTTTGTAACGATAGTCATACCGGGAGTAACTAGTTGGGAGAAGTGAACAACACAAAGCACTGGACAAAAGGTCTTCAATATTACCACAATTGTTTAATATCTTTGGTTTTCTCGCCTAGGACTAATCACTTTAGTGCCATTCACTGTTGAACTAATTTAATAACATTATTCATCTTCCTAGGATATCGTACAATATTACTGCAGACAGGGATAATTATTATCTGTATTGGTATGAAAACTTGTACCACGGCAGACAGGATAGGTGAGAGCAGAGATCCCAAAAGAACGTAGGTTCACAAGTCATTTCCAAAGAAGTTGCCATCTAATCACCACATTTGACCTGGGACATAGGATGTGCTAGAACCAGTATTGGTCTTGGCCATGGTTTTAACCTTTTCCAGCAGCAATCCATGGAAATTCACTGACACGCAGAAAAAAGAAAAAAGACAGACAAGCTGCGTCCTCCAATCCATTGATGCCTTGACAGTTCTGTGCTGGGAGTTGGTCTGGTGCCGCTTTGCTAACATTTCAAGAGCACAGTTTTCCAGATCCAGTCTGACAATTTCTAATTGATAATTCATCCATCACAGTCTCTATCCAGATGCAAGGGATGAAGTATCAATTAAAAAGGGTATTTTCATATTTGTAATATACAGCTATGAACAGCTTATAGGCCAGGAACCAAAGTAGAGTGCCTTCTGGATACCTTGCTCCCTTGCATAGATTCATTTGACCTACTCAAAAACAAATCAAGAAAACAATACATTTGATTTAGGATTATTTTCTCAGAAATGCCACATTGTGTCTGCCAGCGAAAGCTGTAGGATATTGTTAAATAGCTACTTGAAGATTTCAATATAAGTAATCTCTTTAAGAGCATTGTAAACTAATCTGATACTTCCTGAAGCACTGGACAAGCAGATGTGGGAGGTAAGGATACTATACATTTCAGCTGAAGCCGATAGAGCAATTGTCTTTTGCTCCACCTCTGGATCACTGATGCCTGCCTGGAGCCAGTAATGATAATTACTGCCTAGTGCCAGTGATAATGAATGGGGCATTACAGATCTCTTTATTGGGTTAGGACATTGATGCTGATTAATTAATGTATAGGGAAAGCGATCTCCCTTACTCACTTATACCATTGCAAGAGATCATTAATGGTCAATGCTGTCTGTGCACATGAATGCAGGAGAATACTGACAGTCTGGGCCTTAATGATTGAGTCGACTGGTAATCACTATGACAGGTTAATAATGGCTATCACTGACTGGGGATATTAATGCAAAGGTACATTTAAGCTCCCTAATACATAGGGACATTTATTGTTATTAATCCTTGGGACTGCCGAGGTCCCGCACTGGATCAACCCATATTGTGTGAGGGCCATTTGGTCATTGCCGCTTGAGGACATTAATGCAAGGGGATATTAAAGCTTCTTATTACATACTGCCATTTCTACATAATAATGGATGGGGAAACTATGATTTCTTACTGACTAGGCTACCTGATCGTCAAGGTGAGGGGAAATTTATGGTTATTAGCACTAGGTGTGGTATGTTGGAAGCTGGCCAAGCAATCAGACAGTTCCCTTTGCTCCCTAAAGCTTCTTTTACATGGTCGCTCAGGGAAAATAGGCCTACCAGCTCCTATTCAGTCCATCCAGTATTGTCGGGCTAAATAGCATCCTTAAGCCACTTTCCCCAGGGCATCTCTCAGATGGTCTTCACATCCACACAGGGAAATGAGGTCTCGAGAACCGTCTCTTCAGTCTTGTGGTGCTACTAGGTCTCTCTACTAGGTCTCTGTCTCTCCATAAGCATCCTGTGGCGCTCCTCCGCCTTTCTGTTTTCACTTAAGCTTATGTTCCAGCATTGGGCTGCTCCTATTTGTTTTGCTGAGGGAGAATGGGAGTCTGCATGCCAGAGACCATTAAGAGAAAAGAGACAAACATGATAGTTCATTTTTTACTTACTTGTGTGTGGCTGTTTTGACTTTCACCTCAATAAGGCAAATGAAGAAGGAGCAATTCCTTAGAACACGTGTTCAGCCATTTTATGTGTTGTGTGTAAAAGTGCTATCTGTGCTCTATACTTGCCTGTTTGAGAAAACAGAATCTCCGACAGATGCTGTGCGAGATGCTGAAGTGCAGATGTACCGCCAAGGCTTTCAACATCTAGTACAGACAGAACGCTATGGAGACAGGTTAGGGCTCTATATTGCACAGTATTCATTCTGTGAAAAAAGAAGGAAGTTTATTAATGCACAAATGTATAGCAACGCATTTACATGTTAAAATGCCAAATTGTTTTCAATAGTTTATTGGATTTTTCAACTTCTAAAAAGCTTAATAATTATACAGAACAACAGACATTTGGAATAGAAATAAAGAAATAAATAAAAAAAACAAATGTCTGCTCCTTAGATAATCAATAAACTGGACCACGACAACTTCAAAAAAGGAAGTTACCGAAACGCAGCTGGTAGAGTCAACGTGGGTTTTAAAATCAGCCCCTGCCTTGGAAGCGGATGTTAGTTCCTGGTCAGTATAAACACAAAATCATGCACATGCTTGTAATAGTCTTCCCTCCTACACCACTGAGGTTTTCAATGCTATATATACACACCATAGTGCAACAAAAACAATTGATTGTATAAAATGGTGAAAGCTATAGGGCTGGAAGTTCTTAAATGGCATGACCACAAATAAAAGACTAAAATAAAAGTGCATTTAAAGAAAAAGCCATTCAAAATGACTGCACACGGGAATTGCAGATAAGTGACGTAACATATAAATAAAACACAAAGCAAAAAGTACATGACACTAGATGAGAAAAAAGCAAAAATGTTTATCAGAAGAAAGAAACGAGTAACTGCAAGAGGTGTAAAAATGTGGGTAGGACAGTGTCAACTAGGGGTGGGGACTAAGAGGAGACTACAGGAGGACATCCGCATGGAGAAAACATACATGATCCAATTTGAATTTTGGAGTGCAAGTGGTAGTCTTCCAAATTAAAACGCATATTATGTATTAACAACATTCACTAAATGATAAGAAACTGGAAGAAAAGAAAAAAAAAAAAAAAAGGTTCTGCGACATTTATACAGCTACTTTTGTGAGATTACCACAGGGATTAAGTATTTGACTTAATATACCTTAAGTTTTTTTGTAATTCTTAGATATTATTTTTCTAAATTTTTTTTTTCCTTCACATACAACCTATTTTGAAAGCCACAATATATACTCATTGGCCCAGATTTGTATGCCATTACTTTGCGCACGCTCACAAACCTTGGATTATGCATGGTCTTAAAATCCAAGAAATACCATCTCTGGGTCAGGAAAGCCTCCTCCCACACCTGCTATGAATAAGCACAGAGTGCTCACTTCACTGTCTGCATAGATCTAAAAAGTCTAACATAACATATTAAGCCCAGGTTCTAATTTTAAACTCCAGATTTCCACTTGAAGTTCAAATGCTGTATATCGTCCTACTTAATTTATGCATTCTTTAAGGTTGCTCTCGCCACAGTAGTAATAGGCAATTATTTGATCTAGTGAATTTTGCTTTAATATATATACCAATAAAAATAATAAAAAAATAAAAAAAATCAGTATATTTCTATTTCACCTGTAAATATGCTGCCTTTCTACTATTAGCGATCCAGTTTTAATGAATTACTGACCCAAAGAATTGCGAGAACTAAGGTGCAAGAAATACCAACTGCTGTTCGCCAGTTAATCCCAGAATACCAAATCTAAATATATGGAGTCCCACTGGGGGAGAGTTGGGGAACTATGGTGAAGAGCACTCTACCCTCAAACATAATGAAGAAAATAGTGCATGGTACCAAACATTATGAGCAATGCCCAAGAGTTCATTGGTGACACAGGCTTAGGGAGTGGCGAGCATCAAAGGAGACTAGAAGGAAAAGGGTCTGGCTCAACTCAGACAAGACCGAAGTACTCATCCTGGGGTCCACCCAGTCTGCCTGGGATGACTCCTGGTGGCTCGCATCACTCGGAACACCCCTCCCCCCCACGGACCAACCATGAAACTGCTGCATCGTCCTAGACTCCTCGCACTCAATGAACCACCAAATCAACGCCGTCTCGTCCTCCTGCTTCCACACGCTCCGCCTGCTTTTGAAGATTTTTAAGTGGATCCCCACCAAGTCCAGGAAAACGGTCACTCCTGCGCTCGTCCGCAGCAGACTACTACGGCAACACACTCTACGCCGGTACCATCCAGAAACTCCTAAAGAAACTGTAGAACATCCATAACGCTTCTGACAGACTCATCCTGAACATCCCCCGCCGCAGCCACATCACCGGTCACCTGGGAGACCTGCACTGGCTCCCGATCAACAAAAGAATTACCTTCAAGCTCCTCACACACGCCTACAAAGTCCTCCACAATGCCAGACATGCATACCTCAACCACCACCTCTCCTAAACACCCACCAGACATCTCCACTTTGCCCAACATGCTGTGGCCACCATCCCACAGATCCGCAAGACCTCGGCTGGCGGAAGATCCTTCTACCTCGCTGCGAAGACCCAGAACTCCCTGCCTCTACATCTCAAGCAATCACCGTCACTGCCTCAATTCAGGAAGGACCTCAAGAACTGGCTCTTTGACTTAACAGCAGAACCTCCCTCCCCACACACACAGCGCTTGATTTGTGTTTTGTTTATTCTTTATTGTATGTTTTGCATTTTAAATCAAAAAAGTGATTTAAACAAATATTTTTAAAATAATTATTTGCATAATACCAACACAGCATCTCCTTTGTTCAGCAGTTTCAGGGTGTAGTTCAGTTTCTTTCAACCCATATACATTTCTGTTACATTGTTGAATGCGTCAGCCATGCCCATCTCATTACCTCACACCACTCTCAGGCCAGCATTTACAGCCTTAAGCACCACTCACCCGCAGTCTGGCAACTCTGATCAAACACATCCTTCCCTCAGCTCACCCCATTTCTGCATATCTACCCAGCTTCTTGACAATACTCTGAGCACCTGGTCCATTCCTAAGATACTGCATTAGTGAGGACTTAAGAGTAACTACTACATTACATCAAGAGATTAAATGGTACTATCAACAAGGCTTCACTGTCTGCCTTCCTTTTTAACCACCAAATTACCATAAAAATTAACTCAAGGTATGAAAACAGTGCCAAATTATTCTTCAAAAGCGCAATAAAACGCAAAAATAAAAAAACACTAGTGTGCCATTGAGGCCTGTTCAATCCTAGAGCTAGGTACTCAACAGCAAAGACACTTTGTATTTAAATGTCTCATGCCTGTAAAGCCCTGCTTATGAAATGTGAAAATGCTTGTAGCAGAAAGCAGAGTAAATAAAACCAATTGAAGCAAATTAACACAGTGCATACGCTTTACTAAAACTAACTCAAATTTTTTGCAACACTGAATGTTTGCTACTTGAGCAGACTATCAGATGTGCCACCACAAAAGTGCAGACAGTAATCGTGGAATACTTTTGCACATTTAAATTTGAAATACATTTTCATTTGTATTAAATTATCAAGAGTATGATTCCAAGATGCTGCAGTGAGGTTACTGAAGGCATTTCTGAATGGTCACTTAGGACTAAATTTGTTCAGGTCTGGGTTAACTGGGTTTGGAAAAGGAGATTTACTTATGTGGGGAAAAAGAAGCAAAACCTGACCTTTGGGAGATGGATTGAAATCCAATTGATGAGATCCATAGTCAGTCCGGCTCTAATAATCTGAATGCCATTTGAGTAGTAAAAATCGGTCTGAAGAGCGAGGAAAAAGAAAATTGAGGTTTAGTCACTTATTTATAAACTGTACAGAGGACTGCTGTAGTATCCATACCATTGAGATATTTGGAATATACTTCCGGTGCCCCTCAAAGAGCCATCAGCTCAACTGAATTGTGATTTTCAAATAACGTAGAAAATATTAGACCCGAGACCCTAAAGGTGTAAAATGTTGCATGCTACATATGAGGTGTCATTTTAATTAACCTTAAAGAGAATTCAATTGTAATTATGGCCAACAATGGGTATCTTGTGGCCGCAGTGGAACTATCTCCATGAGACACGTGACTCAGAAGACTATTTTGTAACTTTTTGTCTACAATGAGTAAACACAAGAACTGGGATCCAGCACGTTTAATATCAGGTATCAAAACAACTGTAGAAGTGCACTGCCTTAACTTAATGTCTGGGGTTAGCAGATTACAAACGTAGGCAATACAATTTTAAAGCATAGCATACAGTCTCTCCTGAGGCGTAAGCATAATCGCAGCAAAAATGATGTGTAGCACTATATAGATTTTTTTCTACTTTGAAATACTGAAACCTGTGCCATCAAAACCTGTGAAGAAGGAATATCACAGTAAGAGCAGTATCTATGCACAATCATAGGCTGGGTTATAGTCTTTGCCTGGCTTCAAAGGTTCTCCAGATCGTGCAATCAACCCATTAGTTACTGTCCCAACTATACAATTTCAAAATTGTATATGTAGAATACATTTCGAAGCATCCACTACCAAGCTGCATGACTGGGTGTAACTTAAGGAACTCACAGCACCTTCTCTTATGTTCAAGGTCCTCTGTACCATCAAAGTTGTGGCACAACCAGCTTTAGTCATCTGCACATGCTACACCTCACTCCTTCCCCCACCTTTCTCAGTAAAGTTTTCAGCGCTCAAGGCAAACATCATGACCTTGCAAAAGATTTAACTGTTACTTTATGAAGGTAATTTTAATTAGTTACCCAGTATTATTAGGAATGCTTTAAAAAAAAAAAAAGGAAAGAGTTCTTGCAATGTATTGGGCACAGTGGACTTTGTGGGGGATAAAGCACAAAAACAAATTCAATACAGTTTCCTTTCGTAATAATAAAACTGAACAAAGAAGTTATGCAACTAAGTATATAATTCAACACAAGTGATTAAATCTCTTACTTTCGAATTAATACCTTCCAAGAGGGGCTCTTCGCGCATACATCTATGGCAGTGCTGTTTGGGAAGGAGGTTTTTGCCACAATCTTAAAAATGAAAGATAGAAAACCAGTAAAAGCACAGTAACGTTAACCATGCCAGTCAGTCGATCACCACACGTTATGGAACTACAAACATAAAAGCGGTGTTGGAGTCCATGAGAGGACTCACATGGGATGGGCGAAGTGCAAAGGAGGAGAGATGGTAAGGGAAAAGTGAATAATACCATGGGACAGAAGTTATGTTAATAACAGCTATTCAAGCATTCACAGAATTTAAAGCAATATTTGGCCCTGGTAACACTTTGGTAACACTTTGAAGAGCATTTTCCTCAATGGCCAATAGAACTCCTTCCACAGGTGGTGGCATTTGGCCTGTGAAATAACCAGGATGGGCAATAATCAGGAAGGAAAACCTCACCTCATTTATGACATGTTGCCACACTCCCTCTATACTTTAACACACTCTCTTATAACATTCTAGTCCAGTAGCCTACATTTTGTAATCAAAATACTAGCTAAGTGAGAGGTAAAGCAGTTTAAGAGTGGTATGAATGTGTTCGTTTCAAGTCAATCATTCCAAGAGCTGTATTTTTGTAAACTAATCACTATGTCCTTAATTTGATTGTTGGACGAGTATAATATTGAGAGGTGGAATTACCAAGTTAGGATGGCATGTTCAAACTAAGAACGTAATTTTTTGTCTAAAAAAAGAAAATTCATGTAATGTTAAATTTTCTCTAAAAGGCACTTATTCACCATAGTTTCTTGGCAAAAAAAACAACATAACCAATCCTATAAACTACTAAGTGTTGAATGCCCAAGAAAATAAAGTGGTCAGTGTTATGGGCACATTCTACTACTGGGCATACAGCTACGTCTTTTTATTACCAATTCCTGAATGCAATAAGACCGATTTCTCTCCTAATTTTTTGTAGTAAAAAAAATGGCAAATGTCATTTTCAATATATATGGACATAGTTAACAAAACAACAAAATATGAAGGAGCAAGCAAAGATAAGTAGAATTGTCACATTATCTGGACATATGAGCAATAGTTTGTCATATCATGTGCAACAGCATGTACACATCACCATTACGAATGTCAGGAACACAGTCCAGAAAAGTGAATCCATTAACTAACCAACAGATTAAGTAACTCTCGCTGGTCTTGTTTAACCATCATTTTAGTATCAGCAAATTGATTATCCACCAAACGGCAAGAATCAAATTGTTAGTCTCACGCTGATCCATTAAGGCTCAGAATTCTGCCCATATACCGGTGCTGCTTCCTTTGGGGTGTGTGAGTTCCTTTAAATGTCCCTCCATTTTGATGCAAAAAGTTGGATTAGCCAGTTATAGATTACGCTCTTCTAAACCATGGATATTCTATGCTTAGCAAGTAGCAGCGTAAGGCCAAGAAACTTTTCACAAGTGATTTCAAATTTTGGAAATTGCACCTATATATGAAAGCTAAACATCTCATTATCACCTTGTGCCAGTATTCAGGTATCATTCTGCATTCCCCATACTGAGTGGAAAAACATTAGTGCAATTAGGAGGATAGGTTGGACAAAATGTACTAATATCACATTGTGTGACATGGCTTCTAGTTCGAGATGTATATTTAATGAATTGCCATTATACACTCAATGAGACAGCCTTGGTGTGTAAACAAACTTGACACCACTGATCCACAGATAGTATTGTGCCTAGAGTGTGCTGACACGTTTCCTTAGAGGGATCTGCAAAGGGCTGATAGCATCATATAGGAATGATTACAGGTTTTTGATCAATTTCTTAGCACAGCTGGCATTTAAAAAATGTAGACAGTATGGATTTGTATGGCTTGCTTCGGTCATCTTTGGCCCCATTTGGATGCAATAGCTGCTCTATCTTGTGCTATGTTAGGATAGGGATAATTTTACCTTCTGTATGTTGTTATAGCTCACGTAATTTAATCAATTAGCTATTGACCAATACATGTGTTTAATGAATTCCTTCCTAAGTTAATTTAGTGTCTATGGATTGGTTTCAATTGCACATTTCAATGTGTGGGATATATGGTCTGTGTGTCCTAAGACTGCATATGATCACCCTCTAAGCCTCCAAGGTGCATTCTGCTGACATACCTCTCCCCTCCTGTATAAGTCAGGAAATGCATGCATGTTAGCCATCGCAAATGGAACGAACTATGCCATCTCCATTGCTACATGTGGATTACACAAGTTAGTAATGAACTAGTGACAATATGCTGCAACTGAGCAGTATGGAACTATTCCAAACCCATCTCTCAGCGTTCTGAGGACTTCCTTGCTTACTTGTGTATGTTTACCGCCGCAGTACAGCCCTGGTGGTGGGGGGGGGGAGAAACAGCCCCCTACAACCTTTGAAGAAATACCCAAGTAGGATAAAAGATAACTATTTTCCACTGTACATAAAACTGGGAACAAAAATTATTTCATCAATGCAATCTGACCTACAAGGGAAACTAAATGATTTATTTAACTCTCTACCTTCATTTCACAGTTTTCCGAAAGTTCACAAGTATGTATTTATTTAGTAGCTATTGGTTTATATGCAGAGCCAGGTTAAATAGAAGCTAAACTTTTTCTCACACCAAGTCATCCTTCAGAAAATTAAGACGTTCTTGCATTAATTTTAAGACTGACATTTTAAAACCTAGAACAATTAAAGCTACTAGCAAATTTGCTTTCGTCTCACTTACGTATAAAACAATGTCACATGCAATTAGCAAGACTGCAGCTTCTGTTTACTATGTGACAATGACCTTTCCCTTCAAACCTTCCAGAAGCAGGGCAGCCATGGACTCCACTAGAAGTTAGAAGACTAAAACCTAGAGAGGACAGTCCAGTGTGGTGCACATCTGCAGCATAACAGACGGAGGCAATGTTATCACTGTGACGGTTACAAAAGTATTCATATACAGGAGGTCAATCACATTTCTATGTGAATGCCCATAAATACAAATGCCCTATAAACGTTTTCCTGTCCATCCAAGAAATGGAATCAAAGCCTTTTCTGAATCACCTGCGGTTGCAATGGCTTCGATTAGATCTTTCCAATTATACGCAATTTAGTATAACCTCCGAATATAACACTCTGTAGTTCTGTTTGGAGTAAACTCCGTCTGGGTGCAACCTCTGACAGAGTTTCAGCAGCTGCATTTTATTACCAAAAATTGTAAAAGACAATGGAGATGCACATTAATTTAAAGCTTCATTTGGTTTGGGATCACATACGTTTGTGTAAGATCTTATTTACAACTACCTCCATGCAGAGTTTCAAGGAAAATAAAGAGATGAGTGCAGCAGGTAAAAAGGAGTTACCTCATGAGTGTACCAGGCATATAGCATGCTACGAGTGGTTCCACCATAAGGATTGTCAGACATATTTAGACTTTGCAGTTTTCAGTGTTTATTTTTTATGGATTTCACTGGTGATTTCTCAGTGCTTTCCTAAGAATTAGGAAAGTGTTCTACTGAGATGTTTTTAATACGCAAAGATCTAGCCACATGGGAGGGGGGGGGGAGGAGGATACTCACCTAATCCTTATAAAATATGACATTATAGGGGTGGTCAGTCCTTTCAACAATATGGTACCTTGGAGAACTTTTAAAATGTTGAATTACACCAGATAATTGTGTAGCTCAGTATTCCAAAATACCCGAAATCAGATGCTTTCAGTGTGCTTGCACTATTTTTCGGCACTCTTCACCTGACTACATGAAAGTGGTGCTGCTGTTATTGCGTGGAGATTCATAGCTACCAAGTTTACCCATGTCAGGTGTGACATTTTAAGTCAGTCCTGACATTTTAACAAACATCACATGTATTCAGCGGTTTAGAAATGTTGCTGTTAACATTGGAAGTATGGACTCAAAATCCCCAGCAATAAAGTGTTGTTGGCTAAATAACCAGGATTGGCTGAATGTGTCACACAAGATAGTGGAACATCTTGCATCTATGAATTTTTGCTGTTTTAGAATGTGGAAAGTCTTGTGTTGGTTTTCACCAATGTCCAATGCACATTGTGACAACACTGTTATAAGAGGTACCGGTCACCACACCTCACACTGAATGTTTAAAGCTGGATATTTTTGACAGTTGACCTGCTTTCAATACTGACTTGTGAACAAAAGTGCCTAATGTATCACAGGGTTTCAACCATTCTGAGTCTATGGGAAAATGTGATCGTACATATTGGCCAAGATTCTCAAGAGCCAGCCATGTCACCAATCAGAGATGGACTTAAACACTGCTAAATGATCAGATATGATTGTAATACACTCAGATTCTCTGCAGTGCACAAAATATTTAGATTAGATCTGAAAACGTGCTTCTAAACATTTTCACAAGCACACAAAACAGGAACATTTTAGTGACATTCTTAAACAAAAAAATGCCAGCAGACTGATTTTACATCAGTCTCTCTTGCTGCTGTCTTGTAAAACAGTCACATTGTGTTGGCCCCTTTAGGGAGAAAAACAATGACACATCCCCCGCTTACCTTATTTTAATTGAATGCCATTTTAGTTTTTGGATGTGCAGGTGTTTGTTAATGTTTATATGTTTACACTGACAAGGGCTATTCCACTTTCTGTGAGGTTGATCAGTTATTATACGTTTAAACCTAAAACAGAAAAGCTGAGGCCTAATCACACAATTGAAAATCCAGGTCTACTTTGGCAAAGATTGTTTTACCGAGTACTCAAATCTGCTATTTAGTTAGTTAAGGGACATGGGCCTTATAGAGAAAGTAATGTACCAAACCACAAACAGCTAGATTAAACAGGATGTTCGCCTAGGAATTCCACTCTACCCTAAAACCAACCTGCAACTTAGTGTTTCAAAACCTCCAGTTATGTGGATTTTCCAGAGGTACACCAAACCCTTTCTGTTATATAGCTTGGGTCTGGTTTACCTATTAGTCGACTGCCTATATGGAGTAATTAATGTTTGAGCCTTGTGGAGGCAGCTTTCACAATGCATCCGGGTACAAGTCAATTTTTTTTTTGTTAGGAACCTAAGTTATAAGCAACATTCAGCAGGAGCAGCACCTGACCGAAAATACTTTCTGCCCTACAGGTATTGACTGGACAGCGCATGCTGCAACATTCCTCTCTTTAAATGCAGTAACAAAGGGATAGATTTGAAAAACATAGATCACTAATTCATATACACGCTTACAAACCCTTGCTTTCTCTCCACTGCACACAAAATAAATTTCCACACCCTAAAAGGATGCAAAGCAGCTACACTAAACAAAAGACTCACAGATCACACAAGCAATATGCAGACAAATGCCAACAATGATGAGGACTATTTAGAAACACAGGCTGGATCATAAAATGCCATAATTAACTTAGGCTAAGAGCAAACCACAAACCATCCAAATGGCATTAACTCTTCATACAGAGTAAATGGCTAACAAATCAATCTCAGTTTCACAGGTCAAAACTCAAACCTCTACCTGAAGAGACAGCAGAAAAATATTTTACCTTCTTGCTACCAGGGAAAGCTAATAAGGCATCCGTTGAATCATTCAAGAAGCAGAGCACAGGCTACTAAACATCACCCATTTCGCAAAAGGGATAAAAAAAACTTCAACCAGGACACACAGTCCTAAATTCACACCCATTCCACAAATGAACAAGATAAACCTTCCCAAACATGGCACATCGCAAATCTCAACCTCCTTCCCAATCTGGGCCCAAGTTTAGCTCTAATCGCTTCTAAACAAGGTAACAGGGCAAATCCTCAATACAGCAAAAGCATCATACCAGTACAGTAGTGGTAGCAAATTCACTCTGTTAAAACATGTTTTTTTACATTACTATTAAAGTAGGTGATGGTGTTTTCAATGCAACCAAATGCTTCAACACACAACTGGAAATGCATAGGCTACTCAATTTGATTTTGCCCCAAATGCAACTTACACTGCAACAATGTACAGCAATTATACCTGCTGATAACGGTCAGTGGAATCAATAGGGATAGGGAATCAATAGGGATTTGGTAAGACATTATATTTTCTGGGCCGAGTAACACTTTTATAAACTGGAGAGAAAGGATTATTGTGGGCAATGTGGAAGGGGTTGTGTGGAACCCTAAAGATCTAAAGACACCGCTGACAAACGTGTACAGCCTATAAAAAATTAAAAAATTAAAACAGACAAGGTTCTGACCTACAAAAGCAACTAACATTTTTACCACACAGATCCATCACAATGTTTTACCTTTTTTGGGATGAGGTGATTAATAAGGGCAGAGCGGACCTCGGCAGAAAGGCACAGAGGAGAGAGGAGGTGGCCACTGTCCACATTTAAGGAATTTTCTAAAGATATGTCACTTTCATCACTACTGGACAGCTCTTCCCATTCATCGTCAGAAGGATCTGAAATCCCAAAGAAAGCCAGAAAGAAGTTATTTGAATAAAGCATGCTTTTATTAAGTACATCTCTATCTTTTGACCTGCAGAACTAAAGAAAGGAAAATGTTACTCACCCAGTAAAAATCTGTTGTGGCATGTAGTGCTGTAGATTCACATGCTTAGCATAAGTCCTCCATCTAGTGTTGGGCTTGCAAATGTGCAAGTTGTTTTTCTTCTAAGAAGCCTTTCAAGTCATGAGCTATAGTGACTCCCCCTCTTGCTTGCAATGCAAATGGTCCTCGACTCCATTGTTATATTGTTTTTGGCTTGGCGGGTGAGGATGGAGTGTAAAGAATGATGTATCCTAGTGAAGTGACCATGCGAAAATAGTGTAATATGTACATAAATATAATTGCAATCCATATAGGTATCCGGGGAGGAGGGTGGGCGCATGTGAATCTACAGCACTACATGCCACAAAGAGATGATTACTGGGAGAGTAAAAGTTTCCGTTTGAGGCATGTGTGGCTGTAGATACACATGCTTAGAATAGACTGTAAAGCAGCTTTCCTCCATAAGCGGTCGCTAACCTGTATGGGTTGCAATTGTTTGAAATTAAGTTCTTATAACCTCCAGGCCCACATTTTCTTGTTGACAGGCCATGACATCTACGCAGTAAGGTTTCATAAACGTGTGCGATATGGTCCATGTAGCTGCCTTACATATGTCAGCAATAGGTATATTCCCTAAAAGCACCTGGAAGCTCCCTTCTTGCGAGTAGCATGAGCCTTTGAAGGGATAGGTGGAGTTTGTTTAGCTTTAGCATAACAGGTTGTTATACATTTTACAATCCAACGTAAAATGCCTGATTTAGAAATGGCTCTTCCTTTATGTGGTTTTGAGAATGCAACAAACAGCTGTTGTGGTTTTCGAAATGATTGAGTTCTGTCAATATAATACACAAGCGCTCTTTTTACATCTCGCATCTGTAACGCTCTTTCCGCAACTGAATCAGGTTGGGGGAAAATAATGGTAATGCAATAGACTTAATTAAGTGGAACTGGGAGACCACTTTTGGAAGGAATTTAGGATTGGTAAGTAGTACCACCTTGTCTTTATGAAGTTGGAAGAATGGTTCTTCTAGATGTAATGCCTAAAGCTCACTAACATGTCTGAGTGAAGAGATTGCAATGAAAAATGTAACTGTCCAAGATAGAAATTTGAGAAAGCATAAGTGTGGAGGCTAAAAAGGGGGACCCACTTACCTTGTTAAGACAATGTTGAGATTCCAAGCAGGGGCTGTTGGTACTCTGGGCGGAATAACTCTTTTGAGGCCCTCTAAAAAATCTTTGATAACAGGAATTCTGAATATAGAGTTTTGTTCCCTATTTTGCAGATATGCGGCGACTGCGCTACGTGTAGCCTCATGGAGGTAAAAGCTAACCTAGATGTATGTAAGTGTAGTAGGTAACATGGGTGTTCTGAGCATTTGCGGTTAATGGGTCAATATCCTTTGAATGGCAATAGTGCACAAAATGCAATTTTGCCATATAACAGGCTCTAGTAGTAGGTCTTCATGCCTCTTTAGGAATGTCCATACACTGCTGAGGTAGATTTAAGTATTTAGATTCTAAGACCTCAGGAGCCAGATCACAAGACTGAGAGATTTGGGGTTTGGATGCCTTACTGCTCCCTGGTTTTGGGTTAAAAGGTCTTGCCAGTTGGGAAGTACCTAGTGTGGGACTACTGAGAGTTCCAGTAGCGTGGTGAACCATGGTCCTCTTGCCCATGTGGGAGCCCCCAGGATGAGGGTCAGAGATGTCTGACGAAGTTTGTGAACCACAAACGGAATTAGTGGGAGAGGTGGAAAAGCATATGCACATATCCCTGACCAACTCATCCATACTGCATTGCCCTTGGACTGTGGCCGAGGGAACCTGGAGGCGAAGTTTGGGCATTTGGTGTTTTCTGCTGTAGCAAAGAGGTTTATGTCTGGGTGACCCCACTGTTGGAAGAATGGGAGGAGAACATGTGGGTTGAGCTCCCACTCGTGGACTTGTTGACGCCTCCTGCTGAGGAGATACGCAAAGTCGTTGTCCACTCCCGGTATGTACTACGCTAAGAGGTGAATGCTGTGCCAGAGAGGCCACCTCCAGATGGTCTGGGCTAGATGAGATAGCTGAGATGACCTGGTGCCCCCTGTTTTTGCAGATAATATATGGTAGTCATGTTGTCTGTCTTGATGAAGACTACCTTGCCTATGAGGTGAGGAAGGAATGCTTTTAGTGCTAGATGAATAGCTACCAGCTCTAGGTGATTGATATGGAGATGAGATTGACTGGGTTTCCAGTGATCTTGCACAGTCCAAATCTTTATTGATAATTCGAAACATTACGTTGCATTATCAGAAATCAATCTTAAAAACAAATAAAAAAACAATAAAAACCGTAGAAGTCTAAAACTCACATGAGGATTACGTCACTCAGTCACAACCGACCAAAGTCATCTGAGACATGATTTACACACTGGCTAGCATTTTACATCTAATCAACCAGGCTGCATATAGGAATTTGAAAACACCCACAACCACAAATGTGGAAGTGCCGCTTTTACAAACTCT
The DNA here is from genome assembly GCA_963921515.1 of Calotriton arnoldi. NCBI lineage: Eukaryota > Metazoa > Chordata > Amphibia > Caudata > Salamandridae > Calotriton > Calotriton arnoldi. The sequence goes on along the minus strand of CAWUFW010001541.1, from coordinate 1,890,893 downwards.
ATATGCTTCTCTATGTGTCTATTGATAGACTAAGGACTCTACACTTAGGCACAATACACTTAGACCTTGACTTTACATAAAGAGGGCAGAAGAACAGGACATGCTTGTCAGTTTCACTTGTTTTTAGAATAAAGCAACAGCCAGATCCCTCATCCGACATCTTCCAACTAACTGTAAAAGTTGCAACCGGAAGGGATCCATATCTGAATTGAAGGAAGAGTAACCGAGCACATGCCGGGTGTATAAAATCCATAAATTCATTGTACTTGGACAGCATTTTATGTGCGAGAAAAGCACTTGTTAGAGACCCAAGTGAGGAAGTGTGGTCCCTGCGCCTAATGACTTCCTTGTTCACCCTTTTTTAAATTAGGGTAGCATCCTCTCTCCAGATGGACTGTGGCTTACTCCAAAAGTTCCCCAGGCCCAGATCAACCCGTCCCATCCTGAGCGCCCTTAACTATCTAACTTTTTGAAAACCAATAAAGATTATTTAAAAAAAAAAAAAAGATCTAACTTTCCCCACCTTGTTGGCCACAATAATGTCCTGTAAGCCCTCCCTGAGATGGTGCAGTTCATCAGAACTCTATATTCGGATCCAATAGTGTAAGGGTCTCAGGGCCAACACTGACAATAACTCCAGGATCCCAAGATCCATCCGAAGTGGAACCAATGGCGTTCCTTTCCCAAGGCTCAGGAGGCTTCTAGTGAAATTTTCTGCGATGCACAAAGCACTGGTGTTACAATGGCCCCATAGTTCAGCCAGTACAAAGCAGCCCCCCCCCCAGCCTGGGCTTTATAGATTTCTCCCGCTGGGCATACAGGTGACCAGCCCGCTGCTTGAGGATTAGGGTGCTCTTTAGAATTTGGGAGTTCCAGGATACAGACTCTAACCTAATCCCTAAATAATCAAACTCCTGTAATCTTTCCAGTACATCGGGTCCCACTTAATAACTCCCCTCACCTTCCCCCTCTTAGTGAAAGACATAGTTTGTGTTGGAGATGTTGGCTTCAAGACAAAATCAATGTAAAACTAGTTGAAGCTATCAACCAGGTTTTGCAACCCTTCCTGGTTTTGGAAAACAATAGCACATCATCTGCAAAAAGGAGGGCACGTATTTTTACTCACACCAAGCGGGGGGAATCATTAACACAGTCGGATAGATACACAATACAATCCTGCACAATCAATTCCTGTGAGTGCGCTCCCCAACCTATAAGTGGTGCATCCATTGTTATGGTCCTCTGCGGAACTGGCTCTATGAAATGCCGTCCTTTTAGAAGATTGTTGGTATTCCGCCACTGTAGAGAGTGGCAAGCTTGACAGCTGATCAACACTAGATCTTCCAGCTGACCGTCCACTTGAGTCCAATGATGCGGTAAACATTGTTGCAATAGGCGCATTTTGAGTTTGGCATTAGGGACTATAGCTATGCATGATGCCTAGGAGGCGCATGACTTATCTGCTGATGAGACTTAAACTGTGGAATAAGTGTCTGGAACGACTAAATCCTTGCAGCATTTGGGCAAGCAATCCCTGTGTGTGAGTTGAGGATGGATCCCAGGAAAGGTTGCATTTGAAGAAAATAGAGGTATTTGCAATTAGTTTGCCCTCTGAAGCAATCTCATATGCCCGCTTTTTATTTGGGTCTGGGAGATGTTGGAGGAGCCCCTCCATTTCATTACAATGTGCCCGGTCGTAACGGGAGAGGAGACCAAAGGTGTTGGCAATTCTCCAGTGGTTGGCAGATTGAGCAGTCACCCCTTTTTCCTGCAGCGTCTATTTTTCTAGCTTCTTTATCTGGTGGGAGTACCTCACCAGATGTCTGTGAATTTGCCTTTTTCCCTGCGGTTGCCACCACTAAAGAGTCAGGTATTAGTTGGCCCTTTATGTATGTTGGGTCAGTAGGGGACGCTGTGTACTTTATCGACCCTTGGAGTGATGGCCAGTGCTTTGACCGGTTCTTTAAAAATGTCCAGAGTATGCCACAACATGCTTTTGAGTATTGGCAAGTATTGTGCAGATCTTTGGTTGGAGGAAACTGTTTAAAATAAGAAATCATCCTCCAGTGGTTCGGTGTGGATCTGAACCTTATGATAATTGGCCGTCCTACCTATAATGTCATGATAGGTAGTGGTATCGTCTGGAGGGGAAGGCTTTTTAGGATATAGGTCTGGGTCTGTTTCTGCGTGTGTATCTGTATCATGTGTGCCCCACAGGTCATCTTGAGGTGGAATGGAGAATTGATCTCCATCCCCATATCCCTGAAAAGAGTGAATGGAACCCTGTGGAGAATCCTGTGTCTCTGCAGGAGGCGAAGGTGGTGAGTGTGCCCGTGGTGCCACTGGTGGTGGGCTGATGGGCGGTGGATTGGTAGCATTGTCTGCTTTCTTTTTGAGCTTTGTTTGAATGGGTATCTCCAAATCATCTTCAAAGGTTAATTGTCTCTTGGCTGGCTTTTCTGCTGTATGAGGAGGCCTAGTCAGAATGCAAACCAGAGTCCGGGTGTATAACCAGATGTTTCTGTCTGGAATCCAGCACGTCCTGTAGCCGCTGAAGCACAGGTTCCACAGTTTCGGAGTGGAGTCTTTGTTTTGCGAAGGTGTAGGACTTTGGTTCCGAAGTAGTTTTGGACACAGAGGGTCTTGTTTCCGAAGTAGTTTTTGGCGATCTCAACTCAGAGTCCTGACTCCAGTCCGATAGCTGATGACCATAAATCTTTTGCTGATCTTTTGGTGCTAGGCATATTTGATACAGCTGCTTGGTGCCGACCATGGCCTGAGGGCGGTGGTCACCCGTGTGAAGATTTTGGTTGATCAGAAGTGGATGGACAACCCTTTGGGATATTTTGCTGAGGCTGTGGCATCGGTGGAAGGGGCACAGTACTCACAGATTGTCTTGGTGGAAGCTCCTGGATCTCTAGCTTGGATCTAGAGCTGTCGTCATGTGAAAAGGTGCCATTGTCTGCTGCTGACACCTGAGCGTGCGCCTCTTGGTGGAAATCTGTGAAGGCAGAGAGGTCCGGAGTGGCTTTGAAGCAGCGTTGGGGCATCACCATGCTTCGAGCCAGTCGGTTGCACAGCGTCTCTTTGGATCGAAAGGACTGGAAAGCCTCGCAAGTGGATTCCTGATGTTCCGTAGAAAGGCACAAGTTACACACCTGTACTTGGTCGGTTTGTGGAAACTTAGCATGACATCGTGGGCAGAAACGAAAGGGCATCATTTCCATCACCAGATGGACATCGCGTGGACGAATCGTCGAGAAATGGAGAGTTGCTCCAAAGGACGAAGGCCCTCCGGGCTTCGGTCAACCGGAGACGTGTCAATGAATAATTGATGTAGACTTAGAAATAACTGTGATCGAAGACAATAACAAAGTTAAGGCCTGAATACTAGGCAAATGTCAATGCCGAGATGGAGCACACGTCCGAGCCCGACAGCGGAAAAAAACAGTCTAACAATGGAATCGAGGACCATGCGCATTGCAAGCAAGAGGAGGAGTCACTATACCTCGTGACTTGAAAGACTTCTTTGAAGAAGAACAACTTGCACACTTCCAAGCCCAACACTAGATAGAGGACTTATGCTAAGCATATGTATCTACAGCCACACATGCCTCAAACACAATATTTTCTAATAATCCACAGAATACGTCATAGTTTTGATGATTCCGTTGTCACTTACATTAACACAAATTAACGTGCAAAGAATACAGCTGTGCAGCAGAGTCCTGCACTTAATGCCCAGTGTCAGACCCCCCACCTCTACTTTAAGTGCCATAGCTTTAGTAAAGGATCTGCCTGTAAGCTATAGAGCTAGCATCACTAATACAAATTTAACAAAAATAACAGTACTTTGAAAGCACATTAGGTGTGACGCCATGTGAATGTAGAAGACATACAAGACATAGCAGAAGAACTCTGAATCTTCACATCATCAAAAGGTAGGAAATTAGAAGAATCAAATGCATCCATCACAAATAGGTAAGACAAAAAACATAATGAAGCCAGATAATGTTTGGAAGAAAACTCAATTCAATCTGTCTGTTTCAACCAAAAACGAGAGAAGATGCTGTAAAGCTCTGTGGAGATTTGTAGACAAAGACTTTCTGACTTGTACACAACACTGGAATACATCATTGGATAGCTTTGATCCCCAGCTAGGAGGCATGTTACTCTGATCAGGGCAGGACAGAACACTACCAAATACAGATTTCAGGGGGAGTTGCTAAATGCACTACAGGCTCTATTCCCATTCAGAATCTACCCTAAGATGCCCCTCCATTGCATACACCCTCCAGTAAAAACACTCTTTCCTATTGCTCTTAATTTCCAACTCTGCGCCCACTTAGATGCTCAACAGAACCACACAATACATTATAATGGCAACCAAAGCAAGGTTTGGAACATTAACAAAAAATGGAAGAAAATAACCTAATCACCTGGCCCAAAGAACACTTAACATTTTAGGGGCGTATATTTTATATGGGTTCCAATAATAAACATCTATAAAAGGATTTCCTTCCTTGTAGCTTCATTTCCTTTCACAGGAGAACAGGTTGGAATAGCTTGTCATTCTCGAAGGAGAAACATCGATGACCTTAAAGGAAATCTACCAAAGATAAACAAGGGAGAACTGATATAGGCAAGAAGTTTTTTTACATTTCCAGCTTAAATTCCTCACGTGAGTCGTGTGTTTGGAGTATCACAAAGCAATGTCAAAATTGCACAGACTATATTACCATTCTGACACTTCAGGATGCTTTAAGATGAGAGCTATTTATTTGTAACAAAACAGTAGAAGATGGAGAGAAAAGCTAAAAGCTGAACATATAAAAAACATCGGGGGGAGTGTTGGGGTGCCATGTGTGAATGTTGGGTGTGTTTAGAGGGGAAGAAAACAAGTTTCTTACCTGTAACTTTAGTTCTCCAGTATTGGAAACTTTCATAGATTCACATGCTTGAATCATTCCCCGTCGTCGAGATGGGAGTCCCCGGTACATATAAAAATAGCAATGCAAAGCCATTACAAACCAGAAACCAGGCCTAGGCCCATTCCAGTTTTGTAACATATCCACCTCTTTTGTAAAAGAGACCAAATAAAATCAACAACCAATCAGATCAGCCTCACCCTCTAGAACCCTCCTGAGAGAACCTCAGACCTTCAGATTTTCGTAGCCGTAGTGCCACAGGATAACCATAAAGATGCAGAAGGTCGAGCTTTCCCAGGAGGAGGGCGGAGTCGCATGTGAATCTATGAAAGTTTCCAATACTGGAGAACTAAAGTTACAGGTAAGTAACTTGTTTTCTTACTCCAGTATTGGAACTTTCATAGATTCACATGCTTGAATCAGAGTAGCTACCAGTCATGAGCACATTTTTTGCTCTTATTATCTTGAACAATCATTAACAATGCACCAATAACATTAGAGAAAGGAAGAGAAAAAACTTCGTCAATTTGGACTTCTCCCTTTTTTTTTTTTTTTTTTATTTAAAACTTGACTATAAAAAGTCTAACCTACCAGAAGTAGTAGAGAAACAAAGATATCACCAAAATTCATATGCAAAGAAAATACCTATATATACATACCCAAATAGTCAGAAGCAATAAACTTCATCAAAGAATGTGCGAGGAACTTATGAAGAAAAGGAAGGAGAGATGAGCGGGAAAGCCCACCGCTTACTGAAACAGGTTCCTCAGGACTGCTTGGCCCACTGCAGTGTCGCTGCGTGTCGAAGAATCCAAGCAGTAATGTCTGGTGAAGGTATGGATACTCTTCCAGGTTGCTGCCCTGCAGATGTCCCGGATAGGTACCCCAGCAAAGAGGGCTCTAGAGGAAGAGATTGCCCTCGTGGAGTGAGCACGGACCTTCCCCTTGAGGGGCTTCCCAGCTAATTGATGACAATACTGGATAGAGCTGGAAATCCAGCGCGCAATCCCTTGTTTGGAAAGGGGAAATCCTTTACGAGGAGCACTGTAAGCTACAAAGAGTTGAGGTGACTTCCTGAAATCTTTAGTTCTTTGGAGATAGAATTTCAAGCAACGCTGAATATCAAGTGAGTGAAGTGATCTCTCAGCCGGAGTCGTAGGTTGAGGGAAAAAAAGTCTTAAGGACCACAGGTTCATTTAAGTGAAAATCCGAAGGCACCTTCGGGATGCACTTAGGATTGGTACAGAGTACTACCGTCTCATTCTTAAACTGAAGAAAAGGCTCCTGGATAGTGAGTGCCTGCAATTCACTAACCCTTCTAGCTGATGTCAAAGCAAGAAGAAGGGCCATCTTCCATGACAGGAATTTTAAGTCTGCTCTATGTATAGGCTCGAAGGGATATTTCATGAGCTGAGTCAAGACCACGTTAAGGTGCCACAGTGGTGGAGGAGGCTTCACCGGAGGGAAAGCTCGAAAAAGCCTCTTCATAAATAGCTTAATTATCCTTGCTGACCAGAGAGAAGGGCCTGAAGATGTCCTTCTAAAGCGAGAGATGGCCGCAAGATGAACTTTAATAGATGAGTGAGCCAGGCCAGCCTTTGCCAAGGAAAGGAAAGGATGTAAGGAAGGATTTCATGCACCGAAGAAGAGAAAGGGTGAACTCCCGATTCTCGGCACCAGAGACAACCTCTTCCATTTCATCCGGTAGGTCTTGCTTGTACTTTGATCACGAGCCTGAGAAAGGATGTTTCTACATTATGTGGAGAGCTTTAAGTCGGGAAACTCTCTGTGCTCAGGAGCCACGCTGATAATTGCAGGGATAGGGGATCCGGATGCAGTACTTGGCCCTGGGACATAGTCAGCAATGATGGAATAGGATTCAGGGGAACCGGTTGCTCCAAGGCTAGGAGAAGAAGCTCTGTGTACCAGTACTGGCCAGGAAGGTGCTATTGGGATCATTTTGCAGGGTTCCGTTTTCAACTTCCTGAGAAGTCTCGGATCAGAAGAATGGGAGGAAAAGCGTAAACAAAGGCGCCTGACCATGCCATCGAAAACGCATTCCCCAAGGATCCCGGATGGTGATGCCAGCTTGCGAAGAACCGGCATTTCTTGTTCTCTGGTGTAGCAAAGAGATCTATGGACGGTCTGCCCCATAGTCGGAAAATGCCCTCCATTGTCTTCTGGTCCAGCTCCCACTCATGGCTGACTGACTTCAGTCTGCTTAAAGTGTCTGCTGTCTCGTCGAGATTCCCTGGGAGATGCTCCGCCTTCAGTGAGACCCCATGTAGGATCACCCATTCCCAGACAGTCTGAGCTTCCGCAGACAGCAGACGGGCTCTTGTGCCGCCTTGCTTGTTGATGAAATGCATGGCCGTAGTATTGTCTGTCCTTATAAGGACCGACAAATTCTTTATTCTCGGGAGAAAAGCCTGTAAGGCTAGGGGAATTGCTCTGAGTTCCAGCAGATTAATGTGCAAAAGACGATGATGATGATGATGCAGCCACCGACCACTTATCTGGAGGTCCTGCAAGACCGCTCCCCAGCCCTCCAGAGAAGCATCCGTTGTAATTATCTGAGGAGCTGGAGTGACCATGAAGGAGAGACTCTGGGAAATGTTCTTGCGAATCCACCATGAAGCGGCTTCTTTCATTGGCACAGTGATCGTGATCATGTCCTCGAAAGATCCTTCCACTTGACGCCACTGTAAGTCCAGTTGCTCCTGAAGAGGACGCATACGTAGCCTGCAGTGAGGAATTAGGGGAATGCAGGACGAAATGGATCCCAGAAGGGACTTGTAGAAGTGAACTGAAAGTGACCTTTTCAGAAGTAGATGGGCCAACGACATCAGTATGGCTTGTCTTTCCAGTGACGGAAAAGCCTTGTTTAGGGATGTGTCCAATATGGCTCCTAGGAATTTGGCACTTTTGGGCGGGCACAAATTTGACTTTGCTCTTTTGAGGGTAAGACCAAGACTCCTGAACAGCGTTCGTCAAGCTGCCACCGAATCCTCAGTTGCAGCCTTGGTAGGAGCCTTTAGCAACCAGTCGTCCAGGTAGGGGAAAACTTGGTGCTGCTGCTTTCTCAGGAAAGCCGCTACCGGAGCTAGCATCTTTGTAAAGATTCTTGGTGCCGATCTGAGTTTGAAGGGAAGGACCCTGAATTGAAAGTGGCTCTTGGCTACTGTAAAGCGAAGGAACTTCCTGTGGGATGGAAACGTGAAAATATGCGTCCTCTAGGTCCAAAGTGGCCATGAAATCTTCTGAATTTAAAAGCCGAAGTATGTCCTGCAAGGAGATCATTCGGAACAACTGTTTGATGAGATGGGTATTGAGCTCCCTCAGATCTAGAATAGGGCGCCACTTTTCGACAGTCTTTCGAACTAAAAAGAACAGGGAGTAGAAACCCTCTCCTCTTTGGGAGAAAGGGACCGGTTCTATCGCTCCTTTCTGCAGCATTTGTTGGACTTCCAGGCGCAGGAGACGAAGATGTTATATTAAGCTGGAGCGAGGGGGGTTGGTTGGAGGAGGATGAACAAATTCCAACGTGTGTCCAAATTGGATAATGTTGAGCACCCAACGGTCCGATGTTATCCGTTGCCAATTTTGAAAGTAGAGGGAGATCCGGCCCCCCCACAGGTGTTTGATGAGGGGAAGGAACAGTAGTCAGAGCCTGCAAGCCGCTATTGACGCCTAGAGGAATCCTTCCCTTGACGTCCTGCTCTTCCTCTGGGTGCCGATTTTGAATCTGTTGTGGCCTGACCCTGCCGCTGGTTGTACTGTGGGCGGTAAGACTGCGAGGCAGGCGTATATGAAGAGTACCGATATTGCTGGTAACCTCCTCTGTATGAAGGAAGACCTCTACCCCTTGCTCCCCAAAAAGGGACCTTGCGGTACTGAAGCGTCCCCAACGACCTCGCCGTGTCTGTGTCTTTTTTAAGGTCTTGGAGCGCATCATCTATGTGTTTTCCAAAAAGCGCCTCTCCATCGAATGGAAGGTCTAAAATGTTGTTCTGAACCTCAGGTCTAAACGAGGTTGCGCGAAGCCATCCCTGGCGACGAAGGACCGCTTCTCCAGCCAGGGAACGGAACGCAGTTGTAGCAATATCCATTGCGCAATCAATCACCTCAGAGGAGGCCCTCTCTCCTTCCTGGAGGATCTTTCTCGCTTCGGCCTTGCTGTCTTCAGGCAGTTGGTCGAGGTAGGGAGATAGATCACACCACATCTGGCGGTCGTAGCATCCCAAAATGGCTAAAGCGTTAGCCGCTTTGACGAGCAGGCTTGACATAGATGAAAACCTCTTGCCAGCATTGTCCAAGCGTCTGCCTTCCTTGTCCAGAGGCGTTGTTAGAGGAGCTGCTGGATTTTTAGACTTCCTCTGCGCTGCCTGTGATATAACGGAGTCCGGTTTTGGCTGACTCACAAGGCAAGCCGGGCTATCCTCCAGGGCTTTATATTTCTTCTCCAATCGAGGAAGCACCAGGCCCACCGTGGCTGGGGTCTTCATGACTTTAAGCCCCTCTTTCCAAACATGATTGACAATGGGAATTGTTCTTACAGACTTTTTAAAGGGTTCCTTAAAGTCATATAGGAAACACTCAGACTGCACAGAAGGCATAGGCAGATCGAACCTTTTGGCTGCCCTTTCTAGCAGGTTGTGGAAATCGCCTATGTCCCCAGGTGGGGAATCCACTGGAACCGGTGAAGGGGAAGCAGGAGTAGGAATAATATAATCATCCCATTCCCTATGTGGGTCCGGGAGATCTGCATCTCCCTGGTCATCATCTGAGGTATCATCCTGGATAAGGGGAGCAGCTGGTGGTGGATCCTCTATCAATTGCAGCGGTGGTGGAGGCAGCCGAGGGGTGGAAGGCCCCGCAGGTGGACCAGCGGGAACTGAGACTTGTTCCTGAGCCGAAGATGGTGTCGGAAATCTCCGTTTATAGTCGGAGAGCATAAACTGAAAGTCTGAAATCAAGGAGGATGGCATACAGACCATCTCCTCCTGATAACCTCTATGGTAGTCCTAGGGAGGATCATAGTCCTGCTCTTCTCCATAACCGTCTTCAGAATCCAGATCTTGGCACTTAACGTGCAGTTCTGAAGGGCTATGTGCATAACCAAATTAACTTTCTTCATCCGAAACTTCTTCCTCCAGGAGGTGAGTAGGTAGCAGAGGTGTCACTTTGCTTGGGGAAGTGAGTTCAGGAGTTATATGACGCTTCCTGATAATTTCCCCAGAAATTCTCTCTCGTCGACAATGTAGATATTGCCATAGACGTTGCCGATACCACCGTCATTACCGTCGACGCCGTTGCCGTCGTAGTCGCCACCACAGCCGTCGGCTTTCTCGCCGACGACGAAATCTTCGTCATCACTGCTGACTCAGCATCCGCCGTCACCCCCGTCGACGATGGAGTTTGAACCGTGGACGATGAAAGTAAGGAAACTCTCGGCGACGATCCAGTCTTCGGAGCCGGAGCCGGCTGAGGAGATTGTACCTTGTCACTGCGCGATGGCGATGACAGATTCTTCGTCGACGGGGTCGTCGACAGCTTCGTAGACGGTGTGACATTTTTAGCCTGTTTTCCCTCAGTAGGAACAGAGGGGGGTTTTTTGAAGGCCTTCCTTCCCTCAGGAGGAGAAGATGGAGGTACAGAGCTCGATTTCCTCACTGTAGTCACTCCTGTTGCAAGTCCTTTCCTCTCCTTTACACCTCGGTGAGGAGATTTACTTGGACTAAACCTGTCAGACCCATGAGAGGTCTTTTTAGAGGCTTTTCCAGGACAGTCCTCTGAAGAAGAAGGGTCAGATCTCCCCCTTTTTTAGTGATATCCTTGAAGACGAAGCAGATGAGGCCTCATCACTATCGTCACTGGAGACCGGCTCTCTCTTGGACTTTAGCTTTTGGAGCCAGGTCAGGAGACGTCCCTCACGGTCCCTCAAGGTTTTGGTGGAAAAGGTACGACATACCTTGCAATCTTTGGCCTTGTGATCTGGGTACAGGCAATAGATGCAGTCCTTGTGCGGGTCATCCACGAAAGGCTCTTTTTAGAGCAAGTGGCACAAGCTCTAAAAAGGCCTTTTTTCTCTCCTTGTCAGCCATGAAGAACTCGAAGCTGTAGTAGTTGTTGAAGAAAACAGTTGAAAAAACTCTCAAGAGATGGTTCCGTCAGGTCAACTCGGCGCTGGGGCTATTCCTGTGGGCCGGGAAGTCCTCTAGGGTAGCTTTACGTACGTGCTTCCAGTCCACTTACTGTGGTGGCTTGGCCACATCCGATATCTTGTCCTACTACATGGCCTCACACCTGCTCGTCCTGAATGAGTGGTGGTGTGGGGATCGCACGGACCCGACCTACTTATTAGAACGGACGCTCAAGGGAACCCACTCCTTGCATACTATACTCTTCTCCGCACCGCTGCGCCGGGCCCTTCCCTCGGGTACCATAATAGTGTTCCAGGTTTGGAAACAGGCCCTGCGCAAAATTGGATGGTGGGGCAGACTCACAAAAGAGATCCCATTGTGGTCAAATGGGATGCTGCCCCAGCTGGCGGGCCTGGCGGGCTTTCGAGGCTGGGATGCTATAGGGATCTCCACCCTTGGGGACGTGATGCAGGGTACGACCCTTAGGTCCTTTGCGCAGCTCCAACGGGACTTCACGATGCCCAAGACTCAATTCTATAAATATCTGCAGCTCCGCCACGCCCTTCTCCCCAGTATCGCCAACCTGGAGTCCCTCCCGGACTTCAGCCCCATTGAGGCCAAGCTGTTTATGGGGGATCTGAAGGACCATAAAATCTCCAAAATCTACCAGTCCCTGGTGACTAATAGTCCCACCACGCTAGAGCACCTTCGGGAGTCCTGGGAGGGGGATCTGGGCTCATTGGAAAGTGAGGATTGGACAGAGGCCCTTTATTCCCCCAGAGAAGCTGCCATAGCTATGCGGCTTCGCTTAATTCAATTTAATTATCTGCACCGGGTGTACTATACCCGCGCGCGCTTATACAGGGCCGGTTTGATAGCTTCTCCACTCTGCCTGCGGTGCGGGCGAGACAAAGGTACTCTTTTTCATACGGTATGGCAATGTGAGGTGATTGTGCGATTCTGGCGAAGAGTGTTGACCTGCCTGTCAGATGTCCTGGGGTGGGACCTTCCCCACTCACCCAAGTTGGTACTCCTGCACATCATGGAAGGGATTGGTGGCAATATATACAAGCGCCACCTAATGCTATTGGGCCTTACATTAGCCAAACGCGACATTGCACGCCATTGGAAGGCTACTGCTCCACCCTCCTTTGCAGCATGGAAAAATGGCTTAGACTTCAATATGGGCCTAGAGCTTCCTATTTTTAAGGCCAGGGGCTGTCCGCGTAAGCACAAAGATATGGATGCGGTGGGCTGCGTATAGGGGCCTCCCATTGGAACTCGCTTTACTGGGCGTCGACACACACTGAGGATAGTATGTTGAAAAGTGATTGCGGGAGAGGGTTTACTGACATTGCATCGGGGGGTGGGAGGTGGTTATTTCTTCTTATTGATGTTCTTCAGTTGATATATAACTTACCAGCCATAAATGTCAATGCTTTTACTGTATCATATATGTGGCAGAAGTCTTCTGGGTTACAGAGCTCTGCAAAATATTCATTACTTGACGCAATCAAATTTTGTTTATAAAAAATAAAAAAAAACTCAAGAGTAATGGAAACAGGAAAATACTGAGCAGAGCTCAGTGGAGACTCCCTAGCACAACGTGCGGCAGAAAATCTGAAGGTCTGAGGTTCTCTCAGGAGGGTTCTAGAGGGTGAGGCTGATCTGGTTGGTTGTTGATTTTATTTGGCCTCTTTTACAAAAAGAGGAGGATACGTTACAAAACTGGAATGGGCCTAGGCCTGGTTTCTGGTTTGTAATGGCTTTGCATTGCTATTTTTATATGTACCGGGGACTCCCATCTCGACGACGGGAAATGATTCAAGCATCTGAATCTATGAAAGCTCCAATACTGGAGTAATTAGATTGTTCTCCACCACAAGAGATAAATCACCTTAATTCTTTCCCTATTGAGTTTACCCTTGGAATCCTACCCATGGCTTGCACCCTGGAACATCTGTTCTAAAGCAGGGTTTGCGATTGAAACACAGCTTTGAGACAGAGGTGGGAATGCCCAATTGGTTCAGTGGCACGTGGACTGGTACAGGGCTTGGTGCTACTCCGTGTGTTCACTAAGCATGGCCCAGTGCTGTGCATAAGTGGTTCAGAGGGACGCAAGGCATAGTCGCAGGCCCTACTCCCCCAGCGTCTGGGCATTGCCAAGGGCTATATACGGCCAGTTCAAAAGCATGGGGAGCAGGCGCTGGGATAGTCCGTTATGAATATTTATTGCACCCTCAACTGTTACATAGCGCTGTGGGGTTTGGGAAAAAGTTTGTGCATAGTAAGATGGAGCATGCATAGTGCTTTTAAGGTAGTTTTGTCCCTCTCCTTTAGCTCAACACCCTTAACAGGCTTCACCACATGGCTCCTAACAGGGTTTATGGGTAATTTTAAGAATATCAGAAATATCAACTCCTCCGCTGTTCTGATTACCTTATGTGCTGCCACTCACCTCATCACTTATTGCCCCACACTCGCCTCTCTGCTCCTCTTTCCTCGTTCCTCCTACCTACAACCTCCCCTCCCCCGCCTCCTTCCCCCTCACTCCCTCAACCCACCCAATTGAAAGTTTTCATTGCACACTAATTTTAAACCGCTTATTGTTCCTCCAATGTTTAATGTAAGGCAAGACCCATCTCTGTAATTTTGCTACACTGTAAGTGCATCAACAGTGGTGCTATAGAAAAATTACATAAATAAAATATTGTACTTCCATTTGATAATCAAGCTTTTGCATTTCTCTCTCGTGAATACCACTATTGGCTTATTCTAGGATTACTCAACCGCAAGAAACACTAAGTAACATTCAATGAAACTAATGTCGAGCCACTGCTCATTCGGTGGAGTAGGACTTATTTACAATGAAAGCTGCAGTTAAAAATTGGTGTACATCCAAATCTAGAAGTTATAGTTCCTTTATAGGCCAAGAAGCAACCCCTAAAGATTTTTAAGCATTTATACACTATGCAATAGATTTTCTAAATTGTCCTATGGCCAGTGGCTTGAGGTGGACTAAGGTATCCTATGTTTGTGGCCAATCGAGAAACTCAAGCCAAAAAAAGTTCCGCTTAGTTCAAAATTTAAAGTCTTCTCCCAATCAAGGATAATTGCATCTACCGTCAGTATGTAGGCTGCATCTGAAGCAGGGAGACCAATGCAGCCTAGGTTGAACTGGTCACAATGTTTAATTCATCAGAGCCAGCTATAGGCAAAGCAGACAGACAAATCCTATCCAGGCTCTAAGGAGGGGGTTGGTAACCTAACCCCCACTCAACAGGAAAGCATGGTTTTGTGGATTAGGTCCCGAGTTCAGGTATGTGCAGGCAATGCCCAACGTTTAAAAACAGCTCAATAAATTCAGTAAGAAAAACAAAAATGTTGACTCATTACATTATGGGTTTCTGGAGCCGGCCATTGCCTGATCAGTCTCAGGGAAAAAATGGTTTAAAAGCTATGTAAGAGAAACAGTCGAGCAAAAGGTGCACAACTGGAGTCACAATTATCTGACTAGCAATAAAAAATTGTGATGGAGAAAATACAAAGAGGTATGTTTTTTGGCCACTGTTTTTCAACTTGTATCATAAGGTACTGACTACATCTTCACATTATTATGAAACCAAGCAGGATTTTAACCATTCACCCTACCCCTTAAAACGCATACATACCTTCACTTGAACACACATTAACAAGAATTTCCAGTGCAGTCTTCTGTGCCACCAGCAAGGCAGATGCTTGCTTCACCTCTTCATTCTTGGGCTAGAACACATAACATAGCCATATTGTCATGCCAACAAAATCACATACAGTTCCCTAAGCTTAGCCTTCTAAAACACAGCAGCACTATTTAAGGAAAATCGGTCCATACAGCAACTAACTTGTCCAACACTGATGCATCTGGTGCTGTGCAAGCATCAATAGACAGCTCTGTCAAGAAGGCAAGAGTCAAAACTAAAGTTCATTTCAGCAGAACAGGGAAATTCCAATTATGTTAACAAATAAATCGCCTGGCAAATTTATTCCATAAACAGAACTTTTAAAATGATACAACAATACATAATAACTCAGCATGCATTCAACATCCTGTTAACAGAGTTAAAATATTTCACTAGTGTTAATGATAATTGCAGATTTTGCTCGCTAGTACAGTAAAATACTGCATCATAGCATTTCCGCAGTCTTGTTCAGCAAAAGGTTTAAGCTAATATTTTCATTTCATCTAAATATGCATTAATGGGGAATTCAGGGCCAGTTCAGGATTTATTCAGAATCCCCACAATCCAGCTATCCCCCACTCTTCATTTTACTGCACTGCCTAATCTAACATCTACCTTTCTGGCTCCAATGTTACAGCTTCAAATTTCAGGCAAATATCTTTAATCTGATCCCCATGCACTACCCGCTAAGTTGAGTGTGCCCAGGTCCCTCTTACCCATTTGAGACACCAAACTGGCCTCTGCACATGCCTGGAAATGAGGCTTAAGGAAGGGAAGATTAGTGTTGGACTAAGTGGTCAGGCTGCTGAAATAGTTCCTGGAGTGCGTTGGGGACAATGATCTATCCTCTGGTCTGGCATAGGTCTTTACTGCCACCCACTACAGAGCATCACTGGTTATGTCTGTTCATTGGTGACAGTGTTGGTGTGCCAGATCTGGTGTCCACCACTGTGTTTTCTCTCCATCTCAGCCACATGTAGGTGTTCGCACACGACTTGATCGTTACCACGGGTCTCTACATGCTGCCCCTTCTTACCCTAGTCATGTGCTACCATTTAAAATCGAGATGGCTATCTAGCGCATCCTGGAGGTCTAGGGATACCACCAAATGCTGCTTCCACACATTCTAAATAACACTAGCCAAGATATTTCTGCTGTTTCTAGCCTATAATTGTTTTGTGAGAGGAAGGTGGGCAAGCCATTGAGCAGGAGCTGCCAGAAAACACAAGAGGGGAAATGTACAGGCACCTGGGGGATTGCCCTACTCTTAATGGTTTGGGAGGGCCATGGAAAAGACAGGTGTTGCACATGGAGGAGGCCGTTTCCACACTGGGGCTTAGGTGATAGCCAGGGATCTCTTTCTTCATCCTTGGTGTACCAATCTGTTCTTTCCTGCAGTTCTAGGAGTCTCTCTTTCCACTTTTTCCCCTCAGCTCTACACCCAGTAGATTTTGGTCTTACTCTTGTCTGGTGCATAAGAGTTTCCCTCATCGGTTACATTTTCCTCTATTGTGGCAGTTGACCAGCTCAGAGGGGGACAATACAAGTTTGACAAACCAGAGTGGAGCCATGGTGCTCTTGCCACCCAGAATGGCAGGGGAAATTCGCCTGGGTCTAGCTGATGATGTGGTCTGCTAAATGAGGCTTGTTCAGTGTCCATTGTGGTATTAGTATTATTTTCTTTTTTCAGAGGAGATGGTGGCAGTATTTGAAGGCAGAAGTCTGGTCTAAAAGTGGTTTGAGAGTATAACAAAGGTCTAAAGCGAAGTGGCTTGCATTCAGGGTGTAAGGGAAGTTCTGGTAGATATTCTTATTACCTGGAGTAAGGTATAGCCATGGCGACAGATGTAAATTAGGGGGTGTTGGCAGATGTGACAATGGGGGGAAAAAAAGAAAAAAAAAAAAAAAAAAGAAAATGCTGCCTTGAAAGGTAGCCCATAAATAAGCATAAATCTTGCCAGAAGGTCTCTCGCTCACCCTCTAAAAATAACACTATTTATTTATATATTAGCTATAACAAAACAATATCATGCTGTACAAATAATGAACGTTGATTATTTTTGACAAGATACAACTTGAGCATGACAGACAAAAGCCATGCAGCCCACACAATGAAGTCTGTCAGGGGATGATGCTCCAAGAGCAGCTGCCCTCTGACTTAATCTAAAAGTCTTTCAGAGAAAGTAGGTGGGGGCCGTCAATACAAGTTAATTGTTCAGAATCCAAAATGAACAATAAAGGCAGAAACACTTTTGTTTCAGTAACTCACAGGTGTTAACAGTCCTTCTGGGACACTGTCCAATGATACATGCCTTCAGCACTTGCAAGAAAACAGCCTACATTAAACAAACCTTAAATTATTATGAGAAGCTATTTGACTGCTGGGAACTCCTGCATTTTGATAACTGTAAATGAAATACCACAACAAACTGAGGCTTCAAGAAGCATAATGCCTGCATGAAGAAACATTAAATAATACCTTCCACACCATAAACACAAACTATGCTTTCAAAGAACGCCCCAAGGGTCCAGGCACATCTATTATAGAACACCTACTACATTAAACTCTTCAAGTTAATGTCTGTAGTGATAAATTGTCAAATGCACTAAGATGTGCATAGTGTACAGATAGCTATTTATATGAAGATAACAGCTGTAATTCTTTATTGACAGAGGATAGTGCATCGATATCTCAACATCTTAGTTTTCTGCAGCCTGAGGGATAACTAGGTCATATGATGACCACAAGTATTAATGCATTTTTTGGATGCCAAAAGTCCTACTTTACTTTCTGAATCCAAATGGAATTGGCCTTTAAAATGTCCAAGCTAATCTCGTAGTCTAAAACCAGGAACCCAAAAGTTTGCAGGATCGCTCTGCTAATTGTCAAAGCTTCTGAGGACAGTGTCACCTCCGTGGTTAACTGCACCTGCAATTTTATTTGGGAGTGGGCGGAAAGCTGCAGAAAGCATTGCTCTGATCTGATCTAAGAACTTGCTTTAAGTAAGATGCTATTGCTCAGCATCCTTCTCCAAGATTTTTAGCACAATTCTGTTTATCTAAATTCACACTTTTATATTTGTATGGATCCCAAGAACCCCCTTTCCATCCACTCACTACTTTTATTCCCCTTGAGATCCATAACAGTCTTCCTTCTTGCCACAAGGAATATTACCAGTGTTCTATTGTGTCAGTCACACATGCATATGGTCTTTCTTAGGCAGCACACACTAGACAAAACCCTTTGACCCTCACAGACACAACAGGTACCATACAGTAGTCAGAGCTCTGTAAAATACTCTGCAAACACCACACCACTACACATCATCAAACTACTTGGATGAAACTAGCATAAACACTACTGCGTTAGAGTTACATAACTGAATTAAGATGCATATACAGAAAGCACTCTGCAGTGGCCACGCAATTGACAACCAACTAACATCTCAATCCAGAAAAAGAAGCAATAACAATTATTTATTTATTAAGGAGTTTTATATAGCGCTAGCCTGACCAGAGGGTATCGGAGCGCTTCACAACAGTTTTTGTGCAAGATTCATACAATAAGCAGTATTCTACATATAGGTTCGGCAGTCCAAGTGTGCTGAGCAGCATTGAGGTAGAGCGTGAGTCCTGAGATAACCTCATAGAGTGCACGTTGTCTAGGGGTTGATACAGTAAGGCAGGATTCTACATATAGGTTCGGCAGTCCAAGTGTGCTGAGCAGCATTGAGGTAGTCCGTGAGTCCTGAGATAACCTCATAGAGTGCACGTTGTCTTGGGGTTGAACCAATTAGGGGGGGGGGGCGGGGAGGAGCAGTTGGGGGACGAATAGCAGGGAGGAGGTAAGTCTTAGGGCTACAATGTCAGGAAGAGACGACGAGCAGGGAATAGCGTATAGATGGCGGCTATCCATTCGGGAGGGAGCGGTTGAGGAGAAGGACTTGAAGTTGTTTTTTGAACTTTGTGAAGGACGAGATAGTCCTGATACCGACTGGGATGGCGTTCCAGATTTTGGGCGCGTTTCCTGCG
The DNA here is from genome assembly GCA_963921515.1 of Calotriton arnoldi. Classification (NCBI taxonomy): domain Eukaryota; kingdom Metazoa; phylum Chordata; class Amphibia; order Caudata; family Salamandridae; genus Calotriton; species Calotriton arnoldi. The sequence continues at coordinate 1,872,071 of CAWUFW010001541.1, read as the reverse complement.
AAGGACCGTGCGGCAGTTTTTTGTTTGCGTGTTTTCATGGGGATGAGTAGAAGGGTGCTGGAGCTCCTGAGGTTCCTTGTCTGACCAGCCCTCTTGAGTTTGGCAGCCAAATACTCAGGTTTTCCTGTGTGCAGGGCTTTGTGTGTGAGGCAGGCAGTTCTGTAACTGGCACGCAGTTCGATTGGGAGCCATTTTAGTTCTCTGAGTGCCGGTGAGATGTGATCATATTTCCTGATTCCAGTGACCTTGCTGCTGCGTTGAGAGTAGTTTTGAGGGGTGCTAGGTGAGATTTTGTTGTACCAGTGAGGGTGGCATTCCCATAGTCGAGTCTGGATAGCACCAGTGATTGGGTGGCTTGTTTGAGGTCGTTGGTTGGGATGAATGGTTTTATTTTGTTAAGTAGCTTCAGGTTGACGAAGGCACTCTTTGCGGAGTTCCTGATGTGATTGGCCATGTCGAGTTTTGAGTCTAGGGTAATTCCTAATGATTTAACGGAGTGGGTCAGAGTGTGATTGCCGTTAAGAGCATCCAAAGCTTTTAGCCATTCTGAAATATGAGGGTTTTCCTCTTTGTTGGAGATGAGGAGTATTTCGGTTTTGTCTTGGTTGAGTTTTAAGTGGTTAAGCGACAGCCAATGTTGGATTTCTTTTAGAGTGACATTTAGTCTGTGAATGTCATCAATGGAGGAGGTTTCTAGATAGATTTGGGTGTCATCTGCATAGAGGTGGAAAGGGATGTTAGCATTTTTGAGTAGGGTGGTGAGGGGTTCCATGTATATATTGAACAGTTGAGGTGAGAGCACTGAACCTTGGGGGGCGCCCCTGTTGACAGGGTGTAGGTCGGAGGTAACGTTTTTTTTTTTTATCCTTTGTGAGCATATTACGCAGATCAAACTTACCTTACTTTGACATTAGCCTAAAAAAAACACTTCCATATTAAATTAAGATCAAACTCTATTAACTTCACACAACCAAACACTTACACATGACTGAAGAAAGGAACTACCAGATTAACAATAAATGGGACCCATATTAAGAAAGCCTATGTTGCCATAATGGCAAAAAATGACTATACAAATGCAAATAACAAAAGTGAAAAGAAGTGCTGTATAAGCAGAGGTTTCTGCCACAATTGCCAATATGCCATCTTGAGCTTCAATCTGGCCAACCAGGTATGTTTTCCTTTGCAGGAGACACGTCACAAGTTTTCCTGACAAGTGTTCTAAATGTTTTTGGATGTTGCTCACCAAGCGGGTTTTAGGATATGTTCAGCTGTAGGGTTGCATCCCTGTCACTGTATCATAGTAATCATGGTCAATACTATGACACAATTAAACGGTGGAAGGTGAACTTTAGTGGGGTACGGGCCGCATTTTACCTGCATCCTAGGAGAGAGATGGCCTAGTGGGTCTCCCCCCCTCAAATCCATGTACTATACTGTGATTGGTCCACAAAATTACACTGGACTATACAATGAATGCAGCCCACTAAGGCTGTTGGTGCTTGATAGGTTTGGTGATCATCAGACGTCTGATGCCTTGCACTGCTCTCCTCCAGAATCCTTCTTCGTTGCAAATACTGTAAGCAAAGTGTATGTGTGTGTTTTGGATTCATACCACCTTCAATGGTGCGGGACCGTTTTTGTGTCTAGCTTCACTAGAACAATCCAGCTCACACAGATCAAACTAGAGACAAGACACCTGAACAAAGGAGCATAGCACAGGACATGGCCACTGTTACACATCTAAACAATGGAGACAAACTGCCTACCCATCCCCTTCACCGCATCCTGTCCTGATGTGTCCAAGTATTAAGAGCCCAGCACAAGCTCCTGACTGACTGGGAGTTTGTCTGGTTCCAATACACACTGCAACAGACATAATTAGATTCCTGCCATTTCCAGACAGTTCACCTTTGGTAGCGGATTGCAATTAAGAATGCACATTTATGAAGAAGCACTTTGTAGCAATTTGTTCCCTTAAAAGGTTTGGTGACAACTTTAAATTTTAGTGGCAAGCAGGCTTGGGTCCAACTATCATCATTTCCGAATAAAAGCTTGCCCTGTGAGCCAGATTAGTGTTTACCTTTTCACTAGAAGTAGCCTTGCGCCCATGGACGGAGAAATGTACGTCCCGGAGGAAGTAAAACTGGTCTGTCTTCGGAGAAATATGTACTCCAGGAGTGAGGACAAAAAGGACTATTGCAGCTGTAACGTGAAAAAAATAAATGTATTGTGCCTGGATGGCAGACAGCCTGCCTTGTCCAGAGCACCAGGTTCAGAAGCTCCAGGTGAACCAGGAGAACAATGGAGATAGCTGCCATCGGTAAGCCCAACCCAAAAGTGCTCAGACTGTGGAGATTCCTCCCTTGACCATCTCTCCACATATTGCCTGAGAAAGACTGATGCAGAAATGTAATTCCCATGGTAATGGGAGCAGAGTCAAGAGGCAGTCAGGCGGGTAGTTCTCCATGTACCTGGGATTTCCCACCTGTGCAGTGCTAAGCAACAATTGCATTTGGGCAGTGACTGCCATCACCGTACTATCAACCTTATAGCTGTGCCTCCATATGAATATCCCTCTTTGTGGCATGTAGAACTCAAAGAATTCCTATGTGCCTGGTAATCATGGCCACTGCCAACCAGTCCTGCTTGCTTACTGTGACAGTATAATGAGTCCGAACTCTTATGTTCCACAACCACAGAGAGGCTACACCTCCTCACAGACAATCCTTGTACGAGCAAGGGTGAACTGTGCATGATCACGCCATGTGCACTCACCTTAAGAATGAACCAGAGGGGCGTGGCCAAGTGTCGGAGCAAAATGGCCGCTTAAGCCACTAGCTCCGTGATCCTCCTTCCTCCTCCGTCTATCCTGACCACATATCCTTCCTGCCCGAAGCGGGTGTCCTGCTCCGGAATACTAGCGGTGCGCCGTCACCCCACCCCCGCGGAGCTACGAGAGCGGGGAGCGGAGATACGGGCCCCGGTGGTTACGGGCCTATCTGACGAGGTGAAGCCGGGGGCTCGATTTTGCGGCTGGACTGGGTCCGTGAAGAGGAGTGGACGTTGTGGACGAGTCGCGCGTGGACGACAGGAGGATCGCCACGGTAGCGAGACCCGGGAGGGCCGAGCGGGGCTGTGTCTGTCTGGCTGCCACAGCTGTTAACTGAAGACCGTCGGCCGGACGGAGGAAAGCCGACCGACGTCGGCGTGCTGAGGGCCCGGGACTGGGAGCTCAAGACTGTAGCTGCGGGGCCTGCGGGGCGCGGCCTGCGACCTGCCTGCAGGCGGAGACAGGGGAGGAGGCCGGTGGATCGCTGCTGGGGCGCCTCCACCTACAGCCCCCCAGGACTACATTACCGGAGCCCCTCACGACCTTGGGAACAGGCACGTAATTGCCATCCCGGGTGGTGTGAGGGGGTATAGAATTGGTGACGGTCTCTGCCGGAGGTAAAGATACAGCGGCTGTTTGGGGGTGCTGATGGACTCTATACTGCAGTGAGTGTCTGGGTGACCCTTGCCCCTGGTCAACGCCGGGTGGAGGACGTGCCTCGCAGGGGTCCATGAGAGCCCATGAGCGACTGGTGAGGTGACGGCTCGGTGGGCAGGATTCCTGGCGGACTGAATTTGTGGATACAGCTGGGTGTTGGCTGCGGTGCGCCTTGTCGGACTGGTGCGTGGGGTGTGCTGGTATCCACACTGCCTGTGAGACGACGCCCTGCTCCGGCGCGCTACGGTGGCCAGTGGCGAAGAGAAGCTGCGCCTAGTCCAGCGGGGACCCTCGCGACCACTGGCGCTGCCGTGACTGTCGACCACATAACTTCTCTGTCCTTAATCGAAGAGGGGCTGCGGTGGTGCGCACCTTCAGCGTGGTGGCTACAACTTATGACTACCATGGAGAAAGGGAAAGGGACAGGCACTAGGGGGTCCAAAACAATACAAACTAATAAATTGGACCGATATGCTTTGCCCAAGGAAGCACTGCATGGTCGGCAATCCTTGGGAGGGGCAGCAGCCGAACAGAGTGCAGAGGAACCGGAGTTATCCCTAAAAGATGTAATGAAGGCTATCGCAACGGTCCAGACCACTTTGGAACATAAAATAGATACAATGGCGATTGATGTCAGCCTAATCCGGGCAGACCTTTCTAAGGTCCATGAAAAAGTGGCGCAAGTAGAACTGACTACTGCTAGTTTGGTCGAAGATGTGAACCAAGTGCAGGGAGAGCTCCGGGACCTGCAGACGTTCCGCAAAGCCACTGAACTTAAGCTGGACGACTATGAGGGGCGCCTCCGGCGCAACAACCTACGCATTTTGGGGGTGCCGGAGAAAGCGGAAGGACAGGCACCGGACCTATTAGTCGAAGACCTCATATTACAGCAGCTTCAGCCCAAGGGACTCAGTAAGTTCTTTGTTGTGGAGCGGGCACACAGGGTTCCTGGTGGTCCACCTAGGCCGGGGGCCCCTCCTCGACCGATGTTGGCAAGAGTCCTCAATTTTCGCGACAGGGATGCCGTGCTCCAGCATGCCCGGAACCGGACCCCCCTCCGCTTCGAAAACGCGGCCATTTCCTTTTTCCCGGACTTTACGCAGCGGGTGCAGAAACAGAGACTATCTTTCATGATGATAAAGCGTAAGCTTCGAGATGCGGGCCTGAAATACTCAATGCTGTTTCCTGCACGTCTCCGTGTAGAAGCGGAGGGGAGGGCTTTGTTTTTTGAACGGCCGGAGGAGGCAGATGACTGGTTTGAACACCACATGGGGCGGACAGAGCGAAGTGGCGACGCGGGAGGAGAAGCCGGTTCCCGGACTCCTATCTAACCGATCTACACAGACTAACTATGGCTCCGAATGTAATGTATAATACTCCCTGCTGGGGTCTGAGATAGGTTAAGGGGGGGTGGCGGCCTGTCCCAGAGGGGTTACTCTCCTTCATTAAAGGGTATTATCAACGGCGCGGACTTATGCACCAGAGGGGCAGTAAGGGAGCTCATCCTCAGAGGAGGAAGCAGAGGGACGAGAAGCCACGTCCGCACAAGTTCTACTATTAGATCACAATAGGACGACAGGCACTCTGCAAGTTTTCTATGGGCAGTTTAAAGTCCAGAGGGCAGGGTAGCAGGGTGGGGGGTAGTTGGGTGGGAGTGTTATATTGGTTTTATGTTATTGCATCGGCGTCCGACTCTGAAATAGCTGGTGAGGAAACTGCAATCCAAGGTTATGTACAGCATGCAACATGGGGGACAAACATCTTAAAGTGTTGAGCTGGAATGTCAACGGGTTGGGGGACAAGATAAAGCGCAGTGTGGTACTTCAATACTGCAAACAACGGGCTCCAGACGTAGTCCTGTTGCAGGAAACACATTTAATGGGAAACGTATGTAAGGTTATGCAAAGAGGGGGCTATAAAATGGCTGCACATGCGGGATTCACGACGGGGTCCCGAGGAGTGGGTATCATGATTAAGACCTCCCTTCCCCTCGCAATCACATCGACTTGGGTGGATGACAGGGGCAGATACGTTGGAGTCTCGGGGATGTGGGAGGGCCGGCCCATCACACTCATGTCAATATATGTCCCCCCTGGACTGCAGTGCTCTACCTTTACTGACATGGGCTCGGTATTACTCTCTATCCCGGAGGGTCTTCTTCTTCTGGGGGGAGACTTTAACGCCGTAGTCTCAGGTACACTTGACAGATTCCCTCCGCGGGATATAGGGCCCTCTTCCCGGTGGTTGCCCGAATTTCTTGATGCTATGGGGTTGGTGGACGGGTGGAGGTCCTATCATCCAGACCAGGCCCAATACACTTTCCACTCTGGCGCACACCATAGTCTCTCTCGGTTAGACTACTGTCTGGTGCCGGCAGAGCAGATCAAATATATACATGAGATCCGGCACATGGCCAGGGGGATATCGGATCACTCACCATTGTGGATCCACATTGCCCTTAGCCATAATACAGTGGGTAAAATAGCGCCCATTAATCCTTGGCATCTCCGCAATCCCAAAATCCGCACGCACCTTATCAAAACTATGAGTGACTACTTTACCGAAAATGAAGGTACGGTGCTCTCCTCTCAGTCTCTATGGGAGGCATTTAAAACGGTGATCCGTGGCCAGGCAGTCTCACTGATTGCGGGAACCAAAAAAGAGAACCAGAAGGAGGCCTCAGATATGGAGGCCGAGATTAACAGGATAGAAAGTGATCTGGATGCGGGAGTCACCCCAGAGAGGCTTCATCTGCTGAGTCTTAAACAACACGAGTACAGGGCAATGGTCACTGAGAAAGCAAAGATCATTGGTAGAGAACGACAAGGTAGACTATATGACTTAGGAGACAAAGCAGGGAAATTGATAGCATGGCTCGATAAAAAGGAACTGGCGAGTAAGATTGGTCCCCGAACTCAGAAGCGACACTGACACTATCATCACGGACCCCCAAGAAATTGTTAATGGCTTTGCTGACCACTTCCAGACAGTATACACCACATTGGCCGGGGGTTCTGAGGAAGACTCACAAGAAATGATACGAGACATCGCACTCCCCTGTCTGTCACTAAGTGATCGCGACCTTATGGATGGTGAGTTAACAGCGGACGAAATTGCGCAAGCAATCCGTTCCCTGAACTCAGGCAAAGCCCTTGGCCCCAATGGGTTCCCCATTGAGCTTTATAAGCTACAACCTGATAAACTAGCGCCATATTTAAAATCTATGTTTGAGGAGTCTAGGGAATTGGGCATGTTGCCTAGAGATCAGAGGGTAGCCACCATAGTGGCTATTCATAAAGAGGGTAAACCCAGGACAGAATGTGCCTCATATAGGCCAATTTCCCTCCTGAATGCGGAGCCTAAAATTCTCGCCAAACTCTTGGCCAATCGCCTTATCAAAGTAATTGGTGAACTGGTCCACCCGGACCAGTCCGGATTTATACCCAGCAGAAACACGGCATTGAATCTCCGAAGAGTGCATGGAGTGATAGGGAGAGCGCATACCATTCAGGAACCTGCGATAATAGCTTCTTTAGACGCGACAATGGCATTCGACACACTCGAGTGGACATATCTCTGGGCGGTGCTGTCAAAACTGGGATTCGGCCCGAAATTTATTCAGTGGGTGCGACTCTTGTATAATGAACCCTTGGCCCAGGTAGTTGTTAACAATAAGATTTCCACCACATTCCAGATCAGCCGGGGAACCCGTCAGGGCTGCCCGCTCTCCCCCCTCCTATTCGCATTGGCCCTTGAACCTTCGGCAGCATGGATACGACGTGACCCTAGAGTGAGAGGATTGAAGTGGTCTTCGGAATGTGAGGACCGCATCTCATTATACGCAGATGACATATTGCTCTACCTTGCGTCCCCCAGAAGATCTTTGATAGTAGTGCTAGATATCCTTAAAGTCTTTGGTAGACTCTCTGGCTTCACGGTCAACTGGAATAAGTCCTCCCTATTCGTCTTGAGTGGGGATCGACCCCTGCTCCCCCGAGATTGTCCAATACAAATTACCACGGTGGGCTTCAAGTATTTGGGTATTTTTATCTCCCTAGATCCCCAATCCCGCTATGACCATAACCTCCTTCCCTCTCTGAGCAGACTTAAAGCAGATGTAGCCAGGTGGAAATCACTTCCCATCTCCCTCTTGGGTAGAGCTACTCTGTTCAAAATGATGTCCCTGCCGCGATTCCTGTACATATTACATAATACTCTGGACCCCATTCCCCCGCAATATTTTAAGGAAATTGAAGGACTACAGAGGCAGCTGCTTTGGGAGGGGCGACCTCTAATCGCCCTAACCAAACTGACGCTAAACTGGTATGACGGAGGCATCAGCCTCCCGGATATTAAAAAATATTATTGGGCTGCGCAATTGGCAGCAGTTAACCACGGTACCTATGGAAGAGTTGATGATCCTGGCTATGCGATGGATAAGTGGATACTACCTGGGGGTAATTATAATAGGGCATTATATGCAAGACCCCGGAAATATGTCTTGACGGGGCCTACTAAGCATACGGTCCGCGTCTGGCACGAGGCGTCCACCTCACTCGGGTGGGGCCGACAATTAACGAGGTCTACCCCGCTATGGGACTCAGAGATATTAGGTAGCCTATGGAAAACAAAAGGATTTGACAGGTGGGATCGTATTGGCATCTCTCAAGTTAAAGATATCTGGGGCCCGGGAGGGATCAAGACATTCACTGAGCTCCAAGCGGAATATGCACTTGCATGCACTGAGCACTTCCGGTATGCGCAGATATCCCATTCGCTCCTACGGGCACTCCCCGAGAGCAAGCTCCCTCCTGACGCCTCCCCACTAGAAGACAGGATACTCGATGGCCACCTACCTGATAAAACTATTTCACTGATCTACCAAAAATTAGTCAATAACACCGAAGATCCTCTCCAGGCCCTGCGGAGTAAATGGGTAACAGACGGGTTGGAAATAGATGACGAGGACTGGCAGGACGCGGTCTCCTCCCCCCGGGTGGTAGCCATCTCAGCACGACTCAGGCTTGTCCAACTTAAAATCCTACATAGAGCCTATGTCACAGGACCTCGCCTGATCCGCATGGGACTTGCGGACAATGGGGAATGTAGGCGACGGTGTGGACATATAGGGACATTCATGCACATTATCTGGGAGTGTACACAGGTGGGTCTCTACTGGCAAAAAATCCACGACGTGATCAATTCGGTTCTGTCAGTTCGTCTCCTCCCAGAGGCACGACGATGCCTCTTGAATATCTGGGAGCCTACTGACCTAAACACCCACCATATACAATGGGTTACACTTGGGCTCATGCTCGCCAAGAGGAACATTGCACAGCTATGGGGAGCGGCGAACACACCCGCTCTGGATGACTGGGGAAAGGATTTAGACTGGTGTATGTTTAGAGAAAAAACTGTATATTTGGCAAGGGGTTGCCCTGGGAAATGGGCACGAATATGGGGCCCCTGGAATGCTTATCGCGGAGAAATCTGTGCCCCTCCCTGTACTGCTGACCGTGACATTGCCCTCCCTCCGTAACATTCCTTCTGTGTAAAATGATTAGTACTACCCCTAAGATTTATATGATGTATACCTTGTTGCTTCCTCTGTATGTTGTCCATGTGTCCGATGTATGTTTAATAAAAAGTTATATAAAAAAAAAGAATGAACCAGAAAGTGAGCTTACAGCGCCTAAGCTCTGAGTCAAGTCAAGTTACGCTTTATTCGAGTTAAAATGTTAAATCATAAAAGCACAATACATTACAATAAGCGAGAATATATCAATTCATATAATTAAAATTTGACAAGTATATATTAAAAATAACATCTGTTAAAAATTACAAAAAGAAGAACTGCAAACTGATTTCAATGCGCAGCCATGACATACATAAAAACCATAATCATTTACTTGAAGGAAGGACCTTGCATAGTTTTCCTAGTTCTGACCACCCCTTTCAGATATTTTACAATGTGGTCTGTAAAAGTTTCATCATCTAGGAATTGTAGCTTAATGAAAGCAGGTCGGCATAGTCTCAGTCCTTGCATTTTCAGATAAGGCAGAATCCATCTTTTCCTGATTAAAATATAAAACTTGCAGAATAATATAATGTGGATTGTTGACTGTGCAGATATTTCGGGGCATGGGCAAAGAGAGCGTGACCAATCATTTATCTGAGGGAATGTAACCAAGTTATGGAAGTTGCCTAGGCGCGTCAATAACAACCTGTCATAATTTCTTGGGGTGGATAGTAGATAAGGTTGTATCCCCGATTGGGTCAAGAGCAATTGATTAGCTCTGACTGAAGTTTTCATAATATTAGAGAACAATCTAATCGTCTCCAAGTAATTGATACATAATAACTTTAATTCCTTCCTCGTAATAAGAGACAGGCTAGCGGGGTTAACAAAGTACTCGGAACGATCCAAGTCATGCATAAAATTTTTAACATATGTGGTCCAAAGAATGCATTGTACCTGTTGCAAGTTCAAGCAGTCTTTTATCACGTCCCGGTAGAGACCAGTAGTAATACCGGTCCAAGCCTTGTGCCATAATAAAAATCGGCTGGATTTTAATTAGGTCGGACAGGTATGACCGTCCCAATTCGGCATGACAAATATACGTGGCCGTGCTATTCGGGACAGCTAGGAGATATCTTAGAAACCTATTCTCAACTTGCTGGAGAGGCTCTACGTTTGCATGACCCCAAATACCAGCTCCGTACAGGGCAACTGAAGTGCATTTGGCTTTGTATATTGTCAACAAGTCGTTAATAGGACGCTTTCCTAACTTCCTGGCAAAGTTGATCAAAGCACCTATGGCTTTAGCAAAAAGCAATTTTCTAGCGTCAATGGCTTTTGCCCATGAGCCCCTTCTATCGAAGACAATTCCCAAGTATGAGAAGTGGTTAGCAAATTCAAGTTTTTTGTTGTTTATAAAAATGTCACGGCACTTGACGCTGGGCTTGCTACATTTCATAATGAATGTTTTGGTAATATTAACATTAAGGTCTAGGCTTGACATATAGGATGCAAAGCTCGACACAATTTTCTGCAAGCCGATCGGGAAGCGGGCTAACAAGACCGCGTCGTCAGCATATAACAGTGCACCAATTGTCCTTTTGCCCAAGCTAGGTAGATCTTGGCATTCCCTCGATAAAGTGTCGCCCAGACTATTTATGTAGAGGGTAAAGAGGAGTGGAGCTAGCACACACCCCTGCCTTACCCCCTTCCTAACAGGGAAGCTGTGACTAAATTCACCAGTTCTACCATAGCGGACCCTGGCATCTAGGTAAGACTGTTTAAAAAAATTAATTAGTTGCATTTCCACCCCCATGTCCTCTAAGATGCGCCACAGCTTCTGGTGATTGACACAGTCAAACGCCGAGCTCAGGTCGACGAAACACAAAAAAAGGCTCCCCTTTTTTGCCTGAGTATATTTTCCGAGTATGAGACTCAGGTTCAAACTCTGTTCCACAGTACCTAAACCTTGACAGAATCCATACTGTAATTCTGAGATGACACCCGTGTCCTCAGCCCACGACTGCAGTCTATTTAAAACAACGCGCCCGGCCACTTTCACAAGGGAGTCCAGCAGTGAAATAGGTCTATCACAGGCCGGGTCGTTGCGGTCGCCTTTCTTAAAAATAGGGACAAGAATGGACTCCGTCCAAGTCGGAGTGAAACCTTGTGTACAACAGGCCCTTAAGACCAGAGTTAGAAGTGGGCCCCAGAGCAAGGGGCAGGATTTATATAGATCTACTGGTATGCTGTCTGGTCCCGGTGCTTTTCCACCTATGCTTGCGTTAATGGTCAAGATCACCTCATCCACACTGAAATCGATGCCTATTGGAAGGTAGCGTAAGGAGCCTGATCTAAGATCCTCGCCAATGTTGGAATATGCGTGGTTACAGTATAAGCTGAAAAGTGGCTCACACATTGATCCTCCCCAACCGTGTTTTCAAAGCTTAGTGAGTTTTTAGGGGCCAAGAACGGGGCACTCACAGCCTTCCAAAAGGCTTTCATGTCCTTTGTGGCAGACGCTTGCTTAGGGGCCTGCCACAGTTCAGATCTAATGGCCTCTTTTCGTTCTTTAAGGGACGTTTTATATGCTACCCTGGCCCTTTTTATTGCTTCCTGATCTCTCATCGGCTTGTGTAGAGCAAATTTCAGAGCTGCATGCGATTTGCTACACTGAGAATCAAACCAGCCTGGCTTACTATTAGAGGGTTTTTTGGTTTCTGTTATTAAATTATTTTGAATGGCCTGTGAGACTTTGCAGAAGGAGTTGAAAATATTGGGATCCGCAGCCGTCTCGTCAAGGTAGACTGAGTAGTCTGTCACAGCTAGTTAAAAGTGACTTTGTTAATTGTGAAGTATCTACTCCCGCCCATCTAATCGTGTATCCGTTGGATCTATTGATAACAATATCTTGTGAAGGCTCGTGGCCATATGTCTATTGGATAACACTTTGGTCGGCAGATCTAGGGTAACACTAATGGGAAAGTGATCACTGAAGGCGACGGTATGAGTTTTAAAAATGGTGTTCCTACTAAGTAAATTAACAAGAATTAAGTCTTATATCGCGACCTAAAAGAGACAACAATGTGTGGGTATTCCAATTATTGGCTCTCTCTATCTGCTAGTTGAATTTACCGTTTTACCTCACAACCAACTTCAGAGTAAGCCTTAGCTGTTTGACCCAATGAAAGCCACTAAGCCGCTCTACCCAATGTAAGCTAAAGCCTAAAATACTTCACAGTTCAGTGAGCTTAGAGTGGTATCTGGCTCTTGTAATTCAAATGACAAAAATAACACTTGGGACAAAAACTGCATAATTGTCTGTAAATTTCACAAGCCCAGGAAAAGTGGGGAGAGAGACTGACTCGCAACATAAGCAGCACTAAGCTTACTTCACAGACATCCGGAAGCGGTTGGATTTGGTGTTTAGAGGGCATAGGATGGTTGCGACAAACAGGGCAGTTGTCTGTTGACGGGGGAAATGTAATGATCACTGTCCAAGGACAGCAGCAGCCCGGTCTGCTGTAGCAAGAGTGGGTTGTCTGTGCTGACCTACTGTGCTGTAATTTATCCTGCAGTCAACTTGGTGGGAGGCAGCTCAGTCTTCAAAGTGTCCATTAGGACTCTAGTCAGACAATTAGCCTATCTAGATTATGTGGGAAATTACATTGGTTCACCTGTTCCATAGTGAGAGGTGTGAGGCACAGGCTCAGGCGTTCCGTCCATCATCCCCTTTTGTATCGCTTTGGTCGCCCTAAGTTGGCGGGGGTATGCCCAGACGTGGGTCCCTTGCTCACTTTGCCACTGGATTCAAGCAAGCCTGGCTGATGACGGCTGAAATGCCAGAAACCGGTCCTAGGATGCTTGTTTCCGGTCCAGGGAAGACATGGCTTGGCAGTTCGGGCTGGACTGTTCCCATGAGGCACAGGGTCAGACTGATTTGCATATGGCCATGTCTGAACTGGGGTGGTGGAGTGAGCTAAAGAATGATGATGGATTGAACCCAGATCAGTTGACTGGGGGTGAGTGTTTGATTGGCTCAGGCGTTCCGTCCATCATCCCCTTTTGTATCGCTTTGGTCGCCCTAAGTTGGCGGGGGTATGCCCAGACGTGGGTCCCTTGCTCACTTTGCCACTGGATTCAAGCAAGCCTGGCTGATGACGGCTGAAATGCCAGAAACCGGTCCTAGGATGCTTGTTTCCGGTCCAGGGAAGACATGGCTTGGCAGTTCGGGCTGGACTGTTCCCATGAGGCACAGGGTCAGACTGATTTGCATATGGCCATGTCTGAACTGGGGTGGTGGAGTGAGCTAAAGAATGATGATGGATTGAACCCAGATCAGTTGACTGGGGGTGAGTGTTTGATTGGCTCAGGCGTTCCGTCCATCATCCCCTTTGTATCGCTTTGGTCGCCCTAAGTTGGCGGGGGTATGCCCAGACGTGGGTCCCTTGCTCACTTTGCCACTGGATTCAAGCAAGCCTGGCTGATGACGGCTGAAATGCCAGAAACCGGTCCTAGGATGCTTGTTTCCGGTCCAGGGAAGACATGGCTTGGCAGTTCGGGCTGGACTGTTCCCATGAGGCACAGGGTCAGACTGATTTGCATATGGCCATGTCTGAACTGGGGTGGTGGAGTGAGCTAAAGAATGATGATGGATTGAACCCAGATCAGTTGACTGGGGGTGAGTGTTTGATTGGCTCAGGCGTTCCGTCCATCATCCCCTTTTGTATCGCTGTGCTTTGCAGAGGCAGCTTTCCAACAAAATGGACAATTGGTTGTGCTGTGGGAAAGCAATTCTATACAAACTGTACAAAAACCCTGGAAAAAAACAAAATAGGGGGCAGCAAAATATTTCACTGTAGACAATTAACGAGTGAAGTAGCATTGTATTTGTTGTGCAGAAAGTAGTTCAAGAAAAAAACATTTATTTATAGCTCTCTACCCAGTTCCGGAAAAACTGTATATACAAAAAGATTTGTGAACTCCTTTGTGGCAAATGATCACTCACCCTGCCTCTTCTGTTGCCCAAAGTAATATATTTAAGTAATGTACTAATATCAAGTGAGCTTCCTTCAAGAGCAGTGCTGATAATATGAGAATACTGAACATACAATAGCAAGCTTTAATAGGTCATAAGACATGGAAAACTTCAATATCTGTATACAATTCTGTTTCTAACGCTCTTATTACAGTCCAGTTGTGACATCACCAGTTACCTGAAATAAGAACACAACAGACCTACTGTACTGTAATAACTTACTACAGTTAAGTTGCGAAATCACAATGCCAACAAGTTGAGTTTTTTTAACCTATCCCACTGTCACATTTTTAAGTGCTACACAGATCAAATAATACTTACATCTCAGTTATAGGCTGCTGTACGCTGACAATTTGTGCTTGCCCAATTTAATGCATTTTCTTCAGCAGTTGCAAACTGTTCTCACTCACTGTAGTACCAATGTATCTAGCTAAGTATTTTAGGTAATCTGCCTTCATTTCTTTACTAGTTCTTTATAGGTATCTTCGAAATTCTGAAATAAAGTATCTCATGCTGAAATATCGAGTGAAGAAAAATATATCGTTTTTACATATTTTAATTTAACACATTCTCATAAAATTAATGCATTAAAAAAAATCGGATTCTGCTTTATGCTGACGCAAAACATCTGGGGAATCCTAAATCTTTTTCGGTAGAGATTGGAAACGTTTTTATTAAGTATAGTTCTTACTGAGGCAAATAAATTATTGAAGCTCAGTTAAACCAGAATGTTAGATTCTCTTTGGCGAAAACAGTACTTGCCGAAAGAAATATAAGCAGGTCATGACCAATTCAAATAAAACCAAAAAAGGATTCAACAAATTGAGGGTGGCAAATAAATGGGCACTATAATGTTATCATAATTATCCTCATATAAACCACAGTAAGTTTCCATCTCCTAAACTTAGTTTCTCACTATTTTACATCTGTATTTTGTTTCTCCCTCTGCTTGGTGAAGGAAGAGCACCACAGCCATGAGAAATGACTTTTTAACATGGGTTCACAAATAATGACAGTCGTGGAGAACCCGATGATCATCAAACCCAGCACTTGCACACACTCATAAGAAACCCATCCTAGAATTACAATGATGCGCTATTATCTCCGTGCTTTATTACTCAACAACATCAGTATTAAATCCAATGTCCTAACTTTTCAGTAGTGTGAACAAATATTCCAAGGCTGTGGATTCATAATTACTGCATAAAACAATTTCTTTAGAAGGAAACAACCATAAATTTGCATCATCATGTTTGGAAAGGGACAACACGATGAAAGCACATATACTGAATTGTAAATACACAAGCTACAATAAAAGCAGGCGACCCAGTGCCGCGGTTACTCTTGATGAAAAAGGAATGTTATGGAGATACTAGCCACCTCTCAACTAGAATTTCTTTTAGTGTCATAAAAAGCTTGATCGAGACTTAATGAAATAACAGTCGGTTCCATTTGTCAAAAACGTTCAATACACTAGAATAAGAGATTCTTGCCATTTTTCAGGGGGGACACTCACACACCGGAGCAGAAACCCAGTGTTATCTTTATTGCTAATTTTATTTGACTTTTCTGCCATTGTGTCTGTCATAAAACAAGGTGGTACTAATCCGAGCTACTCTTCAGACGCCCAGCGCCTTGCAGCAAGACCACATACCATGAGGAACATGGTCAAGACTGATTTGATTATGGCTGGGTCTGAACTGGGGTGACGAAGTGAGCTAAAAAAAAAACGATGATGGATTCAACCTAGATCTGTGACTGGGGGGGTGAGTGTTTGAAAAGTTTCAGTGCTCCGTCCATCATCTTTGTGTTAGCAAGGTCACGTACTACACTTTCCACCAGCCTCTACAGAGGTCACGACAAGATTGTCCACACGTTTATTACTCCACACAGGTGCGATCAACATGGGGTGATAAATACATCGCAGTATAAATCCTAATTTAAGCTTTATGGTTATTTTGATCTTTTTCCTCGTACGTTTTCCTTTTTGAAACACGGCGGCATTAATCCAAGCCACTCTTGGAAAACCCAGCTCCTCGCAGCAACAGGGAGTTAAACCCCACATTTCCCAGCAGCCCTTACAGAGGTGACGACAGGTTCAGCGTCTGTTCACACATGACCATAACTCAGCACAGGTTCGAGCAGCTTGGAGAGATAGAAGCTTGCCCCAGCAGCCAGTCCAACTGAACAGCAAGCCGGGTGAGTGCAGTACACGGGCGGTTTGGGGACCCATGAGGACTGTATGACTACAGGGCAAAACATCCCTCCGCTACCCATGGGGCTTGATAATTACACCCGTAGAAGTTCGTTTTATTGTGTACCAATTACATGTGCATGACCATTTGGTTAGTAATGCCAGCCGCGCTATCATGGCACACCTTGCTAGGTTTGCTTCCTTTTTAAAAATAAAAAAACACTTAGTTTGCAGTGACCACTTAGAACACTACCTTCAGAGTGTGAAAGTGTCAGTGTTCACTCACACGCCTCGCTATATTTCACTGGGTTTCACAGGAGGCAAGGGCAGCAAGCTTTAATATAGAAGGAATGTAGCATGCAGCATTCCTCGCGCATGTGCACCAACGTGAACACCGTTTGTGATCCCTGACAACATGCATATCCGTTTGTCTCCTTCGAGGAGTTTCACCAGTAAAGAAGCATACACCTTGTAAAATGTAGCTGGGAACCCATTGGGTCCCTGAGCCTTTCGGGGGGGGGGGGCTCTTTATAGCATCTAGACAACCTCCGGCAGGATATCCTTTGAGCAAGCGCAATTCAGAGGTCAGGTCTGGGGGCATGAAGTCGCTCAAATATTCGTCTTGAAGCTGCCCATCTAAGGCTTGGGCTCGAAACATGGTAGAGACGGTGAAGATCTCTGCAGTCTCCTGATGCAGTTGGCCCTCCTGCTCTCTAATCTCCTTAATATAATTGTTTGCCTTTAGTACATACAGCTTATGCGCCAGGAGCCTGTCAGCTTTGTCGCCTCGCTCATAGTAAGTTTGGTGAACATATAATAGCTTCCTGGCTGCTTCCCTCATCAGGACTTGTTCAAGCTCTCCCCGGAGCCTGCAGAGGTCCGGCAAAGACCTGTGGGAACCAACCTTCCTGTGCTGCATCTCAGCTTGTGATACCCAAGGCTCAACTTCTCGCTTGCGAAGTAGAGCTGCAGGCTCCAATGTTGCAGTGTGGGAGATAAGCTCCTCTTGGAAAACTAGATTTACTGCATCCCAAAGTGTTGAAAGGGATACCACTCCACTATCATTCTCTGTAAAGCAGTTTTCTATTGTGTCTTTAATGCGGCCGTGTAGGGAAGGGCCTGGAAGTGCCACCTCATTCACCACCCATGGTCTCTGCAGGTTCACCGGCCCCACCATCAGCCACACCGGGGCATGATCGGATAGGACTTGGACATTGATTTTGGAATCTGGTAACCTAGGCAACAAAGACTGCAACACTAGGAGGTAGTCTAAACATGAGTAAGTTTTGTGAACATGGGAATAAAAAGGTGCACTCCCGTTCTTGGGGATGATTATGACGCCAAACGTCGACCAACGCGAGGTCTAGTAACCCTTGCATGATGACTGGGAGGTGGGGGGCGATCCAAAAGCGGGTCCAACGGGGTGTTAAGGTCGCTTACCAAGATAATATCGGCAGCTGCGAAGTGGAAGAGCCTCGGAAACGAAACAGTGTAGCACTCCTCCTTGCTTTCATTGGGACCGTATATACAGAGAACAGCCATCCAAGTAGCACATACAGTGCCTCGGATTCCTACCTGCCGTCCCTCCCAGTACCTAAACGTACCATCCAGCACAAAAGTTAGGTCCCTTCGTTCGGAGGAGGATTGCCACACATCGGGACTTGCAAACATATGAACAGTCGAACTGTGCCGGATACAGAATATGAACGGAGGTGTTTAGTGTCTGCCTAAAGATGAGTGTCTTGGAGTAACGCCACGTCCACATCCTTCTGCTCGAGCCAATGTAGTAAGGCCCACCACTTAATAGGGGAATTTAGACCCTGGACATTAAGTGATATTATGTGTAAAGTAGAAGAGAAAAGGGTTTGAGCGTATGTGGTTGGCAATGGCGCCAGCATCGGGTGTGCGTGTTGTATTCTTGGTTCTACGTAGGACGGTGCCACAGGTAGGGGATAACCCTAAACCCCCAAAATAATTGACCCACGGTCATACAAGACAACAGCAAGCTTGTGCACACGTAAACAGTATCTACAGATCAGTTTTCTGTGTCGTGTCAGGTCACAGAGTGAAAGTATAACATCACATGGATACGAAGACTAAGGACGAATAAACAAAAGTTGTGTTTGTTCTCTGTCTTTTATTCCAGCTGGGCAACCATTCTGGAACAAGCATTTGCAATGCAATAGGTCTCGCATTTATGCGAGTTTGACCTATTGGCATTATAAATGACAATGTCTTTTATTTATGTTTTGGTTTTTAAAACATAAATAAAAGGCATTGTCATTTACAATGTCAATAGCTTAAACTTGAGTAAATGCGAGACCTATTGCATTGCAAATGCTTGTTATTATTCAACTCAACCCTAACGGGTGAGTGGATGACATGTGAATTCTACACCTTGTACTGTCCCATGTCTTTTTGCAAGATATACACCATTTCACATACATTTTATAGTGTTTTGATGTAAAATGCTCCGACACCCTCCACTGGTTTGCGAGGAACCATTGCAGGGCCCTAATAACTTTACAGTGCACCAGGATACTGCATTCTTTATCATTTACTATGCTATAAAAGTCAGTATAATAGACTAAATTTATGTGTTGTAGAATGCACAATTTTGTGCCACCACCCCCTCCCCCCATTTTTTTGGGGGGGGGGGGCACAGCGCCCCGAACCCCGTTTGTAGTGGTCAGACTTGCACGCTGCACTCGCTGTGCACCGTATGGGACTGGCCTGACAATGTGCCACCGGCCACGGCTGCTTTGGGCTCCCAGTCCGGGCCTTGGCCTGCGCCCCTCCCTTGTTACGTGACCCCCATACCACGGAGATCCGCAGCTGGTCCCCAAATAAGTCCCCACTGTAGCACAGGGCAGGAATACTGCTCCCCCAGACCTGCAGTACCAGTGTGACCAGAAGCCTGCGCCGGGCCAGTCACGTAGAACCACTCAGCGCCATAAATCACCTCTCGCGTGAGCAGCAGCAAAATAGCGTTCAGAGGGCGCCCTGCTCAGGTACCCCAAAAAATGAGAACCTAGTGCTGGAAGGGGGCGCACCCTCAACATACAAACCCGGGATTTAAAACTTCACCGCCCCTTATGTTCATTCATAATTATGCCTCTCCCGTCCACCTAACCCCCAAACTATGCTCTCCGGGCTCCTAAATAACAAAAGGGGGACCAGGGACAGCATCAATCTGAGCCTTGCTACCACGCCGTACAGAGAACAAGTGCGTGGGTTTAGTATAAAGTCACTCTCCACCCTCAGAAAAGTGCATCTCCATGTCACACCTAGAACAGAGACGATTCTGGTGTGTGTGAGCCCCAAAGAGTGACAAAACTACGTTAGATCTCCAATCCCCCTCCCTCCCTCAAATCGCGCAGTCTGCTGCCCAACCCCAGTACTGCACAACCGGTTAGATACTATTTTCTATTTATAGCTCACCCCGGTTATGGCCTCGTAGCGCTAGATATCAGCATATTTTGACCACAACATTAAAACTCCACAAACGTTTATTCTTCGTTTAGGGGCTCACCCGGTTCAAATTAAGTAGGGTCCCGGAGGCCTATAGTAGTGACCTCATAATGTTCTACTTAGTTCACCTCGCTGCTTCAAGGAGCTACGCTGCGCTCCTGCACCCACGCCGCGCCATCTTAAACACGACACAGCCTACCTCGCCGATGGGTAGCTACCACCTCCAGTACGTCCGCAGAAGAGCACCGAGTGTGTTCTTATTTCGACCCCCAGGACCTAACGTACCTCCTTGGAGGTTGAGACTCAATGTAATACTGGTCACTGATCTATGTGATGTTACACCCCACCCCCCAAGCAACGGCGAGAGCCCCTACAATGCCCGCTCAGAGGACCGCAGAAAGTATTTTGGCTGAGTGAGGACCCCAATTATATACTCGGCTGAGGGGGGACCCCAACCTTGACAAGCGGATAGAAAAAGGCGCCTGTTCCAGTGCTCCGAAGGACAGCGAGCAGTACCAATTAAAAGTAGGGTCACAAGACACGAGCAACAGCATAAACCGAAAACGTTACAGAAACGTGATCCATGCAGGAACAAGCGAGGCGACTCCTTTAAAATACTCGAAGTGCTGTAGTGCGAACGTGAGAACAAACTTTCCGTTATGCACCATCATCTTTCACCCTCCAAGATACCCCATGCGGTCCAAGCGAAGTCAAATATAACAAAACAAAGGACAGTTTAAAACAACCATTACGCAAATGAAAAAAAATAGTGCTACCGACTGTAATTAAAGGAGACCGTGTCACGCCGCAAGCAAACAATCCAGTCCGGATGGGCCGTCCGAGAAGGAGACAAGGCGGTAACAAAAAAGCCTCGTTTTCAATCGGAGGCTAGCGTTCAGCATAAAGGATGACGGCAGCCAATGAGAATCATGGGCGGGGCTTCCACTCCACTTCGGAAATCTGCTCGATTACAAAAAGCCTCGCAGAGCGAGCAGCGCATGTGCGCTGCAACGCAGGTCTGCGAGACCTAATAAAAGACAGAGAACAAACACAACTTTTGTTTATTCGTCCTTACAGTCATCGTATCCATGTGATGTTATACTTTCACTCTGTGACCTGACACGACACAGAAAACTGATCTGTAGATACTGTTTACGTGTGCACAGGCTTGCTGTGGTCTTATTTGTAAAGCAGCTATGACGAGCCGTGTGCGGCCCGTTATCCAGTCAGGGCCTTCCTGCACCAACACAACATCAAGGTCCGCACCAGGCCGTGGTTCGCAGTGCTGTGCCTCGACAGGTGCGCCACAGCGCCTGCGCTCCACGCCTTGTCACGGGCACTATAGGTGCATGACCTCCCCGCGGGCTCCCTCTGCTGCTTTCGTGGGGGCGGCTTCGTTGGCTGTGGGCACGATGCTGTCGAGTTTGGGGCCTAGCACGGCCTCGCTGGCAAGATAGGAGCTGCGTTTTTCAGAGTCACGCAGTGCAACATCTACACACCCGCTTGATGCAAGCTGCCGTCTTCGGCCTCACCCCCCGCCTCGACTGCTGCCTCCTAGGCATGGGGGGCCTGCTACCCCCGAGAGCCGGGTGTAGCAGGTCCAGACCTGGCCTCCCAGAGGTGAAAAGGGGTCCCACATGGAGCTCTAGGGAGACCCATCTAGCCTTGTCTACGCCCCCTGGCCACTTCCCTACCATTCATACAATTTTAAGGAAGTACACAGGGTATACTGCTTCTTTTACTCAGGATAATTTATATGTTATTTGCGTGATCACTCAAAGTTGGATACTTCACAGGATTAAGAGCTTTATTCATTTAATTATTGTTTAACTGTAGAAAACTGATGCTTTTTGGAAGCAAGCACTGCATTTCCTCAGTGTATGCTGTGAGAAAAAAGAAAAACATTATTTACCTGTAACAAATGGTTTGCAGCTTGTAGTGCTGCAAATTTACAAACTTTGCACACTACTGCCATCCAGTGTTGATCATGGAAATTGCAAATTATTTTTCTTCGAAGTAAAGGTTTTGGGGTAAGGTAATCCACGATATCTCTCCTGATATTCACAGTGCACCACGGCATAGACTCCCCACCTCAGATTGTTTTGGCTCATACAGGTGAGAGTATGCAGATGTATAGATGTGAAGCAGGGAAGTCTACGTAGACTAATACAGATGGGTGTAATATAAAACAAGCATTGGCATAGCCAATAGGTCTCGCATTAGGTAGGTTAGTGCTATTAGTGTTGTAATTACAATGTTGCTTTTGGTGTTGTTGACTAGCACCAATTGAGTGGAGGGAGGAGGGGCTGGACCGAGGAGAGAAAGTGTGTGCGTAAAGGGAAACAAAAATGTGTGGTTTAAGGCCCCCCAAATTATACAGAGATACGGGGGGAAAAAAGGTACTGTAAGGCATGTGCATGTCCCGCGAACAGTTTGTAAGAGAAATATAGGCAGTAAGGGCAAATACACGCGGCAAGAGCGTATTAGTAAATGGGTAGTGGGACTCTGTGGGTATTGTTGTGCGCAATATGATTGCGGTAGCATAGTGTGGAGATGCAAAACTGTGCGCATGCTATATGTATAATGCAGTGGTTTTTCGGGAGCGGCTTGAGACCCTTACACCGTTTGCTAATAGTTACATTAAAATGTAACCAACACGGGCACAGAATGGAGGGAGGAAGGAGTGGGTGGGAGGGAAGGAGTGAACGGAGGTGGATTTAAAGTGTGTGCAGGAAGCTGTTTTAAATCACCGTGTGAGGCACATCAAAAACTGCATGGGTGTGCGTCTGGGCTGTGTAAAGTACGTAAGCCCCAATTATTTATTATACCCAAAGTCGAAAGTGCAGAAGCGGATGAGCAAATGTTTGATTTGCAGTAGCAGCTTACAAGCAGTATCGGCACACAAGAGCGACGATTTGTATCCTATATTTTGCATATAATAAAGGGACGACGGGTCCGACGGCAAGAGAAAGGCAGCAAGGAGCGAACAGAAGTACCCTGTGGGGTAATGTTTGTTTTGCATTAGCAGTTTCAGTCTCAAAATCACTTTCTTCTGCATTCCCAATGCAGACACCCACTCACCTAGACAACAAAAAGGGAATATACTCAAACACCCAGATACTAGGTGTAAGTAGGGCAGTAGAAGCTCAACATTTGGATATACATTGGTTCTGAACAATGTCAGCCCATAACATGAAGAGACAGGAGATCAAGAAATGTGGCCGAACACTATGAAAGGATTTTAATGTTGAATAAAACATCATAAATATTGAAGACCGCACCCACTGCAACCAGTTGCTATGCAATACAAGTACACCTAAACATGCTGTTAGCAAAAGGGACACTGGCCGACCTCCAAAAAAGAAGTACTGCAACAATGCAGCTGCTAAGAGAGTGTGTACTTAACTTGAGAGATTAGTAACACATAACATGAACCCAACACACCCCAACTGAACAATTGTGGCCATTTCTGTAATGGCATGCGTGCAAAATCCTGTGTCTAATCCCTGAGAAACAGGAAATGCCAAGGCAGGCGAGGAGAGAACAGTGGAACAGCATGAACTGCTGAGGAGAAAAGGTATTATCAGGAGAATTTGAACTGCTGAGGAGAGCAGGCTGGCTTATCCTGAGTAACCTGTCTAATGAGCCTTCAGTTCCCCACCCTCCCAGTTTATTTGTTAGATGACCCCCCCTCTCCCACATACAGCAATTCATCATAGAGGACAGCAAACTCGGGCATGGAGAGGCAAATTACATCCTCTCAAAGTTATTTGTCCAGGCATACAGCTGACATTCTCAACATTTTATTGATTAATTTGCCTGTTTTTGGAATGCACCTATACAATTTTTTTAGACTATTTCCAACCACTTTCGGGGATGTTATAGTTGTGCATGCTTACGACAGATACTGAGGTGTAACCTGGTAGAAAAGTTTATTCAAGCCAGATCAGGCCTGGGCCCAACCAGTCCACTGTGTCGGACCAGGTGCCTTGACCTGCTCAGGATGTGGTTACGAGCGGCAGGCCGAGCAGAACCATCAGGCATTTAGTCCGCATGGGAACTTCTTAGTCTTCGATTAATTAGTGTAAGAGGAGGGAGGTCATGGATGGAGAACTGAGCATGCAGGGTTCTTCATTCCTCAAGTTACCACCTCAAAGGAAGGAGCACAATTTTATGCTGCAAGGATGCACAAGGCATCTTCTAAATTGACAAAGTAAGAACAATCTGTTCAGGTATCTGGGTGCACCACCATGCAACGCTTTGCACACTATAGTTTGATTGCACCTCCAAATAGGAGCAGGTAGGGGAAGATGTTGAAGCAAAATCAACGATCATCCAGGTTATAAACCTTTCCCTAGGGAGCAGTGGAGGGGTGCCCAATGGCTGATGGCACTCGTCAGATGAAGGAAAGGTTTGCTGGGCTGGCGAGTAGGACTTCAGTAGCAGAGCCAGTTGGGGTGTCTTTAGCTGTGACTGCAGGTTACGCTACTGGTAAACTGTTGGTGACACACCCAGTCTATTTTACTAACTAGTACATCTAGGTGTCATTTGTGTACCTGTAGTGGACGACATTGAATCTGCCTGGGATCCTTGGAAACAAAATCCTGTAAATGCTACAAAGAGTCAGCGATTGAGCAGTCAATTTTTTGCCCGGGTGACCCAGAGCTGAAAATCGGACTACAATTCCCATCGCCACGTAGCGCAGGTGCAGATTGTCAGAGGCTGAAGCGAGGTCTAGTGGGAAAAGCATCTCTTTTGGGCCTTTGTTTTAGCCAGACACGGCTAGCTTCATCTGCAGACACAAGCCCTAGGAGCTGGTACCCTGAACAGAAAACAGCATAAACAAGACAAGTCCCTCTGGGGCAGGCGTTTCACCTGATCTGCACAGATCAGCTAATTGTCGCTTAGGAGGAATGTGGACACCAGGTAAACAACATGCAGTCCGCAGGGGCCAGGCCGAAACCTGGACATGTGGTTAACAAAGTGCAGATCACCACGAGAAGGCAGGACCTGCCGCTCACACCGAGGAGAGGAACTTTTGAGGTGGAGTCCGCAGCTCACGGGGACCGGGCTGGGTCCGCAGCTCACATGGGGCCCTTATTTGACGGGGACCTCCGAGGCCCGGCCTGCAGCATTAGGGGCCAGGCGGGACCAGGTCTGCGTCTGACCGGGACCTGGCGAGCGAGCCCTCAGAGCTCACTGTGAGCTACCGAGCCTGCCTGCCGCTCAGTCAGCCTCGGAGAGGAGGTCCCAAGAGGCCTCGGGTTTTAACAGGATTTAGCCAAGACCTGGGATTAAAGCTGTCATCGGGGTTAGGATGGGGGAGGCGAAAACAAACACCAATTAACCTCCTGACACTAGTGGCTGAGAAATGACAAGGGAACAAGTCCTGCGAGCACTTAATGCGGCACCCCGGCTCCCAAACAGCAAATAAAACGGGGGTCTTCACACAGCAAATATGGATAGCTCCTCACACTGCGCTGCCCCTCACAGCAAACAAACTTAATACTGCACCTGGGCCCGCACAGAGCAAACAGCATGGCACACAGCACAACCACTCAACTCGGCACCAGTATGTTCAAACAGAATGTGACCCTGCCACACCACAGCATCTTCCCGCATATGGGCCCCCACACAGGAAACAGCATGTGGCCCTCACATAACAGCCGCTCAAAAAGCACCCGGGGCCTCACATATAAATGGCACTTGTCAGCCAGGCCCTTCTGCTGCACCGAAACCCGGATCACAGCACCCGCCCCTTACCCGGCACAGTGCATGCAGCGCAGTGCACCGCTAGGCGCGAGACCTAAAAAAAAGATCCTTTGTGCTGGAAATGTTGTATTGTGAGCCCATTTCTGAGGAGGTGGGAGGGCGCATGCAAATCTACAGTACTACAAGCCGTAAACCAATTGCTTAAGTAACACTTTCCATTTGCAGCTTGTGCTGCTGTAGATTACATGCTTTGCATAGAGTGAAAAGCAGTGCTCCGCTCCCTAAAGGGGTGACTTACGAACTGGAGCAGAAGTATGGAACAAAGTTTTAAGGATAGTTTGCCCAACTTGAACTTCTTGTCAGGCATGTAAGTCTACAAAGTAATGTTTAGTCAAAGTGTGGATGGTTGACCAGGTTACTTCTTTACATCTGCCTGCAAATGGAATGATGCTCACAAAAGCTATAGTAGCTCGGTTTTTCCTAGTGGAATGTGCTGTAGGCACAGAAAGTAACGTGCTTTGCTTTGGAATAGGAAACCTCTATACATTTGACAATATATTTCACAAGTTCCGCTTTGGAATTGAGTTTTCCAATGTGGGACTGGCCGAAAACTACAGAGTTGCTTGGTTTTTTTAAGTTAGGTACTATATTCAACATCAGGACTTTTAATATCTAGAGTGTATAAGCCCCTTTCCGCAACCATTTAAGACAGTGGGAAAAAGCTAGTTAAGTCTACAGTCTGGTTGGCATGGAAGGTAGAGATGACCTTCGGTAGAAGGAGCATTTTAAGAATAACCTAGTCTTTGTGCAATTGAATAAATGCCTCTTCTACCGTTAGGGCTTTTATTTTGCTTGCCCTAGGAGAAAAATGTTGGCAATGAGGAAGCCCACTTTCCAAGAAATTAACTGCTTTGAGCAAGAGTGTAATGGCTCAAATGGAGGTACCATCAGTCTTATGAGAACAATGTGGCAGTCCCAGGAAGGGGCCGGTGATGTTCCAGAAGGGATTACTCTTTTAAAGCCTTCCATGAAAGCTTTAATCACAGGAATTAAAAAAATTAACTTGTGTTCATTGTTTTGCTGGTAAGCAGTTAGTTGCACTCTTAACGAAGAGGAGGCGAACACTGCCTTCAGTAGATCTAATAAATAGATGATATTCTGTACTGAGTCCTGCAAGGGCTCTTTACAGACTATTACAGTAGCATACAAATCTCTTCCACTTGGCTGCATAACAAGCTCTTTCTAGCCTCCTTAACGATTGCAAGCAATCAACTGGTAGATTACTGTTACCAAATTCTAAGACTTCTGGGGCCAGCTCACAAGATTCTATTGCCTGAGGTGGGAATATTGTAACTGACCTTGAAGCTGTAGAGCAGGTCGTATGGACCTCTCCAGAACCAGGGCTGCATTTCTCAGGTGGGTGCTCTTAGGATGAGCCTCACTGGAGATTGCCACAGTTTCCTCACCACATATGGAATGAGTGGCATTGGCGGAAAAGCACCAGCAAAAATCCCTGATTAATTCACTCACCGAGCATTGCACATAGATTGTCTGTGGGAGTATCTGAAGGCGAAGTTTTGGCATTTTGTGCGAACATGTCCATTGTCCAAAACCATTGTTGGATTAACTGGGAACTGATTTCCCATTATTGTGTTCGTTGATGTGTCCTGCTTCCAGTATACTGATGCAAAGGTGTTGATGTGGAGGCCATTGTTCCTGAAGAGTGAGCTGGCCTGTGTGCGCTCCGCACCCTTTGAAGGATGTTAATTGTCACTTGCAGCTGCAGGTCAAGGAACAACCTGCCCAGTAACAGGTTGTTGTTTTTCCACACTTGCAGTTTGTGCTGAACTCCCTGCTCCACCAAAATTAGGACCTCTCACTACCCAGTCGCTTGCAACCATTGCTTTGCACGACATTCTTGGAAAAGGCACCTGTAAAGGCAAGTATGATACTATTGCATTGCCAGATGTCGTCAGTGTCAAATGTTTCATGATCATTTTGACCATTATAGGATTATGTACATCTGGTAAAGAGGAAGCATCCTTGGAAATACCATCACCCCTTTGTTGGTGGAGTAGGCCTTACCTGTGACAGTTAAGGGTAGTTCCCAACAACAGTGCTTTTTGTTGGGGGCAAAGGTATGGTTTCTAGCATGGACCATGAATCCCAATATATGGTGGAGTGAGATGGCTTCTTCGGTATGAAAGAGGCATTGCACTAGACTGCTGCTCTTTGCTAGCCAGTCATTGCGTGACAGAAATACATGAATGGTGTTGCATCAAAGATGCACTGCCACTACAGCTAGACATTTGATAATTACTTGTGGGGCTGTTGTCATCACAAAGCGTAGCACTTTGAATTGATAATGCATTCCACTTACCACAAACCTTTGACGGTGCTGTGGCACATGAATGGGCATGTGAAAGTAGACCTACTTGAGATAGGATTGCCATGTAGTCCCCAAAGCAGAGCAGAAGGACTGATGTCCTGTAACATTGTCATTTTGAAATGCTTTGATATGATGCATCAGTTTGGCAGTCATAGGTCGAGGATTGGCCCCAATGTACAGTCTTATATGGAAATGAGAATGTATAGCGAGTACACTCCGTTCCCGCTGGTTGTGGTAATACAGATTTGACTGCTCCCTTTTGAAGCAGTGCTTGTGCTTCCTCTTGAAGCAGCCTTTGGTGATCATGGCTGATGTGGTGCATGGATGGTGGAATGTTGCGTGGTAAAGTAAGGAATCCCAGGCAGAAGCCATGGGTGATGGAGAATACTCACACTGGTCTGTGGTTTTCTCCTGCTCCGGGAGGAAGAACCTCAGTTCTCCCTCAACAGGTTTTGGGGGAGATGAGGAATGCATGGAGGGCCACTGTTTTGAGGTAGAAGTGTCCTTGCCTAGGGCACCTCTAGCCTTCTCATGGCTGTTGCCCCAGAATCCTCCCTTCTCGTACTGCTTGGGAAACTGAAACTCCTGAAAAAAGTTTCCTGCAACTGGTAAAGTGATCGTTGGAAGCTCTAGCCTATTTTTTTTTTTTTTTTTAAACGCCAACCTTGCATGCAGTCTGCGTTTGCAGGGCCCCATGGCCTTATCTTTATCATTTTTTTAAAATATTTTCAAGAAAGAAATCCACCTGCAATCGAAAAGGTGTTGCCCTTCGAAGGGCAAAATAAGATACTCTTATACCTCTGGTTCAAATCCTAATACTCTTAGCCAAGCAAGATATCAGAACAGAGTGCAGGTATTTATTTCTCTGGAAGAGTATTGGGTGTGCCCAGTGAACCCTAATGTTGGCACTGGAAATGCTTCTTCCTTCTTGCACTCATTCCTTTCAGTATTTCAGTATGCCTCCAAGAGATACTTGACAAGCTGTTCCATCTCCTCACAGTGGTATCTGTCATATGCCAATAGTAAGCCCATAGAATAGGCTGTAAAGTAAACCAGTGCCTGCCGGCACCCACAGCATCTATTCTCTTACCTTCCGTATCTGGTGGGGGAATGTCTTCTTTCCCCTGTGTGATAGCCCTTTTCCTTGCTGTGTGCACAATCTAACGGAACATGCCCTCTAATATATATTGGGTCCCCTCGTACTGCCTTATACAGTGTGTTAATTCTAGTAGTAACAACCCTGGTCGTCATTGGGTCTTTAGAGTTGTCTGCTGAACATTTACACATGACTTTTAGCATAGGCAGGAAATGGATTAACCTTTCAGAGTTTTCCAAAAGTTGCCCTCTACTACATGGTACTTTACTTCATGATGGTCAGCAGCCTGCTGGATGGTGATGTGGTATGACGTAGTATTGTCAGGGGTTGATGGCTTTCTTGTGAGCCTACAGAAAAAATCATACCACAAGTTGTCTCAGCCACCCGCGGGGAAGGGCTCTTCATATGGGTCAGCCAGATCTGTACTTTCCCGGCCTGATGAGCATGCACAATGTACCATGACAGGAGACTGTGCAGGGGACTGTAGTGATGGGGATGTGGGATCACTGGGTTTACTTTTCTTTGGGATTGGATATGCCCTAAGATTTTCAGATACATCCTCCTCAAATGCTGCGAATTTCCTTGGGGGGCGGGCTAGCCAGTGGGTGGTGGCTCCGATGAAGGTGGTTTGGTTATAATATGGCTTGTGAATGATTCTATGTAGATCTTTCTCTGCTTAACATGTGTTTTTTCTTCCGCAGGTGTTGTGTCCTTGGTGCCGATGGTGGTCTCCAAGTCGACTTCGGAGTTGACAATAGTTCAAGGAGGGCAGGGTAGATTCTCAAGGTTCAGCAAGAGTTTCTCAGCATTGAGGTTAAAGTCTGACTTCTCAAGGTATTCTTTGCATCAAAGGGGCTTTTGGGACAAAAGCGGCTGTGATTTAGGTGGTGGCACCAACTGTCAATGCATTTTTGGAGGTGGTTCAGGACTGGAGGCATCACTTTCTCAAGGCCGTTCCTTGCCCTGGAGCGGAGGCTCATTTTAAAGGTCTAATCCAGGAAGGGAAGACCCTCAAAGCTATATGAATGTGAAACCCAAGATGTAGTCTTTTCTGTAGGCACGAGCTTCCTTAGAGCAACTGGAAACAATTTTTCTCCAAAGTCAGAGTCACTGGAGGACAACTAATCAGGACTCTGCTCCTCATGGGTCTCGGAGAAACAGTGGCCCTAGACCCCTTTAAGCATAGAAACGAGTTTTTCAACACTGGGTGGAGTAGATGGCTCAGGAAAACTTTGGTGCTGCATTCTACAATGCACCACCGCATAGCTTTTCAGTGCCAGATAGTCTTTATGAAAGAAAAGGTCTGCCAGGTTGACAAAGGTTACAGATCCTATGCTGGTCAGACCACCACAGGAACTTACTAATGAATTTAGGACAAAATGTGAAGGGAGTGTTCTCCATACCCCTCACACCCCTACAAGTCATTCTCAAACAGCCAAGGGTTTCAGTTTGATGTTGGCTACAGTCTCACAACATCTGTAGAAGTCATACAAAGTAATTTCAGTCCTTCGATGTTGATAAATCGAGCCCTGATGTGCAACTTTGCCACACCTCTAAGCTGTATGTCCAACTAAATGGCGGGAAACAAAAAAAATAATCTGAGGGGGCGTCTATGTCTTGGTGCACTGTGATTTTCATGGAAGATTTGAGTAGTCACTTTGAAACAGAAAAATTTAAATAAAAACAACTTTTAATATCCGTGCCAACAGTAGATGGCGGGAGGGTACATAGTAAGTGATCTACAGCAGTATGTGCTGCAAGTTTCTCCAATGCCTTCTAGGCATGTATTCAGCATCCCACAAAAACAATTAGGAAGCCGGACAGCATTGTAGCTGCTAGAAGTGAGCAGTGAACGCCTTAAAGTAACGCGTGTGCACATAATATGAAACTATAAAGTTGCCTTTGTCACGGCTCCGATACGCGTAGTCTATACGTACGTTTTCATTAGAACCTTTGTGGTTACCCAGATGTCTACTTATAGACACTCAAAACTGCTTCTCAAGATGCTAATACAGAGTTCAGCACAATGGTACTGCAGAGGCAGCCGTTATGTCCCTCTTTCCTGGAAAAATTGAACCAATGTGTGGGGTTATTTGGCTGAGGGTTAAACAGGAGCGTGCAATGAGAATGAGTGTACTGACTAAGAGTAATGAGTCCTCAAAGATATCTTTTAGTCAGGAAAAGGAGGCAAAAGCAGCATCTGGCAGCTTAGGCCTAGACAAACGGGTTGTTCAGCACTTCCTGGCCAAATCATGGATAGCTTCAGGAGTAATCCTGGCGAGCATGCAATTAGTCAAATGATTATACAGTAGCCTATACAGCCACAGAGCATATGTCTCAGACAGATACATGCCACCAGACCGCAAATGACACAGCCTTAGCCTGGCCAAAGTGTAAGGAAACACCAGACGTTTGGGCTGCACCAATGGGTGGGACATCAAATAATCTATCAGGCAATAGTAACCTTAGCAGTCACTCGAATGGTATCCATGATACCCAATGTTAAAGTCAGTCAGTAGAACATAAATCCTTGTTCAATCAAGGTAAAGGGGCAAAGAGGGATGAGGACAGAACATTTAAAAAACAATACAATTCATATATTGGCCCAGCTATAATTGCGAACCCGAGGCGAGAAGAGTCCTTAGGATCACTTGGCTGCAGTGGAATATTTTGAATTGCTTGCAACTCGCTTATGCATTTGGGAAATGTCACTGCTACCAATAAAGAGGTCCCTTAAAGGTCTACGCATAAGTCACATCAGGATCAGGTGAAGGTATGAACAGAATGTTGGGTGTTTTATGTTAGGTTATGTGAATTGTGATTTGTAGAGCGCTTAATACCGGCAGGTCTCTAAGCGCTGTGAGAAGAGAAGCTACAGTCCCCCCGGGTGAGTGTGGCCCCTGACAGGGCAGTGTTAGGCCCCGGCTTCGGTAAAGAGGAGTCTCTTCAGTTTCTTCCTAAATGGCAGGAGAGCCTCCTCAGAGCGAAGGTGGCGTGGCAACCTATTCCATAGTTGGGGGATGAGGACGGAGAAGGCACGCCCTCCTTTCGTCGTATAGTTAAACGGTGGGCGGGATAGTTGGCCTCCCGAGGAAGATCTTAGGGATCGGCCGGGGACATATTTCACCAGGCGCTCTTTGATGTATCTTGGGGCCTGTGCATACAGGGCTTTGTGGGCGATACAAAGTCCCTTGAATTTGGTACTCTGTTTAATGGGAAGCCAGTGGAGTTTTTGCAGCAGAGGAGAAGCCCGTGTACGTCTGGGTAGTCTAAAGATCAGCCTGGCGGCGTCGTTCATTACCACCTGAAGTTTGCCAAGCAGGTTGTCCGGTAACCCAATGTAAAACGCGTTACCATAGTCTAGGCGTGACATGATCAAAGCTGTCACCACAGTTCGCATGGTGGAGAATGAGAGGATGGGTGATAGTTTCCTCAATTGCCTTAACAGGCCCACACATGTCCCAAATACGGTGGATACTTGATTGGCCAGTGAGAGGTTGGCATCAATTTTAATACCCAGGCCTTTTACCACTGGTACTGGAGACGGTGTGTCTCCCAGCTCTTGTGGCCAGAATTGGTTGGACCATGGGTTGTTGTCCGTGGTGATGGCCAAGACCTCCGTTTTATCTGGGTTGACCTTAAGTGAGTTGTTTGTCATCCAATTTACCACAAATCTCAGGTTGTCTTGCACACGTGCGTGGGCTTGAGGAGTGTTGTCAATTTGTAGGATGATTTGAGTGTCGTCAGCGTAAACACCTGGCAGTCCATCCGGGCCAGGTCCATCACCAACGGTCTGAGATAGATGTTGAACAACAATGGGGACAGGGCAGACCCTTGTGGGACACCACAAGTTACGGGCCCTCTGTTGGACACACAATCACCCATCTGGATTATTTGGGTGCGATCTGTCAGGAAGGAGGTAATCCATTGATGTATCGTCCCGCAGATGCCTATATCCCGGATTCTTGTCAGGAGTTGATCATGGTTGACTGTGTCGAACGCGGCCGACAGGTCTAAGAGGACCAGGGCACATGGCTTCTTGCTGTCAGCTGTGAGCCTGATTTCATCCAGTACTGACAGCATCACCAGCTCAGTGCTGTGATGGGCTCGGAAGCCAGCCTGTCTGTCCCCGAGTAAGTGATGTTCTTCCATGAACATAGATAAGGTTTTGAGAACGTGTTGTTCCAGGATTTTGGCCATAAAAGGGAGTTGGGCCTATAGTTTTTCATGTTGGTGGTGTCCGCTCCGGTTTATTTGAGTAGGGGGATTACTCTGGCTTCATTGAAGTTCCTAGGGACCTTCCCTGTATCTAGAGAAAGGTTGATCAGGGAAGAGGACTTCTCCCTCGATCGCAGGAAGGGCTAATTTGAAAATCTTTGGAGGGCAGGGGTCCGCGGGTGAACCCGACTTAATCCTGCACGCAATGTGGAGCAGAGAGTCGCGATCTAGCTTTGGGAAGGAGGTGATAGATTCTGTCATATTATTGTGTGGCTCTGCCCTTGCCAGGACGTGTTGGTTAATGGGGGTTTTGTGGATGTCTACTAGGATGTCTTTAACTTTATCTAAAAAAGAAGATCAGGAACTTGTTACATAGGTCATGGCTGGTGGTTTAAATCAAAAGAACAGTACATCTGGACAATCGGATGTCTTTTAACAACGTCACTCGACATGGGAAACAACTCCACGTCTGTTGGCAGTATGACCAATGCTTCAAGTGTTTATCTGCACAACTTCCTCAGACAAGAGAGACATTCAATAAACAGAGGGCGGTGTTGCTTTTCTTCGCTACTGCCCAACTGCAGAATCTCAGCAACTTGCTCCTGTACGGAAACCTGAGGGAAGTAATCTTAACAGCCACCAGAACTTCTAGGTTTTCTGAAAAGACACCAAGGTGAACAAAGGCTAAACTCCTTAATAATCTTGTGCTCAAGCACAGTGAATGTAAAGAGGGGTGCAGCATTCTCCCTCCTTTCATGGGCAGATGGTCTCTACTCTAGTAGAGGCAGATGTGGTCACCGAATTGGAAAGAAAAGTTTTGAGAACTAGGAATGGGAAGGCAAAGCAGGAGCCACTAGGATTACACAATATCCTGGGCAGGATCAGGATCTTATGCAGAACTTTAGTTAAAAGGAAGACCATTTCGATTCTAATATTGTGCCGCCTCATAGGGTCAAAGACCCATGGACTTCTAGGATGAAAACTGGTTTCCTCTGGTGCTCAGCTGAGTGGCATAGAAGTCTAAAGCTGAACAACCCCAGGCCATGAAGATGTTGGGAACAGGGCCAGGGGGGGCGTAACAGGTATTTGGACTTTCTGAAGGATTTCCCATTCATTTAGTAATGTGGGAGACTAAAAAGAACATGCAATGTTGCAAAGCCAATTCCCAGATATCTAGTGCTAGTCAACAGAGAAAAGTGCTACTGGGTATGGTACACATGGATCATAACCACTAGAAGAAAAGCTTTTAATGCTAGAAAGATTGCGCTCAGCTCCAACACATTTATGGGAGGTGCTAATCAGATTTGCATCACAAGGCTGAGATGGAGTTCCTTGCGATAAGCTCTCCATTTATACTCTGAAAACTAAGTTGTGAAAGAAAGTTCAGGATGTGGCAGAAGAGGCATATCACCAAAAGGTTGAAAGAATGCCACAATTGCACTAGGCAAGGCCAGGTGACGACTGCGGGAATAGTCTAGGGCAAATCAATGAGACACTGATCCCAGGGCTTCTGTGTAGGAAGCTGGCTCTGTATATACTCTACCAAAGTGAGGTATAGTGTTCAAAGAGTCCAGTGGAACCCCAAAGGTAGGAAGAGGTAAAAGTAGATAGCACCTTACTCTCTATTTGTGGTAGTGTGGTCGAGCAGTAAGGCTGTATCAGAGGGTAGTGTTAAGCATTTGTTGTACACACTCAATCAGCAAATGATATCACACACTCAAAGACTGAACTTCAGACCAATTGTTTTTGTATAAAAATGTTCTTTTAGTTATTTTATTTTCTAGAACCAAGCAAGCCTGGCACAGGTAAGCAATACTTTTCAGTAGAAATGCAGTTTGTAAACAGTTTGAATTGCAATTGTATATGCACTTTGTTTGGATTACAGTAGAGTTACCGATAATGCAATGCTTTTGAGAATACAGTACATATACTTTGTATGGGCTTTAGTAGAATGTCAAGTAGATTACTTTTCTTACACAGTGCAGTACACCTGGATACTGCACTGGGACATTTCCTGTAAACAGGTAAGTAAAAGTGTTTTTGTTATTTAGTTATAGTTTTAAAGGTTTTCATAGATTTTCCAACTCCACACT
Source organism: Calotriton arnoldi (assembly GCA_963921515.1). Lineage (NCBI taxonomy): Eukaryota > Metazoa > Chordata > Amphibia > Caudata > Salamandridae > Calotriton > Calotriton arnoldi. The sequence goes on along the minus strand of CAWUFW010001541.1, from coordinate 1,836,852 downwards.
TAGAAACTTTTCACAGAAAAACAGTCAATGTTATCCTATGGAGGAAAATAGTGTTATCGGTTAACAGGTAAGTACTTTGTTGTGGGAGTTGGTATTCTGGGGTTAGACTCAGGGGTCCCCCAGGGTCAAGGATGCACTCGTTACACCCTCAGCGGCACTAGGGTGGCCGGGTGCAGAGTGCTGACGCCCAATGTTATCCAATGGGGGATAGGGGTCCTCCGATTGGTGGCTGCTGACGAGCAAGCCACTGGGTTGTGGGCGCAAAGCTCCTGGACTTAAGCTCAGGGAAAATGGGGGTTCAAGCCAGCACAAAAGGTGCACCCTCAGCGGCACTGGGGCGGCCGGGTGCAGAGTGCTGGTTTGGCGTCAGGAGCCCTGTAGCTTTCAATGGGAAGTCTCCGGTTTGCAATCACACTGCAGGCTCGGGGACGAAGGTGTTCTGGGTGTGACCACCACTTGGAGAGGTAAGTTGGGATGGGGGTTGGTTAGGCACCGTCGGTTGGGCCACCCAAGGCCATGGGGCGTTGGGTGCAGGGGTGCCTTTTAGGGTCGGATCTTCTTACCAGCTCCGGGTCGCGGTTGGGGGGGGAAACCTTCCGGTTTGAGGCTGCAGGCATCGGCTGGAGGCTTGAGGCAGGTCAGGCGTCGCCGGATCTCGGGTCAGGATCGCCGGGGAGAACTCCTCTTGGTGTTGGGCCACCTGAACTCGGGCCATGGGCGTCGGGTGCAGAGTGGTGCAGACTCGCGGATCCTGCCGGAGCTGGAGTCTGTTGGTGAACAAATCCGGTGTTCACGGGAGACAGAGTATTTTCTTTTGAAGGCAGGGCAGGTCCTCAGGGTTCTTGAGGCTGCTGGACACACCGGGGTTTCGCTTCTGCAGGTTCGAGGTGGGGACAGGCTGGTAGGGCTGGGGCCAAGTCAGTAGGCGTCCTCCTCTTGTTAGCTTCAGCACGGCTGTTCGGTCCTTCTTTTCTTCTTCTGGTTTCTTGTCTGAGGAAGCAAGGTTCAGGGGTGCCCCTAAATACTAGATTTGGGGGTGTTACAGGTAGGTAACCGGTTGGGACCAATGGGTCCCTTCCCGGGGGTGGGCACACCCCCTATTATGCCACCCTCCAGTGGGAGGGGGGCATATGCCTCACCCTGGTTGGCTGGGTCCCCCCATCTGCAAGATGGCGGGGACTGAGAGTTGTGCTTCACCCGCCTCCCCCACCTGAGGGGTGGAGTAGGCAGAGGTGGGCACACCTCTCTTCCTCACTTGTTTTTCCCGCCGGTTCTCCCGCCCAAAGTGGGGGTCAGAACCAGTGGGGACCAGTTGCTGAAAGCAGCAAGTGGCCTGGGGAAGCTCACAAAGGCGGCAAGCCTTTGAAGCTTCCCCTTCGTGGACCCTGCCCATCCTGGGGGAGGAGGCTTAGCACCTCGTCCCAGGATGTGCATTGTTTCAGGCCCCCGAGAGCAACAGGCTCTCAACCCAGGGGTCCAGAAACATGTCTGGTGGTGGCAGCTGAAAGCAGCCACTCAGCCTGGACACTAGTGGTAGGTCGTTTTGCAGGGGGCATCTCTAAGATGCCCTCTGTGTGCATTTTTCATTAAATCCCACACTGGCATCAGTGTGGGTTTAATGTGCTGAGAAGTTTGATACCAAACTTCTCAGTTTTCAGTGTAGCCATTATGGTGCTGTGGAGTTCGTAATGACAAACTCCCAGCACCATATACTCTTAATGGCAACATTGCACCTACAATGTCTAAGAATGGACTTAGACACTGTAGGGGTACAGGGCTCGTGCACCTGTACCCTCACCACTGGTATAGTGCACCCAGCTATAGGGGTGACTGATCTATGCCAGGGCAGTGGGTTGTAGGCATGGCACACAGGGATGTGTGCCATGTCGACTCTTCACTTTGTTCTGCACCACAACACGCAGCCTGCAAAGGCAGTGTGTGAGTATAAAGGTACAGGACCTCTAAAGGTGGCACAATAGGTGCTGCAGCCCTTAGAGGCCTTCCCTGGTCACAGTGCCCTGGGTACGTGTGGTACCATTTACCAGGGGCTGGCCTGGGAACCTGATTGGCAGGGACCCAGGGCACATCAAGTCAAAGTGCATCAGTAGTCTGGCAAAAAATGGGGGTGTTACTGCAACAGAAACCCAGCTTCTCACATTCTACTAGATAGGCTTTCCCAAACCGCACATGAAGTTGGCAGGGGGTATGTCCCACCTCCACCCGAACTCTTTCAAATGCAGGATGCATGTCACCACAGAAGCCTCTAGAACATGTTATTCACAATCTAACTAATGGGATTTCTCAGAAGGGAAGGCCATTGCCAGATACAAATCCAGGATTGCCCTTATACACTCTAGAAGGCCAGAGCATACTTTAGAGTAGTTTACTAAGTCTGTAAAATTTGTTTTAGAGTCCTGAGAGTGAAGTCTGCGCTGCACGTTTTTCCTTCTAGAATGCTTCGTCCAAATAATGATGGAAGTCTTTTTGCAAATGAGCATGTAAAGTAAGCATCCTTCAGACACACTAAAGACAAACCTTGATTGTTTTCAGACAGATGGAAGGACCTGGGCGAAGATCAGAATGTTTAACTTCTGCAGGGAAAGGCAACAGTTTAGTCTACTGAGATCCGAAAAGGAGAGAAGTCCACTGTCCTTGTTCTACTAATAAAGAAGAGATGGTCCTATCAATTACAAGCCTCTTGACATCCTCGGAACCTTGACTGTGTCAAGAGGTTGCCTGGATGAGGCAGCTGTGGGAACGAATTGTTTCTTACCTGTCAGTGTAGTTTTGCAGCTTGAAGAATTTTCTGGATTCACATGCTGTGCATTATTCCGCCATCTAGTGGTTGGGTCCGGAATTGCAGTATTTCTTTCCCTTTTTAGGTCTCGCCTAGAGCGTAGCGCGCAGCGCTACTCTAGGAGTGACCTTTAGGAATCGGTCAGCTCTTTTCAAGCACTTGTGCTTGTGCTGGCATCCACCTTGCGGGAGCGAGCAGCGACGCGCGTGCCAATTGAAAACAGATGACCCGCGCGCCCTGCTAGCTCCCGCAATGTGGATGCCAGCACAAGCACGAGTGCTTGAAAACAGCTGTTCCCTTCTCAACTGCTTGTTTGGGGGAGTAAGGGATTCTAACATTTTCTTTACTGCGAATCTTTGTGATTTCAGCTTTTAAATGGTTTATGGAAATGTGTGTGCTGTAAGCTTCTACTTCAGAGGAAATCGCAACCAGCCCAACATTTTTTCGGATAAAAATTTCGATCCCGCTTTTAGTCTGAAAATGTTAATATTACAGTTTTGCTTCAAAAACGTTATCAAGCATAACTGGTCAATTAAAGCGTTTGCGCTTTGGCATGTTTTTGTTCTTCTGTAACAGAAAACACGAAAAATACGAACATTGGCCTAGCAATAGCCCCTAACTAAACTCATGTCAGCGGTATACTATTTGGGTTGAAAATCTTTTTGTTGACACTTTTTTAGTGTCCTTGCTCCATCTGCTGTGTAAAAATAGTACTGCAGGGTTACTTTGCATCTTATTCTTATTGTCTTCTGCCGCGAGCACTCAAATGAACAGCCTATGAAAAATAAAAACAAAATAAGAATATGTAGTGTTTTTAAGCCGGTTCCAAGACAGTATCCGAGTTCAAGCTGCCGTTTCTTTCTTTTTTCCTTCTGTCTTCGCTCTTCAGCCTTTTTTTCATCCTTCGCTTGTGGTGATCTCGTTTAATACTCCCCTCCTAAATGCACGAGCGCTATGAGGTGCAGTAACAGGGATGTTCCTTCCTTTAACTGAGAGGTTGCATTGGTGAGGCTGTGAAAGCCTTTATGTACAGCTAAGGGTGGGTGATTCAGACGTCCTTTTCCCCCCAGACGCCATTGTTTCTGAGATGTCCCTTACCTCCTCCACTTCCGTCAGTCTTCACCTTTGCTGACCTTCCTTCTGCCGGAAACCACCATTGCACAGAGAGCTTGAAAGCTTGAAGTAACTTGCAAGTACCAAAATCCACAATCCGGTCCAAAACCAAAAGGCTACCACCAACCACAATTACAATGATGACTTGTCAGGTTTCACTGCAAACATGACAGAACAAGCATTGGCATAGCCAATAGGTCTCGCCTTTGGGACCTTACAAGTGTTTAGTTATCCAGCACAATATCCTTGGTGCAACAACATCAACTGTTGCATGGCTAAATACTTATAAGGTCCCAAAGGCGAGACCTATTGGCTATGCCAATGCTGGTTTTGGTTGTTGGTGGGCGTCGACATACCACCATTTGGTGTCCTCCTGTGACGTCGACGAGCTTCCTCCGGAAGCTCCCACCTTTGGTCGCCATCTTCGGATTTTTTTTTTTCTTTCTACTTTCTCCTCCTATTCTCATCTTTGCTGGCGGAGGAGGGTGGGTTCGCTAGTGAATCCAGAAAATTCTTTAAGCTGCAAAACTACACCAACAGGTAAGAAACTATTCGTTTTGCAGCGTAATTCTTTTCTGGATTCACATCCTGTGCATAGACTTTGTAGCGGTTTGCTAGTCTTGTGGTGGCTGCGTGGAAGATGAGCTTTGGTTTGTGAATAGATGTTCTAAGACCTTTTGTCCTACTTGTGCTTCTTTAGTCATTTGAATGTCCACACAGTAATGTCTTGTGAATGTGTGCACTGAAGACCATGTTGCAGCCATACAGATGTCTTGAATTGGAGTATTAGCTAGAAAAGCGATAGTTGCTCCTTTCTTTCTTGTTAAGTGTGCCCGCGGGGCACCTTGTAAGGCCTGTCCTGCTTGCCTGTGGCATAACTGTATGGCTTGCGCTATCCATCTTGCAATGGTGTTTTTGGTTACTGGTCTTCCCAGAAAACTGTTTGCAAAGGATCCAAAGAACTGTTTTATTTTCCTGTATTCCTTGGTTCTTTCAATGTAGTACATGACCGCCCTTCTTGCGTCAAGTGTGCGCAAAGCTCTTTCTGCTTTGGTCTTTGGGTTTTGAAAGAAACTTGGTATTTGTACACTCTGATTTATGTGAGCTCTTGATACCACTTTTGGTATGAATTGAGAATCTGTCCTCATGACAATCCGGTTATTATGTATTTGGAAGTAAGGTTTCTGTAGTGTTAGCGCCTGTAGTTCACTAACTCTACGTAAGGATATTATTGCCACTAAAAAGGCAGTCTTTAGTGTGCGCATTTGTGGCGTTTTTGTGCAGTGATCCGAATGGTGCTTTCATCATTTGTGCAAGAACTATGTTCAGGTTCCATGTGGGTGCTGGCACCATTTTTGGAGGTGCAATTCTTTTTGCTCCTTCTAGGAACCTTTTGACCACATGTGAAGTGAAGAAACTTTTCCCTGTTTCACCTCTGGTATACGCTACGATTGCTGCTAAGTGCACTTTTATGTTTACATTTGTTTATTGTGCTGCAAATCATCCTCCGGAATCACATTTACGAGCTGGGGTGGCGTCAACATTCGGCCAGCCCAGCGCTTTTGCAACTTTTAACTTGCCCAAATCCCACTTGCCCTCCCCCACCCCGTACCCCCACCCCTTTTTGAGTGCCTACTGGATCTCTAGTGTGTCCTACAGAAATCTTCTATGACTAAGTGCACTTTTAATGATGTGTAGCATAATTTACTTTCTAGTAAATGTGTTAAGTACTTAAGCACTGTTCTCTCTTTCGTAATTTTCCTTGAAAGCCGTTTAAGGCACCATTGTGTATATCTCTTCCACTTCGCTGTATAACATTTCCTTGTTGTTTGTTTCCTAGCTTCTCTTAGAACAGCCATTTTGTTTTCTGGTAGTTTGAGATGCGCAAATTCCAAGTCCTCTGGAGCCATGCCGCTAGGCCTAAGCTCTCTGGTTCTGGGTGAAGTATATTCCGTTTTGAAATGTTAGCAAATCTTTCTTTTTTGGCAATTTGTGGATTGTCCTTTGAGACATCTCCATTATTTCTGAGAACCAAGTTTGTCTGGCCCACTGTGGTGCAATGAGAATCATTGTCATTTGGCTGATCTTGCATTTGCTGATCACTTTGTTCAGTAATGGTATTGGGGGGAAAAGCGTAAGCAAATATCCCTGACCAGTCTATCCATAGCGCATTCCCTAGGGACTGATTGCAAGGTCGCTTGGATGCGAAGTTTTGGCATTTTGCATTGTGGGGTGTTGCAAATAGGTCTATTTGTGGTGTACCCCATTTCCTGAAAATCTTCTGGAGTTCTGCTTGATTTAGTTCCCACTCGTGGGATGATGTTGTTTGTCTGCTCAGTCTGTCTGCTTCTACATTCTCCCTAGTAGGTGTATTGCTATCATGTCTATTCCCCTTGGGATTGCCCATCTCCAAATCTATTGAGCTAGCGTTGAGTGCTACAGACTGATTTCCTCCTTGCTTGTTCATATACAACATCGTGGTTGTGTTGTCTGTTTGTATCAACACCTTTTCCCCGTAGAGCTCTTTCTGAAAGGCTTTTAAGGCTAAGAATACTGTTTTCAACTCCAAGATATTGATGTGTTTCACTGCATCCTGCTGTGTCCACAATCCCCTCACTTTGAGGTTGTTCATTTGTGCTCCCCATCCCATTAGGGACGCATCTGTTGTTATGGTCACTGTCGGAGTTGGTGGTGTGAAAAGTCTTCCCTGTGCTACGTTTGTTATGTTCCACCATGCCATCTCCTGGTGAATTGTCTGTGTGACAACCACTAGATCCTACCAACTCCCTGTTGCCTGTGACCGTTGTGCCTGTATCCATTCTTGAAATGGTCTCATGTGTAGTCGAATGTTGGGAATTATATGAATGCATGAGGCCATCATTCCTAGTAATTTCCCCACTGTTCTCACTGTCAGATGTTGCCCCTTCTGGTATAGAGTCTCCTTCAATAAGGCTGATCTCCTCTTTTCGCTTGGGAATGCTTTCCCTAATACTGTATATATTTCTGCGCCTAAAAACACCTTTAGGAGTTCTGGCTCTGGTGATGATTTTTCCCAATGTATGGAGAAACCCAGATGAACTAGTGTCTCTATCACCTGTTGTATATGCTGTTTGCACAGACTAAGAGTTTGCTCTTACTAACCAGTTGTCCAAGTAGGGGTAAACATGAATCCCCTGCCTTCCGAGATGTGTTGCTACTGCTGCTAGGCACTTTGTGAACACTTTTGGTGCAGATTTTAGACCGAAAGCCAGTACTTTGAATTGGTAGTGTCTTTTGTTGACCACAAATCTTAACAGCCTCTTGTGTTTTTTGTTCATAGGGATGTGTAAGTATGCATCCTTTAAGTCTATGGTAGCCTTGTAATCTCCTTCTTGCAATTGAGGTATCACCTCTTGCAGTGTAGTCATCTTGAATCTTTGTGTCTTTATAAATTTGTTTAGAAACCTTAGGTCTAATATTGGGCGTAGTGTTCCGTCTACCTTTGGAATTAGGAAGTATGTAGAATATACTCTGTTCTTTTCCTTGTGTGGTACGTGCTCTATTGCATGTTTCCCTTGATGTTCCTGCACCTCTTTGAATAGCTGAGATAATACTGCTTTTGAATGTATCTTTTGTTTTGGTCTCCTGTTTGGAGGTTGTTTTGTTAGCTCTATGCAGTATCCGTACTGTATTATGTTAAAAATCCATTTGTCTGACGTTATGTCCTTCCATCTTTGAAGGAAATATTTTAGTCTGCCTCCTACTGGTGTGGCATGCTGGAGGAACTGTAAACTGACAGGTTTTTGTTTTTGCATAGGTTGTTTTTCTGTGTGTACACCCATTGCTGTTCTTCGGGAGTGTACCTTCTTTGTAATGCTGTCACTTAGTGGTTTGTTGTCCGCCTCTTTGTGGCTGTCCTCGGCCACGGGGACGCCCTCGAAAGGATTGCCTTCCTTGCTGATATTGCCAGTTCTGTTGCTGTGCCTGCTGCGGTTCCTAGCTTGCTCCTTTGGTATGTTTGCTGGAAAGTTTGATGTGAGGTAGCAGGTTGGTGTGTACCTCTACCTGCTGGTCTCCTTGAGGGGGTGCCTCTACGCATGCCTCTGAATTGTAGAGCGCCCATGGACCTAGCGGTCTCGTTGTCCTTCTTTAATTGATTGAGTTTGTCATCAACCACACTTCCAAACAGTTGTTCGCCGTTGAACGGTGAGTTAATGATATTACTTTACACTTCTGGCTTGAAGCCTGATATTCTCAGCCATGCATGCCTCCTTTCTGTGATACCAATCGTCATTTGTCTGCTTGATGTTTCTGCAGCATCTAGGGCTGATTTCAAGCATGTGTTAGCGATGTTTTTACCCTCTTCCACCAAGTGGCTAGCTCTTCTTTGGAACTGCTCAGGCAGGTTTTTTAACAATTCTCCTACCTCCTCCCAATGTTGATAAGCAAGTCTGTTTAGCAATGCATTAGAATTAGCTATGCGCCATTGGTTTGCTGCACTTTTCTACTTTCCTCCCTACAAGGTCCATCCTCTTGCTTTCCTTGTCTGGAGGTGGACCCACTGTTATTGGTACATTTGCTCTTTTTTTGGCTGTGGAAGTAATAATAGAGTCAGCTGGTACAGAAACTCTGATGTATATAGGGTCTTTAGAGGAATGCTTATATTTCTTTTCTGCTCTTGGTGTGATAGCCTTGCATGTTGCAGGCTCCTTGAATGCCTCTTTTACCCGGTCCAATACACTTGGCAGCATTGGAAGGAATTGATTTCTTGATTGTGTTGGCATCAAAGTCTCTAATAAAAAACATGATTGTGGTTTTTCTTCCTCTAGCTGCACTCCATATGTTTCAGCAGCTTTCTTAATCACCTGATAATACATGCCAATGTCATCTGGGGGTGATGGCCTCGAAGGATATGTTTACACAGCCTCCTCAGGCGATTCGGCGTCGAGATCTTGCCATTGCAGGTCTTGAGTCTCTGAGATCGCCGATCCTGCATATGTTTGTTCGTCCTCTTCGACATCTTCTCCGAAGAAGAATTCGTTTTCTTCGAGTGGCTCAGGTGTTGTCAGAGGCATTACTTCCTCGACGACCTTCTCGACTTCTGTTGTCATTTTCGGCGATATCTTGAATTGTTTCAAGCTTTCGTCGAAATCTTTTTTACGTTGTAAAATATTTGCCATTTCGGCTTCAAGTCTCTTCCTTTTCTTCTCCCTCTCGGCCGCGTGCGTTTCGGCATCGAGACCTTCGGCTTTTCGCTTCGTGCTTGTCGACGCCAATCCGGCTGTCGAAGCTTGTTTGGACCTCTCCTTTTTCGACGCCGAGGTGTCCTTTTTCAGACTGTCTTTCGATGTCTTTGGCTTTGAGGGTCTTTGCCATTACGGAGTCCTTATCCAAGGATCCTACGGTGTGTTTTTGTTTGGATGAAACTGCGGTCGTCGAGTGCTTCAATGCCGTGGCTCCCTTCGTGGGTCTAGAGTCAGATTTTCGAGACTCTTCTAGTTTTTTCGAGGTCGACGATTCTCTTACCTCCCTCAAAGTCTTCTTCTCGACCTCCACGACCGTAACGTCTCGGTTGTCGTCACCTTCTGGCCCTTCGTCGATGTTGTCCTCCTCCTCATTGGAGAGGCCCAGGTCTCGCAGCGATGGTGGTGGTCCTTGGCCTTGCATGTTACAGTTGGCTCTTCACTGTCTTTCTCTCACCCTCAACGTCTTCGGGGTAAAGTCGGAGCACACGTTACAGTCATCACTTCGGTGATCCAGCGGCAGGCAAAGGTTGCAGACTGGGTGCTGATCTTTCTGAGCGTACTTGTGGTGACAATTTTTGCAAAACTTGAACGGTGCCTTGTCCATTACCGCGCACAGGGAGCCCCCTGCATGCGCATTCTCCGATCGTCGTCGAGATTCGGTTTTCACCTTCCGTCAAACTGCGGTCATTCTGATTGAAATCTTGAAAGTCGAAACGTTCTACCGCAGTTCTTCTGTAGTTTTTTCCTTATTTTCGTCAATTCTTCTCTCCAATCTTGGGAGCTCCTTCAGTATCGATCCAGACCCAACGGCGGAAAAAAAGAATCTGAAGATGGCGACCAAAGGTAGGAGCTTCCGGTGGAAGCCCGTCGACGTCACAGGAGGCCACCAAATGGTGGTATGTCGACGCCCACCAACAAACAAAAAAAGGAAAGAAATACTACAATTTCGGACCCAACCACTAGATGGCGGAATAATGCACAGCATGTGAATCCAGACAAGATTCACGCTGCAAAACTGTAAACTATAAACATCTTGATTAAGGAGAGGATCTGTGCATCAGTGGGTCAATGAAGAATGCAACATTAAAGGCTGTGGGGCAACAGGTAAGGCACTAGGACTCCTTTGCCTCTGCTAAGGTTAGAAGAATAGCCTTCTTCCATGTGAAGCATCTGCTGGAGACTCTTGCCTTGATAAGAGCACAGCAACTAGACCACTGAATCAGTTGGGTCTTAGCCCAAATACTTATTCCTCGCAAGCGTTCTTGTGCGATGTGGAGGCTCTCTCTTCCAACACACTGTAAAACGTGATGTTTCTCTCGTCCTCCCAAATATTATGAGGGTGTTGAGTACAGTGTTCGTATACAGGCAGTCTGAAATCCCTCTTCTCTGGAGAGAAGGCCTGTCCCAGTTGTGGGCCCCAATGGCATTTTCTTTACCAGAACTGAGCATGGTAAACTACGGTATTGAATGTTTTGAAAGTATGGTCAACAAACATGTTGCCCAGAGTGGCCAACCCATATCTGCTGAAATAATGGAGCAATCTACACGAGTTTTTCAAGCAGGGTAAACCTTTTAATTCCACATGATGTGGTACTGTGGGTCTATTCTGGATTTTTTTTTTTATTTAAACATCATTTAACACACGCAAGGTCAGTTCACATTCAAGTGACCTCATTATCCCCATGTCTGTCAAGAGACATGTGGAATGAATCCACATTTTGAAGGCTTCGTAAATAAAGAGAACTGGTCCCCATATTAATCTTTTTAAAAAAGGAGAGATTAAGGTGTGCTTTACTGACAAAACTGATGCATGGAACTGCCACAACTATATCCAACAAGAGTTTGAGTTATCAGACAGAAAAGAGGCACCATACTGGATTTTCAATATGCTATTAGTGAGTTGGGATGATCAGGGATACACTATCGATCTTGTAGCTGGTCCACTAAACAGTGGAATAAAATGGCTTAATCATTCTCTAGGTGATTAATTCATGTTTAAGCCAATGGCCCTGGGCATTGGGAATCAGGCAGCCAGTGGACGCGATTCATTCAGGGCAGAGTGGAAAGCACAAATGAAATCCTTAGGCCACATCAAACTTTAGTGACACACCTTAATAGCTTACTGTGCAATCATCTGCAGGCCCTAAACATTAGGAAGGTACACAACATCCACTAAAAGAACACTTCACGAACACCCACCTCCTATTGTGCACCTGCTCTGTGAGAGAGCATCATCAAAGGCAGTTTTTCTTGAATAGAATAGTGAATAGAGATATAGTGGAGGAGTGTGAGTTGATAACACTGCAGCCTTCTCAGTTTAACATGTTTCCTTGCGGTTAAATATGGTTCCAAAATCTACGGAATTTGTACCTTCTCTCGCCTTAGAAAGTATGTGCTCTCTCATGATTGGGCTACTAATGACCTTACATTCTTGGATAAACATAAGTAGGGCTGGCATCTAAACAATATTAACTGTCCCTTAGAGAGGCATATGGATCCCAAGTCTATATATTCAATACAATGAAGTGGAGTGGAAGCAGCAAGTCAATGCGCATCATGTGAAACATTTTCAGGGAGCATGTAATCCTCTCCATGTGAGCTCTAACCCCTACCTAAGATGCCAACCTCAATTCTGCAACTTCTCTCCAGACCTCCCTCAAGGAAAAGCGACAGTAATAAAAACACATGCGCATAAACTCAATACATTACTGCTTCATTAGCACTATTTAAAACTTAGAGGGAGACAGATGAAGTCAACTACCATATACCCTTCCGAATGGTTTATGAAATACAAAAGGAATGCTGTAAAAATAAAAAATAAAACTTAAAAGCAAATCCAGGCCAGTTTATGTATCCCAGGGCCATGTTGTCCCATAGTGGAGTGGTGAACATGGAATCACAGGAAGTTAGCCCTCCCCACCGTAGTGTGGCATGCTTAATCATCAGGCTCTCAATCCATCACTGGGAGAGACCTGTGGAGAATAATGTTTGTTAGCACACCACTTACCAGCATCATTACCTCATGAGATGGAGGGAAATGTTTTATTGAAGAGAAGGAACCAGCAGAAGACAGCAAATAAAATAATCTTAGAAAATAACATAACTGAAGGAGCTTCCACACCGAGCAGGAGAGACCAGAGCTCAGCACCTCACTCAACACCTGCAACTCGACAAGCAAAGCCCCAGCTTCTAATTCAGTCAGGATTATCATGTCGGCACAAGGCCACAGGGAGTAAAAAGGATTTCACCGGTCCAGGATTGCTGAAATGTGTGAACAGTCTTCTAAAGTCCACATGCAGTAATGTCCTTTATAAAATGGGATAACTGAACAATACGGCCCACAAAAGCCGTTTAGCTTCCTGGCATCCCTGGTTTGGCTTCCTTGTTCTGGGCAATAAGCCAGGATAAAAGGATAAACTCTTCCCCTTGATATCAGACTTCAGCCTGCCTCCCTGGCCACACTGAGTCAACTCATTTGGCCTTAGACCAGTCATTTTGTGGATCCTCTGGATGAAAGAGGAGCCTGGAAAATGAGGCTGGCCAGGTGAATGGTGGGCAATGTCAACTACCAAGAGTTACAATTCAGTTCTACCTGGAAAAAGATGATGCCCCAAACGGACACTCAAGTTCCCACGTGGCAGCTCTCCCTCGAGAGTTCTATCAGTGGCACATTGCTGCATTGTGAGAAGTCCTCAGTGTTCTATAGTTTGACAATGTGATGACAGACAGCAGCTGTCTTCTCACTCAGGCCCTTGTTTATTTCAATAAAGACATCCTCAAGGCTACATCAGCTCAGATGTCCCCTAGCGCACTCTTGACAGATCTCGGATGTAAATTATTGTTTAGTGACTTCATCTAATTACCCTGCACCTTGGTGAAATTAAACTATCGGACATTGTATACCTCCCAAGTGAAGCGGGACACCCAGGAACAGTGTCAGATATGGCTGCTTTTTAAAACAGAGGAGCTTGGCCTTGCATTTTAAAATGAGTGCCCTGGGCGGTCTTTGGGAACACATAGGAATGAGTGTGGAACGCTGCTTGCAGTGGTATTGCAAGCCTATATGACCATGGTGCTTAAATGAAATTACTTTTGACATTCATGTCACTAGAACACAGTTATTTCTCTGCTTTACTTACTGGAAGAAAGTCTGAAATATCCATGTGCTTTTTATTCACTTTTGACTTCTGGGGAGCTTCCTCCATCACCTCTTCATCTAAGGCAGCATCTTCTAAGCCAGCGATGGCTTCCTCAGTTTCAATCTCTGCAGCGGTGTCTCTCAATCTTTGCACTTCAGTTTCTTTCATCTGAATTATGATTTCTCCTGCATCAACTTGCAAAGTTTCTGAGAAAATCCTCAGAATGGCATTCACGGTGTCCGCCTGGCTAGATGAAGGAATCTTATCCTTTATATTCCAAGCTGTACCTAAGAAAAAGCATAGCAGATGTGGGTTGAGAAAAATCAGTTACCACCCCCACTTCTTATTCTCCCTGAAAACAAATATTTAGACTACATAACCTGCAAAAAATGAAACTTTCAGTGCAGCAAGAAATTTGCTTTTCGAAACTTACAGCTGAATTGCCTTATGAAAAGCCCAAATCCCACCCACCTACCACTGAGATCCAATCAATCAATAAAATTATCTATTTTGATTCACACACCTTTATAAACAAATATATATGCAAAAAATATCCTCCTCCTTCGAAAAGACAAGGGGACACAGCAGGGCTTCAAGGAATCATTTATTCGAATTCTCTGGCATGACGCGTTTCGGCGGTAGCCTCTTCAGATGCCTCCGGTGTTACAAATTTCAAAGTTTCCTTTTATTTATTAAGCCCCTCCTTCTAAAGTAGCGTGGGGCACACCTACACCATATCTCAGAGAACACTCGGCCAGTTCATAGTTATGGACTGCAGATCCCATCATGCAGTTGGTTCGCAATCTGGACGAATGTCTCTTACAGCCGGATTTTTCCCTCCTCAAAGTGAGTGGCTGAAGAATGGTTGGCTTGAGATTGTAGCACTGTGCTGGGCAACAAACGATTACTGAGCCCTGCGCTTCCTACCTCACAGTCCCGGTGTTGGCAAAGCTTGGAGACGATGGTAAAGTAACTCCGTCTCTCCGTGTGAGTCAGGGACTGTCAGCTGGCAGCAAAGACCTCTGCCTCCATCGGACGTGGGGCGGTCCGGGTTGAGCCACTACACCCTGAACACTTTTGGAAGGGTCCCCTTTGCGTGGTACTGGCTTCACGCTAATATGCAAAAAATATCCTCCTCCTTCGAAAAAGACAAGGGGACGGGGCAGGGCTTCAAGGAATCATTTATTCGAATTCTCTGGCATGACGCGTTTCGGCGGTAGCCTCTTCAGATGCCTCCGGTGTTACAAATTTCAAATATATATATATTCATAATTATGCATGGTATAAAATTAACAATACGAAATCAAACATCACGACATAATTAAACAAGCACTGGCAAAGCCAATTGGTCACGGCAATGCAAGAGCTATTTGCTTTGTCAATGTGTTTCAGCATTGCCTGGCCAGATGGTAAGTGTTCCTCAGGCAGATACAGCACCCAAGCTCCCGCAGCTGATGTGAAGTTACTCCTTTGTGTAACCACGGGCATTCATGAACAAGGCATCCCAAATAAAATGTACTATTTGATAGACAGCTAAACACAATATGAAATGTGTCAATTCCTTTTAACGAGTGCTGCCAAAATGACCTAATAAAATTATGATTCTTTTTTTAGTTTTTTTTTAAAGCTTTATTTATACTTTTGAAAAAGACATACAATTCAGGGAGAATACTCCCAACTGGGTCATTCTTGGGCAACAGCACAGCGTCTCAATACATGGTTTCCACAGGTACTAAAGTAAACTGTATACATTCCGCACACATCACAATTGCCAGTAAAGTGACTACAGCAAATGTTGGCCAGCCCACTTATCCATGCCATACAGTAAACATCAAGGACAGCGGCAAGATATTGCGACCCGATAGAGGGTCATCGCAAAGAGGTGACCTGAGCACTGGAAACTGCAGGGATAGGTGTGTGTCTTATTAGTGACTCTTTGTGGGAGGGAAGCAGTCGTAGTGAGTGAATAGAGGCGGGTGAGGAGTTTGATCTGCAATGCGGTTGTGTGTATGTATTCTAGTGCGTGGAGGCTGGGGGGGCAGGGAATGTGGTATGTAGCATGCGGCAAGGCGCTCTGATTTGGTAGTACAGTAGTGTATCTATTGGCATGAGCTTGCGCTCGGTAGTGCCGGTGAATGGGGAGAGAAACTGGCCTTCCAGGTGGAAGTCTGAAAATATTTTGATGCCAAGTGCGCTAGCGCGACCCGCAGCGCCCTTATCCTGTAGCGGGGGAATGCCGTCCCATGCCCATCGCACACATTTCACTGTGTACGGCTGGATCAATGCTGTTGCAAGCTGCCATGGGGACGCCTGGTCGCGCTCCACTGCTAAATGCGGTTGGAATGGGCTGGGATGGAGTCAGAAGTGTAAAAAGCTCGCCTGAGCACAGAGGGCATACAGCTGCATGTCCGGCGCACCCAGTCTTCCACGTGCGAGTGGCAACGTGAGGCTCTCATACGATACCCTAGGCTGTGGGCACGCCCACACAAGTGTGATCATGTTGGATCATATCCGCTTAAAGAACTGTGCTGTGAGTGGGAGCGGAACGTTGATGAATAGATATAAAAATTTCGGGAGCACAACCATTTTTAGGTCTCGGCCTGCACCAGCGCTTGCGCTGGTCTGGCCGAGAGTTTTAGTAAGCGGGTTTTGGAAGTGCAAACACTGGCTTTCGGCTGGCGACCAGCCTGAGTTCACGATGGCGTGCACGCGCAGCTGACATCTGGTCTTCCTCATTTCCTCGTCATGGCTCATTAACTCTCTGGACTCGGATGTTTCAATCGCAGCAGCAGCTCACATTACCAACTGAGGGCCCTGGACTACAGTCACATGAAAAACAACAGCGATTAGCATTGAAATGCAAGCTTTTTTTTTTTGTCTAGTTAGAAATATTGCTTCGGTGGGTTGATTTCACCTTATATCGCTATTTGTTTTATATTGGGAGTCACAGCCTAATTACCAGTATTTTTGTCTCACCGTTTTTTTTTTTTAATATTTATTCGCGCAAAGCACAAAGCTATATTTAAGGTTACTTTTCCCGCGTCACTTCTTCACTATTTAAACTCCACACCCCCCACTCTTATTGTCTCTCTCCTTCTCTCTCTCCCCTCTCTAATTCTCTCTCTACTTAATTAACTCTCCCCTCTCTATCTTTTTTAGCCTTTCATTCTCTCTCACCCCTTTATCTGTTTCTCTTTCAAACTCCTTCATTCACTCTCTCTCCCCTTCTTTCTCTCTCTCTATCCCGCTCCACTCTTTATTCTATGTACACCCTTTCTCTCACCACCCTCTCTAATTGGGCATTATATCTTCACTCTCTCTCTCACTCGGCAACAGCACAGCATCAATCAGAGCCACCACAGCATCGCTCAGCGCCGCCACAGCTTCGCTCAGCGCCGCCACAGCATCACTCAGCGCCGCCACAGCATCACTCAGCGCCGCCACAGCATCACTCAGCGCCGCCACAGCATCACTCAGCGCCGCCACAGCATCACTCAGCGCCGCCACAGCATCACTCAGCGCCGCCACAGCATCACTCAGCGCCGCCACAGCATCACTCAGGGCCAACACTGCATCACTCAGGGCCAACACTGCATCACTCAGGGCCAACACTGCATCACTCAGGGCCAACACTGCATCACTCAGGGCCAACACTGCATCACTCAGGGCCAACACTGCATCACTCAGGGCCAACACTGCATCACTCAGGGCCAACACTGCATCACTCAGCGCCACCACTGCATGACTCAGCGCCACCACAGGATGACTCAGCGCCACCACAGGATGACTCAGCGCCACCACAGGATGACTCAGCGCCACCACAGCATCGCTCAGCGCCGCCACAGCATCGCTCAGCGCCAAGACAATATCACTCAGCGCCAAGACAATATCACTCAGCACCACCACAGCATCACTCAGCGCCAAGACAATATCACTCAGCGCCAAGACAATATCACTCAGCACCACAGCAGTATCACTCAGCAACACCTGAGTATCATTCAGCATCACCTCAGCATCGTCTCCGCAACAGTCACCACCACCACCACTACCACCTCAGCATCACTCAGCACCACCTCAGCCTGCTCTCGGAATCTGGCATCTGTTGATTCTCCCCTAGCGTCTGGCCGCTGCTAGTGTTATAATACAGGTACTAGTTCCCAACCTTCACCCTCCGATTGTTTATGCCCCCTCAAAAAAAAAGCTTTAACAAACAACCATTGCAATAGGCAGAAACAAGTTGCCAGCATTGCAAGAACAAAAGAAAACTGAGGAAATGTTTTATTGTAAATACTTTTTTAATATGGTCGTTCAGTTTTACATAATGCCTTCTTGGTCATATATAAAGTAACAAAAATGCTTCTGACACTTTTTTATTATAACTTTTCAGCATGCCGCACAGCAGCCACACTTCTCTACAGCACAGCTTGAAGACATTGGCAAACTCAATAGCTCTGGCTAAACACTTATAAGGCCCCAAAGGCGAGACCTATTGGCTATGCCAATGCTTGTTGCGATTGCTATGCGCCCGGCGAAGGATAATGGCAAATTAGTCCATATCTGAGTGTGCGATACTACCCAGTCCATTGCGCGCCCATAATTCACCTTCCAAAGTTCCTCCAGGTCTCTGCTTAGCCATATACCCAGATATCTAGTTGGTTCCGCTGCCCATTTCAGTGGGGACTCAGTCTGGTATGGCGTCGTGGCATCCGTAAGCAGGGAAAGTATCGATTTTCCCCCAACTGATCTGAATTCCCGAATATCCCCCAGAAACTGACCTTTTCGCAGGTCATAGGCTGTAGGTTTATCTGTGGCTTGTGTCTGTAGAGGGTGATATCAGCATACATCGACACAACCAGCCCTCGGGTGAAGCCGATGCCATGTTCGGCATAGTGTTGGCGCAGCCTAGCTGCCAGTGACTCCATAGCCACCCCAAACAGGAGCGGGGACAAAGGGCATCCTTGCCTTGTACCCCGCGTAATCTCTATTGGGTCTGAGACATGCCCATTCAACCTAATGCGAGCTGTGGGGAGTGTATATAACATTTTTATTTTTGTAATGAAGTTAGGGCTGAATCCCAGACGTCAGAGCAATGGGAAGAGAAACGTCCAGTAGAGGGAATCAAACGCCTTAGTGGCATCAAGTAGAGCTGCTACTGCAGGTTAGGAGGGGTGAATGTGGTGCATTACCGAGAATGTAGTACTAAGATTGTGCGATGTGGCATGCCCGGTATAAACCCTGACTGATCAGGCCGCACGATTAAGAGCATGAGAGGCAACAGGCGGTTCGCCAGGACTTTTGCGTATATCTTATTATCTATATTTATTAGGGACAAGGGGCGGTAAGAATAGCAGAGATCAGCAGGTTTGTCCAGTTTAAGTATAGTTACAATGATTGCCTCTTTAAGAGATGGGGAAATTGCTCCGAGGTCAAGGAGTTGTGATACATCGCGATGAGGTGCGAGATGAGTATAGAGGTGTATTCCTTATAAAAGGCTGGCTTTAGCCCATCGGAGACCAGGGCTTTATCATCCAGCAGACTCGCAATGACCTGGGCGATCTCCCGTGTGATCGGGGCGTCGAGGTACTCCCTGTGTCCAGGGCCCAGCCAAAGTAGCTGGCTAGAATCAAAGTAATTTTGCAGTGTCTCCGGGTCGTACACCGTCGCAGCAGAATAAAGCTGGGCAAAAAAAAAGGACAAACGCTGGTTATTCCGACGGGGAGGTGAACAGCCGAGAGCTTTTGTCTACCAGCTCGGTCACGTATGCAGAAGCGCGGGGCCTGCGCCTCAGCCCCGCCATCGTTCTTCCAGGGCAATCTCCTTCACCGTATCACTGCACCTGCGCCTCTCGCCCCAGGTATTTTACCTCCCTGTCACCCTTCTGTGCAGTATGCAGATAACTTGTCTCTAATATCAGCCAGTACAGAAGGGCTGGGATCGCGAGTGTATGCTTGTTCCAGGGTCTGAATCTCCGATTCCAGCCTACCCAATGACCCGCTAATCGCGCTCAACACTCCAGACTGTTTTGCAATGCAGGTCCCTCAAATTACCACCTTGAATGCCTCCCACAGAGTGGATGGCGATCGAACCGATCCAGCATTGAGAGCAAAATTATCTATAATCGCTAGATGGATCTCTTCCTTGAATGCGGCGTCTCGGAATGCGGGTGGGGGCAGTCGCACGAAAATGCATGGGGGAGGGTCTGAGGGATATGGATGACTAATCGCACCGGCGCATGGTCAGAAAGAGTGCCCGAAAGGTGCGTAACTGACGTGGTCCAGGTGAAAACATCTCTGGACACAAGCCAGAAGTCTATGCGGGACCAGGAGCTATGATAAGAAGAAAGCATGTGTGTTAGACTTGGCACCATTGGCGTGGGTCTCCCTTCCATTTTTTTGCTGTTGCCTCTTATGTTGTGCTGGTTTTAGATGCTTTTGGGCACTGTGCCACTGCTGTTCAGTGCCACAGTGCAAGTGCTCCCTACTGTAAATTGATGTATGGATTAGTGACTCCATGATTGGATGATTGGTTTACTTGTCAGTCCCTAGTACAGTGCACTGAGTGTGCCCAGGGCTTGTAAATCCAATGCTGCTGGTGGGCTTGCAGCACTGGTTGTGCCACCCACAGAAGCAGCTTGTAAAATGTGTCTCAGGCCTGCCATTGCAGAGCCTGTGTGCGGTCTGTGACTGCCATGTCGACTTGGCAAGTGCACCCACTTGCCAGTCCCTAAACCTTCCCTTATCTTCATATCAGACACCCCTAAGGTAGGCCCAGGGCAGGGTGCATTGTAAGTATAAGGTAGGACATGCCCTGGTGTGTGTGGCATGTCCTAATAGTGAATTACAGCCATTTTCGTTTTTCACTATTGCAAGGCTACCTGTTCTCCATAGGCCAGAATGGGCAGTTTGATTATTACACCTTATAATCCTAACTGACCCAGGGAACATGGTAGAAAAACGAATTTAGTATGCCTGAACTCAGAATGATAAAATACATCTTTTAGTGAAGTTGGTTTTAACATTCTGTGTTTGAAAAATACCACTTTTAGAAAGTGGGTATTTTCTTGCCTAAACTTCCAAGCCTGCCTCTGCTAGGTTGTGTATTCCTTGTCTGGAGATTGAGTGACAGGGGCTGGGGGTGGCTACAGGAGACAGGGTGAGTCAGCACAGGGCTGAATAGAAAGATCTGCATCCAGAGTGGAGGGAGGAGTTGCACCTGGGTCTGAATAGGGCTGTGCCTGCCTTCCACAATGCTGGCTCCACCTCCTGCCGGGCGTCTGATGGCTCTGCCCCTCACTCACAAAGGAAAGAAGGAGTCAGAAAAACAAAGTGCTCCAGGACTGACCAGAACTGGTTTTGGACTAGGCAGAGGCCTCTCTGCCTTCAGAGAACAAAGAGAAACTGTGTATAAAAAGGGGACCCAGACCCCTAGGAAATTAGATCACTTCTGGGAAATCAAGAAACCTGTTGCCAAGGAGAAGAACCGGAGAAGCTGAAGGAGGAGTACTGCCCCTGTGCTGTTTTGCTGATTGGGGTTGGCCTGCAGTGGTTGCTTTCTACCAAGGACAGGAGAAAAGACTTTGCTGTGCTTTGTCATCTTGAAGAAGAGAATCTCCAAGGGCTTGAACTAGAGCTTGCCTCCTGCCTGAAGTCTCAGGGATACAAGACTTCACCAACCAGCTCCCCCCCTGCATTCCCTTGCTGGGAATTGAAGTGCCTGCTGTTGTGCTGGGCCTTCTGAGAGACTGCGTGTCGCTGGGAGCTGGAAGCGCGACGCAACAACGAGAAGCGTGTCGCTGCCGCTGCCGCAGCCGCGGTCATCGCATCGCCAAGGAAGCGAGACGCCGCTGCCGCTGTCATCCTCGCATCGCCGAAGCGCGGCGCATCACCGGAGAAGCGGGACGCTGCCACAGAGGTCATCGTCGCATCACCGGAGAAGCGCGTCGCAGGGCCTGTCGCGGCTCCAAAGATCATCGAGTCGCCGCACGGCCGTCGGGCGTGCACGCATCACACCAACGTTGTCACATCGCAACCAAGACGCCATTTTGTCGCATCGTACCGGAGAAGAGTATCGCATCGAGGTGCCATCTTGTCGCATCGCACCGGAAAGCAGTAAGAAACCGACGCATCACCTCCCCACACAGTAAGGAAGCGAGCATCAACTCCCCTGCGCAGCAGTAAGGAACCGACGCATCCACTCCCTGAGTGTAAGGAACCGACGCATCACCTTCCCTGCGACCCTTTTGTTTTCTTTGCGTTACGCATTCAAGGTACATTGAGAGTAAAGTGTCGCATTTACAACTTGAGAGAACTGAACTATTTTATAACCTTTTAAAGTCTATTTTTGAGTACAGTATTGTGGATTTTTGCTATTGGGTCTTGTGATAAGTCTATATAAAGATTACTTATTTTTACATAACAACCTGTGTGGTGTCCATCTGTAGTGTTTTCACTGTATTACTGTATGTGTTCCCAAATGCTTTACACACTGCCTCTGAGATAAGCCTGTCTGCTCGTGCCAAGCTACCAGGGGGTGAGCAGGGGTTATTTTAGGAGTGTATCCCCCTTATCCTGACTAGAAGCAAGGGTCCCTATTTGGACAAAGGTGCAAACCATTGCCAACTAGAGACCCCCAGTTCTAACAATGTGCCATCGCACGTGGTTTGATTAGTGTGCCGCCAGACATCTAACAGTGAATTATCTGTGATGAGTGTACTAAGAGCATCTGCTGCCTGCGGGTGATGTCTGGCGCCAGAGCCGTCTAGGGCCCCCTCCAGTACCACATTAAAGTATCCACCCCATATCATCATCCTCGGCCCATAGGCCGCCACTTGTCTCCAAATTCTCAAACAAAAGACTGGATCGTCAGAGTTTGGGCCATATATGGCCACCATAATCATGGGTAGTTTGTACAGTGTGCCCACCAGGATGACATATCGTCCATCCTTGTCAATAAGGGAGTGTGTAGTGTGCAATGGCAGCCCCCTCTTGAGTAAGATCGAGATGCCTCTGCCGTTATTGGAGTAAATCGAGGAGTAGGACTCGCCACACCACCGAGCCCGGAGGCGGGATGTGGTACTAGAGGTCAGATGCGTCTCCTGTAGGGGAAACACATCGATTCCTTGTCGGACAAGGTATGCGTGTACTAGGCGGGATTTGCAGTGGTCACGGAGATCCCGTACGTTCCACATTAAATATGTGACACTGGACACGGCGTCAGGAAGTTAATGCAGTCATCCCGTTGTGCCATAGTGCGTGTGGCGCGTGATTGTGTGTGATATTGCGCTAGTGTGCAGGTGGTGCGAGAGCCCGGAAGAGACAAAACTGTAATTCGAAAGACATAACATGTAAATCAAAAAGACCCAGCATAAACGGCAGGATACTGGCCCCCCCCCCCCCCAACACCCCCAAAGCCCGAACCCATCCCCGAAAAAAAACTATCAGAAAAGTCCCAACATGTTCCCATCCACCCACTCCAACCCCCCAAACAGGTTGAGTCGATTTACCCACCCACCCCAAATTGCCCCGGTCCATAATCATAAAGAGTACCTTCTGGAATTAGCCCATGGCCTCACCAGGCGGACAACCCTGCCACTTGGACCAGGGTGGCTGAGCAGTATATACATAGGGGAACTGGGGGAATATATGATCCCATTTCAGCAAGTGTCTGGCCATCTTAGGGCGCACAGCAGAAAAAAGAGGAGGCATGGTCCACCAGCCAGCCAAACTCTGGTTTAAACAGATAGGGTCGCTCCAGGGTGTCAAGGTCGCAGATGCCATTAATCATGGTCACTAGTGCGGCCCTCCTCCGACTGTTGGGGAGATTTGGACAGAGATCCTCTGGTTTTGCAGAGTTGTTTTACAAAAGACAGTGTAGCTTTGGGGTCAGTGAAGAAGTGCATCCTGCAGTCTCGTGGGATGCGCAACTTGGCCGGGTAAAGGAGGACATAGGGCACCTCGAACTGTTGAAGGATGCATTTCGCCTGCAGGAATTGCCATCTCACTGCCTGCACTACGAGGGTGAAATCTGGGGAAAAAAGGAGATGACGTTTCCCTGGTGCCTGATTTCTCCCAGCTCTCCTGCTCTCCTCAGAAGCACATCACGGTGCCGGTAATTTAGCAGGCGAGCTTTTATGGGACGGGCCGGGGCTCCCGGCGGCGTTCTTGGTCCAAGCGAGCGATGCGCTCACCCCACTATAAAAACTGCGGACAGTTCAGTTCCAAAGAGCTCGCGAAGTAGGGACTCCACATAGTCTTACATCCTGGAGATAGCTGTGGATTCCGGAACGCCAGTGATGCGAAGGCTGTTTCTTCTGGAGTGGGATTCTAGGTCCTCGTTTTTAGCTTTGATGAGCTCCAGCACCTCAACCATTTTCAACAGACGCGGTCTATCCTCAATCAGCATGTCGTCTGCATCCGACACCCTGGATTCCAGATGTGTTATTCGGGAATCATGTGTGTCGACATGCGGCTTTACTTGGTCCAGACGGGCAGGAAGATGGTCCAGCTTAGAGCCGATAGTCTTCAGACTGGTTTTGACCTCCAGCAGGAGTGAGCGGATGTCACGGTCACACGTTCCTGTTTCCTCAGTCTGAGATCTGTTCCTCAGCCTCTTGGGCCAGCTCCCACAGTCGGGCATAGCGCCTGCCGTCAAATTAAAGTTTGGATTGTTTGGTATCTGATTTACACATTATGGCAGGCGGTGTACTGCATGGTACGACTAGGGGAGTCCAGGCAGCCACCGACAAGGAGATAGAGAGCCACGTCCCAGCCTGGCGTATATCACCAGACGTCCGGGCGGCACTCTGCGATCCTCACTGCTCTCCCCCCTGCGTGGGGCAAGCGCAGTAGCAGCAGCTAGGGTGTTGTTAGAGTCTGGACACTATGACTCCGATTTTGGGCATGTGAAGGGGGGGCGGGGAGGTCCAGGTGTGCAGTCCTGGGTAACCTGCTCCTCCAAGGGTTAGGAGGGGGGCTTAGGTAGATCCACTGAAACACCGCAGGCCACACAGACAGGGGGTCCTCCCCAAATCAGCTAGTAGACTACTGGACACTTGTGATAGAAATTGTTCAAGCAGCGTCGTTATACAAGGCGGCAAGGAGCACCATCCCGTCACTGTCAGCGCTTCTGGACCCAGCGCGTGTGCCCTCAATATTCAGTCCAATGCCTGGCTGCCCAGCCCGCACGGGAAAGCAGCTTGTGGGCCGCTGCGGAGAGGACACAGTGGCGGAGGGAGGGGGGGGATGGAGGGACCCCACACACTGGGTTCTCGATCGAGGGTAGCCCTCAGTACTCCGATCCCCCTCCGCCGAGCACCTTCCCTCCAGTGCGGCCCGGCCCCCGAAAGCAACACTCACTGTCACGCGGCAGCCCCAGCACCCGCAGCTCACCGGATCTTTGGCTCCTCCTGCAAGATTCAGGCCACAATTTGGTTGTCCAGTGCAGTCTCCCCACAGTTGGTCAGGACGATCCGTCCACCTCGCTCACCGTGCTGCCGAGCAGCTGCCATTCCTACGGCAAATCTGCGCTGTCACTCCACTACAGGCCCCGGCTTGATCCCACCTTCAAGGCCACGGGCTGATCTCCGCCGCACATAAATGCCTTTCCGCTAGTGTGCGGCATCCAGATCTGTGTCCGGAGGGTCCGGAAATATTCTCCGCCACAGCGGACCGCACTACCAGCGTGGAGCCCACAGACGGGCAGCCGCCTGCGAAGCTCTGCCACTTCTGGCTCAAGCTGCGGCCCCCTTGCTGTCCCGCACCGTGTACACGCAGGACATCGCCGCTCACAAGCCCACAGTGTCACCTCCGCACACACATCCGGCGGCCGGCTTTTTCAGATCTTGTGGGCACCCAAGGATAGCAGGGACTGCGTTGCTACTTCAAGGCCTGCCTGGAGCCTCTCAGCCCCCAGATGATGCCGGAGTTAGCGCTCGGCCGGCAAAGCCCACTCAAGGTACAGCCATCTTGAAGCCGGCAAAGCCACGCCTCCCCCCCCCCCCCAAAAATCATGATACTTATTTTGTTCACCTTTCAAGAAGGGAAAGTAACGCCTTAGAGCAATTCATACTTGTGACTTGCATGCTACAAACACATGCCTGCTGCAGGCACTCAATCCACTGAGCTATTCGACTGACTAGAAGTATCACGGCCAACAAACATCAAAATGCAGAGATCATTGCAAGATCGACTGACATTGTCAATTTTTAGGCCTCTGCTCTAGATGGCATGCACACGCCGTCTCGGATAGAGACCTGTTGTATGTACATTGTGGGCTTCAGCCCACCAATAGGCCTGCCAGTTGCTGGCTCCCTTGTCGCTCCATTATTAGTTCTCTCCCATTTGCCCATTGCAATCATGCGTTGTGCCTCTTTCCATCTTTAGCCTTCCCCGAGAGCAGTGACCAATTACTGCTAAACTTAAGCAGGTGCCATTTTATGGTTTAAATCTTTTTATTGATTTTGCAAAGAGAACTTTAGCCACCACGTACAACCATTGGCCGGTGGAGAAAAATCATAACAGAGAAAGTCAAAGAAAAACAGAGCAGAGAAAAATAGTGAATGTAAAAGAAGAGCGGGACAGAGAGAAATCCTCGACAGCTAGTGGGAGCAAGTGGTCAGGGGAGAGAAGTATGCCATCACCACGGTCTAGGCTAGCCCCAGAGGAGTGTGTCGCACAGTCGTTGGGGGCGTCCAAGGGAGTCAGAGTACCCGTAAGTATCTTGGGCAGGTAAGTTCAGTGAATTCGGTTGATAGAATTTCTATAGTGAAGCCCCATGTTTTTTCAAAGCGGGGGTGTGTGTGTGTGATGCTTGCAGTTAGTTTCTCCATGCCAACTACTTTCCACATCTTATGTAACCATCCAGTCGGGACGTCAGTCCCCCATTTAGATAGCAGCACCTGCTTAGCAACTCCCAATGCCAGGGTAATGGCCCTCCCCGGCACGACCTGAGAGGATAAGTCAAGGCGTTCGGGAGCCCCAGAAGTATGCAGCTCGGGAACCTGGGTATCTGTGTTATAAGGGGCTTTTATGTCAGGCAATATAGTCTCCCAGAAGGGTTGTATCTTCGGCAGTGCCACAACACATGCGAGAAAGTGCCTTCCTGGCCACAGCAGCGCTAGTAATATGCGTCACCCCAGGCGTCCAGCGTGCCACCCTAGCTTGAGTGTAATGCCAGTAGTGTGCTATTTTGAGAAACATTTCTTTCCCAGCGGTGCTACAAGAGGAGGCCCTGCCTCTATGTTTATTTATTTATTTAGGAGTTTTATATAGCGCTGACCAGACCCGAGGGTAACGGAGCGCTTTACAACATTTGTCAAGTTACAATCGAGTACAAAGAGTAGTAGTAGTAGGTACAGAGACATACGTGACGGGTCATTGTTCAAAGGTGCGAGACAAGAGGTAGATGCTGTAAGAAGTTATTCTTATCACAGTGACTGGATGCTCAGGT
This sequence comes from Calotriton arnoldi, assembly GCA_963921515.1. Lineage (NCBI taxonomy): Eukaryota > Metazoa > Chordata > Amphibia > Caudata > Salamandridae > Calotriton > Calotriton arnoldi. Next base: position 1,810,132 of record CAWUFW010001541.1, on the reverse strand, counting down.
GGGCGTGATTTCGTCTTGAGAGTCCGCTATCACTTCTAAAGAGTTCGATTGAGGTAGAGGACTTTGAGCTGGCTTTTGAATTTTTTGAAGGAAGGGTTAGTCCTGATATGGACTGGGATGGCGTTCCAGATTTTCGGGGCATTTCCAGAGAAGGAGCATGATAAGGTTTTTTGTTTGCGAGATTTCGGAGGGATGAGAAGTAGAGTGTTGGTGCTCCTGAGATTTCTTGTCTGCCCAGCTTTGTTGAGTTTGGAGGCCAGATATGTAGGTTTGCCAATGTGCAGAGCTTTGTGGGCGAGGCAGGCAGTTCTGAAGTTGGCACGCATTTCTATTGGGAGCCAGTTTAGCTCTCTGAGAGCGGGGGAGATGTATATGTATAATGTCTTGCCATTCCTTGGGGAAGAATTAGCGCTCACACTCTGACTTCCACCTGCGTTGCGCCGGGGATTTGGATTGTTGTGCGGATTTAAGAAGGAAGGAGTATATGTCTGAAAGCAGGCGTATGTCTGATTGTCGGGTTATGAGCCACTTCTCAAATTTCGTTAGCGGGCAGCTGGCATGTGGGTGAATATGGGGTTGCGTGACCCAGTGCCGCAAGGCAAGGTATTGCCAGTAGGCCTCTCTAGGCAAGCCATAGCCGGAGGAGATTTGAGGAAAGTCCATTATCCCTTCCGCATCAAAGAGGTCACCAATCCTCTTGCAGTTGGCTTCCTGCAATTTGATGTATCCATCTCCCTCCCTGGCCAGAGGGAACTCCGGGTGACCTATAAGAGGAGTCAAGGGGGATGTGGGAGTAGACGGGCAGCGGGGCTCTTGTACTTTGGCCCACAAGCTCAACGTGGCCCTGGAGGACCGGTGAGATGTAGACCCCGGCTGGTCGGTGCCGTTTAAGTAGCCAGGGCACTTTCCACACATGGACGGTCGATAAGGCACCAGTGTTTCTCCGATGCAGGCCTATACCATTCAACCATATAACGCAGCTGGGCTCCTTGATAATATCTCTCCAGGTGCGGGACACCCAGTCCCCCGTCCTCCTGTTTCAAGTATGTCTGGGAACGCACCATTCGGACCCTCTTCCCCCCCCCAGATATCTTTTATCTAGCTTATAGCATCTATCTATTATCTATTTTTTGATCTATTTATCCATCTCTTATCAATGATCTATTTGTCTTATCTAACTTCTATCTAGCTATTCATTTTTAAGTCACAAACACTTACTGCTTCACATCCTCCCAGTTTTTGAGCAGCTTTTTTTTTTTTTGCACGATCCGATGGTATTGGAGCAATTGCTCCGTGCTCCATCTTGCTATAGTGCTAACACCAGCCGATGGTATTTGAGTGCTTTAAGTGCTCACCAGTTACATTACACAATGACATTCATTGTCGTAGGCAGGGGGAAGCATAAGCGATTTGCCCAGAATCACAAATTATTCAGCCGACCCAGAGATTCTAACCTAGTTCCAGTTGGCAGCTCTGGCTGTTACACTACATCCTCGCTTCACTTCAAAGCTCAACTGGTTCTCACCATCACTTCCACATTTGTTCAGCAAGACCCCGTCAACACCGAACAAGCATTGGCAAAGCGAAAAGATCTTGGCAATGCCCGAGCTATTGGCCGTGTCAATGTGAATGTCTTTTAACCATGTTGTCTAGCAGCATATTGCTGTTCAGCATGGCTAAAAGTCACACAAAAAAGCGCTATGATGCGGCCAGAGCAGGCCATGTTATAGCGCTTTTTGGGTTTCGCCTGCACAGCGCTTGAGAAATCGATTGTTTTTAATATAAAATGTAAAGGGACTTACATCCCACCTCCTCTCTTTCCTGGCTTCTCATTGGTTCCTGTGCGTACCACTTACTTTTCCTCCATTTCTATTGGCCGCAGCATATTTTCCTGCATTTACCAATGCTTGTTCCTCACCTGCTTCTCTTATCAGTGGAACTTTTTTTTTTTTAATAAAGTTCTGCCTCTTTTTGCTTTTAAGTCTTGCAGCAGATTTATATAGCAACGTTTCACTCAGAGAAATTAAGTGATTTGCCCAGAATCACAGGATGATACGCCATCGAGACTCGAACCGGGATGTCAAGCTCTGGCCGCTTAAAACGAGTTGACTTGGAGCGGCTAGAAGCGCCTTCAATACGCATTTTACTGGCTGGCTGGCTGGCTGCCCCACACTTGACAATAAGCCCCATTTAACTTGAACACACTGCCCACCTGGCTTGCATTCTGCAGAAAAATTAAATCACCATTGCTACAAACCGCTGGCGTTTTAATGACCAGATACCTAGAAATGGCACAGCGAAATAATACAATGCTTCTTGGAAGTAAGCTGTTGATCTCTATCAGAAGTGGAGCCTCCCACACTCCCGTGGAGATGCACCCTTTACTGACACACACCAATCTGAACAAGCATTTGCAATGCAATAGGTCTCGCATTTGTAAAAGCTAGAGCTATTGGCTTTGTAAATGGCATTGTTTTTTTACTTATTTTTGTTTGTGTGTAGTGGAGTGCGATATAAAGTAAATCGGATGATTTTTTAAATATATATTTATGCTCAGTTCGAGGTGATCCTTGTGTGACTGAATGAATGGAATTGTGAACTGCTTTAATGCAACCCGATCAAATTACTTTATTGGCTTCCAGAATTGTAGGCAAAGGTAAAACAAATAGTTACACCAAAATAATATATAACCGTAGGTGGACTGGGAAGTCAGAAAAGGCAGAATTCAAGTTAGTTGCAGCTTTGTAAAAAGCAACAAGGAGTGGGGAGCAGAAAGTAACAGGGCCGAACCATATGGAATGAATGAATATCTTTGTGTTTGTGTGCCCTTACTATGTCTCGCATATTACAGACACTGGTACAACAAGCTGAAACCTTTGGCCATAGAGTGTTAAGATGGGGAAAAAATGAAAAGATAGTGAAGTAATACTGTTTACCATTAATAGTTATGCCCATGGGATTATAGGTAAAACAGGACCATATGCACATTCAGAGTAAATCATGCCTGCCCGTCCAACCCTGAAAGCATCCCCTAGCCTGCAGCCCACTGTGGAAATGCTGTCTGATTGATTTAAAGGTCAAGCCTTGTAGCGCAAGGAACTGTTTTAGGGCAAAGTTGTAGCCTATGGCCAGGCCACTGGACGTATAAAGTTTTGCGCCTGAAGGGGTTTCCGCATTAATATGGATTTGTGCACCTGCCATATATTCCATCAATTTGCGCATAATTTGCAGATTTTAAACAAAAAAAAATGGCATCCATCTCAAACGGATCGAAAGTTTCTAAAAATGCTATCACGTGTTGCCGCCCAGTGGTAGGCGTTTTGGATTGCAGAGGCAGGTCACCTTTTTGTTGCTGATTGCTGTATTGAGGTATAAACTGACATTAACAAGCTGAAACCTTTGGCCATAGAGTGTTAAGATGGGAAAAAATGAAAAGATAGAGAAGTAATACTGTTTTAGAATATTCTGCATTATGCCTCACAAGTTGACTTTACTTGCTGTATAATTTGTTGCATAATTTGGTCCTCTCCTGCCACATAATTTTGTCCTCTCCTGCCACATAATTTAGTCTCCCCTACCGAATAGTGGCTCAGCCTGTGGAGAGGACATTGTCCTTACAAGCAGCAGATGTGGCCTTATTGCCCGGGCAGGTGGCGCAGCAAGATAATACTGCGCCTAGAATGTCAGCAATCCTTGCGCCTGCCCTAAGCGCTGTACTTATTCTTACCGACCTTCACCTTTGGTTTGAGAGAGATGACTTAGTGTACGGTGTAATGATTGCATAAACTGTATGCGTGCCGTTCGCGTGCAGCTGCTGCAGGGGAGCGGAATGACACAGTCCTGATGGGGCCTGTGGAAGAACGAGGATGCTTTATTTGTATGCTGCTGGGCGGCCGGGGATCCGGCAGCCTCCCCGCGGCTGCAGCGTGTGGCGCGCATCATCTGCTCATCCTGCCTTCTCTTCTCGGGAGGCCTCCGTGCTGTGAGCTGCATCCGAGCGGGGGGGTGGGGCGGCTGATGGTGGATCCAAGCACGGCCACTTCCTGGCTAACCTCTGCAGTATCTGGCGTTATACGCGTGCTCTTATATATTGGTAGAATCGCATACAAGGGCAAACAGTGGCTAAGCTGCACATCAAACGAGCGTGTTATGACCAGAGCTGCCGACTTTTGAACTAGGGAACCGGGTTCGAGTCCCGGCATCAGCTCAACATCCTGTGATTCTGGGCAAATCACTTAATCCCCCTGTGCCTAAAAAACAACGAATCTGCCCTTGTGTAATGGAACTGGTGCTCTCTTAAAGCGCTACAATTCCTTCCGGTCGAGTCAGCGGCATAAGGCAGGCCCCTGCAGCCCCTGTGATGCAAGGGGTGGTCCCCAGTTCTTCGACGGGGCCTCCATGGGGCGTAAGACCAATGAATATCTGTGAAATATGGCGGTCACACAGGGGCCCCTAATCACATTCTACAGGGGGTGCCCATCATTTTGCATTAGGCACTGGGTCGAGTTAGTGCTATATACAAAAAAGCGAAACGCACCGTGTGATGCTGGGCAGCTGGTGTTATTGTTATTGTCCTGTGCCTACTTCCCTTATCTGCCAGAAATCGCGCCTTGAGGCCATTCATATCGCGAAGTGTGGCATGTAAATAAATACATGTATTCATAGTCGTGCCTTCCAGAGTGCTAGCACTGAAAACCCTCTGTTGTATGAAACAGTGTTAACGTTTCTCAACTTTTTTTGTATACCAGACTGATGAAATCTCTTTCTAACGCAAGCAGCTGGAAAATTATGCATATCCGTTTCTCTGCAGCATAATCTGCCTTATGGACGTGGCTGAATGCCGACGTGGGATCCGGCAGAGTATGTTTTAATAACATGTGGTTTGTACGTGCCAACAAAATTAATAACTTCGAGAGGCTGTTGTGGTCAATTGTTTCAACCCCATCAGCATCATATAAAGCGTCACTTGCATTGCAAATATAAGCTAATGAAAGTTTTGAAACATTTCAGTTTGGGAAGACTGACCTTTTCACACTTCACTTTACACTTGTTACCACTCACTCAGACAGATCTCGTCAGTGTGGAATCTTCAGAAAAGGCCGGTGAGTGCAAGGATGCTGCGGGCTGTCGCTGTACAAACCATCAGCTGAGAGGGGCGCCAGGGGAGGCGGCCCAGGCCGTGCCGAGCAGATGGTCCGCCCTGCTGTGTTTTTGATTGGAAAGTAGAGGTAACATTTGCAGCCACGTCAAAGAGACAGTGCAGCTAAACAAATTGGTCTCATAAGTGCACGGGCGCTGGAGCGAGCCCTGCTGCAGGCGAGGCTGTATGTCACCATAATGCCACGACTGTGTTTTTTTTCCTTTATGAGAGGCAAAAAACTTGCGAAGCCACCAGCGCCGCAATCAGCGCTTCTTGCGAGGGGGGCGGGGGAGCGGCGGTGTAACGAGGAGCCTCGCAGCTCCCGGAGCAGTGACAGGTCCTGAATGTTGATGGGAGGCAGGCACGCGGGCAGCAGACTGCCGCCGGAGAGCGGGCCCCTGGTTGTTAATGACGCCGTTTAGAATAAGTTGGCATGAAGGGCTAATGGTGATGACAAAGCAGGCTTACCTTCATCTGGTCGCTGCCTCTAGCGCGAGACAAGCGCTACCCCTACTCGCAGATTTTGGTGATTAGGCGCTCCAGAGTCACGTACTTCCTGAAAATCGACATTGCTGAGTGGAACCCGCTGCACGCGCACTCCCAGGACACAGCACCAAACGCAAATTCGAGTGCAGCGGAGACTACGCGTGAGCAAAAGGAAAATGAAAGTGAAAGCACGCACTTCGCACATAAATTACAAAAAAAAAATAGGAAAGTGAAAGCGCGCCATACAATGCCTGAAACGCCGCGAGCAAAAGACGCCGTGCGCGTGCACATCTCCTGTCCGGGCAGGCACGGCAAACAGGAGACAGGGCGGGAACAAACATGCCTCCCTTCCAATCAAAAGCGCGCATTTTTGACGCGCGCCAATGAGAAGCATGGGTGGAGCTTCCACCCCGCTTCCGAAACAAAACCGACGACAATAGTCTCGCAAGCGAGCAGCGCATGCGCTGCGTCGCTAGGCGAGACCTAAAAAGGGTTGGCAGGTGCCCTAGGAAAACATCGCGTTAACACCAAAGCCAGAAGCCGCCGACCTATATGCAACCTGCATGGAGGAACCCGTGTCTTTCAGCTGAAAAACTCCTGTGCTGGAGCACACGTAGCTGCACGCAGTGGGGCCTGCACTGTCTGCAGTCTGCCTTTCAATGAGGTCAGTCAGGTGCCAGCACCTCTCAGCTGCGCATTTGCACTCCGCTGACAATGTGCTGGCTGCGCTAATATACCTTTTCACTGCGGATACCAAGCACAGAGCTTCCCGAGAAGCCAGGGGCACTTGCGCCCCCTCATATACCCCTGAAACCCACTGGAAGAGTCACACAGACTTTAGATTTTTACGCTCTCCCCTTCTCCTTTCATATTCAAATGAAGTCAGCGAGCGGAGGCTTAAAGAGCACACATGTAAGCCAGGAAGCCAACACAATTGTTTCTGTTGGTGTCTTTTAAGTGTTCTATGTCAACATTTCAGTTTTGGGAACCAGGGAGCGCACTGGACAAACTCATCCAGATTAAACTCCTAATAGGTGTAAAATGATCCGAGTTCTCCGAGTGCTCAACAGTTTAATTCGAATGCACTTATAGTAGCTTTTAAAGAAAGGGAATTGCATTTTGATCTTCATCCAGCGGCATGCAGAATTTTATTTCAGTGCCATAAATAAAACGGTCTTCACTTTATTGGAATATTTATGACACGTCATGAAAGCTGGCCCGATGCCTTAGAGCATTAAGAGCACTCTCCGTACTCTTGCTATCACCCACATAGTGGTGTACATACAAGCCTGATTAACTCCTAAATAAAGACACTAATTCATTTTGAAGGTCGGAATGCTTTTTATTTTGCCTAATTTTAATTTCCTTTTTAGGTTTCGCCTGCACATCACTTGCGCTGTGCTTGAGAAATCTATTGTTTTTAATATAAACTTCAAAATATCTTTATTCGAATATAAACTAAAACAGACTTACATCCTGCCTCGTCTTTCATGGCTTCTCATTGGTTCCTGTGCGTGTCACTTACTTTTCCTTCATTTCTATTGGCTGTAGCATATTTTCCTGCATTTACAAATGCTTGTTCCTAGTCTGCTTCTCTTATTAGTTTCCTGCAGCCGAAATACTGTTAGCATCCGCTTTGGTGAAACAATGTTTTCAAAAAGTTTTGCCTCTTTTTGCATTTTTACTCTTGCAGCAGATTTATGTAACAATTTATAACCGAGACAGATTAAGTGATTTGCAAAGAATCACAGGATCGCCAGCTCTCCAGTCATCAACTCTGGCCGCTGCGCCACATGCTCTCCACTCATGGATTGTCAGTGAGCTCTTTCTTTCTCCCAGACGATGACTGATTAAAAAAAAAAACAGCTCTTTATTAATCACATAGGCGAAACCGATGCATTACCAATGCTCGTTTGCGTTGGGAGGAGCAGGAAAATAAACTCAACAGGGGGGGGGGGGGCGAAGAGACTCTGCGTCGGCTCAACATCCTGTGATTCTGGGCTTTCAGTAACTTTCAGTCATGCTGAACAGCAGATGTGCTGCTAAACAACATGGCTAAAAGACATTCTCTTTGACAAGGCCAATAGCTTAGGCATTGCCGAGACCCATTGGCTTTGCCAATGCTTATTTTCAGCCGTATTGTACAGTATCACGGCTGCTGGGCAGCATGGTTCAAAGTAAAAAAAAAAATGGGGAAAAAGAAAAATAATTGCTATGACGTAGCCAGTGTTGACTGAGTCATAACGCTCATTCCCCCTTTTTTTTTTTATGTTATTTACTTTCGGCGAAACTGCACAGCAGCCACAATGCTGTACAACGTGGCTAAAAAACAGACACGCCAACAGATTTTGCATAGTCAAGACAACCAGTAGCAGCTGCTACCGGACCGGGGTGGGGGCACAGGAGTGGGGACGAAAAAAAGTTTAAAAAAAAAAAACACTAACCTGTCTCGGCCGGCAGCCCGCCGCCTCTCCTCCGTCCTCTTCTTCCCGATTCAGGTCCTGTAGTAGGATGCAGGAAGCAGCAGGAAGCACCCGGCTCCCAGCCTCCCCATAGCCAATCGCAACGCTGCAATGCAGCGTTGTGATTGGTCTGAGCAACGTGGATCGGCGCTCAGCCAGGAGATGGGAGCCTGGGCATGTTTTCCACGCAGGCTGTAATGCAGCCTGCATGGAGTAGATGCGAAGTGCACCTAAATGTTTGGCGGCCCGAGGGGGCCGGAAAAACAGTCATGTGCACTTAGGAGTGGGCAAACCACTCATCCCCTGCTGTTCTGTCATTGGAGCAGCCCCGCCCCAAACGCAAAGCTGCAGCATAAGGAAACATAAAATGATAACGCGAGTTATCATTTTATGTTTCCTTCACTTCACTGCAGCGAAGCAGTGGGGCGACGCTTCTCCGCCCTTAGTGGAGGAGCCACCACTTTAGTCAACAAGTCTCGCAATAGCGGTCTAGCCGAGACCTTAAAAGTGCATATGTCCACAACTGTACCTTGAATGAATAGTCATGTGTAGGAAGCTGGGTTTCTGTTGCAGTAATCCCCCCCCCCCCCCACCACCACCACTTTTTGCCAGACTACTGATGCATTGTGACTTGATGTGCCCTGGGTCCCTGCCAATCAGGTTTCCAGGGCCTGTGTTCTTTCCCAATGTACCTTGTACCCTCAATTGGCACCTCTCTGCCCACATGTCAGTCCATGGGTACCAAGGGCACTATGGCCAGGGAAGGCCTCGACGGGCTGCAGCACTTATTGTGCCACCCTTAGAGGCCCTGTACCTACACACACACACACTGCAGGCTGCGTGTTTTGGTGCAGAACAAAGTGAAGAGTCGACATGGCACACATCCCTGTGTGCCATGCCTACAACCCACTGCCCTGGCATAGGTCAGCCACCCCTCTAGCTGGGTGCACTATACCAGTGGTGAGGGTACAGGTGCATGAGCCCTGTACCCCCTACAGTGTCTAGACCAATTCTTAGACATTGTAAGTGCAGTAATGCCATTAAGAGTATATGGTGCTGGGAGTTTGTCAGTACGAACTCCACAGTACCATAACGGCTTTACTGAAAACTGGGACATTTGGTATCAAACTTCTTAGCACATTAAACCCACACTGATGCCAGTGTGGGATTTAATGAAAAATGCACTCAGTGGGCATCATAGAGATGCCCCCTAAAAAACGGCCAGCCTCTGGTGGGTTCCCCGACCTTGTACACACCAGCCTGCCACCACGAGACATGTTTCTGGACCCCCTGGGGTGGGACCCTTCGCTTCCTGACCCCAGAAACATAGCCTTTCTTGGGCGGAGGTAGTCACACCTCCCCCAGGCCAGGAAGAGCCATCTGTGGCAGGGGAGCTTCAAAGGCCTTGCCGCCTTTGTAACGTGACCCCCAGCCGCTTCTGCTATCAGGAAAGGCCCCCTTCTTGTCCTCTTCCTGACAGGCAGGAAAAATTAGCACAGCCCAGAAGGTGTGCCCATCTCTGCCAACCCCACCCCTCGGGGGGGGGGGGGGGGGGGAAGGTGAGGTGAAGCCCACTCTTCAGTGCCCGCCATCTTGCAGATGGCAGGCACTCTCTAATCAGGATTAGGGATTGTGCCCACTCCCCCATTGGCTACTGACCTAGAGACCCCTAAAAGGCCCCTAAATACAGTATTTAGGGGGCAGCCCTGAACCAAGAAGAGAGACTTCCTCAACCGAAAAAGGACGAAAGAAGACGCCCAGCAGAGGAGACTGCAGAGAAGAACTGACTTGGCACCCAGCCCTTCCAGCCCGTCTGCAGTTTCCAGAGATCCTGCGCCAAAAGTCACCTTGTCCTGCAGCCAGCAACCTCCAGAACCCCTGGGAGGACAGACTGCCTTCAACAAAGACCGGATCTCCTGTGAACAGCAGCTCTGTTCAAAAGAAACTCCCAAGACAGACTCAGCCTGCGGAGGACAAAGAAACCCAACGCCTGGAACCACCACTGCACCAGACGCCTATGGCCAGAGTCAGAGTGGCCCACCGGTCCCAGCGAGGTCCCCTAGCACTCCAGAGTCTGAGTCCACCATGGGTTGACCCCTCCAGGACTCCCAGACGTCGCCTGCAGCCTCTGCATGGGGACCTCCCCCCAACCGGGAGTGGCCCGGTAAGTTGAAATCCGACCTCAAAAGACACCCCTGCATCCAGCCGCCCTGTGACCTGGAGAAGAGAACCCGAGGTGCACCTAGGTCCCCGAGCCCTCTAACTTACCTGCTCAGCTGTTGGTTTCTCCCGGAAGTCTTCCTGGACAGAGCCTGCAGCCAAAATCCAAAACCGGCAACTCCCATTGAAAACAACAGGGCACCTAACGCCAAAACAGCACCCAGCCGCCCCTGCGGGTGCACTTTGTGTGCTAAACCGGATCCCCTTTGCCCTGAGCCTAACACAGGAGCTTTGCTCCTACAACCTTGTGGCCCGCTCGTGAGCAGCCACCAACCGGAGGCCCCCTATCCCCCATTGGATAACATTGGGCCTCTGCACCTGGCCACCCTAGTGCCGCTGAGGGTGTTCTGAGAGTGCATCCTCGACCCTGGGGGAACCCTGGTTCTAACCCCAGAATATCAACTCCCACAAATAAGTACTTACCTGCAAACCGTTAACTTTGTTTTTCTCTATAGAAATGCATTGACTGTTTTTCCTTGAAAATTGCTCTAAGTGTGGAGTTGGTTTGTATGGAACATTGAAAAACTGCATATGTACAAAAAGTGAATTACTTACCTTTTGTCTAGGAGATGTCGCAGTGTGATATCTAGGCATAGCACACTGATTAGCAAAAGTAATCTGAAAAGTAACGTACATAGTAATCTGTAAAGTAACTAAAAAGTAATTCGGAACGGTTGATTTGGATAAGTTACTTACCTGTAATACTAGTTCTCTTCCAGGGGTAACCTCATCAAAGTCATAAGCACATGAATATTCCCGCCCATGCGCGGGACCCCGGAAACACTACATACATGTGAAAAACCATATATGTAGATATATATATATATATATATATATATATATATATATATATATATAAACACACAATGTAGCCTCCCATAAACATGCTGAGCAATGTTGCAAGGAATTCTCTTGCACATAAACATATTCCAATAAAGCAGGGAGAAAGAAACTTTTGAAAACTGCTTTCATACACAGCAGACAACACAATCCTGCAAGGAATAATGAAGAAACTTTGCCAGCACATAGGCTGCATTGTGGAAACATTAGTGTAGAAAGCTGAAAAGCTAACCCACATAAATACTCAGATAAACTGGCACTGTGCCTTTAAGGCAGCCATGACCCCTAGCTTCCCATCATGCCTCAGGGGTGACAGTTAGGTCAGTTGTTCTTTGCGGATATCCGCAGACCTTTTTACAAAGAGATGTATGAATCATGTTCACTTGCCCGGGAGGCGGGTGGGTTGCTTATGACTTTGATGAGGATACCCCTGGAAGAGAACTAGGATTACAGGTAAGTAACTTATCCTTCTCTTCCAGGGGATCCTCATCAATAGTCATAAGCACATGAATAGAATAGCAAGCCCATCCCCTCATCCTGCGGGCAAGTAAACAGAGTACCATCAAGATACATAAACGCCATAAGGCCTATACCGACTCCAATAGGTTAGCATTGGAACAGATTCCTCAAGGAGGCCTGGCCCACTTGGGTATCTGCTTTGGAGTCAGAATCCAGACAGTAATGTCTGGTAAACGTATGGACCGATTTCCAAGTTGCCGCCTTGCAAATCTCGGCCATCGGTACATTATTTAAGAATGCAATCATAGCAGCCTTGCTCCTAGTAGAATGAGCTTTAGGGGAGGCAAACAGAGGCTTATTTGCAATTTGGTATGCCAACTTTATACAAGATACTATCCATCTTGAAATGGATCTTTTAGAAGCTGGGAAGCCTGTTCTAACAGAGCCATAGTTTACAAACAATTGATCCGTTTTTCTAATGGATTTTGTTGCATCCAAATAGAATGAGAACCCTCTTGAGGTCTAGCGAATGAAGAGACCTTACCGCAGGTGTGGATGGACTGGGAAAGAAAGAGGGTAGAGAAATTGTCTGATTAACATGGAACTCTGACACAACCTTAGGTAGGAAGGAAGGGTGAGTTCGCATAGCCACCCTATTATGGTGGAAAACCGTATAGGGTTCTTTAGAACAGAGTGCTTGTATCTCACTCACTCTGCGTGCTGATGTAATTGCTACTAGAAAAGCTACTTTCCAAGAAAGGTGTTGCAATGTAGACTTATGAATGGGTTCAAATGGAGGTCCCATCAATTTAGACAATACCAAATTCAACTCCCAAGGAGGAGAAGGAGGTCGAACAGGGGGATAAACCTTTTTCAACCCCTGTAGGAAGTCCTTGACCACCTGAAGCTGAAAGAAAGAAGGCTGGTTAGGTGATTTACGATATGCTGTGATAGCCGCTAAATGCACTTTAATGGAAGAATATTTCAAACCAGATTTGGCCAAATATAGCAAATACGGCAAGATTACCTCCTCTTGCCCGTAAATTGGACTCCAATCATTACTGATCCACCACAAGTAAAACCTTTTCCACTTTAGAGAGTATGAGGATCTTGTGGAAGGTCTCCTTGACTCCCTTAAAATGTCCATGCAGTCCTGAGGGAGGTTCAAATGTCCGTACTGTAGGACTTCAGGAGCCATGCTGTCAAGCTGAGCGAGGGAAGGCTGGGGTGCAGAATTTTCCCTCCCATTTTGGTGAGAAGGTCCGGCCTGCACGGAAGTCTCCGATGCGGGCGAACCGAGAGTTGCAAAAGGTCCGGATACCACCATTGGCGAGGCCAGTCCGGTGCTATGAGTATCATCCTCATTCTGGATCGCAGAAGTTTGGCCACCACCTTCGGAATTAGAGGGAGGGGTGGAAAGGCATATGCAAACGTCCCTGACCAATCTATCAAAAGAGCATTCCCTCTCGTTCCTGGTCGGTAAAACCTGGATGCGAAGGCGTGGCATTTTCTGTTTGATCGTCTGCAAAAAGGTCGATGGAAGGATGACCCCATTGATGAAAGATTTCTGCCACCACTTCGTCGTTGAGCACCCAGTCTTCTTGCTCTTGGAAGTGACGACTGAGGGCGTCTGCTCGCACGTTCTGCTCTCCCGGCAGATGTATTGCCGTGATAATTAGGTTCCTGGCTAGCAGCCAGTGCCAGATCGCCTGGGATTCGAGAGACAGAGGGCGCGAGCGAGTTCCACCTTGTTTGTTCAAGTAATACATAGTGGTTGTATTGTCCGTTTGCACTAGGATCGATCCGAGCTGAATTGACGGTTGAAAAGCTTGGAGGGCTAAATGAACCGCCCGCAGTTCCAGCATATTGATGTGATATGTCTGTTCTCTGCTGGTCCATCTGCCCTGAGTTTGCAGATGACCCAGATGCGCTCCCCAGCCCTGAAGTGATGCATCCGTGATCAGAGATTGCTCTGGCAGAGGTTGATGAAAAGGGACTCCCACCAGTAGGTTCTGTGGTTGCAGCCACCAGAGAATGGACTTCTTTGCTGCAGGAGAGAGGACAATCCGGTCGTTCCACTGACCCGAGGATTGATCCCATTTGTCCTCGAAATCTTGCTGTAACGGTCTCATCCTCAATCTGGCGTTGGGTATGAGAAAAATGCACGAGGCCATCGAACCCAGTAGAGAAGCCACCTGTCTTACTGACGGCTGATGAGCCTGAAGGATGATGTTGCCTTTGTCTTTCATTGATGACAATCTCTCCTCCGAAGGAAACACTTTTCCGAGGTCGGAGTTGAGGTTGGCGCCCAGATAGTGGAGTGATTGAGTTGGGTGAAGGATCGACTTGTCCAGGTTGACATGCAGGCCTAAGCGCTGAAGGAGATCTAGGCCGGTGCGAAGGTGTTCCTGCACCATTTGAGGAGAGGATCCCTTCAGCAGCCAGTCGTCCAGGTATGGATATACGAACAGGCCTTGGCGATGTAATGCTGCCGCTACTACTGCCATGCATTTGGTGAATACCCTTGGAGCTAATTTTAGGCCGAAGGGTAAGACTTTGAACTGGTAATGTCTTGTTCCCACCGTGAATCGCAAGAACTTGCGATGTCGTGCTGTGATTGGGATGTGAAAATACGCATCTTGTAGATCCACCGAACACATCCAATCGCCTTTCCTTAGATGTGGAAATATTTGGTGGAGCGCCAACATCCGAAACTTTTCCTTTTTGATGGACTTGTTCAGAGAACGTAGATCCAGAATTGGTCTGAACTTGTTCGGTTGATCTTTTTTCTGAACAAGGAAGTATCGTGAGTACACTCCTTTTCCTCTCTGCGCTTAAGGGACCTCTTCTATTGCTCGTTTTTTGAGAAGGGTCGACACTTCCTGACGCAGGAGGTCTATATGTAGATGACGAGATTTCACAGGAGGAATGTCTCTTGGGGACGTCCAAAAACGTAGCGTGTACCCATTTTTTTGTATATTTAGCACCCACTGATCATTGGTTATGTTGCGCCACTCTTGAATGTAACTTAAGATACTTCCTCCCACTGGAGTGTGCAACGGTGCTAGAGGAAGCAGAAACTCATTGCTTCCCTGGCGTTTTTGATGCAGAGGAGGACTGCTGTTGATGTCCTCCTCTTCCTCTCGAGGAACGGCGGCCTTGATACTGGGATTTGCCCTGTTTGTTTTGTGACCATTGAGGGGTTTAAACCCTCTGTTGGTAGTTTTTCCGATTGTAGGGCCGGTATCTCTTCCTAAATTCCTTTTTCTTCTCTAGGCCCACCGCCTTTAAGGTGTCCAACTCGGCCTGCATCCTCGCCATTTCTTCGTCTGTGTGAGCACCAAACAGTGAAGTGCCAGAAAAAAGGGAGATTCAGGATGCGTTGTTGTGCTTCTGGTTTTAACGCTGTGAGGCGCAGCCAGGAAGATCGTCGTGCACATATGCCATGTGCATACGAGTGAGCCGCCAGGGACGCACCATCTGCTGCAGTGCTGATTACCTGGTTAGCCACCAGAGCACCTTCGTGAAGGATTTCAGAAAAGTCCTGCTGATCCTCCTTTGGGAGCTTGTCCTTGAAGCACTCCAGTGAGTCCCATAGTGATCTGTCATAACGACCCAGCAGAGCCGCAGCGTTGGACACTTGCAGAGAAGACGCTGCAGAGCCACAAGCCTTCCATCCCCAAGAGTCTTGTGCTCTACTCTCTTTATCCGGAGGAGGAAGATGCAACCGCATGCGTCTTTTTCGCTGCTGCAATTATATCAGAGTCCGGAGATGGATCCGATCTAAGGAAAAGAGGATCTGATGCAGCTGGCTTATATTTTTTAAGAATCCGAGCTGGGGCTGCTTTAGCCGATGCTGGAGCAAGGAAGAGATCCATTACCGGCTCGATGATGCCAGGGACCAAAGGAAGCAATGGTCTAGTCGCAGACCTTTGGTGGAGAGTCTCAAAAATGATGGACTTGGTTGTCTGAGGAGCTGACATGGTGATGCCCAGCTTCTGAGCCCCTCTGGTGAGAACATCATGAAAAGTGTTCACATCATCAATAGGCGACACTCTGGAGGGAGGACTATCCGTCAGGGTAGGTGAGTAATCCCTTTTGGATGAATGTGTCGAAGAGGAAGACCAAGATGGTGTACGCCGCCTCTTGCGATGTCCCTGAGACGACCTGCGTTCAGGGGATCTGCCTCAGTGTTCCCTGGCCCGAGTGGTGGGTGATTTGTCCACTTCCTGCACAAGACGCTGTAATGGTGATCTGTGCTGCGGACTGGAGTAGGTCGTAGGTCGTTGAGCGTGACCTGTGGACCCCATCTGCCAATGATGGAGTGGTTGAAGCCATCTGGGAGAGAGATGGATGGAAGGAGATCGCGGTCTCCTTGGAGAACCTCCTGGCGGTGCTTTTGTAGGCTCCTGCGAATGAACAGAAGCACTGCGTGATGACGCCACCGTCTGGGGTGAGCTCCGGATGGAGTGAGATGACTCTCTGCAGCTTCTAGAGCGTGATCGGCGTCTGGATGAGCGATGTGACGTCGATGGGGTGTGTCTCGACGTCGACCTGCTCTGTGTCACCATCACTGGTGAATTTCTCTTCGACGTCGACCTCTCAGTGTGTCTGGAGCCCATAGACTTCGCCTTCGACGTGGAGCGTGGAGACCTCAACGATGTGCGGGTAGACGGAGTAAAACTTCGACGTCGATCTTTCTCTCGACGCTGATCTTCTCGCCGTCGACGGAGACCGCCGTCTCGACGTCGATCTTTCTCTCGACGCTGATCTTCTCGCCGTCGACGGAGACCGCCGTCTCGACGTCGAACGACGTTTGGTATATTTTACCCTTGGTCTTGACGTCGAATACCTCGCCGTCGGAGAGGATCTTGCCTTCGACGTCGAACGCCGCCTGGGCGACGGCGGAGGCGATGAGTGTCTATCCTCAGGTGACGAGGTGTGTCTCGACGTCGACTGTCGTCTGGGTGACGTCGACTGAGATGCTTGCTTCGACGCCGAACGCTGGAGGCCCTGCGACGGCGGAGCCTGTCTCAACGTCGAACGCCGCATCGACGGCGACGACGGAGATCTGTGTCTCGACGCTGGGCGAGCCCGCACCAACGGAGAGTGGCTCCTCGACGCCGCCCGGTTGACGACGGCGGAGGATTCGACGTACTTGCGTTCGACGACGACCGGTGTTCTCTCGACGGCGAGCCCGCCGTCGATGGTCTTCTCGTCGACATTTTGTTGCCGATGAAGGGATTTGAGGCGCCGAGCCCGACGCTGATGGAGAGCATACTGGAATCTTACTTGTAGATAAGCTCTCTTTCCTCTTCTTCATCGGAGGCTTGTCTCTAGAAGGTGATTTTCTCTTCTCAGCCAATCCATGGAGACGAATCCTTTCTCTGTCCTTTAGACAGACCCTCCAGCATTTCGCGATTTCGCGAATCACGAAATAATCGCGAAATTGGCTGAAAAGCGCGATAGCCGCGATATTTACTATTTCGGCCGCAAAAACAGGTCTCCCGGCAGGCATAAAAAAATTATGCCATTTAATTGGCTGTACGCGCATACGTCACCACGTGAACTGGGCTGTACAGCCGTAATAGCTATATAGCTGTTCCAGCAGGAGAGCGCCCATCTCTGAATTACAAAAAAGGGACTGTTTACAAAGGGTCAAAAGGTGCAAGATATTTCACTTTGTAAGGGTACAGCACCCGAGAACACAGTTCAGATTCTGGTCACAACGAATCGATTAACGAAGAGAGACTGCACAGCCACGGTGCTCATGGCTGAAATGTGCTTGGAACAGAAGTTAAGCATGGCGGGCTTCGCCTAGATTGTTCAGAGGCTGTGAGCACAAAGCTTCTAAAGGGCAGGAGGCTGAAATATTAACATACTGGTGAAAGTTGGGATTGTTCTTTGTCGGGACCAATTACTAAGTGCCTGCGCAATACTTAGGGGTGTTTGACGGCACGAAAGGAGAACGTGGCTGTGCTCAGATATAGCTGGAAAATCAAGGAACCTTGATGCGCTATAAGAGGCGGACAGGACATGGCTAGCACAACAGTGGGCACTCCATGGCGCTGCACGCACGCACGAGTGCAGGCAGCAGACCAACAGCACAGCCTCAGGCACTGCATGGAAGAGGACAGGCAGCAGGCAAACAGCACACTTTATGGCACTGCACATACAAGCTGCAGACCAGTAGCAAAGAAAATGGCACTGCGCATACGAGGGCAGGCTGCAGACCAACAGCACAGCTCCAGGCACTGCATAGAACAGGACAGGCAGCAGGCAAATAGCACGGCACTGCACATATGAGGACAGGCGGCAGACCAATAGTACAGCCTGTGGCAGAGCACTTATGTGGACAGGCAGCAGACAAACAGTGCACTTCGTGGCACTGCAGATATGAGGACAGGCTGCAGACCAATTGTAAAGAAAATTACACTGTGCATAAGAGGGCAGGCTGCAAACCGATATCTCACTCCATGGCACTGCACATACGAGGACAGGATGCAGACCAATAGTACAGCCCCTGGCACAGCACAAATGCGGACAGGCTGCAGACAAACAGCACTGTTCATGGCAATGCACATATGAGGACAGGCTGCAGACCAGTAGCACAGACCATGGCACTGCATATGCAAGGACACGCTACAGATAAGATATTACACTTTGTACTTTTTTTGTAGGCAGCATATTGCTCTTGTCTAGTGTGTAATTTAAATTGAGCCGCATCCAGGTGTTTATAACGTGGCACAATTGGATTGTAGTTGAAGGCAGTGCAAGTTTCTCTCAGTGGGGCAGTAGGGTGTTCAGTGGGGAAGAGGATGTGACACCATGGTCAGAGCTGCTGAATTTGGAACTGGGGAACCTGGTTCTGAAGGATGATTATTGCAAGATCTGTCCTGTCAGCACTACCTATAAAAGGGAGTCAGTGCACGTGACACAAGAGGAGGCTGTATCTCTGCACCCAGGGAGTGAAGGGGGGCTGTGTGACCGAAACCAGGGAGCATAGGGGGCCTGTGTGACTGAAACCAGAGAGTGAAGGGAGCTGCGTGACTGAAACCAGAGAGAGAAAGGGGCTGAGTGTCTTAAACCAGAGAGTGAAGGGAGCTGCATGACTGAAACCAGAGAGAGAAAGGGGCTGCATGTCTTAAACCAGAGAGTGAAGGGAGCTGCGTGACTGAAACCAGAGCGAGAAAGGGGCTGCATGTCTTAAACCAGAGAGTGAAGGGAGCTGCGTGACTGAAACCAGAGCGAGAAAGGGGCTGCATGTCTTAAACCAGAGAGTGAAGGGAGCTGCGTGACTGAAACCAGAGAGTGAAGGGAGCTGCATGACTGAGACCAGAGAGAGAAAGGGGCTGCATGTCTTAAACCAGAGAGTGAAGGGAGCTGCAAGACTGAAACCAGAGAGTGCAGGGAGCTGCATGACTGAAACCAGAGAGAGAAAGGGGCTGCATGTCTTAAACCAGAGAGTGAAGGGAGCTGCGTGACTGAAACCAGAGAGAGAAAGGGGCTGCAAGACTTAAACCACAGAGTGAAGGGAGCTGTGTGACTGAAACCAGGGAGTGGTGAAAGTGGTGCCCCGGCAGGGGTGCATACATGGGCGCTAGAACATCCCAGTGAGAAATATGGCCCCCACCCACGAGGTTAGTAGATTAGAGCTGTGCTTCTGTAGAGCTGCAGAAACTTTAAACATGCCTATTTCAAAGTGGAATACTCTGCTAAAACAGGTTCCATTGATTTAGGGCTGAAAAGTAATGATTACGAGTAAAATAAAGTGCCGCAATAATGCCGCAAAATTTCCATTTTTGTGCCGCTAAATTTCCATTTTTGTGCCGCTAAATTTGCAAATCTATGCCGCAATATCCTGGGGGGGGTCTGTTTAGAGTTCTGTTGGACAGCAGCTTGCAATGCTGGCAGGATTTAGGATTATGCTCATAAGGAAGGCATAAAATACAGACAGGATGGAAGTCTGATTTGGCCTTCTTCTTGCCACAGGAAGGGCAAGAGTAAAAAAGAGAGGGCATTCTGTTGTAAAACAATGCTCAATTCTCTAAAAAAAACAGTAGAGAAATACTTTAACACCAAAAAGATGTCGAAGTAAGAGGTTTTATCCAAAATTGAAGTATTTTCTGACATAAAATCAGAAAAAAGAGGTAGAGCTGAAGTAACCAGGGTCCTGACAGAAGGAGCCGGAAAGAACTGACCTAACTGTCACCCCTGAGGCATGATGGGAAGCTAGGGGTCATGGCTGCCTTAAAGGCACGGTGCCAGTTTATCTGAGTGTTTATGTGGGTTAGCTTTTCAGCTTTCTACACTAATGTTTCCACAATGCAGCCTATGTGCTGGCAATGTTTTCTTCATTATTCCTTGCAGGATTGTGTTGTCTGCTGTGTATTAAAGCAGTTTTCAAAAGTTTCTTTCTCCCTGCTTTATTGGAATATGTTTATGTGCAAGAGAATTCCTTGCAACATTGCTCAGCATGTTTATGGGAGGCTACATTGTATATATATATATATATATATATTCACTGAAAAAACCATAGGTTTCAGGCACGTTATAGTTAGAAATTAGCATTTAAAAAACCTTAGAAATTCACTGAAAAAACCATAAGGTTTTAGGGACAGTTATAGTTAGTTGGACATTGCACTCGTACAAAACCCGTGAAATTCCACCGTTATAGTTAGTTCAGGTAACTATAACTCGCGCCCCCGCAATGCACTGCTGATGACGTCACATATTACATCCCGTCCTGCCATAGCAAACTACAGTGTCCCGGGGGTAGGCACCCCGGGACACTGCAGGAGCCGGCCCTGGGGGGTGGCGGTCCCCAGGGCCATCAAGGGCTCCAGGAGGGGGCCGCGCGGCCCCCCTCCCTACATGAGCACAGCCCCGGGAGGTGGTGGTCCCCGGGGCTTCGGGGGCCAAAACGGACCCCCATTTTAATTTGTTAGTGCCCCGGGAGGTGGCGGTCCCGGGCGTGTGGGGGCTGGAGCCCCCACACAGGTTGTTAAATTAATTTTAAAAAGCCCGGGGTGGCGGTCCTCGGGGCTTGGGGGCCCTTTGAGGCCCCCCACACATAAAATTAAACCCCCCACCAGAAGACCGCGCTTTGATTTTTTTTTTTTCGGCAGGATTCGCGCACCCTGAGCGCATCCTGCCGATTTTTAAAAAATTTTTTTTGCCCAGGGGTCCTTGTGGGACCCCTGAGCAAACCTAGGGGTCAGGGTGTTTCTACCCTGCCTCTTTTTGCGCACTTGTTTCTGTCCCTCGGTTCTACCGAGGATAAATGGCTGCCAACACTTTGATTTGGAGTGTTGACAGCCAATTAGCATGCAGCTCGTGATCGGGAGGTACGCTGATCCGACGCGCCCATAGATATATATGTGATTTTAATTGTGAATTTCTCAGGAACTACTGAACGGATTTACACCATTTTAGCAAAGGCACCAGTCTGAACCAGGGCTAGCTCTTTGCCAAATTTGGGGTAATTCCGTTCAGCAGTTCGGGCTGTAGCTGCGACTAAAGGTTCCTATGGAAAAATGAATGGGAAACGCGTTTGGGACCCCCTTTCTCGGCCCCCGCTGACGTATCACCCGAGACTTTCAGGGTAGGAGCGGACCGGAGCGCCCCAACAAGTTGGAAGCTTGCGAAGATTCGTCAAGCGGCGCCAACGTTATTGCAAATAGAATGTCGCGGATTTCCTATGGATAATAGGTCCTAACTATAACTATCTACTGGCGACCGCCAGTAGAAAATATATATATATATATATATATATATATATATATATATATATATATATATATATATATATATATATAATCTACTGGCGGTCGCCAGTAGATAGTTATAGTTACAACCTATTATCCATAGGAAATCCGCGACATTCTATTTGAAATAACTCTCTTGCCGGTTGACGTATCTTCGCAAAATTTTCAAACTTTGTGGGGCGCTCCGGTCCGCTCCTACCCTGAAAGTCTCGGGGGATTCGTCAAGCGGGGGCCGAGAAAAAGGGGGTCCCAAAACGCGTTTTCCCATGCAATTTTCCATAGGAAACTTTAGACACGGCTACAGCCTGAACTGCTGAACGGAATTACACCAAATTTGGCAAAGAGGTAGTTCTTGGTTCAGAAAGAACCCTTTTGTTAAATGGTGTAAATCCGTTCAGTAGTTGCTGAGAAAATCAAAAGTAAAAGTACATATATATCTATGGCCGCGTCGGATTCGCGCACCCTCCCGATCACGAGCTGCATGCTAATTGGCTGTCAACACTCCAAATCAGGAAGTGTTGGCAGCCATTTTGTCCCTCGGTAGAACTGAGGGACAGAAACAAGTGCGCAAAGCGCACAAAGGGGGCAGGGTAGAAACACCCTGACCCCTAGGTCTGCTCAGGGGTCCCACAAGGACCCCCTGGGCAAAAAGATGTTTTTAAATCGGCAGGATGCGCTCAGGGTGCGCGAATCCTGCCGGAAAAAAAAAAAAATCAAAGCGCGGTCTACCGCGCTCGATAGCTAACTGGCCCCCGGGTGGGCCAAGTCCCGGGGGCATGCTGGGGGGTTAATGTTATGTGTGGGGGCCTCTAGGGCCCCCAAGCCCCGGGGACCACCACCCCTGGGGCTTTATGTATAATGGTGCGGGAGGGCTCTGAGCCCTCCCGCAGCCCCGGGGACCGCCACCTCCCCGGGGCTTCTTTTTTTATTTTTGAAAAACCTGTGTGGGGGGCTCCAGCCCTCACACGCCCCGGGACCACCACCTCCCGGGGCACTAAGAAAAATTACAATGGGGGTCCGTTTTGGACCCCAAGCCCCGGGGACCACCACCTCCCCGGGGCTTTCAAAATGTAAGGAGGGAGGCCGCGCGGCCCCCTCCTGGAGCCTGTGGTGGCCCTGGGGACCGCCACCCCCAGGGCCGGCTCCTGCAGTGTCCCGGGTGCCTACCCCGGGACACTGCTGTTTGCAATGACAGGACGGGAGCCTCGCGGCTCCCGTCCTGTCATTGCAAACTGCTTTGGATATTGGAAGAGAGAGCAGGAAACCTGCTCTCTCTTCCAATATCCAAAGCGGATTGCTTTTCCACATGGGGAGCAGCATGTTAGCTGCTCCCCATGTGTAAAAGCAATGCCGGCTCCCGTAGGACACGGGGAGCCGGCGGGACTGTGGGGGGTTTGGGGACCCCCCCACAGTCCCCAACGAGAGGCCAGGCCCCGGGGGATGGGGTCCCCGGGGCCATAAGTGGCCACGGAGGGGGGCCACGCAGCCCCCCTCCCCAAAGGTAAAAAAAAGTGCAAGGCCAGCCCCGGGGGATGGGGTCCCCGGGGCCAATACAGGCCCAGGGAAGGGGGCCACGCGGCCCCCTTCCCGTTTTTATTTTTTTATTTTAATTTTTAAAGAGGGTAAGGCCCTGGGGGATGGGGTCCCCAGGGCCTAAAAATAGGAAAAAGGAAGGGGGCCACACAGCCCCCTTCAGGGAAAAAAAAAAAAACGATCGGGCCCGCAGGCCCCGCCCCTTCCTTCACCACTCTGCAAACGCGCCCTGGCGCGTTTTGCAGAGGGGAACGACCCCTTGAATACTGGGGGTCCCTGGGGCCAACTATCCCACCAGGAACCTCCAGTATGCGCCAGGGGCTGCCTTGCAGATAGGTGTACAGAGGCCACGCCCCTTTTACACCTCTCTGCAACGCAGCTCTGTGGCGCTTTTGGAGGTATATGGTGGGCTAGTTGCACCCCAGGGACCCTCAGGATTCAAGGGGAGTTAATCCCCGACTTAAAACGCGCCACGGCGCGCGTTTGCACAGTGGTGAAGGGAGGGGCGGGGCTTCAGGTGACATGTGTGCAAACAGGCCCCGTGGCGCGTTTTAAGATGGGGAATTAAATCCCCTTCAATCCTGAGGGTCTCTGGGGCCAACTAGCCCAACAGGTACGTCCAGAAAGCGCCACAGAGCTGCGTTGCAGAGAGGTGTAAAAGGGGTGTGGCCTCTGTACATGTCTCTGCAACGCAGCCCCTGGCGCATACTGGAGGTTCCTGGTGGGCTAGTTGGCCCGTAGGGACCCTCATGATTCAAGGGGACTTAATCCCCCAACTTAAAACGCGCCACGGGGCGCGTTTGCACAGATGTCACCTCAGGCCCCGCCCCCTCCCTTCACCATTGTGCAAATATTCCTCTAAAATCAGCCGAAATACGAATTCCGATTTACTCACCTGTTATCAGGAGAGACCTCAGTGCTGTATCTTTCAGCCCAGTACTGGTCCTGAAAAGTAATTTTAACCGTACTTACCAGTAACTTGAATTTCCTTCCATAGGCTAACATTGACTGGTTTCACTTGGAAATTCTTCTAAGTGTGGAGTTTTGGAACTTTAAAATATTCCTCTAAAATCAGCCGAAATACGAATTCCGATTTACTCACCTGTTATCAGGAGAGACCTCAGTGCTGTATCTTTCAGCCCAGTACTGGTCCTGAAAAGTAATTTTAACCGTACTTACCAGTAACTTGAATTTCCTTCCATAGGCTAACATTGACTGGTTTCACTTGGAAATTCTTCTAAGTGTGGAGTTTTGGAACTTTAAAATATTCCTCTAAAATCAGCCGAAATACGAATTCCGATTTACTCACCTGTTATCAGGAGAGACCTCAGTGCTGTATCTTTCAGCCCAGTACTGGTCCTGAAAAGTAATTTTAACCGTACTTACCAGTAACTTGAATTTCCTTCCATAGGATATAATTGCCTGCTTTTTGCTGAAAAAGTTTCTAAGTGTTGATTTTTGAAACATACAAATATTCCTCTAAAATCAGCCGAAATACGAATTTCGATTTACTCACCTGTTATCAGGAGAGACCTCAGTGCTGCATCTTTCAGCCCAGTACTGGTCCTGAAAAGTAATTTTAACCGTACTTACCAGTAACTTATATTTTCTTCCATAGGAATCCATTGTCTGGTTTTCAGCAGAAAAGTTTCAAAGTGTCGATTTTCACAAACTACAAATATTCCTTAAAAATCGCCTGTATGACTTAAACGCATTCTTTCAACTGTTTACAGGAGATGCACCAGTGCTGGATCCAGGATCCAACACTGAGTAAGAAAAAGTAACGATAACACTACTTACCTGCTAAGTGAATTTCCTTCCATAGGATAACATTGGTGATTCTATGAGAAAAAGTTTCTAAGTGTCAACTTTTAAAATACAATAATATTCCTTAAAAATCACGACTGTAACCAAAACGATTTTACTCAACTGTTTACAGGAGATGTACCAGGACTGAATCTAGGATCCAGTCCTGTGGTTAGAAAAGTAATCCATAAAGTAACTAATTGCATTTAACTAGAAATTCACATTGAGCTGAATGTTGCATTGTGTTTGAAAATGTGGTGCCCATTGCAACAACTGTAACTACTGTACTTAAAAGTCTATTGCCTATGTGCAAAGCATTTAAACTAAAGTAATTCATTCTGAGAAAGTATTTTTTGTAATGTAATGTATAATGTAATTACAATGTAATTTAAAAAATAAAATATGTAAAAAAAATAATCTAAAAATGTAATAAATCAGTATGAAAAAAATTAATATAACAATTAATACATTTAAAAATTGTCATTTACAAAACCTTTGAAATTCACTGAAAAAACCGTAGGTTTCAGACATGTTATAGTTAGGAATTAGAATTTAAAAACCTTTGAAATTCACTGAAAAACCATAGGTTTTAGGGACAGTTATAGTTAGTTGGACATTGCACTCGTACAAAACCCTTGAAATTCCCCCGTTATGGTTAGTTCAGCTAACTATAACTCGCGCCCCCGCAATGCACTGCTGATGACGTCACATATTACATCACTCATGACATGGTCAGTGACATCACTGATGACATCACTGATGACATCTCAAATGACATCACTGATGACATCATCCACGTGATAATCTGATGCACCTCCTCACACCCTAATATAACCTTTGATACACCCAATCTAAATTACAGACTGCCATTCGCAAAACCATAGACACTCCAACACCAATAACTACATACCCACTCACTGATTCTTAGGTTTACACACACACATCCACTCACTCACCCGTACAGTCACTCATACTTATGGTCACTCAGTACAGGACAATCATATGCACTCTTACTCCTATATAGACACTCAAACACCGCCACTCATCCATAGAGGTACTCACACATCTAGTCAGTCATGCAAATAATTAAACACACTGCCATTTACTCACCTATACAGTTATACACACACCAGCTCACTTAATCATACAAATACTAGCACATTGTTACGCTCTTATACAATCACTGATACAAGCACACACTCATCCATACAGCCACTATCACAATCACTCACTCTCGCTTATAGCTATTTATATACTCCAATACACATATATACTGCCTTTCACATATGTAGTTACTCACACATGTACCACTGGGACATACATTCACTCACTAACACACTCTTACACACACTTACCCACCCATACAGTCTATCACAGATGCACTCTTGAAACCATCCACCCAGTGAATCACCCACTCACACATCTATGCACAGTCGCACACACCAACACTCAGGCACCCATACAGATACTCAGACAACAAATCAATAACTCTTATAGACACTCATGTATCTATTCACAAACCCATGCAGCCACTTACACAGCAACAGACAGATACAGACATTAACCCAGTTTAGTCACTAACCCATGCATTCAGTAAGATACGTTTAATCACTCACTTATAGAATTAGTCACGCACCTACTAAATCATCCATACACACACTTATACACCCACTCATTCTTCAATACGCCTTTCCCTATATATATTAAAAATATTTAAACTTTACAGAAACACAGTCACTGGATGATGTCATCAGTGATGTCATCAGTGATGTCACTGACCATGTCATGAGTGATGTAATATGTGACATCATCAGCAGTGCATTGCGGGCGCGAGTTATAGTTAGCTGAACTAACTATAACGGGGGAATTTCACGGGTTTTGTACGAGTGCAATGTCCAACTAACTATAACTGTCCCTAAAACCTATGGTTTTTTCAGTGAATATATATATGGATATATATATATATATATATAGAGCTACATATATGGTTTGTCACATATATGTAATGTGTTTCCGGGGGGCCCGCGCATGGGCGGGAATATTCATGTGCTTATGACTTTGATGAGGATCCCCTGGAAGAGAAACCTGTAATTCAACCAACTGCATTTGAACCTGCATTCAACTGTAAAACACTGCATAAGATTTTGCAAAGCATTTATTTCTCTTACCTATACCAGGCTTGCTTAGTTCTAGAAAATAAATATACCTAAAAAATATTTTTATACAAATTGGTCTGAGTTCAGTCTTTGAGTGTGTGACATCATTTGCTGCCTGAGTGTGTACAACAAATGCTTAACACTACCCTCTGATAAAGCCTTACTGCTCGCCCACACTACCACAAATAGTGTGTAAGGTGCTATCTACTTTAACCTCTGCCTACCTTTGGGGTTCCACTGTACTCTGTGCACACCATACCTCATTTTGGTATAGTATACACAGAGCCAGCTTCCTACATCATGTCTCAGTTTTAGTGGCCAGATTTAATTTTCAAGACCTGCGATTTATCACTGTGACAGCCTGCTTTGTAGAAGGCTTGCCAATGATGTTTGCTTACCAATTATACTTGCTTGCCAATGATACTTCAGGATCCATTTGAGTTAATGGCCTCCTGTAATTTAAACTTTATTACAGCTGGATGTCCCTGCTGCTGAAATGAGATATAGGGTCTGTGATACAGGAGAGCCATGTAATACCTCCCTCGGGCAGATGGGAAGGCTATGTTCTCTCCCCGTAGTAGTGTTTGCATTTGACAAGGCTCGGATGTCAGGTCAGTTTTCTTTCCTTTAACCACACTATTAGTGGACAGGAAGTGCTTTCATCGGATGTCTGTTGAGCGCTGAGCTTTTCCACTGAACATGAACAGAGCAGGTGGCTGCCTCGTCACCAATGATGTTCAAGCGATTTGAGCAAACAGTTATTACTGCAGTCCATAGTACACAAAGAATTTTGCACAAGGGCAAAAAATGGAGCATACTGAATTTGCTCTGATTTGCAGTGTTTGCGTAACAAGAAACGGATAAAAACATTTTCGCAACTTTTAAAATGTGAAAGATGAAAGTAAATTTGAGATAAATCCGTTTCCTTATAATCAGTTTGCTTTGTTATTTTGGGTTCAGTTTTTATTTGTTAAAAACTTTAATACACGTATAAAATAATTTATGAACATAGGATGCATCTTGAAATTGTTTTGTTCTCCTTTTTACCCTGGTGCATCCCTGGATACAATATTGGCACAAGCAACCACTTTGCTCCATTCCCTTCAAAGCAAACAGCAACAAGCATTGGCATAGCCAATAGGTCTCGCCTTTGGGGCCTTATAAGTGTTTAGCCAGAGCTATTGACTTTGCCAATGTCTTCAAGCTGTGCTGTAGAGAAGTGTGGCTGCTGTGCGGCATGCTGAAAAGTTATAATAAAAAAGTGTCAGAAGCATTTTTGTTACTTTATATATGACCAAGAAGGCATTATGTAAAACTGAACGACCATATTAAAAAAGTATTTACAATAAAAAATTTCCTCAGTTTTCTTTTGTTCTTGCAATGCTGGCAACTTGTTTCTGCCTATTGCAATGGTTGTTTGTTAAAGCTTTTTTTTTTTTTGAGGGGGCATAAACAATCGGAGGGTGAAGGTTGGGAACTAGTACCTGTATTATAACACTAGCAGCGGCCAGACGCTAGGGGAGAATCAACAGATGCCAGATTCCGAGAGCAGGCTGAGGTGGTGCTGAGTGATGCTGAGGTGGTAGTGGTGGTGGTGGTGGTGGTGACTGTTGCGGAGACGATGTGGAGGTGATGCTGAATGATACTCAGGTGTTGCTGAGTGATATTGTCTTGGCGCTGAGCGATGCTGTGGCGGCGCCGAGCGATGCTGTGGCGGCGCCGAGCGATGCTGTGGCGGCGCCGAGCGATGCTGTGGCGGCGCCGAGCGATGCTGTGGCGGCGCCGAGCGATGCTGTGGCGGCGCCGAGCGATGCTGTGGCGGCGCCGAGCGATGCTGTGGCGGCGCCCGAGCGATGCTGTGGCGGCGCCGAGCGATGCTGTGGCGGCGCCGAGCGATGCTGTGGCGGCGCCGAGCGATGCTGTGGCGGCGCCGAGCGATGCTGTGGCGGCGCCCGAGCGATGCTGTGGCGGCGCCGAGCGATGCTGTGGCGGCGCCGAGCGATGCTGTGGCGGCGCCGAGCGATGCTGTGGCGGCGCCGAGCGATGCTGTGGCGGCGCCGAGCGATGCTGTGGCGGCGCCGAGCGATGCTGTGGCGGCGCCGAGCGATGCTGTGGCGGCCCCGAGCGATGCTGTGGCGGCCCCGAGCGATGCTGTGGCGGCCCCGAGCGATGCTGTGGCGGCCCCGAGCGATGCTGTGGCGGCCCCGAGCGATGCTGTGGCGGCCCCGAGCGATGCTGTGGCGGCCCCGAGCGATGCTGTGGCGGCCCCGAGCGATGCTGTGGCGGCCCGAGCGATGCTGTGGCGGCCCCGAGCGATGCTGTGGCGGCCCCGAGCGATGCTGTGGCGGCCCCGAGCGATGCTGTGGCGGCCCCGAGCGATGCTGTGGCGGCCCGAGCGATGCTGTGGCGGCCCCGAGCGATGCTGTGGCGGCCCCGAGCGATGCTGTGGCGGCCCGAGCGATGCTGTGGCGGCCCCGAGCGATGCTGTGGCGGCCCGAGCGATG
Source organism: Calotriton arnoldi (assembly GCA_963921515.1). NCBI lineage: Eukaryota > Metazoa > Chordata > Amphibia > Caudata > Salamandridae > Calotriton > Calotriton arnoldi. The sequence continues at coordinate 1,780,759 of CAWUFW010001541.1, read as the reverse complement.
CTGTGGCGGCCCGAGCGATGCTGTGGCGGCCCCGAGCGATGCTGTGGCGGCCCCGAGCGATGCTGTGGCGGCCCCGAGCGATGCTGTGGCGGCCCCGAGCGATGCTGTGGCGGCCCGAGCGATGCTGTGGCGGCCCCGAGCGATGCTGTGGCGGCCCCGAGCGATGCTGTGGCGGCCCCGAGCGATGCTGTGGCGGTCCCGAGCGATGCTGTGGCGGCCCGAGCGATGCTGTGGCGGCCCCGAGCGATGCTGTGGCGGCCCCGAGCGATGCTGTGGCGGCCCCGAGCGATGCTGTGGCGGCCCCGAGCGATGCTGTGGCGGCCCCGAGCGATGCTGTGGCGGCCCCGAGCGATGCTGTGGCGGTCCCGAGCGATGCTGTGGCGGCCCCGAGCGATGCTGTGGCGGCCCGAGCGATGCTGTGGCGGCCCCGAGCGATGCTGTGGCGGCCCCGAGCGATGCTGTGGCGGCCCGAGCGATGCTGTGGCGGCCCGAGCGATGCTGTGGCGGCCCGAGCGATGCTGTGGCGGCCCCGAGCGATGCTGTGGCGGCCCGAGCGATGCTGTGGCGGCCCCGAGCGATGCTGTGGCGGCCCGAGCGATGCTGTGGCGGCCCCGAGCGATGCTGTGGCGGCCCCGAGCGATGCTGTGGCGGCCCGAGCGATGCTGTGGCGGCCCGAGCGATGCTGTGGCGGCCCCGAGCGATGCTGTGGCGGCCCCGAGCGATGCTGTGGCGGCCCCGAGCGATGCTGTGGCGGCCCGAGCGATGCTGTGGCGGCCCCGAGCGATGCTGTGGCGGCCCCGAGCGATGCTGTGGCGGCCCCGAGCGATGCTGTGGCGGCCCCGAGCGATGCTGGTGGCGGCGCCGAGCGATGCTGTGGCGGCGCCGAGCGATGCTGTGGCGGCGCCGAGCGATGCTGTGGCGGCCCCGAGCGATGCTGTGGCGGCCCCGAGCGATGCTGTGGCGGCCCCGAGCGATGCTGTGGCGGCCCCGAGCGATGCTGTGGCGGCCCCGAGCGATGCTGTGGCGGCCCGAGCGATGCTGTGGCGGCGCCGAGCGATGCTGTGGCGGCGCCGAGCGATGCTGTGGCGGCGCCGAGCGATGCTGTGGCGGCGCCGAGCGATGCTGTGGCGGCGCCGAGCGATGATGTGGTGGTGCTGAGCGATGCTGTGGTGTTGCCGAGTGAGAGATAGAGTGAAGATATAATGCCCAATTAGAGAGGGTGGTGAGAGAGAAAGAGAGAGAAAGGATGTACATAGAATAAAGAGTGGAGCGGAATAGACAGAGAAAGAAGGGGAGAGAGAGTGAATGAAGGAGTTTGAAAGAGAAACAGATAAAGGGGTGAGAGAGAATGAAAGGCTAAAAAAGATAGAGAGGGGAGAGTTAATTAAGTAGAGAGAGAATTAGAGAGGGGAGAGAGAGAGAGAAGGAGAGAGACAATAAGAGTGGGGGTGTGGAGTTTAAATAGAGTGAAGAAGTGACGCGGAAAAAGTAACCTTAAATATAGCTTTGTGCGAATAAATATTAAAAAAAAACAGTGAGAGACAAAAATACTGGTAATTAGGCTGTGACTCCCAATATAAAACAAATAGCGATATAAGGTGAAATCAACCCACCGAAGCAATATTTCTAACTAGACAAAAAAAAGCTTGCATTTCAATGCTAATCGCTGTTGTTTTTCATGTGACTGTAGTCCAGGGCCCTCAGTTGGTTATGTGAGCTGCTGCTGCGATTGAAACATCAGAGTCCAGAGAGTTAATGAGCCATGACGAGGAAATGAGGAAGAGATAGGAAACCCAGATGGCAGCTGCGCATGCACGCCATAGTGAACTCAAGCTGGTCGCCAGCCGAAAGCCAGTGTTTGCACTTCCAAAACCCGCTTACTAAAACTCTCGGCCAGACCAGCGCAAGCGCTGGTGCAGGCAGAGACCTAAAAACTGTTCAAAAGCCCTCTATCCTGTAGGAGTGCTAATGCCTGTCTCGTGGTCGTGTAGCGCCGGGACACTCTGTGGAGTAGCCATGCGCTCTATAAGTACCTATTTACATTACATTACAAGAGCATTTGATCCATTTTAGCACGAATGCAGGCCCACCACACATTAACACAGTAAAATGCATCAGTGCAGTGCATTAAATTTTTCTGGTGATCTATATAATCTGCAGCTGATTAGTATTAATCACGTCAGGGTCGCCACAATATATATTTCTGGGTCGATAAATTGATCGACACAGTGGCTTGTGGTCTGTTAGACCTGGCATCTTTTAGCGTGTCCCTGTCTTTTTGCTTTCTGACCTCCCGGTTCTGACTCCGTTTTTGCTGGTTTAGTGTGTCTGCGCACTTTCTCACTGCTGTTCAGTGTTAAAGTGCAAGTGCTCCTGTTGTAAATTGTTATTATGGATTGGTGTTTCCATGATTGGCATATTTGATTTACTGGTGAGCCCATAGCTAAGTGCACTGCGTGTGCAGAACCTGTAAATCAAATGCTACTAGTGGGCCTGCAGCACCGATTGTGCCACCCACATGAGTAGCCCTGAAAAGGTCTCAGACCTGCCACTGCAGGGTCTGCGCGCAGTTTGTAACTGACATGTCGACCTGGCAAGTGCACCCACTTGCCAGGCCCTAATCTTCTCTTTTTTTACATACAAGTCACCCCTAAGGTAGGCCCAGGGTACCCCTGTGGGGAGGTGTGAGAAAGTGCCCTCTTTCTGCATGGTATGCCCCCACTTTTTTCTGAATTGCTGATGTTCTTTGACTGAGTGTGCCCTGGGCTCCTGCTAAACAGGTGCCCAGGGCCTATGTTCCTTCCCTAAAACTGCATTGAAGAAGCCTAAACGCAATTGGCATCTCTGGCCACATGTCAGCCCCTGGTAAATGGTACCATAGGTACCCAGGGCACTGTGACCAGAGAAGGCCTCTAAGGGCTGCAGCACTTATTGTGCCACCCTTAGAGGCCCTGTACCTTGACACTCACACACTGCCTTTGCAGGCTGCGTATCTTGGTGCAGAACAAAGTGAAGAGTCGGCATGGCACACATCCCTGTGTGCCATGCCCACAAACCACTGCCCTGGCATACCTCAGTCACCCCTCTAGCTGGGTGCCCTATGCCAGTGGTGAGGGTACAGGTGCATGAGCCCTGTACCCCTACAGTGCCCAAGTCCATTCTTGGGCATTGTAAGTGCAGTGCTGCCATTAAGAGTATATGGTGCTGGGAGTTTGTCATTACGAACTCCACAGCACCATGATGGCTACACTGAAGACTGGGAAGTTTGGTATCAAACTTCTCAGCACATTAAACCCACACTGATGCCAGTGTGGGATTTAATGTAAAATGCACAACTGAGGGCATCTTAGAGATGCCCCTGAAACTCGACCAACTTCTAGTGACCTGACTGAGTGGCTGCTTAGGCTGCCACCAACAGACATGTTTCTGGACCCTGGGTCGAGAGCCTGCTGCTCTCGGGGCCTGAAACAATGCACATCCTGGGATGAGGTGCCAAGCCTCCTCCCCCAGGATGGGCAGGGTTCACGAAGGAGAAGCTTCAAAGGCATGCCGCCTTTGTGAGCCTCTCCAGACCATTTGCTGCTTTCAGCAACTGGTCCCCACTGGTTCTACCCCCCACTTTGGGTGGGAGAGCCGGCGGGTAAAACAAGTGAGGAAGGGAGGTGTGCCCACCTCTGCCAACTCCACCCCTCAGGTGGGAGAGGCGAGGTGAAGCACAACCTCGAGTCCTCGCCATCTTGAGGATGTGGGGCCCAGCCAACCAGGGACAGGCTCCTGCCCCCCTTCCACTGGAGAGTGGCAGAATAGGGGGGTGTACCCACCCCCGGGAAGGGACCCATTGGTCCCTGCCGTTTACCTACCTGTAACGCCCCTAAATTTAGTATTTAGGGGGCACCCTGAACCTTGCTTCCTCAGATCCAGACAAGAAACAAGAAGGACGAAGAGCCGTGCAGAGCTAACAAGAGGACGACGCCCACTGACTTGGCCCCAGCCCTTCAGGCCTGTCGCCCCTCGAACCTGCTCCTGCGAAATCCCGGTGTGTCCTGCAGCCAGCAACCTCAAAAACCCCAGAGGACCTGCCTGCCTTCACTTCCAAGCCTGCTTCTCCCGTGAACACCGGACTTGTTCAAACTGCAGCTTCTGGCTCCGGCCGGATACCGCGAAGCCAGCCCACTCTGCACCCGCCAAACCCGGCCCGAGCTCGAGTGGAAAAACACCACGAGGAGGTCACCCCGGCGATCCTGACCCGAGATCCGGCGACTCCTGACCTGCCTCAAGCCTCCAGTCGACGCCTGCAGCCTCAATCCAGAAGATCCCCTCTACCGCGACCAGAGCGGGTAAGACTTTCCGACGTCCCAAGGAACCCCTGCACCCACCGCCCCATGGCCTTGTGTGCCCAAACCAACGGTGCCTAACCAACCCAAGACATCCCAACTTACCCCTCGAAGTGGTGGTCGCACCCAGAAGATCCTCGTCCCCGAGCCTGCAGTGTTTCTTCTAACCGGAGGTGCTCCATTGAAAACAAGAGGGCACCCAACCTCAAAACAGCACCCTGCACCCGGCCGCCCTAGTGCCGCTGAGAGTGCACCTTTGGTGCTAAATTGGTTCCCTATTTGCCCTGACCTAAACCCTAGGAGCTTTGCTCCCACAACCCAGTGGCCTGCTTGCCAGCAGCCACCAACCGGAGACCCCCTATCCTGCATAGGGTAACATTGGGCCTCAACACTCTGCACCCGGCCACCCTAGTGCCGCTGAGGGTGAAACAAAAGTGCATCACTGACCCTGGGGGACCCCGGAGTCTAACCCCAGAACCTTAACTCCCACAGTCTATTACTTACCCACAAACCGATAACCTGTTTTTCCTCCATAGGATAACATTGACACTTTTTCTCCAAAAAGTTTCTAAGTGTGGAGTTTTGAAATCTGAAAATATTTATAAAAAAAATAAATAAAAAAAATTAAAAAAATAAAAATCGCACCTAGTTGTAGTGCTTGTAGTAATTCGAATCGTAGTCAGAATTTGGACATAGCCTCTAGGTGTCGCTCCAGTCACACATTTAACTAGTGATCATCCTGGTGCATACTTTTTGTGAGAAATCAAACCATTCTGCAATGAACAGATGGAGTGGAGATTTCTTACAGTAACACGAAGATAAAACTGCTCGACATACCACAGGGCAGATATCCACAGGACAGGCGCACCTTGAACGGGGTGAGGAGCTGAAAGCTTAGTCACCTACATATGAGGATTAGTAGTTCACACTAATCCGTAGGATCTGCGCGTTTGTGGACAACAAACTTTGGGCGAGGAGCCTAGACGGATTCCATACACCCCGCAGTATATGTTGGCCTAGAGACCAGCTAGCTCACAGTGCCACCATAAGCCCCCCCCCAACCCAATCAGGGAGCAAATTGTTTCTGGCAACCACTGAACATGACAACCCTTAAGCATCAGGGATCGTGGTAACAGATCTAGAACCCTTTCGCTCAGTCGCTCGTGCACTCCTTGTTCTCAGAGAAGTATACAGAGAATACACAACGGGACGTTTTAATTGTATTTATGCGCGCATTGAGCGCACACGCTTCGGCAACACGGGAGCACTTTGTTACATCGAGCCTGGAATACCCCAGGCAGTCAATACAACTGCCATCACTGTGCATAGATTAGTACAGCCTTTCCATAGTCAACACAATCGGGGGTTATCAGCTCCTAAGGCAAACCACAGTTATTCACTTGTAGTCTCATGTACTGTCAAATTGAGAATGATACCAGAAGACAACAATACCTTCAGACCTCCTACGCTAGGAACACCCCTTGCAGGAGGTCTGACCACTGAAGCTCACCAGCAGATCAGCCCTGACGAAGTTGTAGGGATACCCTCCCAAAGACGAGGAAACACGTGTTGGCTAAAGGAAGGTCGTTTGAAGAAAATAAGACATGGCAATAGAAGAAAAGAAATCTCTTCTGTTTATTATATTCTCTGGTTAAAAACTGTTGATTTATTTGAATAGTGTGTGCTTCATGACATTAGACATTGCTCTTCAATCTTAGGATTGTACCAAGAGGTGTAGGGTGTATCGTTGCACTATTGAATGCACCACGGGCGAAAACCCTGCTCTTAAATATGTATATGGGATAATTGTATGAGCACCTAAAAAAAACCTCACGAACACCTGATTCGGATGATCTTGGTATCTAGATTTATAAAAAAGTACGTTATATTTATAAATTGGTGTCGAATTTCTTTACTGAGTGTGTCTCACTTGCTGCCTTTGTATAGCAATAAATGCTTAGAACTACCCTCTGATATGCCAAACTGCTCGCACACACCACCACAAAAGAGAGCATTTGGGGTGTCATTTGTGCCTCGGTAATTCCCTTGAGGTTTGCCTGGACTTTACATGGTGTACCTCTTTTTGGTCCATAGCGAGGGTGGAACATCCTGGCAGGAACTTAGCTTGTATGCTGTACTCTTCAAGGGCCCCAAATGATGTTGAGGTCATAAGGGATGCTGAGGGGAGGTGGGAGTATTACACACCCCAACACATCTTGTCCGACTTTAGGGACTACGATGCAGATTTCTACTCTTCTCATTTGATGCCCACACGGTCATGGACGGCATGATGTTTCGACAGGGCTACATTGCCCTGGCTTAACAATCTGGCTAGAGAGGCACTTATGTCACCGATAACTGCAGGAGAGATTGAGGTGGTGGTTGAATCGATGCCCGTGGGGAAGGTAATGGAGGCGGATGGCCTGACAGACTTCTACAAAACGTACATAGAGGCTCTAGCTACCATTTACTGGAAATGTACGAGATGGCACACTGTGCTTAAGAACATCACCCTATTGTTTGGAAGATAGGGAAAAATCACCCTCTTAGAACCTGATAAGACAAGCACCTCGTGTGTGACCTTTAGGTCCCCAGCACTAATTGATATCAATAACAAAATTCGCACCACATTTATAGCCAATTGGCTTATTCCATATATGCTGTGAATTGTGTGATCAGGTCAAGCTTGGTTAATTCCCGGAAGGTTGACGGCATACAACTTGCATTTCTTCTTTGTGTCAGTGGACCTGCACCATGCAGACATCGAGGCCGCTCCATTTTTGGATGTGGACGTGGAGAAGGCATTCTATTGCATGTTTGCTGCTCAAAGTAGGATGGGAATAGAAGACAGCTTGCTGTCATGGTGGTACCCAGGGTAGCAGAATTCTGGAGAAAGGGAATCATATACTGCACTTGACATAGAACAGACTGGAACCCTCCCCTCCCCACTGTTTGCATTGTTGAGATTTGTCAGGAACGTCCCAGTCTTGGTTAGGTGCTAGATACTTTTGGCACTCCCATTAGCTTAGCGAAGAGTGGGCATGTGCTGGGGAAGGGGCTCACCCCAGGAGCGCCAGGATGGTTTAAACACTTCATCTTCAGCAATGATTCACTGGACACCTATGCCATCATTGCATCGGGCTCTTAGACACTAGATAATGTTGTAATCTGTCTGCATCTTAGAAGAATATAACTTTATACTGGGTTCCTTTGTGAGAAATGCTTGTGTTTTCATGCCCTTTTTGATTATTTTATTATGCACTTGCAAAGAGGCTGTGCCACACACAATGCATCAATGCTTTGAATAATCTAATAAATATAGTTAAAACAATATAGAAATTTCAAAAAAATAAATGCAGTTTTGTGCTGAAATATCATCACATGGACATACAGGAGCATGCATCTTAGGTTTTCCAATTATGAAGAAACTTTGCCATTCAGCTATAGGTCATTCTAAACTGTGCAAGTTGCATTCTGTCATAGCACTGATAACACAAAAACAAACCTTTTTTTATATATCATCTTGCCATGGTTGCCGGTATGTAGGTAGTTTTAACTTCCACACAGTACACTCTGAGGAAGATGGCATATCACACAGGTGAGTATGCTCAACATTGTTTGACATTAAACTGCATCCATCAATCAGCAAACAAAAGAAACGAAAAACATTTCCTTAATAACATGAGGTCCACACGATGAATGTGTTCATACTTCTTTGAGCCAAGATCATTCGGGCAGCACCATGGAATAAGTTCAATGTAGCTTTGTTGGATGGAGGATGACTAGCGAGGCGGGTGTCAGCACCATTCATATGTGAGTGCACCATAGGTTGGATGGTAGTATAGAAATTGGAAAGAAGCAGGAATGAACTAAAGTTTCATAGCAGGCCTTTATATAAGTAACCTATCATGGATCTGTAATTCAATATTCTTGGAAATGAAAGATTTGCCTTCATCTTAAGACCCTTCTTATCAGGATGCAAAAACAGTAAGACACCTCATTATATGTAGCTGTCAACATCTTTAATCTGACTTAAGAGCTCTGCACATCTGTTACTTCCTATTTTTTTCAGTTGGAAATATTTGCCCTAATATTGGCAGTAAAACAGGACAGCAGGTTGTCTATGTGGTCTGACTGCCACACTTACCATTCTATAACACTGTCATTTGTATTTTTTCAAAGTAAAATTAATTTCACCAAATAAACATTTAAACATACCAGCTACTAGAGTCCTTAAAAGCACATACTCCATTGTATTCTGGGAACACAACATTGCTGATTCCAGTATATTCAAGGCAGGAGGGTTTAAACATTCCAAGAGCTCTGGGTTATCCTCGGTCACCGTCTGTAAACAGTACGCTGTAAATGAAGAGACAGTCAGTGTGAAAATTCCAGGGTACACAATGTATGAACACCTGCCGAACAAGTTACTTACCTCCTGTAATGCTTTATCTGGTAGAGACAATATCTAGCCGCAGAATCCTTACCTTCGAATTTCCCAGGCGCCAGACTGCATCCGGAAGATTTTTCTTCGAGCAACACCCCTGCGCAACAGTAGGTGGCATTGGTCGGGCCCGCGTTGCGTCGTTCGCGTCACCTATATAGGTGTCACCTCGGAGCACGGACGTCACTTTTCACGGCTTTCCACACCAGAAGGGCAGAGCCATGAAGTGTACTGCCACTGGTGTATTTGAAAACTAGGGCCCTAAAAAAGGGATCAGCCCTGACCCTAGAAACCTGTCCACAGTGTGGGGAGGATGTGCGAGTCGGTAAGGAATCTGCAGCTAGATATTGTCTCTACCAGATAAGGCGTTACCGAAAGTAAGTAACTTGTTCATCTGAGAGACATCTAGCCGCAGATTCCTTACCTTTGAATAGATACTCAAGCAATACCATGACCGGAGGAGGGACTGCGGACAAATTTCAAACTAAAAAGTCCTGCAGGACCGAACAGGCAAAATGGCCATCCCTGCGGATCCGACTGTCCAGGCAGTAATGCTTGGTAAACATGTAAAGGGATGCCCACGTTGCTGCCTGACAGATATGCAGGACTGGGACTCCACATGCTAACGCAGTGGTAGCAGCTTTAGCTCTGTTGGAATGAGCTCTTAAGCCTCCAGGATTCTGCTTCTTTACCAGAGCGTAGCAAATCTTGATGCAGAGAATGACCCATCGTGAGAAGGTCCTTTTCTGCACCCCCTGACCTTTCTTCGCACCAACATACCCCACGAAGAGTTGGCCATCCACCCGGAACTCTTTTGTGCGGTCAAGGTAGAACAACAGCGCTCTTTTTGGATCCAGATGGTGGAGTCGCTCCTCTTCTTTAAAGGGATGCGGAGGAGCATTGAAAGTGGGCAAGGTGACAGATTGTCCCACATGGAATGGCGTTACCACTTTCAGGAGGAAAGAGACCCTAGTGTGCAGCTTCAACTTGTCAGAGAAGATAGTCAAGAAAAGAGACTTGGACGTTAAAACCTGCAGCTCACTCACCCTCCTGGCAGATGTAATTTCCACTAAAAAGGATGTTTTGATGGTGAGCAGCTGGAGAGGACAATTATGCAGGGGCTCGAAAGGAGCGCACATCAGGAAAGTGAGAACCAAATTCAGGTCCCATTTAGACATAATGAAAGGGGAAGGTTGAAACATATGCATAAGGCCTTTCATCAATCTATGTATAATGGGTAACTTAAATAAAGAGGGCAGGTCTGGCAGCCTCAAGAAAGCAGAAAGATACCCTTTCTGGGTGCCCAGAGAAGAGCCCTGCTGGGCAAGGTTCAAAATAAAAAGCAAAACATCAGAAAGGGAAGCAGAAAGAGGGTCAATAGACTTTTCTGTACAATATATTACACATTTCTTCCATTGGCAGGTGTATACAGTTTTGGTGGAGGGACGCCTGGCTGGCAGAATAACATTACAAACTTCGGGAGGAAGGTCGAACGCTATCAACTGCCACTGCTCAATCTCCAAGCAAGAAGGCAAAGAGTTGACAAGTTCGGGTGAAGACCCTCCTGAAGGGGCAGCCTGATCGGAGGATCAATGCTCATTTGTAGAAGCTAGTGATACCAGACTCTCCGTGCCCAGTCCAGAACCACAAGAATGACTTGGGCCCAGTCGTTCCTGATCTTCTTGAGAACTCTGGGCAGGAATGGTATGGGCAGGGAGGCGTACAGGAGGCCTGAGCCCCACTCGAGATGAAAAGCGTCTGAGCAACAGCTGCCTTGAAAACTCCAGCACGCAAAACTGCTGACATTGCACGTTCTCGATGAGGCGAACTATTTCTAACCAAGGCTCTCCCCACTGCTGAAAGAGAGCTTGCGCCACCTCCGGGTGGAGACACCACTTGTGACCCGCTAGGCATCGACGGCTGAGTTAGTCTGCCCTGGCGTTCAGAGAACCTGCCAGGTATTGAACCACCAGGGAAATACCCTGCTGTTCCAGCCATGTCCATACCTCTTGACAAAGGGCCCAGGACCCCACTCCACCCTGTTGCAGTACCACATGGCGGTGGTGTTGTCTGTGAACACTTAAACTAGCCTTCCCTTGATGGAGAGTAGAAAGGTTTTCAATGTCAATCAGATCACTCGGATCTCCAGCATGTTGATTTAGAGTCCAGATTCCGCAGGAGACCAGAGTCCTCTGATCTCCCCCCTCTCCCAGATGGCAGCCATATCCCAGGAGTGACGCATCTCTCACTACTGTGAGGTCTGGTTGGGAGAGGGGTCTGCCTCCGACCCAATCACGGTTTGTTAGACACCACTGCAGGTCTTGTGCAGTTCCCTCCGAGATTGGGACAATGTCGGAGAGATTGCACTGATGCTGCGCCTACTGGAACTTCAGGTCCCACTGCAGAGCCCGCATATGCCATCTGACATGCGTTACTAGCAGGAGGCAATGAGGCCCAACAGCCTCAGAGTCATTCTCACCGAAATCCAGGATAGAAGCTGAAACATCTGAATCATAGCCTAAATATCCTGGACTCGCCACTCGGGAGGACAGGTCCGAAACTGCACTGTGTCCAGAACGGCTCCGATGAAAGGGAGCATCTGAGAGGGAGTCAGGAGTGACTTTGGCACATTGATAGTGAACCCCAGCGAATGCAGGAGGTTCGCCATAGTCTGGAGGTGGGAGACGAATGCCTGGGGCGAGCCCTCCTCCAGCAGCCAGTCATCGAGATAGGGAAAGACTGGTATCCCCGATCTGCGCAGATGGGCTGTGACCACCGCCACCACCTCGGTGAACCATGGGGCCCTGTTAAGGAGCAAGGGGAGAATGATGAACTGAATGTGCTCATGGCCTACCGTAAACCAGAGGTAGTGACAATAGGCAGGCAGAACAGGGAAGTGAAAATAGACATCCTTTAAGTCCAATGCTACCATTCAGTCTCCTGTGTCTAGGGCAGACAGGGCCCGAGCTAATGTGAGCATTTTGAATTTCTCCTTCTTGAGGAAGTAGTCGAGGGCTCGTAGTTCTAGGATAGGACAAAGGCCCTTGTCCTTTTTCAGGACCAAAAAGTAGCAAAAATAGCAAATGCAGTCTACTTCTGGCGCCGGAACCCTCTCTATGGCTCCCTTGGCCAAGAGAGCCAGGACTTCCTCCTGGAGCAAAAGCAAATGATCCTTCGTCAGCCGGTCGTAGGATTGAGGTATGGAGGGAGGGATAGATGGACTTAAAGGGGAGGGAGTAACCCACCTGTCTGATGTAATGTTTTGTCAGTGGTTGAGTGATGGCTGATCCTGCCACCGACTAGACGCCCATGGTCTTGGAGGGCAAGACTAAGAGGGCTTCGAGACTGAAGCTGCTGGATGGGGGGGGTTGACTGGACCTCTGGCTACCCGTCCCACGTCCACGCAGGGGTTGTGAACCTTGTGCAGCTCGGTGGCTGGGATAGGGCGGGCACGGTGGAAAGCTCCTTCCAAAGTAGCGAAAGGCAGACTGAGGATGACGGGGACAGCTGAGAGGCCCAAGGACTTGGCCATAGCCCGCGAGTTCTTAAAGCTCTCCAGCGCAGAGTCTACCTCGTCTTTAAGAGACGGGTACCGTTGTACCATTAAGGGGCATGTCCATGAGAGGAGCCGGGACATTCCCTGAAAAGTCAGATGTTCTCAGCCAGGTGTGGCGTCCAACAGCCACTGTAGAAGAAAATCACTCTGCCCAGTGAGTCGGTTGTGTCTAAACCACATGTAATTGAGAACTTCGCTGCATCGCTCCTGTTTGATACTGCTTGGGAGAGGATGGCCCAAGCCTCCTCTAGGACCTGTGGCAGCACTTGCGCAACCATTTCCCACAGAGTGGGAATAACGGTCCAATAAGCATGCAGTGTTTACGGACGGCAATGCACGGCTGGCGGAAGAAAAAAAAATTCTTGCCCCAACTGTCACTTGGATTCCCGGTCCAGGGGAGTGGCAGGGAACTCGCCATGGCAAGTGGAGGCTTGAACTACCAAGCTCTCTGGGGTGAGGTGGGTTGTGAGGAAGTTTGGGTCACCCGGGGCAGGGCGGTGGCGGGCAATCATCCTGTTCCCATTAGGATGTCTGTGAGCGCTTCATCAAGTGGGAGCAAGGGTTCCGAGGAGAAAGCTCCCAGCTGTAGCACCTTTGTCAAGACGTTAGTCGACCGCCACGGAGGGCAGCTGAAGGTCAAGGACCTCAGCTACCCTCTGCACCACCACTGCATCAGATGCTCCCTCCTCCGTAGCCACAGTAGAGGGGGGGGGGGGGAGGGGGGAGGGGGAACCACACACACGCCAGTATCTGAAGAAGTAGCCAGTCCGCTGGCTTCACCCAATTCCTCATACCAGTCCATCTCCTGATCGTGGTGCTGGTATTATTAAGGGTCCAGTGATCTAGCATCTCCGGATAAGGGTCAGGGAACGACCTATAACCTGGGGGTCCTGTCGGTGCTGGAATTGGTGTCGGCTGATGCAGCTCCCGGTCAGTGTCATTGTCATCTGGGTTTAGAACAGGGCTGGTGCAGCCGGTAGCATCGGCGTCAGGACCAGCGTCAGGGAAGGTCGCAGTGGCACGACTGGCGCCCTTCTGGATCCATGGGGGGGCCGGAGTAGAACCCGATGCACCCCCCCCTCCCCCACCCAGCCCCGCGGGACCCGAATGCATGCAAGAGGGGTAAGGTCACTCAAAAATTACGCGCATAGCCTCATAAAAATCTTTAATTTAAGCGGGGGACGCTCGGTCTCCTGGAAAAGCAGTGAGGCGCGGAGCCGGCCCAGGTTCCAGAGAACGACCCCTCAAACGCCGATGTTCCTTCAAGTGCTTTTTGTGCCTGTTACCAGATTGTCCCGATGATCGAGTGGGACGAAGAGGACTTGGGACTCTTGAAGCAGTTCTGGGACCTTCCTTTCTACTGGGACCAAGATCTCCGAGGAGTCGCGAGTGGCATCACCTGCCGGGCCACGAGCAGCTTCAGGGACTGCTCCCTCAAAGCCTTCAGTGCCATGGCCCGGCAGTCGGAACACAACTGGAGTCGTGGTCACACTTCAGACACCACAGGTAAACCAAATGTGGGTTCGTCACAGACATGGTCCGGTGACAGGCCCGCACGGTTTACAACCTGTTTTCCTCAATGACCACTCCTACACACTGAAAAATGGGTCAACAAAAGTCAAGGAAATCCTGTCAAAAAACGACAGAGGGTAGCTCTCTTCACAGATCGAGGTGGAGCCTAAATAGGTGACGTGGAAGTCACTTCCGGCACAGATGACGCCACGTGGAGCGGTCAGACGCCACCTACCAGCGCGCAGGGGTACTGCTCAAAGAAAAATCTTCTGGATCTTGCGGTTAGATGTCTCTATCAGATAAAAGTACCACTAGGCATTCACAGAGCTGAAGGAAAACTGATGATCCTGAAGTAAAGGATTCTGATAACGCAGCCTATACATTTTAAAGCACATGAGTTTCGAAACTCATTGGAGGGTGCAAGGCTGACAACCCATTCTTATTTGAATTAATTAAAAAGACAGTAACAAATTCCATGAAACAGAAGTGCGTAAATATAAAACTACAGACTTCAACCGATTTAAAAAAAATAAAAAATAGGGGATACAATATGAACAAGTGCATTCCTGCATTTTTGGGATATTAAGACTTTTTTTATTAAAACCTTGCATTATCAACTATTAACATTGTCAATAAAGCACTGTGTTAAAAAATTTATATCTCAGAGACCTTTTTTTTTTGTTGCATTTTTAGCTTTAGGACCAACTAACAGGGGTTCCCGCACTCCAGGACTCAAGGGCAAAAGAACCAGCTCCAGGAGTGCTATAAAATCAAAATGAATCTCTGCCAGAGGCAGGGATTTAATCCCCCGGGAAAGGTAGGACACGTTTCTTAAAAACCTTCCTGGAGGCTGCTGCACTCCATGGAACCCCCCCACAACACAACTCAAAACTGTTGTGGTGATTCTGCCCTTCATTGGGACACCACAGGGAAAGTATGCAAATCTACAACAACCACTCTTCCTTTTCTTTTGGTGCTGCCTCGCGCTGCACTTTTCTTTCCATTGTTGGGTGCCCGGTCCAGCCCAGGGCACCCACAGCCCTGGTTAGCGTTGGGGACATGGAGGGAGCCCAAAGACCCCGCTCCCCCCACCCCGGTGGCCCCAGCCAGCTCCACATGTGCGCTCTTGTGCAAAGCGCAGGAGCTAGCACAGTTCTTGTTACTCTTATACTCCCGCTCACAGGCAGGAGTGGTGCACTTTCCATGGTTGTAAGGAGAGCAGGCAGAGAAACAGGAAGCTGGGGTGCCCCACGCCCCCTTTGACCGAGACAGGAGGGTGGGAAACGCACCCGACTCAGTCTACTTAGGTCGTGGGAGATACGGGTCATGGGGACCATAACTGCATGTGCCCATCCCCAGGGAGATTGGGTCACTTAGGGGCACTCTGAAACCGAGTAAGGGGGCCCCCATGCACACTCCATGATCAAAGGACATTTCTTTAGAAAGGTTGCTCCATTCTCAGGATCCTTGCCCACTCCGGAGGTAGTTCAAGAAAATACGGCCGAGCACCATGCACGTCTGTTCCCTGCTCGGCTCCACCAGGAGACCGCGCTGTAAATGGCAGCAGCTCTGGCCTCATAGGAACTATTTGGATGGTTTGTGGTTGGTTTTGCTCCTGGTGGCCAGTCCTAACCAAAGAGTGTTCCTTGTCTGATGCTCCACCAGCAGAAAAACATTCTCTGCGGTGGTATACTTGGGGTATACTCCATGCTAAGCAGGGGGTGGATACTGTCGCCCTTAAAATAGGCAACAGAGAAACTGCTGGTTGCAGGAAGCGATGCTTCTAGTGATGGATGCAGAGCTGATAACCTGTACTCCTAGCAGATGAGTTTACCGGCTGCCTACTTATCAATTTCGATACCCTTAAGTGGGGGGAGCTTCGTTTCTTGCTGCATTTATGTGGTGAACTGAAGCAAGTGTCACAAGTAGAAGGCATACTGTGGTGTTTGTGTGTAGTGCAGGCTGTGTTTACCATGTATATTTGGCAATTTTGGCACTAAGTGGAAGTTCCCACATGTTCTCTTGTGGACATGACATATGCCCTCGCCCCCCTGCCCATCGCCCCGCCCCACAAGCACTTTTCGTTTGCATTGCCCTGTTGCCAGTTTGGAAAAGTCTATGAGACTTGTAGACCGCTCCAGCCAGACCGGAGACCCATTCGAGAACTAAGAGCAGGCCTTTTACCTTGGCAGCTCAACCTCAGTTTATCACTTCTTAAATGCGCATCCAGTAACACCCCGCCCCCCACCCATCATGCAAACTGTCTGTATAATTATTTAATGAGAATCTTTTCTAGTCACTAGTAGACTCTATGCTCATACAATGAGTTGGTGCTTGCTCACAGAATTTCTGTGGAGAAAGGTCATGAGGACATGTCCTGCTCTGGCTGCCCAGCCTTACGGATTTTAAACATGGTATATCTTTTGATTGGCCCTGACTTCACATTTATCACCTCAGCTTCAGGTAACTACTGGTTCCTTTGCATCAGTAGATGGTCTGTATTCACCAGGACATGTTCTGCTGTACCAGTAGAGTGAGCTTTACTAGAACATCCAAGATGTGTTTTTTCTCCCTACCCTTCTGTCATTTGTTCCACTGACTGTAAACCCAAAGTCAGGAATGCCTGATCCATTCCCCCCCCCCCACCCTCCCACCGAAGTAAAAAAAAGAAAAACCAACCAAAAACAAACACACATTGTCCATGTACTTATGGTGACACAGTTGCAACAGATTGATGTGTAGAATTTATTCTCATCTTGATGTAAGGTCTGGTGACACACTGGACAAATGCATCCACTCCAAGAATCTGTTTCAACACATGGTCACATACTTGAAATCCAACAGGTACACTCAGCCTTTCATACTTTCAAAGTCAATAATATGAGAGCCATTTGGTTGGTTAAATACCGGTTACTCAGAAGATTTTCCCATCATCCATCTGCACAGGAAGTGACATCACTTGTTTCCCACCCACTGTACCCAGCGCTCCTCCCTCCTCCTAGGACCTATTTAATGGCAGCTGCAGTGAGAACATGCAGCGGTCGCGCCGAAGGCAAGCCAGTCTGTGTCCATCCACACATGGACCGCATCCAGAGCCAGGAACTCTGGTTGTCCCCCGCCCCCACCCACCAATACCCTGCTGTGTTCCTCCATGCTTTTAACCCTGGTGGCTGCTCGGCTGCCATACCACACCACATAAGACGGAAGGAGCATTCACTTGTGACTCCTGCAAGCTCTCATGCATTCTCCCACACCCTACACCCACCACTCATGCAGCAACAGCACTACTTGCTCACGCTCACACAGACCAAATACCACTGAAAAACACGCCACACTCACATGCATGCTCCTGAAAACCTGCTTGCTCACCAAACATGCCACGGAGAGATGGGACCTACTGCACGACCACTCTTCGGGTCTGCTCTCTCACAGAAACATGGCTAAACCCAACCTCAGCACTTGACATCACTACCTCCATCCCCGCTGGTTACAAGATTGTTACACAAGACCATCAGCACAAGCCCAGAGGTGGAGTCACCATTATATTCATAAGTACTATCAGCTGCACCACCTACAAGGACACCCCATCCAGCTACATGAAACACCACACATCAAGATACATGTTGCAGCAAACTACTCCCCGAGCGGAACCCTCGTCTACCGACAACCTGGACGCCGCACCAATTTCGACATCACGGAATTCGCCGCACCCATCAAAGCCAGCACCTTCATCCCCCTTGGAGACCTCAACTTTCATCTAGAAGACCTCACTGTCCCAAATTCTACGGCCTTCTAGAAAACCCCGAAAACCTTGGCCTTACCCAGCACGTTACCAAACCCACCCACACCGCCAGACATCTTTTGGACAAGATTTTCTCCTCAATCAGCAACATCAGTCGACAAGCCAGCAACTATGACCTGGACAGACCATGCCCTCGTCAGTTTCAGTATACCATCCCGCACCATAGCAGATCTACTACCACAGGAACTGCCCAAGAGCTGGAAAAGCACTCCAGAAGAGGAGCGGACTTCCACCATCTACAAGCATCGGCCAAAGCACATCAGCGACTTGCTGAAAGCCCACAAAAACCTCAACAGCTGGATCACGGCATTCGCCGAACCCTTTGGCTCCGCTCACGCACAACCCAAAGGTAAGAGCCTGACCAGAGGCCAGCTGGCACACAGAGGAACTCAGGCTGACAAAACAGCACTGCAAGCAACTGGAGCGTAAATGGAGAACAAGTCAAGACACCGCAGATGAAGACATCTTCAAATCAGCCCTAAGCCGCTACCACCAGCAGATTCATAACATCAAGTGCACAGATCTTGCGGATCGCGTTGATGCCAGCACTAACAGCAGCAAGGAAATCGTCGCCATCAAAGATTACACCACACCTCCTGCCGCCTCCAGAAGCATCAGTCACAAGACCTTTGCAACAAGCGCTCAGAATGCTTCTGTAACAAAAATCACCTCCATATACAGCAACTTCGACCCTCAACCTTACACCGTTAACATGGCTACTCAACTTCCAATCACAGCCGACGAACAAGCCCTAACCTCATGACCTGCTGTAACCACTGTCAAAATAGCTTCTGCCATTTAGACCATCTACTCCAGAGCTCCGACTGACCCTTGCCCCCACCATGCCTTCACCAAAGGGCTCCAGCCAATAAGTGAAGCACTAACACCCATTCTCGATGCCTCCATCAACTCAGCCACATTCCTGGGCACTTCGAAACATGCCACCATCATAGCCCTGCAAAAGAAACCACCCGCAGACCCAGCCACGCTTTCCAACTATAGACCCATCTCCCTCCTACCACACCCAGCACAGGTCTTAAAGAAACTGATCGACTGACGCCTCACCAACCACCACAGCAACCACCAGCTCCTCGGTGCCATGCAGTCTGGATTCAGGCCCAACTACAGTACAGAAACAGCACTCATTGCTGCCACAGACACCATTCATATTATCAATGAAAGAGGAGACACTGCAGTCCTCATCCTCCTGGACCTCTCTGCAGCATTTGAACCGGTCTTGCACCCCATCATCAGTCGCCTGCACGAGACTGGCATCCAAGGACCCGCTCTCTACTGGATATGCTCCTTCTTAACAGATAGAACACAAGCTTTCAGCCTAGCATCCTAATCCTCGGAAGCCTGCAAACTCATCTGTGGAGTCCCTCAAGGTTCATCGCTCAGCCCCACCCTCTTCAACACATACATGATCCATCTGGCGAATGTCATCCGCTCACATAACATCAACATCCTCTCCTAAGAAGATGACACACAACTTATGCTCTGCCTCTTGGACAAGACCCTCAACACCAAGAAACAAGTTCAACACCTGCATGACGAAAGTTGCAAACTGGATCAAAGCAAACTGTCTCAAGCTCAACACGGACAAGACAGAAGTAGTGATCTTCTGCAAGAACACCTCACCATGGGACTCCAACTGGTGGCTGACCCAATTTGGACCCATAACCAGAACTCACGCCAGGAATGTTGGAATAATTATCGTCTGCACAAGTCCATGCTGCCACTACATCCTGCTTCCACACCCTGAAGAAGCTGAGGAAGAACTTCAGTTGCTCCCAAGCAACAAGAAAAACTGTCACTCACGCCCTAGTCACCATCAAGTGGAACTATGGGAACTCCCTCTATGCCGGGATCGCCAAGCAACTCACTCGAAGACTATAGATCATCCAGACCTCGGCAGCCAGGCTCAACCTCCCAAACAGAACTCACATTACACCACACCTCGGGGAACGACACTGGCTTCCAGTACACAAACGTGCTCAATTTAAACTCCTCACCGACACATTCAAGACACTCCACAACTCACACCCCATCTACCTGAACAGTCACATCTTCCACCAACCATCCATACACCGCTGCTTCGCAGGACTCAAACTTGCAACCATCCGATGCATACACAGAATCAGATAAGGAGGACGAGCGTTCTCTTAAATCGCTCCTAAAGTGTGGAACAGCCTCCCTTTCCACATCGGAGCCTCCACTTCTCTTCTTGAATTCCGCAAGAAGCTGAAGACTTGGCTTTTCAATTAACCAGCTTGCAATAGGTAGGGCTAGGTAGACACCTACTCAGCACCAGGATACCCTTGTGGGTGCTAATGCGTTTTACAAATACACATAAATTAACAAAATACTCATTACATTATACACATACCTGCTGAAATTGCCAATTCTACGTTTGTAGAAAAATTCTTCAGACATCGTAGTACAAGGTCCAGACAACCTTCCTTGTTGAACAGGGAGACTGCTCTGCTGCTACTTTCACTAAATGTGCAACAAAAAGATGTTGGCTTTTAGTATGTGAGCAAGGGTGTGGAATCAAATATGAAATATCAGCCATTATTATTCCCTGGTACGCAAAGAGCACAGGCACTTCAGCCAACGCTTGGTGCATTTTGCTTCCAGTAACCCTAGGCAATTTTACTTCTGTCCAAGTTTTCAGTACCAACAGTCCCACATTTACCATTACCTGATTCAGATGCACATTAGCATAATTTCAAACATATCTGGCAGCCATTTAAGTGTTTGCTCCATTCCAGAACGACAATACTATTACACATTGCATTAAGATTCTAAATCAAGTCAGAGGTCTTAATTCTTCCATTAGTGAATTAATTTAGGCCTTATTTGAAGGCACGAAAACCATAATGGGACAATTAATTATCAGAGATCCAAACACTCACTTCAAACCCCGACTGTGGTCTTATTGTGTCGATTTCTTAAGCAAATAGGAGCGGAATAAAATGGAATGACAACTTCACAACAGTTGTGAAACTGCACCCAACGATACAACAGGCATTTTTCTCCTAAAGATTGTGAACACATTTTTGCTGCTGTAAAATCAGTTAAGCATTTATGACGTGGAAAGTGCAGCAGCTAATAACTACATACTAACTAACCTGTAAAGTCCAATCAAAAGAAAAACATACACATAAACCATTAGCTTACCACAGATTCCACAGCAGGTTAATAGCTTCATTAGCTATATCTTCAACATAATTTTTGCTGGGTTCTTGCTCCTTTCTATCAAGTTCAACACTTGTCTCTAGCCCACTGCTACACTGAAATATACAAGTACATTTTAGAAACGATTAGGTCACAAGACAGTGTTCTTAAATGAAATGCAGTTTACATACATGTTAGACTAGACCCAAGATTGCTTACGCAGTGCCCTATACAAGTTAGCATTCGGGGCACCATTTTCTGTTTAGACGCCATTTTGAATGATTGAAACTAATCCTTTACTGTATCCGAGAAAAAGCCTCTGTTAAGTTTAGTTTCTGAAATGCTGAAGTTTTGTCTTAGTAATTAATAGACTGTTCATGTTAGCGCATACCTTTCTCACTAGATAGAGGCCCTCTCCCACTTGTCTGGTGACGGGCACAGGGTGAAATGACCTTGGACTGTGCTAGGTTGTGTGAGATACTAGAACCAAAACCTATTTTTTGTATTTCATTGCCCAGCTGCATCTGCCTGGAAAATTCCACTGTAGGCGTGTCTTTGCCCTACTATGAAACGTACATAATGTATCTCTATGCTTGTTAATTTCAGTTCCCTCTGTACCACTCTTCGAGACTGTGCAGATGGGGCTCCACTCGGACTGCATCTGAATAAAACAATTATTGGTATATTCTCCACTGTTCTTCCGACTTCATTTGGTATGGAAGGCTGAGAGGTGGTCCAAGGAGACCCGGGCGGCCCCAAGCGGGTCACTTCCTTCAGTTGGTGCCCGAACAGGGACTCCTTCGGGTGACTGATCCATCCCCTTGCTGCAGACGAGTTTGTTACTCTCAGGTGCTCCTTCCGTCCCGCCGGACGGTGCCTCGTCCAGAAGTCATCCTGACTGGAGTCCTGAACGGCGAAACCCTTGATCTGACTGTTTGGTCTGAGGAGTTGGCAGTGGAGAACCGGTTCGTTTGTATTACTGATATCAGGTGAGTTTGTTTTGGTTCTTTGTGGATATGGTACCATTTGGGTTTGAGATTGGTACGGTCTAAGGTCCGTCTTTATAAAAGTGTTCGCAAATACTTTGCCAGGTAAAAATAACGATTTTTTTTTTCCTTTACAATGCCTGGCTTCAGTAAGCTTTGGAGTTTGTGTTGTTGTTCTGCAGATGCTCGGTTGGAAGCTCAGCCTGTGCCTCCTGAAGGCAGCCCTAATTTTGATATGCATGTGAAACATGGTCTTGGCCCTATTATGTTTAATACATTATGGCACAAATATACGAGGGACAATGCTGAGTTGCAGTGGCCTTTAACAGGCTCTTTTGATGAACAAAAGACTGGCTTTTTAAAGGAACGGTTGTTTAAGAGACAAAGTAGACAGTCGATGTTTGACTCTCTTCGAACTTGGCAGAAAGAGGCAAAGACGGTTAAAAATGGAGAAAGATGGTCGGAAAGGAAGGATGCAGACTCTTACACAGAAAGCAGTGGCGTATGATAGAGAAAAGCAGGAGACAGGAATAGAATGTGAAGATAGGAGATTTTGGTTGCATATTGACAAGTCTTATGTGGTTAAAGAGGATGATGATACCTTTGTAGAGGAGTTGCTAGATACTCTACCCCGCCTCCTTATGCCCCGCAGAGGATATACCCCGTTGTCTCTTTGCAGACACAGCAGCCTGTTTCGTCCGCTGAAGCTGCCCCTGTATCTACGACTGCTATACCCACAGCTCCGGTTACCGTGCCTCCTATTCTCTCTCTCCCTTCGCCATCCTTGACTATTGTGACCTCTATTACATCCACTGCCCCTACTCTTGTGTCCTCTGTTTTTTCTCCTCCGGTGCAATCATTGACTACAGTTCTACCTACTACTCCTATTACCCCTCCTTCTGCAGTTATTCATCCCAGATGTTTTTGGATGTTTTTTTTTGTATATTTGTTTATTAGCATTTTGCAACAACATAAAATACAACAACGCCAGCCAGCCCATCGGTACATATACAATGCATCACTTACATGACATAATAGCAACCTTGAATTGTTCTACTTGTAGAGTGTTCCCATACCTCCCCCCCCCCCAGCAAATCTCCAACTGTCATCTTCATCCACTACCGTGGCATAAGTGTTATGTTACGACATCCCGTAGCACCCCCTGCAGGGTCACTCGTATTCCACGTCCCCGGCTCTCTCCCCGGTCGTCCCATTCCCGCCCCATCTACCCACCTACTGCTGCACAATTCATCAGCACCTTCGCACCGTAGTGCCCTCCCAGTTATACCCGCTATGATAGTTATGTGGCCTGTCCTTGCTGCTCCCGGGCCCACTCCACAAAGGGTTCCCAAATGTCTCTCGGCCTTGATGCGGAGGGCATCAACTCCCAGAATGTAGTCAGTTGCGAGTGACCGAAGGTCACATCCCTAAGCCAATCAACTTTGGACGGGACTCTTTTGCTACCCCAGTGAATGGCTACGCGTCTCTTCGCATACAGCAACAGCATAGCATGTAGTTTCCTATACTTCACCGGTGTGTCTTTAACGTAACCTAATAGACCCAGCAGAGGGTTGGGCTCCCCATCTACTCCCGTAATGTGCTTAATTATATTACATACGTCAGTCCAATATGTTTCCAGCCGCGGACAGTCCCAAGATACATGCATGAACCCCGCAGGAGCAATCCCACATCTCCAACAGCTAGCATCGTCTTTTAGACCTATATGATGTAACCTCTCGGGTGTCCTGTAAAATCGGTGTATGAATTTAAAATGTATGAGACGGAGCTTGTAATTAGGGGACAGCGCCGTCAGCTGGCTACAGCAATAAAGCCATTGGTCTTCCGACAGTGGGACCCGGAGCTCTTCGTTCCACGCCGTCAGCGCCCAAGGCTTCAAAATGGGGGCCGATGCCTGCATGTGGTTGTATATTCTAGTGATTAGCCTGCGCGGGGAAGCTGTTGCAGGGAACATTTTCTAAAGCAGTCAACATAGGTGGCGCGTTCGGGAAGGTGTGGTGTAGTGATCTGCAAGTCGTTTTGAGCTTGTGATATGCGAATACTTCAGCGAAGGCCACTGAGCTATTCTCCTCAGTCCCTGGGGGCGGTCTAAATGAACCTTCCGGGTAGAGATCCTCAAATGTGTCCAAACTCATTGCGCGTGCCAGCCCCGTTCCTATTCCCTCCCCCACCGGAAATAGCATCGGGTTATTAGTGAGGGGAATGGACGGGGCATATAGGGTAGTTGCTCCCGCCCTCTCCTTCAACTTATGCCAGGCCCAGCGTAGCGTCTCCACTGTGTCTATTCCCTCCCTCGGGCGTTTGTACGCTCCATATAGTGCGACCCGCAATGGCAAGGGTTTGGTCAATTCCTCCTCCACGGCCACATGTGGCTGAAACTGAGTGGGGTGCACCCAATAATGTAAAAATTGAGCCTGCGCACTCCAGGCGTACAGCTTCATGTCGGGAGCCCCCAACCCCCCCTGACGCAAAGGAAGCGTGAGCAGTTCCCACGAAATCCTGGCCTGCCCGCCCACCCAAGTTAGTGAGATTAACAGTGATCGCAGGGTCCGGAAAAAGGCTTGCGTGAGCACAATAGGGACATTAACGAACGAATATAAAAATTTCGGCAGCACGACCATTTTTATCAGCGCAATCCTACCAGCCAGCGATAGCGGGAGCCCTGCCCAAGCCGCTATTTTCCCTTCTAGCCAGGATATAGCGCGCCCATAATTCAGTCTCCACAACTCCTGTACATCCCTGCTGATCCAAATGCCCAGATACTTCACGGGCTCCACCGCCCATTTAAGGGGGAATTCGGAAGTCCCGCTAGCCGTATTGTCTGTCAGCGGGAAGATTACAGACTTCGCCCAATTTATTGATATACCTGAAAGACCTCCGAATTTGATAAATTCCCGCAATATCGGATCTAAATTGTGCGCTGGGTCAGAAATATAGTGTGAGACATCGTCGGCATAAAGAGATATCAGGAGGCTCCGTGCACTAAAGCCAATTCCCTTAGCGGTGTGGTGTTGCCTGATACGTGCCGCAAGGGGTTCCATCGCAATCGCGAAGGACAACGGGGACAGCGGGCACCCCGGTCTAGTCCCACGCGAGATAGTAAAGGGTTCTGAGAGGAGGCCATTCACCCTAACACGCGCTATTGGTCGCGTGTAGAGTAATTGCACTAAGTTTAAAAATAGTGGACTAAATCCCATGCGGCCTAGAATTGTAAAAAGGTAATGCCACTCCAATGTGTCGAATGCTTTTGTGGCATCTAAAAACACTGCTGCTGCCTGTACATCAGGGTGCAAATAGTGCAAGACCGAAAACAGGGTCCTGAGATTTTGCGATGTGGATCTGCCTGGGATAAATCCCGACTGGTCCGGTCGTACAACCAAAGGGAGCAAGGGCTGCAGCCTGTTTGCAATCAGTTTCGCCAGAATCTTGACATCTACATTCATGAGGGAAAGTGGCCTGTATGAATCGAGTTCATCCTCCGGTTTACCTGGTTTTAATAGGGTGACTATAATCTCCTCCCGCATCGACGGTGGTAGCACCCCAGACTCTAAAGCCTCCACATACAACTCAAATAGTTTTGGCGCTAATTCCTCAGCGTATGTCTTGTAGAAAGTGGTGGTCAGGCCGTCCGACCCTGGGGCCTTGTTTGGTGGCAAACTTTTTATGACCCGGGCTAGGTCTTCTACTGTAAAGGGAGCGTCCAGGTAGTCTCTATGTCCCTTGCTTAACCACAGCAATTCCAGGGAGTCAAGGAACGGTAACCCCTCAGGGGCAGAGTGTTGTGTAGTTGCGTACAGCCCATGGTAGAACCCAGAAAACGCTTCCAAGATATCCCTCTGCCCTCTGATATGTGACCCATCAGACTGTGTGAGTGAAGTGACAAATGCGGTGTTACGAGGGGGGTGAAGCATAGCCGCCAGTGTCCTCCCAGGTCTGTCCCCCTCCCCATATCTTCTCGCCTGCACATGTTTCCCAAGAAATTTAACCTCCCTACAAGCCTCTTCTTCAAACTCTAACAACTTGTCTTTTATAGACGCTAGGACAGTGGGATCCCCAGAGGAGTAGAATTGAGCTTCCAGCCCCTTTATTTGCTTTTCAAGCTGTTCCAGCGTACCCCTGATAGCCCTCAACACCCCAGCCTGCCTGGCGATGCAGTTCCCCCTCACCACTGTTTTGAAAGCTTCCCATAGAGTGGCCACTGAGTCTACAGAACCTGTGTTTAGTGTAAAGTAATCTACTATGTCACCTCTGATTTCCTCTCTAAATGCATCATCCAACAGTGCGTCCTGCGGTAGCCGCCAAGTGTATACCCGCTGAGTGGAGTTGGGCAATTCTATCCGTAAAAGGCAAGGCGCATGATCCGAGAGAGACCTGGGGAAATGCACTGCCTCCTTCACCCATGTGGCCACATCCCTAGATATCATCCAATAGTCAAGTCTGGACCATGCTTTATGATATTCAGTAATACATGTACCTTCTCGAACCCCCGGATGTAGGTACCACCAAGTCCCCATCTTCCAATATAGCCTTCAGCGTCGCACTAGCCAATGGGTGTAATGCCCTAGATGTCCCTTTCCTGTCAAGCTCGTCATCCAGGATTGCATTAAAATCTCCTCCCCAAATAATTGTATCGCAATTCGTGGCTTTCACCTTAGCCCACACGTTTTGGAAAAAGTCTGGGGAATCAGAGTTTGGGCCATAGACTGCAACAAGCACCACCTCGTTCCCATTTAAACAACCCTGTAGTATGGCAAATCTACCTTCAGGATCTATTTGTGACGAACCCTCTCGCCAATCCAGCCCCCTTCTTATCAGGACCGCCACCCCTCTGGCATAATTGGAGTATATTGACGAATACGACGACCCCCATCTTCCATGCTTCAGTCTAGGGGATGGGTGAATACTGAGATGCGTTTCCTGCAGCATGCAAACGTCAATGTGATGCCTAGCGAGGTAAGCGTGAACCAACCTAGCTTTTCTGCCAGCGTTTAACCCTCGGATGTTCCAGGTGAGAAAGTTTAACGCGGTCACAGGGATCGCATTCTTCCACCGTTGAGCAGGGCAGGTGGAGTACAGCACAGGAACACAGACTGTTTCATAAAATGAGTCACAAGTACCATTAAGGGCGCAAGTCTGGCAAACCTCTGAACAACCCCCCCCCCTCCCACCCTCCGCCCACTCCAACCCCCCAATCAGGTTGTAGAAAACCCATCCCAAACAATATAACATTTCTTATAACTCGTGGGAGCTCTCCCATGGGGCGCAGTACTGCCGGCACACTCCCCTGATCTCTCAGGGTGGCCGGAAACAAATATTAGCGGCGAGTACAACTACAGTCTCGTATTCTAAGAGGCCAAACACCTCGCTCTCCAGAGCCCACACCCGGGGAGTATGTCTCCATCTATGATTATACATCTATAAACAGTACAAGGAATAATGCCTTCTAACAGAGGCCGTCTAGATGGCCCCACGCCCACCCACTCCCGACCGACTCAGATGTACACCAGTAAGTGCACGTTAACTTATGCTGGTGACCCAAATACACACCTTCCCACCCCCTGACTTATAAACAGAACAGCATCAAACCATAGTCTTGGAGTGCAGTGGATCCGGCAGCCGAAGCGCCTCGCCCTGTGCGGCCTTCAGTCGTTGTCACTTAGTCCCGGATGCTCTGTGGCATCTTTCCCATGATGTTTTTTTGCAGCTTTGCCTCCCACATGTTTGGCGAACTTAAGGGCCGACTTTGCACCTGTAAAAAAGTGGGTCGATCCGTCGTAGCTAACCTTGAGTTTCGCTGGATATAGGAGAGCATACGGAACCTGAGCCTGAAGCAGCAGTCTTTTTGCCTGGAGAAACTCCCGCCACGCCGCCTGTACCGCAGGGGTGAAGTCCGGGTATAAGGAGATGTTGTTGCCCCCATAGGTGACAGTACCTCTGCCTCGGGCCAGCCGCAGGACCGTGTCGCATTCTTGGTAGTTCAGGATTTTGGCCAATATCGGTCTTGGGGTGGCGCCCACCGGAGGCCTAGGTCCCAGCGCCCAATGCGCCCTTTCCACCGCAGAAAGATGGGGATCGAATAATTCATGGAGCATGTCCGCCACGTACGTATCCATCTTTGCAATGGCTGTCGTTTCCGGTACTCCAGTGATTCGGAGGTTGTTCCGGCGTGACCGAGCCTCCAAATCCTCGTTCTTTGCTCTGATGACCCTCAGCACCTTGTCCATCTGGAGGAGCTGTTCCTTTGTCTCCACTTGGAAATCGTGAAAGTCCGAAGCCCGGTTTTCCAGCACGTCCAGTCCGGTCTCATGTGCCCCCATCTGCATTTTCACCGCCTCAAGCAGAGAGGTCATTGTGTCCAGCTTCGTATCAATGTTCCTTAGGCTAGCTCTCATTTCTAGCATGAGGGTGCACAGGTACTCTCCCTGGTCCTCCGCTTGCTGCTCGGATTGTCTCTCCGCGCCCGTTTCTGAGTCCTGGTCCATAGTTCTTGTGATCCGCCTTTGGTCAAAGGATATCTTTGGTTGTTTCGCATCTTGCTTTCCCATGACTGCTTTTGATGGAGAGTGATCTTCCTATGCACCCGCCTGACAGTCGTGCAGGGATCCGCTGCGATCTCGCCTATTTACCTTCCAAAGGGTTGCCAGGCTAGTAGGGCGGTATCCTACCCGGCTGCAGCGTCAGGTCCGCCGACCGTGTGGTCTCCGAGTGCCTCCAGCAGTCCCAGCAGGTAGATCCTCACCCGCAATATGGCGTCCTACTACGGGGTTCTCCAGAGGTAGGTTGTTTCTGTTTTGCAGTGGGACCCCGCCGAACCCACCCAAGATACTCAGCTGCACTGGAATCGGCCAGACCGCCACCCACTTGACAATGGACTACAAGTCCCGGCTCCTCAGGCCCACCTCGCTCCACAACGTCGCCCTCCCTTACTTAAAGCATGGCTCTTCTTGCCGGTCTCACTTACAGCTGTGCAGCAATTTGGTAGGGAACTCCAGACCGACCGACCTCAGTCCCGGCCTCCGCCTCGAGTCCACAGCTAGTGTTTTTGTCCCAGCTCCCACAGGTGTCGCTCCGACGTCCCGCTCGATGCTGTCCAATCACTTGGGACCCGTTCTCGGGCAGCGCGGCCTTGATTATATTTCACCCCCGGAGCCTCGTCATAACATGGCAGCCGATCCCAGCGCTGGTCGCGTGCTGCTCTCTGCCTCCCTCTGCGTCCTCAAAGCCCCTGCACGTGGTTGCGCATCCTGGCTTCACATCACCTCCCCTCGGGGCTCCGCCGCCGATGCCCTCCATTCACGCAGGGCCCGCACGCCAACGTCTTCTCCGGCCCAGTGCGGCCTTTCACGGCCTCGGCGCCGCGGCCTCCAGTGCCCCCGCCGTCCGACACAGGCGTTCACCGGCACACTCCACCCCCGGGCAGCAACGGATCGCGGCTCACCGCAGCGCCGTCCGGGCTCAGATCTTGCAAACGCGGGGATCGCTGGAAGCCTCTCGTCACCCCCTCCTTATTGCGCCGCGTTTCCGACTTCGTAGCTCACCGGTTGTGCGTGGTACTTTAGGATAATGATTCCGGCCAGCGGAGCTCGCTTAAACAGCGGCCATTTCGCGGCTCGGCTAACCACGGCCCCCATGTTTTTGGATGTTGATACCCCTGTACGTGGGTTTGAAGACAGGGATTTGGCGAGATTTAGGGAACGAACAGGTCCCTTGATGCGATCTGAAGTAGGAGAGGAAGAGAAGAGGACAATAGCGAGTCGGGTCATGCGGTGGGCTTGTAATGCAGTTTATAGTGTGGAAGATATTTGGCGAGTTATACGTGATTTTGAGCCTTTTTTACAATAACATGCTCTTCAACATATGCCTGCTACATTGATTGATCTTTGGCATACACATATTGGGTCGGAGGCTCCCCAAATATTATTTGATATTAGAGACCGTGTTTATGTTACTGATCTGGAACCGGGACAGGTGTTTGGTAATGTTTCTACCATAGTTTCTTATAGAGGTCGGCTGTATGATAAGAGCCCCACTCGAATAACTCAGTTTTCTATGTGTGAAGTTCATCCAATTTATCATCCAGAAATACCTGCATTGACGGATCAGCATGGTGAGACCACCAGACCAGCCGTGGTTGCCCGTTTCCAGGAGCAATGGGTTTATACTCCATGGAAAATAAGGGAGGTTTTATCTCTTAAGGCTACTCTGCCCGCTCCTAGAAAAAATCCCACAGCTTTTTATAAGGAATTACCAGAAGCTGCCTCTTCTACTGTAATGACTCTTGCTGATATTGAAATGTTTTTTGGTCTTCTTGTTCCGGTTGATATTTGGCGGCAGGTGCATACTCAAGATCATGTTGCTGAGTTGGGTGGTACATGGGATGTGATTAAGGGATGGGCTCAAGAAAGGAAGCCAGGAGATCAGCCCGGCGTGCGGAGATACTCTCTTTGCCTGGTCGTATTATTACATATATGCATACACTTATTCCACCTAAGAAAGTAAGTTCGGACAGATTGACGGCCTGTCGACAGAAGAAGGATGAGAGTGTATCTGACTTCTTTACTAGGTTTGAAGATACGTTTTGGGATTACAGTGGGCAGGATATGTCCACGGAAGGTGGAGTTCGTCTGTTTGTTGATAGGTTTGTTACTGATCTTCTTCCTGAAATAATGACTCGTTTGCAGGCGTCTGAAAGTACTTGGTTTAAGTCTTCGCCCTCTGTTATTTTGAATATGGCTCAATATTATGAGCACCGAAGACCAGGAGGAAAAGGATAAAACTGATTAAAAAAACACAAGGATTTGAAGACAAAAGTGTTGTTGCAGCAGGCATTTCAGGGAAATAACAGGGGACGGGGCGGTCCTACTCGACAACTCCCACGTACTAGGCAGTCTACTATGACACCTTTGGGACAGAATCAGTGTGCGTATTGTAAGGAGGAAGGACATTGGAGTAGCCAGATCCCTGTGCTTTTACAGAAGGTTTCGTCCCCTAGAGGACGCGGTTCTGGTGGTAGAGGCCGTGGTACCAACAGAAATCAGAATGCTGCGGCTCCTGGGGGCCGTTCTGATAATTATTTTGATGACCCCAGAGATGGACAGTATTATCATGATGATTATGACGTGGATGATGTGACAGGTATGTCTTATAGCTAGGATAGCCAGGGACAGGGTGGGGGACCAGTTCAGATACCTGTAGATCAGCGTGGTCCTTATGTCACAGCGGATTTGCAAGGTTCGAGTAAGGAATTTTTGGTGGATACAGGTGTGACAAAAAGTTCAGTTTCTCGACATATGGTCCCTGGGGCGGCCCTGTCTGGCCAAAATAATGTTTCAGTAGGTTTTTCCGGTGTACCGGTCGTCAGCCCCATTTCGCGCCCCCTTGCGCTTACTGTTGGTCTTTTTACTGTTGAGTCTCCATTCTTGTTAACATCTAATTGTGGTGAAAATTTGATGGGATTGGACTTGTTGAAGAAGTTGCATGCTACCATTTATTGTTCTCCTGATGGTGTCTATATTACTATGGGCCCGCATGTGAACACCAGTCAGTGTTTGTCCCAGGATGCGCCCCTCCCTGAGGAGTTTGCTCAGGTACCCCCCCCCCCACACACAATGGGCCACAGGTGATATAGACGTGGGTCTTTTGCATATACCGCCAGTTTCTATACAAGTTAAAGATAATGCTATTTTGCCCCGTTTGCCTCAATATAAAATACCACAAGCAGGGGAACGAGCTCTTCTTCAAATTATTCAGGATTTGATGGGAAAGGGAGTAGTTGAAGAAACGTCTGCCAACATTTGTAATAGTCCTATTCTTCCGGTCCTTAAGAGGACACCTACGGGTTTCCCTGATGCGATCGATGATGTCTATCACTTCATGATTGATTTGCGAGAGGTTAATAAAATTGTAGTCCCGCAGTTTCCGGTGGCTCCTGACATTACTACGCTTTTAACAATGAAGTTCTTTTCTGTCATTGATTTGAAAAACGCATTCTTCAGTATTCCTGTTCACCCGGACAGTAGGTATTTGTTTGGATTTACACTGGCCAGCAGAAGCTTTAGATTCTGTTGTTCTCCTCAAGGCTATACGGAGAGTCCTAGTATTTATAGTTAAGCATTAAAAAGTCCGTTGGATTCACAATCGCCTACCCCGGGTAATGTATTGGTGCAGTATGTTGGTGACTTGTTAATTGCTTCTGATACGGAACAAGGTTGCAAGGACAGTATAGTGAAATTGTTGTTGCATCTGGCACATCATGGACATCAGGTCTCTCTTTCTAAATTTCAGTATTGTCGACAGGAGGTTACCTATTTAGGTCACCTACTGTCGAAGGAGGGTAGGAGGCTGACCCCTGAGCACATCAGTACTATTAATAAAATGCCCATTCCTCAAACTCAAAAAGATGTACGAGCTTTTATAGGTATTACTTCCTACTCTCGTCAGTGGATCCCAAATTATTCGTTACTAATCAAACCCTTTCTTGCATTAACAATGAAATCAGTGCATGAGCCTTTGCCTTGGACGCCAGAATGTCAGCAGTCTTTTGAGCAATTAAAAACTGAGCTTTGTTCGGCTCCGGTGCTTGGCACACCTAATTATAGAAAACAGTTTGTGCTCTATGTTCATGAGATGGCTGGTTGCGCACTCTGTCTTAACACAAAAATTTGGGGATAAACAGAGGCCTTGTGCTTATTTTTTTGCTGTGCTTGGCCCTGTTGCTAGGGCCCTTCTGAGTTGTCTGAGAGCGGTCGCGGCTGTGGCCACTTCAAACAGGCAATCGGCTGGACTCGTACTTGATACAGACCTCACAGTTATGGTACCCCATGCCGTGGATACACTTTTGAACAAGACAAAGACACAATACCTCACCAGTGCACGTCTTACTGGTTATAAACTGACATGGTTTGCTAAACATATTACGATCAAAAGATGTGCCACTCTGAATCCAGCCACGATACTACCCTTCCCTTCTGAAAACGATGCAGTTGACAAACATGACTGCATTTTCCGTACGGAAGAAGAGACGAAGGGACGGGTAGACCTGACTGATGTTCCCTTATCTGACCCCCAAAGAGAACTATATGTCGATGGCTCCTGTTTTAAATTACCAGACGGCACTACCACTGCAGCTTATGCCATCACTACGTTGCGGACGGTGGTAGAGACATCACAGGTCCCCTATCAGTCGGCTCAAGCCGCTGAGCTTGCTGCCTTTATCCGAGCTTGTGAATTCAGTGAAGGACTGGTTGTCAATATTTATACTGACAACCAGTATGCATTCGGGGTTGCGCATAATTTTGGGCGACTGTGGGCGGAGAGAGGGTTCCTTACCTCTCATGGTACCAAGATTCAACATGGGCACCTTATATTGCAGCTTTTGTCTGCTTTAACGCTCCCCAAGAGATTGGCAATAATTAAGTGCAGCGCTCATAGGAAGGTTACTGATGGCGTGGGTAGAGGAAATGAATTTGCAGATCAGGTAGCTAAGAAGATGGCGCGAAGTAAAATGAAACACATGTTTGTTGCAGGTCCAGCTAGGTGGGTTCCTGAAGTTGCTATGTTTGAAAACACTGTTGAAAGTGTGAAGGAGATACAAAGCCAAGCCACGATAGAGGAATTAGCGAAATGGCAGGAGAGTACAGCACAGTTAAATGAGGAAGGATGTTGGATTGATAAATCTGGAGAACAGAAATGGATGTTGCCGGGTGCATATGTACTTCCTGTGGTTACTATGGCCCATGGTCAAGCCCATATTAGTGCGAAAGGCATTTGTAAATTGTTAGCCCCTGTTTGGCATAATGACACCATCCCTAAGACAGCTGCACATTTGGTGAAACATTGTATGACATGTATGAGACATAACCCAGGTAAGGGTACCCCTACACCGCCTGGTAATTTTGCACCACGCACTTTCCCGTTTTAAGTCCTTCAAATGTATTTCATTGAGCTAGAAAGATGTAATAATCTCAAGTAAGTTTTAGTGGTTATCTGTGCGTTTAGCAAATGGGTTGAGGCTTACCCCACTAAGGATAATACGGCCATTACAACAGCAAAGGTACTCCTTAAAGAGTACTTTCCTCGATTCGGTCTGCCCCGAATTATCTGGAGTGACAACAGGTCTCATTTTAATGGGAAAGTGATTAAATTGATTTGCGAAGGTTTACATATTAAACAGAAATTTCATGCTGCCAATCATCTGCAGTCAGCCGGATTGGTTGAGAAGTACAATAGTACTCTCAAATTAAAATTGGCAAAAATTCAGGAAACGACAGGGTTAAAATGGCAAGATGCTCTACCGTTAGCTCTTTTGTCGACTAGAACTACAGCTCATTCTAGAACAGGCTTGTCACCTTACGAGGTTGTGTTCGTACACCCGGCAAATGTCTGGGGAGTCCCGCGCCCTCGTAAATATTCTGATATTGAATATCCTGTATTGCTTAACTTGGACAATTGACAGAAAGTTTACGTTCTATTCACCAACAGGTACGCGAATCCCTACCTCCTGTACCAGAGGGGCTCGGCCATGACATTCAGCCCGGAGATTATGTTTTAATACGAAATTTTCAGAGGAAGAAATGTCTGGAGCCCCGCTGGAAAGGCCCTGATCAAGTTCTGTTGTGAACACGTACGGCTGTAAAGGTTGCTGGTCGAAAGAACTGGGTGCATGCCACCCACTGCTGGAGGATTCCTTTACCGTTGCCATACGACCAGTGGGTCAAGGAGGGTATCGGCGACACTGAATGTGAGCAAGTGCCCAGGTTTGTTACCTTTAGTGATGCCAAATTGACCTGGACACAGACAGATAAGGAGAACGACGATGTTTTGAATGAGGCTGTTCCACCAGAAATACGAGCTATCCAGGAGCCTCTGTTCATTGATCATACAGTGCCTGGGGCTGCCAGGTACAATTTGCGCCCTCAGTTGAGGGCTACTGAGTCTAAGGAGAAAAAAGATTAGGGATGGACTGTACAAGATAGGTAATGCTGAGTAACAGTACCAACGAATAATTGAAATGAGTGAAAATTGTGTTTACTTTCCTTTTGTTGTTTGAACATTAGTCAGGGAAAAATTATACTTTGAAGGTATACCACCTTTATCAACGTGGGATAGATTAGAAGAGCTTAGGACAGAGCAAGAGCACCAACTTATTGATGGACAATAGGAGCTTGTGTAAGTGAGGCTCGGACGGACACTGGGAACTTTATATTTTCTTGCATTTTCCTTTGTTTGACTTCACTATGCATCCTTTTGGCCGGAGGTTTGCTGAGGAGATGCAACCAATAGTTACTGTTGCACAACATAATATGATGTGGTCGAGGAAAAGCAAAATAGCAGGTGTTGTTCTTTTGATTTTGATGGTAATACTGTGTGGGGTATCATGGGTTTTGGAAGATGCTCAAAGTACACCTTTACGCAGTAAGGGTAAGGTCATTTCCCGAGACGAAATAAAAGAACTGCTCCGAGTAATGTATTTTTGGAAACACACAAGAGGTTCTTTGGCGAAGGGACCGCTTGTTACCCAACGCAATCTGTCACCAGTCTGTGGACTGCATATCTATTGTCACTCGTAAATTGCACATATACTCGACCACCCCAATTTACAGAAGTAAAAAGAGTATTTGTTTTTGGTTATCTGGGGCCCTGTCTATACCATAGAAAGCCATTGGGGGTGGGTTATCCGGGTTGTGATAATACATATTGCGATAATTTTTATATGGAAGAACAGAATGTAACATTAGTAGGTTGGCATTATAAGGAGTTGACCGTCCCTCGAGAGGTCGGTTATTACCCTGCTTGTTGTCCTATTGTGAACAGTACGGATACTATATTGTATATAAATTGTTCAGGAATAGTGTTGTACAAACACATGGTCCCTTTAGTGAATAAAGAGTACTTTTGGAATGAACTCTAGGTATGCTGCAGTGAATTATGAGGGGCCATTTTATGCACATCCAGGGTTTTTCTTTTTGTCTAATGGGACTTATTCGAATGTCTATAATGGTAGAGATGATATAGCTCTTGGAATGGTATTGACTTTGGGCTTGCCTTGTAAATATGCCAAGCCTAAAATAAGATGGGTTAAAAGGACATTAACACAAGAATTCTGTGAGGGAGTGACCGATATAGAGGTCAATAATTATAGTAATAGTATCACTTTTGGCTACATCCTTTCCTCGATTTTCACATTGGGTGGTTCTTCCATGGCCAGGGGTGAGAAAGCTAGAGAACACTTTGGATGCAAGCTGCAAATTCTATCTAATACTACAGTGGCAGCTTTGCGTGACATCACCACTCAGTTGGAAAGTATGCAGATCTATTCGGAACAGACTAGATATGCAGTGGATTTTATCCTAGCTAAAAGTGGTAGTGTATTCGCGGAGAAGAATATTACTAAACATATTTTAGATATTCTTGAAAACGTTAAGGGAATGGAAAGTGGGAATTGGAGTTGGTCCCTTTCGGCAGTTGGGGTTGCATCCTTGAAAAGGTGAATTATCTTATTGTGGTACTGATGCTCTGCTGTATCCTCGTTCAGTGTCTCCCTTTTTGTTGTTCCCATTGTACCACAATTTTCACACCCAAAAAGAAAATATCAATTCATGACACGAATGCCGCTATAATGCTTCAAAAAGATGTTCATTCGATGAACATAGATGAAGGAATATTTGAGAATTCATCCCTCTTTGCTGTTTCACTACCTGATGTTGATGGTATGTTCCCAATTGTACCCCAATTTGATATTCTGCTACTGTTTGCAATTCTGTTCTTTTCCGCTATAGGTGAAAATGCTTTAGCTCGTGCTAAAAGGAGGGTCTGTTAGAATAGACCCAAGATTGCTTACGCAGTGCCCTATATAAGTTAGCATTCACTGCACCATTTTCTGTGTAGACGTCATTTTGAATGATGATTGAAACTAATCCTTTACGGTTTCCGAGAAAAAGCCTCTGTTAAGTTTCGTTTCTGAAATGCTGAAGTCTTGTCTTAGTAATGGATAGACTGTTCATATTAGCGCATACCTTTCTCACTAGATAGAGGACCTCTCCCACTTGTCTGCTGGCAGGCACAGGGTGAAACGACCTTGGACTGTGCTAGGTTGTGTGAGATACTAGAACCGAAACCTATTTTTTGTATTTCATTGCCCAGCTGCATCTGCCTGGAAAATTCCACTGTAGGCATGTCTTTGCCCTACTATGAAACGTACATAATGTATCTCTATGCGTGTTAATTTCAGTTCCCTCTATACCACTCTTCGAGACTGAGCAGACGGGGCTCCACTCTGAGTGCATCTTAATAAAACAATTATTGGTATATTCTCCACTGTTCTTCCGACTCTTCATTTGGTATGGAAGGCTGAGAGGTGGTCCAAGGAGACCCGGGTGGCCCCAAGCGGGTCCCTTCCTTCATACACAATGAGAGACACAAAACCTCAGAAGCTGAAAACAATATACCATTGTCCAAAGTGAGACAATGTCTCTTTTAGAGAGAAAGTGTATATCAGAATTTAATTGCATGACTATTACATTAAATGCCACTACTGTAAGAAGAAATACAATCAAGTGTGAGGCCTGCTCTTGGAGTCCTAGTCAGTGGTTATGGAGCACTATGAAGAGTGGGTAACATTGTTGGTGTCCAAAGCCGAAACTATTGTTACATTCCAACTGGCAAACCCAGTTACTACATTTAGACACCAGACTCTCCAGGCGAAGTTAAGTAGTAAAAGCTTACTGCAGGAGGGGACAGCGAGTTAGAAACTGATGCACCACAGCCTCTTGAATCACAGAACTCCTCAGCTGCAGTGTTAACAGAGTGATTACGAATTAACCACAAATCCACCATGTGCTGCATAGTTTGGAAAGTTCAGCAAAATAAAATAAAAAGAAATTTAGCTGAAACAGATCAAAAGTACGCTTTGCAGCACTGCACAAGACACTTTGCAAAGTTCCAGAGGTCATACAGAGCCAACATAGTGCAAGATTTAAACTAAGGAGAAGTCATAAAACATACCTCGGAAGCACAGACTAAAAGATGATGGGAGGTTGTCAAAACCCCGTTCGACTGGGCCAGAGGGCAGGCAAGTGCTACTTGGCCTCAACTGTGACTGTTTGCCTCTGCGAACTGGGCTAAGTGCAACCCCCTTCCACACATGACTTTTAAAGGGTAATGAGGGTGAACAGTCAAAGAAGTAGTGCAGGGCTCCAGAGCTCAGCTCAACAATCAACCAACAGACAAATACAATGACCAGCCAAGTTCTGGTCTTGAAAAAACAAAAAGAAGAAAGTAAGTACT
This sequence comes from Calotriton arnoldi, assembly GCA_963921515.1. Classification (NCBI taxonomy): domain Eukaryota; kingdom Metazoa; phylum Chordata; class Amphibia; order Caudata; family Salamandridae; genus Calotriton; species Calotriton arnoldi. The sequence goes on along the minus strand of CAWUFW010001541.1, from coordinate 1,742,643 downwards.
TTTTAATTACACAAGGGCACTAAATTCTACACAGTCAAACTTAGCATACAGGGTAGTGATCCTGGGTGCAATTCCCCCTTGTGGTGCTACACTCCGAGATCCTTTTGAGCTAATCCCACCCAGGTGACCGATCCCTTGATTGCTTGACCCTCCCAGTTATCAGGTAAAACATGAATCTAACTCAGATGCAGTCTCAATTTTCCTCACACGTCAAACACGCACCCTGGTGGTGTCGCAGGTATGCAATAGTCTATTTCTTGCACTCCTGAGCAGATCCGACTGCACCGCTGCACTCACAAGTGGCAGATGAGGAGAATTAAGTCCATCCCAAAGACTACCAAGTAGGCCAGGCGTGGCCAGTCTCTCTATACATGTGAAAACAAAGATGGACGGAGCGCTGAAACTTTTAAGACAAATCCATCATTGTTCTTTAGCTCACTTCGCCACCCCAGTTCAGACCCAGCCATATGGAAATCAGTCTCGACCCTGTGCCTCATGGGAACAGTCCAGCCCGAACTGCCAAGCCAGGACTTCCCTGGCCCGGAAACAAGCATCCTGGGACCGGGTTCGGGGTAACACCCCTCATCAGCCAGGGTAGCTTGAATTCAGTGGCAAAGTGAGCACAATGCATGTTTCCAGTCCAGGGAGGACCTGGCTTGGCAGTTCGGGCTGGAATGTTCCCATGAGGCACAAGGTCAAGACTGATTTGCATATGGCTGGGTCCAAACTGGGGTGGCATGCTGAGCAAAAGAACGATGGATTAAAACCAGATCCTTGTGACTGGGGGTGAATGTTTGCATTGTTCAGCATTCCGTACATCATTTGTTCCTTTTGCTTTTGTCGCCCTAAGTGGGAAGGGTATGCCCAGACATGGGTCCAGTGCTCACTGCGCCACTGGATTCAAGCTAGCCTGGCTGATGAGGCGTGATGCCCCGAAACCGGTCCCAGGATGCTTGTTTCCGCTCCAGGGAGGACCTGGCTTGGCAGTTCGGGCTGGACTGCTCCGATGAGGCACCGTGTCAAGACTGATTTGCATATGGCATGGTCCAAACTGGGGTGGCGTGGTGAGTAAAAGAACAATGGATTAAGCCCAGATCCTTGTGACTGGAGGAAAGGGGGGGGGGGTGGTGGTGAATGTTTGCATTGTTCAGCATTCCATCCATCATTTGCTCCTTTTGCTTTTCTCTATACATGTGACCACTCAGCTCAGTCCCACGGCAAGCAGCCCTGGTTCCTGAACGATTCGGCTCCGTCAGACAGCAGGATGTGGTTGGCTCTACCCAAGCAAATAGAGGAGGGAAACACAGTTGAGGCATTCCCAATTGGGCTAATGCAGTAACCATGGTAGATGCAGACCCAACTGGGCCAATAGGCAGTTGCATCCCAGACCGGCCAGATAGGCATTTGCAGGCACGATCAGGCCAATGCAGTAACCACAGGAGATGCAGCCCTGACGGGGCCGAAAGGCATAGATGCTTGAAGTGGTTTCAACCAGGAACCAATTTTGAAAGACCAGGGCGACCCGCTGCAGTACAACCACTCCGTACTAGCTCTCAAGTATTCAGCCCTCTCTGGATGTCCCTCAGTCCCTGGGACATGGTGGGCCTCTTAATTCCTGGAAGTTTCTACTCTTGCTGGGCCATGGAGGCTCCTCCACCTCTCAGCAGGCATACAGGTTTTTAGGCACTTCATGCAGATCCTCAGCTCCTCTAGCAGAAAGAGTAGACTTCAGTAGATGTCCCTTCACATATGGTAGACTGGCTGTGATGCAGATGCTACCCTTGGTCACATGGCAGTCCTTCGAGTATTTTGTGAAGCATTCTTTTCTCTGGTCATGAAGGAACTGGAACAAAGTGGGTGGTTTGGGTCCCACTTGCATACAAAATTTCTAGACAGGAAATGTGGATCCACTGTCAAAAATCAGGACCAGTTTGGGGCAGTTCTCAGTCCAAATGTCCTTCACAGTCTGCTCTCCAGACACAGCCTTTATGTAGAGAGGTGCTTATCACAGCAGGTAGCCATGGGCTGGTCTCTACACTGAAGCACCCACAACACCGGCACAATGCAGTGTGAGGTTTCTGCACCTGACTCTACAGCAGAGCTTTCCAAACTGTGTGTCACAACACGTTAGTGTGTAGGTGTCGTTCGAAAGTAATGAGCGCAGTAAAGGTGCCGATTAATATGGTACACTAGTATATTCTCCTTCCGTTGTATCCATGTATGCACACCACAGTCGAGGGATCATACAGGTACTGCGCATCGGGTTTAAACAGCGGAACAGGGGCATCACTATGTGATCATGCACTCACTGCTTGCTCTAAGCAGACAGCGGGGTATGACAGAAGTTGAGAAAGCACGCTGCTTCCCGAACAGCCTTATGAAAATTCGATGGATGCCTTTTTTTTTCCTGCTGCTTGATAAGAGTGGTGCTCCATACCAACGTTGACCATGATCGGTGAGCAGAAATAGTGATCTTCATAATCGTAAAGCAGCACAACAACTTTAAGACCTCTAAATTAAGAGGCATAAAGCAGCTCTGAATACAAGTACAAACCTTATTATCCAAGTCATTTTCTTGTTTAGTTACTTAAATTGCAGCTGAATAAGTTTCTAATTAAGAAAAGAAAAGCTGGTGAAGAGGACGTCTGCGATGAACAAAATGTAGCACATTGTAAGAAGGTCCCAATAGACAATTCATCAGCAACCAAAATTATATTAGTTCAAAACAAATACTAGAAAAGTCACATAATATATTCAGTACTCAGTGTTGTTTAATCACACTGAACATACTCCAGTTCGTAAAATTATTTCAAACAATGACAAAAGGTAGTGCCCCCAGGAGGGGAGAAAGAGAATGGGTAATACAGTGAGTATTGTGATTGGAGTGAAGATAGAGGGATAAGTATAAAGGGTATAGTGCAAATCACACGTTTCATTACATATAGAACAAATGGCTCCTCATGAAGCCTCAAAATTCGAAAATGTTCTTCAAAAGATAAATAGCCATGATTGAAAAGCAGTATCACAGTGATTAATCGCGGTTGATCGAGCTGGCAAGTAATACAAATGTCGACGTTTCGACTCCTAGGATATTGTAGGCGGATTGTCCCTTACGTTGGGGTCTTCCTCAGGACAGTAGAGAAAGGGGGAGGGGGGTACCTAGGATTAAAACATGAGAGACGTCTTAGAACTGAATAAACAAACGCTAATCTAAGTATTGGACCAAATTGGGCCCAAGCCTAAAAAATTACCATATAAATCCCTCCACTGGGAATCTTGTTGTGGGCATGGGCGCGTAGGCTCCAAATATGTACAGAGCGAAGGACAGTCACCTGCAATATTAAAGTGCAGAGTGAGGGAGGCCCACACGTTATCGCGTTGGGCGGAAAGAAATGAGGAGTCAGGCGACTTACTTGGTTAGATAACAGATATCATCAAGAGAAAAAGAAAGGGAAAAAACCCAAAGTCAGATGTTCTGCTGGGTCATGAAATATCTTCGTTCTAAAACAAAAGATCAGAAAATACACTAATCAGGACTAAAATTATTAATACCACCACTAGATTAAAAAGGAAGCGTGCTCGGCGGCGAGAGGGAAAGCGGAGGTCGTTACCTGACAAAATCATCAAGTCGGGCAAAATCGCTCCGTGATTATCGCATCCTGTAAGATTGAACACAGGAAAGGCCAGCTTTAGAAACTACACTCCGGTAATAGGCAGAGCGTCTGGGGAAATGAGCATGTGAATCAGAGGCTTACCGCGGTCTGTGTAAAAAGTCTCCGTCCGACAGGTGGGAAACGGAGCACAGAGCGCCTGCTGATTAATAGGGAAGCGCACGGGCGTGACAGGCCCGGCGCAGACTCTCAATGCTGGTGAATCCTGACCGGTGCAGGATCAGCATGGAAGACAGACTGTGAGGGTAAAGTTGCCTCTAGGTTGTGGATAACTAGGGACAGCATAATTTGGGACAAGGTGGGTTCGGTTCGTAAAACCCATTAGTAGTTTACACAATGAGTAAATCCGAGTACATAGCTTGGCGGATATACATTATGAGGAGCGCAATTAACATTCCTAAAATATATATATATATATATATATACACACACACACACACACATCACAGTTTCAATTGTCGTTCGAATGTAAATGTCAAAATGCAGACAAAGAGAGCAACCATATTGAAGGCAGTTCTGTCATAATAGATGGCAAGTGTTTAATATTATGTTCCATAATGTGCTTCGTTACATCGCTGAACATTACATGGCACAAAAGCCAAAAGTGATTAGCATTTGGCCCGCAGAGCATACAACCACGTTAAAAGACAATTTATCACTAAGATTATACAACAGAATGAGGATAAACATGTAACATTCCATAATATGCCTCGTCACCTAGATGGAAAAATTGGCTAAAAACAAAAAGTTGGAACAGCCATTGTAGACAGGGTTATAGGCTCAATTTCAATACAAGAGCCCCTTCAGCACATTGTCGGCATAGTGCCTTTTCTAGTATTTGTTTTGAACTAATATAATTTTGGTTGCTGATGAATTGTCTATTGGGACCTTCTTACAATGTACTGTCCTATACCCAGGTCCCAGTGACGTATTTTGGGTTACCCTTTCTGTAACTACGAACAAAATGTAGCGGCTAAAGAGGAAACTATGCAAGAAGCAACTGTTGAATGGTCTGTATTAGTACGTAAGAAGTGTAATGGAAAAAATTCTAATCAATAAACTTTGTGAAACTGGGGTTCACAGTTTCTGGTAATGAAAACAATCCTTGTCCCCAGTGTTTAGGTTGTGGGGATATACTTGCAAAGGAAAGTATGGTACCAAACAAATTAAAGCATCATTTTACCTCAAAACACAGTCATTTGTTAGAAAAACCAGTAGAATACTTTGAGCTTTCAGAATCTATAAATTAGCAGTCTGCACCATTCACAAAGAAAATGAAGACATCAGGGAAAGCTCAAAAAGCAAGTTACTTGGTTGCTCAAATAATTGTCAAATACAAGAAGCCACACACTATTGCCGAAACCACCATAAAGGAATCTTGCTGTGCCATTGTTCGGACAATATTTCGGCCAGAATTTGAGATAGCAGTTAATAAAATCCCTTTGGCAAATAACAGGATTGGAAGACGTATCAAGACATGTCTGATAACATTAAGCTGCAAATGAAGGATATTTTTCAAGCGATATGATCTTTACATTGCAATTTGATGAATCAACAGATGTCAGTGGGTTAGCACAATTATTGGTTTTTACTAAGTTTCATTCCTGACAGAATTATTGAGCAATTCTTGCGTTGCCTACAACTTCCAATGAGAACTAGAGATGAAGGTATATTTAAAACTTTAGATTGCTTCATTAAGGAAAATAATTTGCAATGGTTAAATTGTGTAGGAATATGCACAGATGGCGCATCCTCAAAGGTTAGTTCAAGAAAAGGTTTTATAGCTTTAGCAAAGAAAGAGAAAGAAAATGTTATAAGTACTCATTACTTTTCACATCGCGAAGCACTAGTCGCGCAAACTTTTAGAAATAAAGAAGTTATGGACAAAGTGGTTCAAATGGTCAATTACATTAAAAGTAGACCTCTTAAAACAAGATTTGCTCATAGTTGTGAGCAAATGGGGCAAGGTTTAAAAAGCTTCTACTACACAGACATTCGTCGGCTCTGAAGAGGTCGAGTGCTTTGTCGTGTATACGAATTGAGGGAAATGATGCTTAAACTTTGAGGAAAATCAGCAAAATGAATTCTGCAATCTAAATTTAATAAAAAAAGTTGGTGCACAAAATTGGCGTTTCTTGCTGACATATTTGAACATTTGAATAAAATGAACATCAGTATGGAAGGAAAAGGAGAAAATATCTTAACAGCAGTAGATAAAACGTGTGCTATGAGAGACTAAATAGCAATTTAGAAAAGGAAAGTGAAAGAAGGAAATTTTGAAATGCTTTTCAGAACTGCTGAAAGCAAGTTAAAATGCGATATCAGCTCGCCAATTGTTAACCACTCAACATTGCTCTGAGAGAAAGTTCATCATTACATCCTAAATGTTGAAATTCAAGACTACGATTGGATCAGAAATCCATTTCTTTCAATTGCAACTGGGCACTTTTCACTTATGAAAGAAGAAGAATTAGTTGAAATAAATAATGATCGAAGTCTGTTAATGATGTAGGAAGAGGGTGACTTAGTTTTTGGATTCGGGTTTCAAAAATGCATCCAAACATAGGTAAAAAAAGCGCTAAAAATTCTTCTGCAGTTTTCTACTACATACATTTGTGAAGTTTCCTTTTCAACGATGACAAACTTAAAGACACTGAAACGTGGAAGCTTAAAAATACTGGATGATGAAATGCGAGCGTCTTTATCTAATATTTCACCAAATATTGAAAAGCTGTGTTTATCCCATCAACCTCATACATCTCATTAAAATAGTAATTAATTAGTTTTATTCAATTTTTTTTTAATTCTTCCACATATTTACATATTGTTACTCATAAATGACAGTCTGAAAATGTATGTTATTATCTTACAAATCATACATCTTTAAAAATATACATGAAAGGTTTTTGTGAGATATGTTGTGTCCCGATACATTCCGTTATTACAATTTATATATGTGTCCGCATCTCTTATAAGGGGTTAGTTTAACCTCCGGTTTGCTAGTAAAACTGAAATACTGTGATGCGAAATGATGCATGTCTAAAAAGTGTGTCACCAACATGAAAAGTTTGGAAAGCTCTGCTGTAGGCCATACTCTCAGTAACACAAAAAAGGTCAGCTTAGAATATCAGATTCAAAAACATGGTATGCTGCCATCACTACGTTATGCACCATACCCAGAACAGGGACAGTAGTCCTCTCTCCTCTATAAAACTACTCTTGGTGCAAGCCAAGACAGATCCAAGTCATAAAACAGGGTCTAGCCTTCAGTCAGTCAGGGATAGGCATAGGCCTCTGTGCACTAGCTTACATTAGCGCCAAAATAAAAGAATACCAGACACACAAGCAGGAGGGCACTCAGGTAAGGGGAACACACACGTATAGAAATCAGAGGAACATTTGCTTCCCAAGACATGTCTTTGCTTGCAGGGCCTTGGAAAGTCAGAGGTTACAGGGCAGAAGTCTATGGCTGTTCAATAACTACCCTTTTGCCGTGAACCACCAATGCCATTACACTCCAACTAGATAGCCAAGTTACTTTTTGGCACTCAACCCCCTCAAGGTAGCAAGGGACAGCAGTCAAGGCTTAACCTAGGACAATGTTATCCAACATAGATGAAGCAATGCAAAACCCATTACAGGCTTTCAGGCTGTCCACATGAAATACCCATTACAGACTTTCACGATAACCATATAAGGTAAATTTACAAATTATTTGTTTAAATAGATCTCATTTACCTGAAAATCTAGCATGATCCAGCCCTCTAATTCCTATGGTAGATTTTTTAGCTCAAGGACATACAGTGCTGTAGGATGCTGGCTCTTTATATAGTAGGCCAAAAAGAGGTACAGTGTGTTAAGAGTCCAATAATTTCCCCTACCTATTACCACTTTAATAAAGTGGTAATAGGTAGGGAAAAAATATAAACCTAGGCCCTAACCCAGAACACATGCCAAAGTGTACTTAAAACATGGCTGCCTTTAACTTTTGCAAAGGCAGTCATTAGCCAATCACAAAACGCCTTATCACTATGTACCGCTGTACTTTTGCCAAATACAGCGAAATTTCACAAAACTCCAGAGGCCCCATATTTTACCAAGTTCAAATACCCTAGAACTTTAAAAATTCTAATCTAATTACCTGTAGTACCCAAAAGGATCAGCTACACACCATAATCTATATCCCTGCCAAATCAAATCCATTCGGGGGGGGGGGAGTCTGGTTGGATGGTGGAAGTGCAAGCAGCAGTTGAGGTAAGCTGGACCAATCTTATGCAAGTCCTTATATGCATGTGTGAAGAGTTTAAATTGGCAGCGCTTGTATATCGTCAGCCACTGGAGTTCTGAGGTGTGGCGTGATGTGGGTGCGCCGTGGAAGGTCCAGGATGAGTCTAGCTGCAGCGTTCTGGATGGTCTGAAGTCGGTGGAGGAGGTGGTTGGGGATGCCGGTATAGAGTGCACTGCCATAGTCTAATCTACTGGTGACTAGGGCTTGAGTGACAGTACTCCTGGTACTCTTGGGGATCCATTTAGAAGATTTCAGAGGATGCGTAGTATGTGGAAACAGGAGGAGCCGACTACGTTCACCTGTGAGGCCATGTTGAGTTTATCGTCCAAGATGATCCCATGGTTTCGTGTGTGGTTAGTGGGTGATGGTGTTGGACCAAGCTCTGATGACCATCAGGTTGAATCCCAGGGGAAGTCCCTGTTCCCGAAGATTAGCATTTCTGTCTTGTCAGAGTTGGCATTCAGGCTGTTGGTTTTCATCCATTCTGCTATGCAGATCATGCATTTGATCAAATTAGACCTGGCTGTGGGGGGACTAGTCTGACATTCAGAGGATGAGCTGGGTGTCATCGGCAAAGGAGCTGAAGCTGCCATGAGATCTGATGACGTTGCCGAGTGGTGTCATGTAAATAATGAACAGGGTAGGGCTGATCCTTGAGGGACTACGCAGAACAAGTCCTTGGGGTATGATGTGTAGGTAGAGGGTCAGACTCGTTGAGTTCTCCCTGTGAGGAGGGAGCATATTCCCTTGAGGGCTGGACCTTGAAAGCCTTTTGCATGTAGTCTTTTGATGAAGCTGGAGTGTAATAAGGTACTGAACCCAGCTGAGAGGTCTAGCAGTTTAAGGGCGACAGTTTCTCCTAGGTCCAGTAGGGTGGGGATCTGATCTGTGGTGGCGAGGTGTGTTGTCTCCATGCTGTGGTTGCTTCTAAAGTCGGATTGGGAGTGGTTGAGAAGATTGTGGAGTTCCAGGTGGTTGGTGAGTTGTTGGTTGATTGCCTGCTTCATCACTTACACTGGGTACGGAAGTAGGGAGATGGAGCGGACGTTGTTCAGTTCATTGGGGTCCACTGATGTTTTTTTGAGGAGGGCTGTGACTGCAGCATGCTTCCAGTCCTTGGGGAAGGTTGCAGACTTGATGGAGGAGTTGATGACGTGAGTGAGGAATTTGCCGATCATAGGTTGTAGATATGATGTGGACATGGGTCTGTGGGGGCACAGGAGTGGATGGTTTTCATGACAAGTGGTGTCTTTCTCAGTGAGTGTTCTCCAGTTGGTTAGGTGTCTGTCAGAGCGGTAGGTGGGCAGCTTGCTGATGATGTCCTCAGGACTCTATTATTTTCAAAGTTATTGCAGATATTTTCAATTTTGCTTTCGAAGAAGTATGAGAGGTTGTCACAGAGTTCCTGGGAGGGTGTGAGGGAGTTGCCTGAGGCTTCTGGGGTGTTGAATTTCTTGATGGCAGCATAAATCTCTGCCACTGTTGGAGCTAGCTTTAATCTAGTCGATGAATGATCTTCTATTGGTCTCTCTCAGGGAGTGGTGGTGGTAGTACCCTTGTAGGTTGATCTGGCATCGCGGTTGGCTTCCCATTTCCTTATCAGCTGTTTGCTGTGTACCAGGAGCCTGTTTGTTGGTTCTGCTGTGTTTTGGAGTTTTGATGGGTGCCAGAGCGTCAGCACAGTTGGAGATCCACTGGTCGAAGTTGGTGATGACCTCAGCTAGGTTGTTGGTTTAGTTGGGTTGGTCTGTTTCGAGTGTGCTGCGCAAGTCAGTTTCCGCTATTCTGATCCAAATACGGCAGGGTTGGTGGAGTTTGAGGGGAGCTTTGACGTGAGGTGTGGAGATTTTGAAATGGATGATGAAGTGGTCATCCATTTGAGTGGAAAGATGGGAGTGGTAGCTAATGCGGTTGCAGTAGGCGAAGAGGGAGTCTAAAGTGTGTCTTGAGCGGTGTGTGGGATCCGTGATGAGCTGGGAAAGTCCTATGTTGTGCAGACGTTCGAAGAGGTCGGTGGAGCACTGGTCATAGGGGTCTTCCAGGTGGAAATTGAAATCGCCGAGGAGTAGGAAGTTCTTGGAGTTGAGGTGGGTGATAAAGTCGGAGTTGAGGTTGCCTAGTGCACCAGGTGGTCTGTAAGCCTATAATATATATATTATCTACTGGCGGTCGCCAGTAGATAGTTATAGTTAGGACCTATTTTCCATAGGAAATTCACAACATTCTATTTCCAATAACTGTGGCGCCGGTCGACGAATCTTCGCGAAAGTTTCAAAACTTATGGCCCGCTCCGGTCCGCTCCTATCCTGAAAGTCTCGGGGTGATTCGTCAAGTGGGGGCCGAGAAAAAAGGGGGGGTCCCAAAACGTGTTTTCCCCATGCAATTTTCCATAGGAACCTTTAGTCGCAGCTACAGCCCGAACTGCTGAACGGAATTACACCAAATTTGGCAAAAAGGTAGCCCTTGGTTCAGAGTCGTGCCTTTTGGTTAAATGGTGTAAATCCGTTCAGTAGTTCCTGAGAAAATCAAAAGTAAAATCACATATATATCTGGGCGGAGCCTAACCACACATGTCATTGTGAGATCTGATTGGCTGTCAGCACTTTATCCTGGAATTGCTGGCAGCCATCTTGGGACCAATATACATGATAGTACCCCATTGAAATGCATTGTAGTGAATCAAAGATTTTGAGGGTTACCAAAAGGAGAACTATAAAGGGTGATAACAGACTTTAGTTACATTAGAATTCATTTGTTGATGGTACCATACTAATTTCAGGAATTGTGGTGTGTTCTAAGGTGATTTTACCCTGTGAAAAACCTTCTGCTGGGATATCATGAATCATGTTTGAGAGAAAACTATTTTCACATGCTTGTCCCATAGAGTTTTGGAAGGTGCTCCAGAAGCTAAAATGAGAGCATATTTTCTGTAAATTCACATTATCTTTCTCAGTCATGTGAGAATGAAGTCTGACATTCTCAGTAAAACATGTACATCCAACAAGGGCAGAGACTGTCAGTTGATTCCTTTGTGTTATACTGCAGCTTCCCAGAGTGTTCTAAAGAAGAACTAGAGTGCTAACAGCCTTACTTATGACAAAATTATGGCACACCTGAAGCCATCTTGCTTGGAATAAACTGGTAACTCTTAAAACATTTAATTTAAAAAGGAACAAAATGAGGGGTTTCATTTTGCCATAGAAATGAACAACATTCCCAGCACGACCCCCTTCACTACACAAGCACCACTGCACTACCCTAAACCCTAAAACACTACCCCCCCGCACAACCCCCTTCACTACCTAAACACAACGGCACTACCCTAAACCCTAAAACACTACCTCCAGCACGACCCCCTACACTACACAAACACCACTGCACTAACAAACCCTAAAACACTACCCCCTGCATGACCCCCTACACTACCCAAACACCACTGCACTACCCTAAACCATAAAACACTACCCCCAGCACGACCCCCTACACTACCCAAACACCACTGCCATACCCTAAACCCTAAAACACTACCCCCAGCATGAACCCCTACACTACCCAAACACTGCACTACCCTAAACCCTAAAACACTACCCCCAGCACAACTCCCTACACTACCCAAACACCACTGCACTACCCTAAACCCTAAAACACTACCCCAGCACAACCCCCTACACCACCCAAACACCACTGCACTACCCTAAATCCAAAAACACTACCCCCAGCACGACCCCCTACACTACCCAAATACCACTGCACGACCCTAAACCCTAAAACACGACCCCCCTACACTACACAAACACCACTGCACTACCCTAAACCCAAAACACTACCCCAGCACTACCCCCTATACTACCCAAACACCACTGCACTACCCTAAACCCTAAAACACTACCCCCAGCATGACCCACTACACAAACACCACTGCACTACCCTAAACCCTAAAATACTACCCCCAGCACGACCCCCTACACTACCCAAACACCACTGCACTACCGTAAACCCAAAACACTACCCCAGCACTACCCCCTATACTACCCAAACACCACTGCAATACCCTAAACCCTAAAACACTACCCCCAGCATGACCCACTACACAAACACCACTGCACTACCCTAAACCCTAAAATACTACCCCCAGCACGACCCCCTACACTACCCAAACACCACTGCACTACCCTAAACCCTAAAACACTACCCCCAGCACGACCCCCCCTACCCAAACACCACTGCACTACCCTAAACCCTAAAACACTACCCCCAGCATGACCCCCTACACTACACAAACCACTGCACTACCCTAAACCCCCCTACACTATACAAACACCACTGCACTACCCTAAACCCTAAAACACTACCCCAGCACTACCCCCTACACTACCCAAACACCACTGCACTAACATAAACCCTAAAACACTACCCCAGCACAACCCCCTACACTACCCAAACACCACTGCACTACCCTAAATCTACCCCCAGCACGACCCCTACACTACCCAAACACCACTGCAATACCCTAAACCCTAAAACACTACCCCAGCACAACCCCTACACTACCCAAACACCACTGCACTACCCTAAACCATAAAACACTACCCCCAGCATGACCCCCTACACTACACAAACACCACTGCACTACCCTAAACCCTAAAACACTACAACCAGCATGACCCCCTACACTACTCAAACACCACTGCACTACCCTAAAACACTACCCCAGCACCACCCCCTACACTACCCATACACCACTGCACTACCCTAAAACACTACCCCCAGCGCGACCCCCTGCACTACTGCACTACCCTAAACCCTAAAACACTACCCCCAGCACGACCCCCTACTCTACCCAAACACCACTGCACTACCCTAAACCCTAGAAAAGTAACCCCCACCCCATGCCCTATCCCCCTTACCTCTCACTCCTCGTGGTTCCTCTCTCCTCGTGGTTCCTGCTTCACGTCGTCTCTGAGGGGCGGTGCACGTCGTTGTGAGGAAACGGAACAGCCTCTGTTTCCTTACAACGACGTGGATCATCTACATGTTTTTTAGAACGCATGGTCATTTACCATACATACCTTTACAACAAAATTCGTTGTAAAAGGCATGCGTGGTTAATGACCATGCGTTCTAAAACAATGCGTAGTAATGACTTCGCGATGTACAACGCATGCGTTGTAATGGTATCGCGAAGTAAAAAAGTCATTGTAACGGCTGCTTACCGATCGAAGCTGGCCCCTGTTCTTCAGTGAGACGTTTATTTGATTAATTAGGAGGAAGGAATGTGTTTTTTTTACCGAAAAGTGCATTCCCGGCTGTTGTATTGTGAAAGTGTCCGCGTGGCCTGGTTTCACTTCCGGTGAGAGAGTGAAAGAGTCTGTTTGGATCTAAAGGAGTTCTGTTGTTGGACGGGGCCGGCGCGAAACGTCATCAGAAAACATAGCTAATGGAAAGCGTCCTCCCTGAAGTGTGGAGCAGTGCCATGAGAGGTCAACGAGTGTGCGTCCCACCGCAGTATGACTGTACCGCGTGACCCATGTGCCGCCTCCAGGGTACGGGAGGCAGAAGCGGCATCACAGGTCCTCTTGAAGACCGTTGTAGCACTAATTCTACATTTTGGTACTAGGGCATTTTAACTTCGTTGTTCCTGCCAGATACAAAGAGAAGATCCTGTGTTATTCAGTGCCCTCGTTACCTTTTTTGTGGGTTGTGGTGCTTGTCACTTCGCTGCCCCGCCGGTGCACACGACTGGGCACCCCACCTCGTGTGCCATCTGCAGGGCCTCTGCCCTCGGATCACTGGTTTCGGTTTCTGGAGTGGCAACATAAACAGTTGCTCCCAAAGGACTAGCCTGAACACTTAGGTGAATATCCCCTGCACCAGCATTCCACGGAAATTCTTTCCTAGCTCTCCCACTTCAACGAGGACGTCATAATAGCACGGCTCCGCTCGCGACACCGTATGACGTCATCGGAGCCATAAGAGGACCTAGTCGGCGTGCTGACGTCAGTTCCACCCATTTTTTCCGTGCCACCGAGGCAAACAGGCGGACCGAGACATTTTCACATGTATACATAGTATAATAAATATATATATATATATATATTTTTTTTTTCACTGAAAAAACCATAGGTTTCAGGCACATTATAGTTAGAAATTAGCATTTAAAAAACCTTAGAAATTCACTGAAAAAACCATAGGTTTCAGGGGCGTTATAGTTAGTTGGACATTTCACTCGTATAAAACCATAGAAATTCCCCCGTTATAGTTAGTTCAGCTAACTATAACTCGCGCTGCCCGCAATGCACTGCTGATGACGTCACATATTACATCACTCATGACATGGTCAGTGACATCACTCATGACATCTCAAATGACATCACTGATGACATCACTGATGACATCATCCTTGTGATAGAGTGGCAGACCTCCTCTCACCCTAATATAACCTTTGATACACACACTCAAAAATACAAACTGACATTTTCAAAACAATGGCCATACCAATACCAGTTACAACACACCTATTCAGTAATTCCAAGATCTACACACACATCCACTCATTCACCAACAGTCCCTATACAGTCACTCATACATGTACACTCATCATATGTACTCATACACCTATACATCCTGTTACACACCGCCACTCATCCTTAGAGTTACTCACACACAGTCACACATGCAAACAAAGTATCAAACATCCATTTACTTGCATATACAGTTACACACACTACCACAGTTACTTCTACAGAAACTTACACATACTTACTCTCTTAAACAATCACTTATAGAAACACCTACTTATTTGTACAGGAACTCTTCCAATCTCTCACTCTCACATATACACCAATACTCACATATACTAGTTTAAAACATATGTAGTTACTCATAAAGACACTATTGAGACAGTCATTCACTCACTAACACACCCATACACACACTCATCCACCTATACAGTCCTGCACACATGCTGTCTTCAACACATACAGTGAGTCACTCATTCATGCATCTATGCACTAAGTAATACCCCCCACCGAACCATACAGACACTCAGACACTCATACTGATACTCAAAAAACCAACTAATAACCCATATAGACACTCATGTAGCTACTCACCAACCCATGCAGCCACTTATACACAAAGTGAGAGACTGATACAGATATTTTCATATTTAAACATTACTCACTAACCCATGTATTCACTAAGATACACTTAGGGGCCGATTCCGATCTCGGTCGGAGGCGCACCCAATACTATTCGGTCGGGAAAAAAGCCATGCGAAAGCCAGTTTCCCGACCGATCCGTACAGCACACCGAACGAGCAAGTACGATGCGCACAACAGCAAAAATTCCGGCCGAGCCGTACTCACCCAAACCAGGTCCTGTTCTCCGACCGAGGCGAATCCGGAAACGCCGAATCGAGTCGCACGGAAGGGAAAATGCAGCCCCGTCCGGCCGGACAAGTACGATGCGCTTTCCGTACGCGCCGAACCCGTCGCTACGCACGGCACGTCAAAGCATCCGGGAGAGGCGCACATAAGCTCCGAATCGCGCCACAACACGATCCACGGCTACGAGACGAACACAGCACAGACGAGGACGACGCGAAGCGACGAGGACGAAGCGACGAGGACGAAGCCAAGCGACGAGGACGACGCGAAGCAACGAGAAGGACGAACGACACGAACCAACCATGAATCCCTTCGTCCCGATCATACCAATATTCTACATCTACTACCGGAACAGGCACGGACGCGTACGGCGCAGAAGGTAAGTCAGACACCAACCACAAAACACATACAACACGTACACGACACATCACACACATACACGGGGAATCTGAATATACTTGCAACAGCAGCACCATAGGGGCGGGATGCCCATCACCAATGCCACATATGCACACAGGGGCCTGAATGCGCGCCACCACCCCAACCCAGGGGGGCTGGATGCCAACCACCACAACCACCCTTAGCCAGGGGGTGCCAAATGCCCACCACCACTACCACCCTTAGCCAGGGGGCAGGATGCCCACCACTACTACCACCCTCACCCAGGGGGGCAGGATGCCCACCACTACTACCACCCTTAGCCAGGGGGCTGGATGCCTACCACTACTACCACCCTTAGCCAGGGGGCAGGATGCCTACCACTACTACCACCCTCACCCAGGGGGGCAGGATGCCCACCACTACTACCACCCTCACCCAGGGGGGCAGGATGCCCACCACTACTACCACCCTTAGCCAGGGGGCAGGATGCCCACCACTACTACCACCCTCACCCAGGGGGGCAGGATGCCCACCACTACTACCACCCTCACCCAGGGGGGCAGGATGCCCACCACTACTACCACCCTTAGCCAGGGGGGCAGGATGCCCACCACTACTACCACCCTCACCCAGGGGGGCAGGATGCCCACCACTACTACCACCCTTAGCCAGGGGGCAGGATGCCTACCACTACTACCACCCTTAGCCAGGGGGCAGGATGCCCACCACTACTACCACCCTCACCCAGGGGGCAGGATGCCCACCACTACTACCACCCTTAGCCAGGGGGCTGGATGCCTACCACTACTACCACCCTTAGCCAGGGGGCAGGATGCCTACCACTACTACCACCCTCACCCAGGGGGGGCAGGATGCCCACCACTACTACCACCCTCACCCAGGGGGGCAGGATGCCCACCACTACTACCACCCTTAGCCAGGGGGCAGGATGCCCACCACTACTACCACCCTCACCCAGGGGGGCAGGATGCCCACCACTACTACCACCCTCACCCAGGGGGGCAGGATGCCCACCACTACTACCACCCTTAGCCAGGGGGCAGGATGCCCACCACTACTACCACCCTCACCCAGGGGGGCAGGATGCCCACCACTACTACCACCCTTAGCCAGGGGGCAGGATGCCTACCACTACTACCACCCTTAGCCAGGGGGCAGGATGCCCACCACTACTACCACCCTCACCCAGGGGGCAGGATGCCCACCACTACTACCACCCTCACCCAGGGGGGCAGGATGCCCACCACTACTACCACCCTTAGCCAGGGGGCAGGATGCCCACCACTACTACCACCCTCACCCAGGGGGGCAGGATGCCCACCACTACTACCACCCTCACCCAGGGGGGCAGGATGCCCACCACTACTACCACCCTTAGCCAGGGGGCAGGATGCCCACCACTACTACCACCCTCACCCAGGGGGGCAGGATGCCCACCACTACTACCACCCTTAGCCAGGGGGCTGGATGCCTACCACTACTACCACCCTTAGCCAGGGGGCAGGATGCCCACCACTACTACCACCCTCACCCAGGGGGGCAGGATGCCCACCACTACTACCACCCTTAGCCAGGGGGCAGGATGCCCACCACTACTACCACCCTTAGCCAGGGGGCTGGATGCCTACCACTACTACCACCCTTAGCCAGGGGGCAGGATGCCTACCACTACTACCACCCTCACCCAGGGGGGCAGGATGCCCACCACTACTACCACCCTTAGCCAGGGGGCAGGAAGCCTACCACTACTACCACCCTTAGCCAGGGGGCTGGATGCCTACCACTACTACCACCCCCACTCATAGGATGGACAATGCATGACACAACAAGCACACCACAACCTAGGGAATGCAAGATTAAGACATCCCCCCACCACCATGACAAGCGTGTGAGCAGGCTGTGTCAAATGCCTACAACACCGAACATGACATTGAACATACAATGTGACCCCCTAGCACATGTGCCACACATATATGTGTGTGGCACCCATAATGCAAGCAGCCCATGACCATTGTGGCAATGGGGCCTAAACCCCCATCATCACAGTGACCAAAAGGCAAGTGTGGGGTCCATAGCTGAAGCACATTTTGACCATTGTGGCAATGGGGTCTAAACCCCCATCATCACAGTGACCAAAAGGCAAGTGTGGGGTCCATAGCTGAAGCACATTTTGACCATTGTGGCAATGGGGTCTAAACCCCCATCATCACAGTGACCAAAAGGCAAGTGTGGGGTCCATAGCTGAAGCACATTTTGACCATTGTGGCAATGGGGTCTAAACCCCCATCATCACAGTGACCAAAAGGTAAGTGTGGGGTCCATAGCTGAAGCACATTTTGACCATTGTGGCAATGGGGTCTAAACCCCCATCATCACAGTGACCAAAAGGTAAGTGTGGGGTCCATAGCTGAAGCACATTTTGACCATTGTGGCAATGGGGTCTACACCCTCATCATCACAGT
The DNA here is from genome assembly GCA_963921515.1 of Calotriton arnoldi. Taxonomy (NCBI): domain Eukaryota; kingdom Metazoa; phylum Chordata; class Amphibia; order Caudata; family Salamandridae; genus Calotriton; species Calotriton arnoldi. The sequence goes on along the minus strand of CAWUFW010001541.1, from coordinate 1,724,432 downwards.
GACCAAAAGGTAATTGTTAACAAAGAAAGAGCTGCAACTGCCAAACTGCATGGATCATTCCTGGTCACAGAACCAAAAACTCATCTGTGGCAAAGTAGTGTATGTGTCCCATTGCAACATAAATTGGGGGAGCCAAATACTGCAGTGCAAATGAAACATTCCTTTGGCCATGTGCAGACAAACAACACCCATGGGGGCTGAGACCGTCAACAGTCATCAATGACACAATGACAGAAGTGACCATCAGAATGCAGAACCACATATTTGCACCAATGGGCACACAAATGCAGATACCCTGTGGAGACAGCAGATGTGAGGTGAACAGATACCATACCATGGCAGCAATGGGACACACAAACCATGATCACTGTGCTGACCGATGACCTAGGAGTCCCAGGGACAGCAGGGGAAACACACCAAACAACATACAGCCAATGGCACACCCAAGATATGCCAATGCAGTGGTGCAGATGCACAAACACAAACAGGCAGACCAACACTGTCATCATACACAGCAGGTGAGGGGTGGGGGTGCCAGTGTCCCCAGGCAACAACACAACACATGAGGAGAGCTGAATACCAATCATACAGATGTGCATACACTGCCACACTAAGCTAACTCATGGATCCAAATCCCCTATGTGGGCAAGCAGGCATTGACAGGTGAGAGGGAGCACAAAACACACATGTCACACAGGCACGTAGGAACAACAACTGACACAGCAAGTCACAGACACACCACAGCACCACCCCCAGGGCCCCCACAATGTGGTGACCCTGGGCTGAAGAAAAATACCACTGTGATGACAAAGCTAAATGTCGTTCACACTGTGAACCACAGTCAGGTGTCCTGAGCAACTAACTACCATCACACCTACACAAGCACAAATCAATCAGCATGGCCAGTAAGCCAAGGCCAACATGGAGGCAGGGGACTAGCCGGGCAACAACTCTCATCTGCACACACTCAACACCACACCCCTCGACCTCCAACAATGTGCAGCAGTGAAGTACACATGCACTGGTGACATTGCACATGCACCCATGACTATTCCAGGGTGGTGGGTGGGAACCAAGGTGTAGAAACACATCACACATGGACACTCAACAAGACTCCTGAATGTCTGACACACTGCACACTACTCTGTACATGGACATGACGGCAATACCACACCGACCAATGGGATCCCAGCCACAGTCACACACCAATGAAGAAGCCAAGGTCACCCACAAAGAACACACATAGACAACAACCAACATTGCAGCCCGGACCCTAAGGAGTGCCAGCAGTCACACACACAACGTGTCACAATCACTGAAAGATAACACAAACTGGAAATCACATGACAGGGGCAAACAACAAGTGCCAAAGGGAAACCTGACTGTGACCCATCTGCGTCAGCACACAAACTCTGCCCTGACAGCAAACACACCTATGGGTGACACCCTGATGACCAGTAATGTGCCATGCACCCACATCACAGAGAACACAGGGAGAAGACTTTGGGGGAACATAGCTCAAGTCAGCAAGCATCACAAACAGGTACAACACTAGGGATCACAGCATGCGCAGATGAATGGAAGTGAACACACAGACATGCACATACAACACACACCTTGGGCGCAGGCAATGTCACACGTGTACACACTGCCATGAGGGGACTCCACTCCTGTGTGAGGAAAGCTGTGCCATATGTTGCCTCAGTAGGGCCCCATCATGTCAGCTGAGCACTTGGTCACACAATCAACAATTAGCACCAAATGAGGGCTCCCATCACATCAGCCTGGTCATGGATGTGCCAACGGAATCATCAGCACAGATCCAACACACTTGTATAGCAATGTTGCACTGACTACACGGATGAGTCCCTCCCCATTGATGCCCAAACCTGCATGTCCACTGGAGATGGCAACACGGTCAGGGAAGTAGACAAATGCAACGATGGCAGGCACAACAGATGTGCAGGGGTGGAAGCCACAGATATGAAATTGCCAATGTAAGTAGGAAACCCATTGCCAAATACTGAACACATGACACCCTCAGATGCTGCTATTGATGACATGGATACACCACATGATAGGACACATTCCCCCTGGACCACATGGGTTCCTGCACAGTAACACTTCATAATCATGAGACCAGATATCACCATCACTGCAGCAAGGGCATGGTTAGCTGCACCAACAACATGTACATCTGAAGCATGAGCACTAGAGAAAAGAAAGTTGCTTTATTCAGCATATGTGTTGAGGCCAAACGAAGTCCTGAAAAAGAGCAAAGGCCAATGGCCAGTCCATTGTCAAAGTTCAAACAGGGTGACACTGGCAGATGTCACCCTACGCATGCCTGCACAATACCAGGGACAATCCACTAGGAGGGGCAACCGGGGGGCAGGCCAGGCACCGCAGGGACAGGATCAGGGCTCACCAGGGGAGTCAGGGAAGGGGTGGTGGGTGCAGGAGAGCCACTGACAACTGCAGTGGAGGTGTCTGACATGGTGTGTGCCGGCACAACTGGGGGGCATGACACAGATGTCGTGGGTGCCGGCACAACTGCAGTGGACCCTGCAGATGGGGTGGACAGGTCCGCCACTGCAGTGCCCAAGTCAGACAGGGCGGTAGTGGACTCCACTGCAGTGCCTACCTCCAGGGGAGGAGAATGGGGAACAGGCAAGGTGGGTTGGACAGAGGGGGGACACCCTCACCACATCAGTGGCACAGACAAGCGCAGCGGGGGTGTGGTGCTGGGAGAGCAAGTGGCAGGGGGAGAAGGCCGGAGCATCTTGGGGATGGTATATCTGTGGGTGGGGGAACCTGGGGCAGGGTGTGGTGGGGGCACCTGTGCAGTGGGGGCCTGAGGGATGGAGGACGGAGACCTTGTGCCTGAGCTGCAGGGTGGTGGCGGGGTCTTGCTCTTAGCACTCCGGGGGGACTTGCGGGTGGGGGCCTCAGTCCGTCTGCGCCTGGGGGAGGGTGTCCGGGGGCGAGGGCACTCTGCTCCGTGTGGGTGGGCTTCCTCTTCCCCCGGGATGCTGGAGCAGCTTCATCGGTGGGGAAGAGGCCGAGGTCACAGAGGAAGAGCTGCTGTGACTTTGGGGTTGCAGGTGAGGCAAGGGAGGGTGCTTTGGAGGGAGAGGGAACTGAGGACTGCGCAGTGCATGTGGATGCGTGTGTGTGTTCCAGGGCCCCATCCCCTGTGAGTCTGGCTTCAGTCCCCTGAATGTGCGTGCGTGTGCGTTTTGTCATTGGCGTGTGTGTCAGTGTGCTGGATGTGTGTGTGCTGGTGTGTGCCTGTGCCAGTGTGTGTGTGCCTGGGATGGGTAAGGTGCTGGGGAGTGTGGATGGAGCAGAGGCAGGAGGGGTGAGGGACCGTTTGAGGAGGGACACTGCTGCCGTCAGGGAGGAGTCCATGGACCTATTGCCCCTCTGTAGGTCAGACATGCCCGATGAGATGCCCTCCATGAACGACACCAGCTGAGTCAACAGCGCGGTGTGCGCATGGAGGACACTCAGCATGGCTGTCTGCCCTACATGGAGCTGGCGAAGGAGGTACACAGACTCCTCACTCAGGGCAGCAGGGGACACAGGGGCAGGGGGTGCGGTGCCTGGCCCAAAGGAGACACGCTCCCGGACATGGGAGCCTCCACGGACCTGGGGAATGGGAGCCGATGGGAGGGCGGTGGTGGTGCTGGTGGTGGCGGGGACAGCAACACTAGCTGGGGTGTGGTGGCTGCTGACACCCGCCTCCACAAGGGAGTCATCCTCCGAGTTGCTCTGGTCCTCAGCTGAGGTGGATGCTGCTGAGGACTCCTCGGTGTGGCTCCCCTCGCCCTCCGTGCCACTGGGTCCCTCCGACCACTCCTCGGCTGCTGACCCAGTCTGGCTCTCCGGCTCCTCCTGGTCCGTGGAGCTGTCCCCTTCCGTGGCCGTGGATGTATCTGCAAACAATGGGGAAACAGACAGACATCAGTCACCTGCACCAAACGCACACACCACTGTGAGCACAGCACATTACAGAGCAAGCCCTGGCATCATTAGTTGTACATTGCTAAAAGTGCCCTAATTGAACAGGAGAAGTCAATTGTCAGTCTGATGCCAAGCATGGCACTCACATCCCACATGGCCTTGCACCCATCTGTCTGGTGTCTGTTGGATTGCAACACCCCAGTGTTGACACATGCACCAAGTACACAGTAGTTGGACAGTGCAGAGGACACGGTGTGGACACATCACAGCTCTTGCCACTGAGTCAGTACAGGTTTACGGATGTAAGGGATGCCCAGAGTCAAATAGGAAATGCATGTGATGCATACCAGCGACAGACACCATGATGCACCCATGTCCTGATAGCCAGCGCCACTATGGTGTGCATGTAGCACATGTCACTCCCCTGCAGGATCACCAATCAGTAGACACATGCCATGGCGGAGGCATGACTGCAAAGTCATACATCACTGTCTCAGTGATGTATGACTTTGCAGCCAGACAACAACACTCTGCACTGTGTCACAATAGTAGGTCATGGGGAATGCAAGTCCTGGAGCTGCACAAGTGCACATGTACATCCCCCCACAACACATCCTCTTAACCCTCATCTGTCCAGGTCATACCTATTGGACATATGGGAGACCTGTGACACTACCCTCTGAACCTGAGCCCCTCACACTCTGCTGTGCATGGGGAACAGCTGCCTGAACTTCACATTTACATGCCCCAGTCTGCATGGGCAGCTGATCAGACACCTATGTGTCACACAAGTATCGTCTCCTATGGTCACATCTCCAGTGGCATGCTGAGCCCCTACCAAGAAACTCCACAGCAGTCCTGGCGACTAATCCACAGCACACTGACACAGAGGCAGACACCTGAGGGGTCAAATCACTGTGCACAATGTGTCCTCTGATACACGGGAGTGGGAGTACAGAGTGTATTGTATGGCCTGGAGTAGGCATGACTGTCCAGCCCCACATGAATGAGGGATGAGCCCTGGACTGTAGGCAGCTGGCTAAGTATGTGTGACACACGTCATATACATACTCCTGGGGCCCAAACATTGTTCCCACCCGCAGCATGGGTGTGTGCCAGGTACCCCAGCCACATGTGGTGGATCAGCTCAGCAATTGGACCACAGATCAAAGTAACACGCTGAATACATGTCAGAATACAGGCATTGTGTAAGCAATGGACCCACCCATGATGCCCACCACAGAGTCAGGGAAACAGATGCTGTCTCCCACCTTGAGTCAAGCAAACTGCAAGGACACAGTCCTAAGTGACAGAATTCCCTGCATGTAAGGGCCACACCTGGGTATCAGATGAGGAGTGGGCAGTGCACAATAGAGGGACATGGCTCCTGGACAACATGACTGCTGTACTGTGGCAGTTCAACCTGGCCCGAGGAGGGCACATAACATGTTAGACAGAGTACACAGTGCAGTCTTTGACTCACCCCCTCCTTGCTGCTCTCTGGCCTTCAGCTGCCCATCCAGGTCTGGAAAGACCACCGCCAGGATCCTGAGCATGTGGGGGTCAGGGTCCGTGTTCCGCCCCTCCTGCGAGGAGGCGACAGCTTCAGCTGGACCCGTGCAATCCTCCGGGTCCAGCCCCGAAGGTCCTGCCACCTCTTTTGGCAGTTGCGGATCCGGCGCTTGTAGACCCCCACGGACCGGACAGCCCGGACGATGTCCTTCCAGATCTCATGCTTCCGATGGGCAGAAGCCTGTCAGGATGACAAAGTGATAAGGCCATTACTACACATGCAACATATCCGTGCATGACACAGTTGCATATACATGTCGCAATCACAGGGGCACATGGTGTACCCAGGCAGTGCACGGCTGCCCATGGACAGTTTTCCAGAAGTCACTACATGGTATCATAGCATGGGGAGTAAAACCCTGTTCAGAAGCACTGTCACTGCACCATACCTGTCCAGTGCAAGTCACTACACACTATGGGGGGTGACAACTACTCAGTGAGCCTGCTAGCCAGTGGTGTGCTGACTCTCAGCCTTGCTAGTCAGACAAAATGCACATTCAGAAAGGCAGTGCACAGAACACTCACCTGCTCCCCTGGTGTCCCATACAGCTTGCTGTACTGTGGAAGTAGGCTGTCCAGCAGGGCCTGGTTCTCTTCAAGGCTGAAGGCTGGGGCTCTCTCCACAGTACGTGCCATTGCAGGGTCCAGAGGGGCAGAGACAGCAGCAGTGCAGTGGCAGATGTCGTCCTGGAGCATGTAGTGCAGGCAAGTGGGCTCTCAGGGGAACATGCAGCAATATATATGTGCTGGAGAGGCAGATACTGTCCCTTGTGTCCAAAGTGATAGGTCCAAGTCGTTTGCATCTTCTGAATCTGGCCAATCCATGGAATAGCAGCACCAAAACACGCCCACAGCATCCTTCAAAATTTCAACTTCATGACATACATGATTTTGCAACATTGTTGTGGGTGACCAACTGATTTTCCAGCAACCGACTCGTTCGAATATTCGAAAACGCGTCCGTTGCCAGGCAAGCCCATTGTCAATGGGTGCGCACCGATCGGTCCATTGAGGTACAACGCGCACAGGGGTACAACGCGTACCCGCACACATTGAATGCAATGGGCCGGCCGGAGGCACCGATCGGTCCATTGCAGTACAACGCGCACAGGGGTACAACGCGTACCCGCACACATTGAATGCAATGGGCCGGCCGGAGGCACCGATCGGTCCATTGCAGTACAACGCGCACAGGGGTACAACGCGTACCCGCACACATTGAATGCAATGGGCCGGCCGGAGGCACCGATCGGTCCATTGCAGTACAACGCGCACAGGGGTACAACGCGTACCCGCACACATTGAATGCAATGGGCCGGCCGGAGGCACCGATCGGTCCATTGCTGTTCAACGCATCACTGTACATGTGACTGGCATATGTCAGCATGCCTGTCTCAGATGGACATATGCCAGCCACAGATAGCTCCCAGGGAGTGAGGGGCACACCTACATCACGACAGCCTGTCCAAACCTTATCATAAGGCATGTAAGGCTGCATTTCCTATTGTGTGTATGTTGGTGTACATTTTGTCCTGTGGGTGTCACCTGTGGGCAGCCACCCCCAGGCTGTGCACGTGTTAATGGGGACAGGATCCTGGGTGTTACGTGTACGTGACCACTGTGATGTGCAACTGTTCATATCTGTGCATGTGCCATGGTCACATTTCACAGTGGTGTTTGTGTATGTCATGTCACATACCCCGTGAGTCCCATGTGGGACGGTATGTTTGAGCCAGGGTGTCCCAGTGGCACAATAGTGATGGCCCTCCACAGTCTTTGTGCATGTAGTGTTTACAATGTCTCTGATTTCATGTGCACAATGGGAGACAGTCTCCACATCCACGTTGTGTGTGCATGGACTCTGATGTTGTGCGTGTGTGTCACAGACGTCCATGGCTCTCCTGCCATGGCAAGTGTGGCCACTACCTGTGGGGGTCATGTTTGTTTTGTTGTGGTGTACACATGATACTCCAGGTGATGCCAGTGTCCATGTGGCATTACAGGGTCCCTGGGAATGTGCCTGTCGTTGAGCTGTGGTGCCTGGGGCACATCTGTCCTCACATGTCACTGGGGGGTGACTGTGACACAGCATCATGATATCCAATGGGCCAACCTGGGACAAATTGATGCCACCTGTAGGACCGTGTTGACAGATGTTGGCCATGTATGTACCATACATGTCGTTCGGTACTGCACACTTCATGTAGTTGTGCCTCATGATGATGTATGTTGGGATCTTGAGTGTGTTCAATGCCGCATATGTGGGGTGACTGACGATCTTGCTTACTTCTCCTCTGCACTGCAGGGCTCCTGCTGTCCATCGGCCATTCCCAGACCTGGCAACGATGGTGGAACGGGACAGCATCCGACGGTACCGCTTCACCAGGCAGCTGATTGAGGATTTGGCAGTGCAGTTGTCCCCACATTTGCAGCCTGGCCGGCCGTATCCTACAGCGCTGACCCCCAAGGTGAAGGTGATGGCAGCCCTACACTTCTTTGCCACCGGTACCTTCCAACATACTGTGGCGTCTGCTGGTGGGATGTCACAGACCATGTTCAGCCGTGTGCTCCGCGATTTCTTGGCGGCAATGTTGCTCTTCCTGAACCGGTACATCTATTTCCCTAGACTGCGACGACTCACTGACGTGAAGAGTGACTTTTATGCCCTGGGGAGGATGCCGCATGTCATTGGCTCCATTGATGGGACACATGTGGCTTTGGTACCACCACAGGCCCAGGAGCAGGCCTACAGGAACCGCAAGCACTACCACTCGGTCAATGCACTGGTGGTGTGTCTTGCAGACATGACCATCACACACGTGTGTGCCCGTTTCCCTGGTTCAGCACACGATGCCTTTGTGATGAGGAGTAGTCGCATCCCCAGGTTGATGGCACAGATGCAGAACCAGCGTGCCTGGCTTGTCGGTGTGTACTGACTTTGTGCCATTGTGTGTGATCTGATCTGTAGTATTCCGCCCACTTTTCCAAGTCAGCTGATGTGCACTTGTCTGTCCGTAGGTGACTCGGGATACCCCAACATGCCGTGGTTGCTGACACCCCTCAGGAACCCTGTGACACCTGCCCAGATGCGCTACAATGAGGCACATGGTCGGACCAGGAGAGTGATTGAGCGGACCTTTGGTCTCCTGAAGAGCCGCTTCCGCTGCCTGGACAAGACCGGAGGGTCCCTCCCATATGCCCCTGCGAAAGTGTGCAAGATTATCATCGTCTGCTGCATGCTCCACAACCTGGCAGTGCGGAAGGAGTTGCCTCTCATCCAGGATGACGATGACCAACATCCGCCACCTGTGGAGGATCCTGGCCTGGAACACGATGCCAGTGACGATGATGATGATGATGGTGATGGTGATGTCCGCACACAGCTCATCACCAACTTCTTTAGCTGAATGTGAGTATCCTGAGGTGTCATGTCAATGATGTGAGTTGGCATGATGTGTGGGTGGTGCTCTGGTGCTGTTGGAGTGTGTCCATGGGCTACTTGACTGGATGTGTGTTGCGATGTGTGCTTACAGGTGGGCTGTACTCCCCAACAGTGTTCACATGCTAACTTGGTTCTGGGTGGGTATCTTGTAACATGTATTGTGCATGAGTTTTGCTGTTCTGTCCTGTACTCCATTGCTTTTGACTGTGTGTCATTTCTGTCCTTCACAGGGTACTTTCAGATTCGTTTGGTCAACTGTGTCCACCGACAACGTGATTGCACATCCAGGCTGGTAGCTGTTGTGTCCCTACAGGTGATGTGCGCCACACCCATGGACTTCCTTCTGTCTACAGTTGTTGACTGTGTGCCCGCTACCAGGTGGGGTTACCTTGCATCTGTAGTGGTTACGGCATGTTGCTACTGTGTAATAAACCTGTGCTTCACTTAGTGATGTGCGTTGTCTGTGGTCACACATTTGACTGCCATTTGCTTACTGCACCTGTGGGCTACTTGACTACAACTGGGAATGGGTGTGGTGTCTGTGCATTGCACCGTCTTCCCTGGCAACATCAGTGTAGGCAATGAGTCAGATGGCCTAGGTGTGTATGTGTTGTGTAGCCCTGGTGGTGTGTCTCCCTCATATGTGTCACGTTGCCTGTACTCACATGCCTGTGTTGTCCTTGCTGTTGCAGTTCGCATACACAGTGTAATTTTGTTGTTCATCATCCCCATAACAGCACCCACGTTGGAATCACGACAGAGGCAAGTATGGTGTATTATTGTGTTTATTGTGATACATCTGTGATAATAGTGCATAGGATGGATTGTGCTGTACATGAATCTTGCAATCCCAAGTTCCTAGATGAATAGAAAGTCCAGGTAGACAGGATCCCCAGTATCGGGGCCACAGTTGTCTGACACATTGTTCCAACTTGTACTCCCCATGCAATGTGTGGGAGTAGTGTTGCCATCAACAGGGTGAACAGTCTGTGCACAAAGGCGAAAATCCAGAACAGGTTCAGGCTTCCTGGGAGTTGCGCTTGGCCATCAGCCTCTCACTTTCCCCTCCTCGGACGACCCCTCTTCTTGGGGGGGGCCCTCAAGTGCAGGCTGCTGCGGTGCAGGGGACTCTCCGCCAGAGTCCTCCTCCCTCCCTGTGGCAGTTGCAGTTTGTTCGGTACCAGATGTTGTTGGCACACAGGGAGGTGTGGACTGGTTGCTGTTCATCTGGCGGAGGCATTGTAAAATGTCCCTGTGCACCGCCGTCATCTCATGTAGTACATCCCACTTGGACTCCACGCGGGTCATGTGGGAGTCCACACGTGACATGTGGGAGTCCACACGTGACATGTGTGACTCCACATGGGACATGTGGGAGTCCAAGCGGGCATGATGGGCAGCCTGCTGCTGTTTGATGTCTCTGAGGAGCCCCACTACCTGGCTGAGCTCTCCGGTGCTGGACTGGTACGCATCAGCTATGCGTACCAGTTGTGGGTCTTCATGCACACCAGCAACGTCTGCAAGCAGCGACCTCTGTCTCCCACCCCTCCCACCACCCCTGCTGACATGTGCAGTGTGTGCAGTTGCACGCACAGATAACCCTGGTCCACCTCGGGGGTTGGTGGTGGTGGTGGTGTCCATGGCCCCAGGTTGGTCCAGGGTCACTGCGCTGGTGTTGTTCCTTATTCTGTCCATGTCGGCAGGGATGGTATTCGTGGTGACAGTCGTTGGAGGGGTGGGTGCAGGGGGTGCAGCTGGTGGACCTGCTGGTGCTGCAGCTGGTGGTCCTGCTGGTGCAGCATGTTGACTTGCACCGGATGTGCCAGGTTGTTCTTCATCGTCCGAGGAGGACAGAGGCTGTACGACGCCAGTGAGCTCGGCATCCTCTTGAGCCTGGGACTGGGACTCCTCAGCGTCTGCTGCTGTGTCCCTATCATCACCTGTTTTTGGGAGACACAAACAATGTATGTCATGTTTCTGCAGGCATCAGTGGTTGACACACCTGACAGTTGTGACTGTGCCTCGGGGTGCGGGCCTGTACATTGTATTGTCCTAAGTCGTCACAGTCAGGGGTTGATATTGGTGTGGCACATTGTCCTGCATTATTTGGGCATTTCTATGTATTCTCTGGGGTGTGAACATGGTCTGCATTGATTGTGTTTGGTTGACAGCCAGACCTCCTTCCCACCCACCCACCCACCCAGTCAGTTATCCCACCATGGAACGTGCTTGCATTGCAGGGAGTGTAAGTTGTCTCTCAGGATGTCAGTCAGAGGTGTCCTGCTGTTTGTTGGTGCACAGTTGGCAGCAGGGCCTTGTGCTCCCCACAGCAGTAGCCAGTGTCAGCCATCTTGTGAGTCCTTCTCCACTCCCTGTGATGTGAGCATGGTTCAGGGTGGTGTTGATGGGACAGTTGTGAGGCTGAGCAATGTCTGTGACTACCACTCCCATCATGCTATTGCCTCCACCCCCTTCCCAGCATGCCCATGCTTCCTTCCTTTTGACTCTGCTTCCCTGTGGGGTGGGCTGGCTGTGCTGACAGGATGGCTGGGAGTGTTGTCCTGGCAGTTGTTTGGCTAAGAGTCCCAAGAGTGTCCCTGTGCTTCACACAACATAACCCAGGGTGGTGGTGCTTTGTGGGATCTTGTGTTAGGATGGAGGGCATTGCATTCTACCAGGTGGGTACTGTGGAGTTTGTGTTGGGGGGGTGTGAGGGAGGTGCTGGTGACTATGGTCAGTGCTGCAAGTCCCCCTTCCCACCCAGCCAGCCGGATATCCCACCATGGAACGTGCTTGCATTGCAGGGAGTGTAAGTTGTCTCTCAGGATGTCAGTCAGTGGTGTCCTGCTGTTTGTTGGTGCACAGTTGGCAGCAGGGCCTTGTGCTCCCCACAGCAGTAGCCAGTGTCAGCCATCTTGTGAGTCCTTCTCCACTCCCTGTGATGTGAGCATGGTTCAGGAGTGGTGTTGATGGGCCAGTTGTGAGGCTGAGCAATGTCTGTGACTACGACTCCCATCATGCTATTGCCTCCACCCCCTTCCCAGCATGCCCATGCTTCCTTCCTTTTGACTCTGCTTCCCTGTGGGGTGGGCTGGCTGTGCTGACAGGATGGCTGGGAGTGTTGTCCTGGCAGTTGTTTGGCTAAGAGTCCCAAGAGTGTCCCTGTGCTTCACACAACATAACCCAGGGTGGTGGTGCTTTGTGGGATCTTGTGTTAGGATGGAGGGCATTGCATTCTACCAGGTGGGTACTGTGGAGTTTGTGTTGGGGGGGTGTGAGGGGAGGTGCTGGTGACTATGGTCAGTGCTGCAAGTCCCCCTTCCCACCCAGCCAGCCAGCCAGATATCCCACCATGGAACGTGCTTGCATTGCAGGGAGTGTAAGTTGTCTCTCAGGATGTCAGTCAGTGGTGTCCTGCTGTTTGTTGGTGCACAGTTGGCAGCAGGGCCTTGTGCTCCCCACAGCAGTAGCCAGTGTCAGCCATCTTGTGAGTCCTTCTCCACTCCCTGTGATGTGAGCATGGTTCAGGGTGGTGTTGATGGGACAGTTGTGGGGGGGCAATATGTGTGACTGCGACTCCCATGATGCTATTGGCTACACTGACTTGGCCAGCATACACAGAATTCCTTCCTTTGAGTGGTCTTCACTGTGTGTTGGTGTTGTTGTGGTGGCTACATGTGTGGATGTGTGTGTTAGTTCTATTTGTGCCACTGCCTAGCTGTAGTTGTGGTTGTGTTTGTACATGTGTTGGCACAGTTGGATGTGACTTTTTTGATGGCATGTGTTGTGTTTATCTGACTGACATACACATTTTGGGATGATTCTGTTCTAGTTGCTGTGTAATTGCTATGAGTGCATGGTTTGACTCTCCCCTTGACAGTGATGTGTGTGTTTTGTGGCAGTTTATTGTGTACATTTGTTGTGTACTCACCAGGCTCTGGGATGTCCTCTAGTCCATATACGCTCACTGGCGGAAGGATGGCCCGCACCTTCTCCTCCCAGGGCCTGAGGTATACTGGCTTGGCAGGAGGGCCACTGCCGGTGTATTGGCTCAGGTGGTAGTCTTTCTTGAGCAGCTCCCGGACCCTCCTGCGCACGTCATACCACCTGTTCTGGATGTCGGTCTTTGTGCGCCGACATGGTGATTGGGCGTTCACCCTGTTGATGATCCTCTCCCACATCTTGGTTTTCTGCGACATGGGGGTCTGTTGGACCAGAGTGCCAAACAGCTGTGGCTCCACCCTGAGGATCTCGTCTACCATGACTTCCAATTCACTATCTAGGAACTTGGGATTCTTCTTGGGGGGCATGGTGATGGGTGGTGATAGTGGGTGATGTGTGTGTTGGTGTGCAGGTGAGGGTGTGTGGGTGTGTGTTGTGCTGGGTGTATGTGAGGTAGGTATTTGTTGGTGTGCTGCTGGTGTGTGGCTTGTGTGAGGGATGAGCTGTGGGTGTGTGGTTGCTTTCTCTTGGGTGCTGGCAGTGGAATGGCATTTGCAAAGGCTCATGGTAGTGATTTGTGTCCTTTATATAGGTGGAGTTGTTGGTGTGTCTTTGTTCTCTGTCCCCACCCCCCAGTATTTATTGGCTTGGTAATTGCTTGTTTGGCCTTTTTTGGTTGATTTTTCCTTTGTGCTGTTTGTGTATGTTGGAAACGTTCTTGTGACCGAGTCGGACCCTGCATTGGTCTCGTACGGTGTTTTCCGTTTCGTTCACGCTGTGTTTGTGCAGTTTTGTATGCTGCGTACGCGTCGGTCGCGGTGTATTGTGTTGCTTCGGCTCGGTTTTGTATGCGTGTCGGTCGTACGGCTTGTCCTCCGTCCGACTCGGTCGTGTTTTCGCGCCTTGCATCGTACTTTGCAGGTTGGAGTTGGCGGGTACGATTCGGTCGGATTTGTTCCGGGTGCGTGTCGGTCGGTTGGATTCGCGTGTTTTTCCGGCCGGATTGCTATTTTCCGAGCGGCTCGGTCGGTCGGCTTGGTTTCCTGACGTGTCGGTCGGATTTATCGCGGCTTGCATCGTACTTGGCGTGTCGGGCGCCACTGGTACGTGTCGGTCGGTATTTTTCCGGATCCGAGTCGGTCGGTGCTTTTCCGGCCCGAATCGGAATCGACCCCTTAGTCGGTTATACAATCAATTTTACAAAAAAAATCATCCATTTAGACACTTATATACCCATTTATTCTTCCATCGACCTTGAGATATACATATATAAAACATATTTAATTTTCAGAAAAACACACATTCACTGGATGATGTCATGAGTGATGTCATGAGTGATGTCATGGTGATGTCATGAGTGATGTCACTGACCATGTCATGAGTGATGTAATATGTGACGTCATCAGCAGTGCATTGTGGGCGTGCGAGTTATAGTTAGCTGAACTAACTATAACGGGGGAATTTCTATGGTTTTGTACGAGTGAAATGTCCAACTAACTATAACGCCCCTGAAATCTATGGTTTTTTCAGTGAACGTGAACACACACACACACACACACACACACACACACACACACACACACACAATAGTACTCTGGGTAGTTCCCAAGTTTAGGTGGACAGCAGCTCTTGTATAGAGCACCCTACAACACCAGCGACACTCTAAATTTGCTCCTCAAATGTCTGCTGTTTTATCAAAGTCTTTAATCAAACGATTAGCAAAATGTGATCCACGCCGAGCGGTAAAATGACAAAAGCCTTTTACCACTCCAGGCACAGTATTACAACTTTGGATTGGTAAAATACCAACAAAGCCAACCTGGAATGAATAAAAGCAACCCCTGGCACGTGTTTCGCTATTATTATAGCTCTTCAGAAAGGTTTAGCTTTGTTCAGACACAATGGAGCACCTAGTGTAAAATGACAAAAGTCTTTAACCACTCCGGGCACAGTATTACAGCAGGGTATTGTTTTGATTGACTCACACACAGACACTTTAAATTGGCAACATATAATATGGTATTAAGTTGCCATCTCATGGTCATGGTTCTGGTAACATTTACAAACTACTCAGCCTTCGGTCTCATGGTTTGAGATGTCACCAAAACTCCTTGATGGCAATCATGGACTATGTTATAGATATATTATCAACTTATGTGCTTGAAAATTTCGTTTTCTCAAGCAGGAACTAACTATTGAAACTACTGTTTGGTTGTATGCATTAAAAATAAGAGAATATTTTGTTATGTAGTTATGAATGTACAATTAAAAAAAACTTTGTGTTGTTTAAAAAAATAAACACATTCGGTCTGTAAAGGGATAGATTATTGAAGCTGTTCTCTTCAAGGTACAGCTAAGAAAGGACAGTTTTTAAATTAGAATATTTAGGTTTTGTTCATCTTTCATGACTAGATTGTTGCTATAGCATAGGTTATGAGCAGTGGATTATTAGATTTTGTGGCTGCAGTATTAGCACCATAATTCTGGATCTACCAGACATGCCACATAATTGCCAGAGTTCAACAAAAATGTTTATACCTCAAATGAGTCAAAATAATACTGCTAGAGAATATTTCCCGTACTTCACAGGTCCCTGGGTAGCATGGGTTTTTTATATCACTGCACTCTGTGCAATGAAAGCAACCAAACATGTACAGTCTACATTTATATATACACATTACAAAGCAGCACTTGCCATTGTGTAGTTATGGTTCAACCACACGTTCCATACAAAACGCATTTTATACTTTATTATAACTTCTGACCCAAGGGCAGATCTGCATGGACTTTGGCAGAGAAGAGAGAGACAGATAAAAATGACAGGGGGGAAGAATTGAGGGACAGAGGCTGGGTGGCTGCACCGGGTAGGGCAGTGGGCCTATCTACAGGCAATCCAGCAGCTAAATCCCACAGCGCATGGCTGCAGACTGTATGCAACTGGAGAGGACTGCCCACAGCAGGCTGGGTACAGGCCCTGTGGCCAACGGCTGCTTCATAGTGCCATAAGCAGCTGGGGATGGCCGCCCACAGTGAGTTGGACGCAGGGCCTGACCCAGCTGCATCTGGCAAAATAATCTGCATTGTCTGCCACATGCAACACCCATTTGCAAAACGTCACTGGAAAAAAAAGTTCATCAAGCAAGAGGTTACACTGCAGGCAACATGAGTTATGATGCGAGTAGTGCATGATGCATATCATAACTCGCAAATTTCAGTGCTTTTGCTTGAGCTAGAAGCATGACTCAGTATTAACAGTTTTGTATTCATTAACATATTATAAACACCCACAAGTAGATATCTGATCTCAAGGTGGAAGAACATGGTTTGCATTCTAGCTTACTTGGAGGTAAAAAGAGGCAAATGATCCTTGCAACACGAGAACTCCTACTGAAATTGGATTCAAATTACCAAATCTGCCAAAATTACAGTTAGAAATATTAGACAAATACTCGGCTTTCACTGGAAATTAAAACTGAGCCAAGTGATACACTGCAGTTCTTGATGCCAGTATAGAACCAGAAAGTGCTTAGCTTCTTACCCAGAACATCTAAGTGCCAACAAGGGTCAGTATATGTAGAGAGTTTAAATGCACTGCACAATTTATATGTAGGAAAAACATAAAAAGAGAAAGTAGTGCCACACTTAGCCTAGTTTCTATTTCAGCTCCTGTTGTATGATACTTAAGACATTTAGCAAATGGATTGAACATCGGTAAACTTTAAGGATAGAAGGACTGGATAAAAGATGATTTACTATAGAAGTTACAGTGATCTCATAATAATGGTTTAGCCACAGTAGAAAAAGTGTGTTCTCCTCATACTGCCCATGTTGGAAAACACTTTCAGAAGTGAGGCACACAGTCTGAAATCAAACACACAGCAGGAGGAAAAATAATACACCTTTACTTGCCTCTCTCAAAACTGCAACCAAGGGGGTCATGATATCCTTAGATACCATGTCATCACAAACTTCAAATCCACCGCAGGCACTTAAGTTTCTAACAGGAGGAAAAACAAGGGTGCATCACCGGTCAATACACTGCACACATTTGACACTTCAAAAGCAGTACAGCTCAAAACATTTGAAATGTACTTTGTGGTATTTGTACCCAACTCATCCACAAACAGAATTTTTTTTACCCAAAGGACAAAAACAGTGACTCACGGATTATAGCACATGCTATTCATACATCATACAAGCGGACATCTGCATTACAGTTTTATTTCGTACATAATTCAGTGCTGCTTAGTCAAAACAATGGTAAATGCTTGAAAACTATCAAAGAAGTTGTTTAAACACTAGAATTGCACAATTCTAATCCCTCCAAAAATATGCAAATTTAGAAAATATCACTGGAGATGACCAGGAAAGGGCCGAGGCTGGATGAAACAAAAATACCTACACAGGAAAAATAGGAATTTCAGCTGTAGATCTTAACCGAAAATTGGTATAAATATGGGGCATGTACCTGTGTGAGTGCAAGGTTGACTTCTACCATGGGTTTGAGACCTAGGGAACAGTAGATTGCCTCGAAATCTTATGCTGAATTCATAGATCTGCCTGTATGAACGGAGACCAGCTTTTTTCAAATATAAAACCCACTGATCTTACAGGTGCCCCTTTAACGTCAGGAACACAGTGGTCTGGCCACCACCATCACTGAGATACTTAGTACAGATGTTCTTAATATACAAATACATTTTTTATGTAGGTTTTCCCCGAGTTTTATGAAATATCCCTCGTGAAGTACCACACTGAAATGTTTCTTATAACGAAAGTTTGATGCATTTATCCTGCAGAAGGTGGAGAAGATCTTATACCATCGAAAATGTGTCAATTGAAATAAAAGTGATTACTGTTGACATGTTGCAAAATATTTTAGGATTAAATTTTCACGATTTTTCGTTATTGTCTTTCAACAGAATCAAATTGACAGGAGTATCTCAGTGTTAACAGTATAGGAAGGATAAATATTGTTTTAATATTGTTGTTTATATAATATGTTATTTTTAACTAAATATGTCAAATAAATTTGTTGGAACTCAAATTCTGTGCTAAGATTCTGATCTTTAACACAACCCACATACATGTTAAAAAAACGTATAAAGGGCCTCCTTCATGATATCCGCCTGCCCACTCTCTCTGAGGAAGACATTAAATTCCTTGATAGCGACATAACCAACGACGAAATAGCCCAGGCGATTCGGAGCTTACGTATGGGGAAGGCGCTTGGGCCCAATGGCCTGCCCATCGAGCTTTACAAGCTCCGTCCCGATGGCCTCGCCCGTTTCTCCCGATCCATGTTTGAGGAGAGTAGGCGTGTGGGTGTCCTTCCTCCGGATCAGAGGCTGGCATCGCTTGTCGTCATACCCAAGGAAGAAGCCCAGAAATAAATGCACCTCCTATAGACCGCTCTCCCTCACTGAGATGCGGAGCCCAAGATCCTAGCTAAACTCCTAGCCACACGGCTCTCTCGGGTGTTAACAACTTTAGTCCACCCGGATCAGTCGGGCTTTATGCCCCACCGTAGCTACGGCCCTTAATTTGCGCAGGGTCCACAGAGTGTTGGGGAGAGTAGACACCATCGGCGAGCCAGCGGTGATGGTGTCGCTAAGCGCCTCTATGGCCTTTGATACCATGGAGTGGCCATACCTGCTGGCTGCCCTT
Organism: Calotriton arnoldi; assembly: GCA_963921515.1. NCBI lineage: Eukaryota > Metazoa > Chordata > Amphibia > Caudata > Salamandridae > Calotriton > Calotriton arnoldi. The sequence goes on along the minus strand of CAWUFW010001541.1, from coordinate 1,705,843 downwards.
GCTAAACTGGGGTTCGGACCTGTCTTTATATCATGGATTAGACTCCTGTACTCTACACCCATGGCTCAGGTGATAGTTAACAATAAGCGATCAGAGCCTTTCCAGCTGCATCGTGGGACTAGACAAGGGTGCCCTTTGTCCCCCCTGCTGTTTGCCCTTGCCCTGGAGCCATTGGCAGCCTGGATCCGTGCAGATCCGGTGGTTCGTGGACTGCGGTGGTCGACAGGCTGGGAGGACCGGATCTCGCTCTATGCGGACGACGTTCTCCTCTACCTAGCCTCCCCAAAAATCTTTAATTCGTGTGCTGGATATCTTCACGGTATTTGGCAAATACTCGGGCTACTCGATCAATTGGAGCAAGTCGCTTATATATGTGTTGGGCGCAGACCTCGCATTGCCCAGGGATTGTCCGATGCAGACAGTGAGTGATGGCTTCCGTTACCTGGGGATCTTTATCACCGCTGACCCTAAACTCAGATACGAGCGGAACTTGGTGCCGCCCCTGCAGCGTCTCAGGAGGGATGTGTCCTGTTGGAAGACCCTGCCGCTCTCGCTGTTGGGCAGAGCGGCACTATTTAAAATGATGTCGCTGCAGCGGCTACTATACGCTTTGCAAAATTCCCCAGATCCAGTCCCTGCCACGATATTTCAGAGAAATAGAGGGTTTCAAGAAACTTCTGTGGGAGGAGGCCCAGGATAGCACTTAACAAATTGGTCCTTAACTGGTACGATGGAGGCATCAGCCTCCTGACATTCGGAGATATTACTGGGCGTCCCATCTAGCGGCTATTAACCAATGCACATATCGACAGCCAGATGACCCAGCCTTTACCATGGACAGGTGGCTGCTGCCCGGAGGAATTATAATAGAGCCCTGTATTCCAACCCCGGAAACTCTCCCTTACTGGCCCTACCAAACACTCTGTTACTATCTGGCACTCCGTCAATAAAAGCCTAGGTTGGGACCGGAGGCTCACGCTGGCCTACGCCTCTGTGGGACTCTGAACTGTTAGGTAACCTCTGGTCCTCGAAAGGCTTTGATAAGTGGGACATGATTGGTATATCCCGCCTGGGTGATCTCTGGGTCAGGGGTGCGGTTGTCCCTTTTGCTACACTTCAGCAACAGTTTGAGCTCTCCGACACGGAACACTTCCGATACATGCAGATTCGACACGCCATCACCACTGAGTCAGCACCACTGGAGGATCGTTTGCTGGACGGCTATCTTCCCCAGAAAGCGATCTCCCTCACATATAAGAAACTGATTAACAATACCCCCGACCCACTGGGGCACTTGCGTGAGTGCTGGGAGAAAGATTGTTTAGAGTTGCCTCACCTAGGGAGGTGGCCATCCCGGCACGTCTGCGGCTGGTCCAGCTCAAGATACTTCACAGAACATATATCACTGGGCCGCAACTAGTCCACATGGGGATGAGTGACGGGGGTGATTGCAGACGCCGGTGTGGGCACATGGGTACCTTCATCCACATAATATGGGAATGCGATCAGATACAAAAGTACTGGCGAGACATACATGAGGTGATGGAAGAGGTGCTGCATAAGACCATTCGTCCGGAGGCTAAACGATGTCTTCTAAACATATGGGGCCCCTCTGACTTAACGAGTAGGGAGAGGTCCTGGGCTACATTGGGAGCGATGGTGGCCAAGCGAGACATAGCCCGGCAGTGGGGAGCGGCCGCTCACGCCTACCCTGGCCACCTGGGAGAAGAGTCTGGACTGGTGCATGTTCAGGGAGAAGACTGTATATGTGGCACGAGGATGTCCCAGAAAGTGGTCCGCGGTGTGGTCAGGGTGGAACGCCTATAGGGGAGGAATTTGTGTGGCCCCGGTGCACTCCTCTGAGGAGGAACTACTATCCCCTTGACTCAACTCAAAGAACAAATTGTCACTATTTGATTTTTGTATATGTCTTTGCTGCTATCACCACTGTGTTATTCCAATATGACCGTATTATTGCCGACTTTGTTTTTCTTGTATAAAACAATAAACAGATATTATAAAAAAAATTAAAAAACGTATAAAGCGCACAAATACCCATAGGTGTCTCGGCGCTAAGTGCTCCAGAAGACAGGGCCATGGCCTAGATGAAAAAAGCCTACTTATTGAAGAGCCACGTTTTGAATTGTTTCCTAAATGACAAAGTAGGACTGGCTCATATGAGAGAGGGAAGTGAGTTCCACAGCTTAGCAGTGACAACTACAAAGCTTCTGTCGACCCAGTTAGTTCTATAGGTTCTTGGGACGACAAGGTTAGCACCTGACGAATGCAGGGATCTGTCAGGAGTGTATATCTACAGTAAATTCTTCAGAAATTCTGGCCCTATATTGTGATTCGCCTTGCAGGCAATGCACAATGCTTTGAATTTTATTCTGCTTCTTATAGGCAACCAATGAAGTTGTCTAACCACCTTGGAGACCGAATTGAATTTCGGAGTGCCCAAAAGCATCCTGTCGGCTGCGTTCTATACCAGCTGTAGCTTATTTAAAACCATTTCCTGTGCATTAATCAATAAACTGTTACAGTAATCAACTTTGGACATAACCAAAGCGGATATTATCTTTCTCCTGGCATCAACCGGAATGAAAGGGAAAAGTTTCATCACCATTCTGAGAACATAGAAGCATGAGGAGACCACTGCGTTAGCATGACATTTAAAAGACAGCTGGTCGTCTAGCATGACACCCAGGTTCTTGGCTTTAGTAACCGGGATTGGGGGCGATCCCAATTTATCTAGCCACCAGCCAGGAGACCAGACAGGGGATAAATTTCCAAAGACCATAACCTCTGTTTTGGACGAGTTCAATTTGAAGCAGTGTCTTGACATCCAAGCACTGATGGCCAACATGCCATCATGAAAATTAACCGAAACAGTGTCCCCGTACTTATGAACAGAGCACTATTTGGGTGTCGTCTGCATATGACATGAGCGCTAAACCAAAAGATTTGATCACTCTTGCTAAATCGGTAACAAATGTTAAAAAACATGGGGCTAATGGAAGACCCCTGCGGAACTCCACAAGGGAGTCAAAGACGCCCAAGCTGAACTAATTGAGTGCATTTCGATGAGAAGTCAGAGATTTGGCCTTATTCCCAATGCCTAGAGCAGAGACACGGTTGATCAGAAGCCCATGATCAACAGTGTCGAATGCTGCTGATAAATCCAGTAGCACAAGGACAGCCGCTCCTCCTCTGTCTAAAACAAACCTAATCTCACCAGTAGCTTTGATAAGTGAAGTCTTCGTATTATGGCCTTTTCTGAAACCGAACTGTGTTTCATCCAACAGCTTATTTTCATAGATGTATTGGGCCAGTTGATAATTCAAAATTTTCTCAGCAGGTTTAGCAGGTAACGGGAGACACGCAATTGGTCGGTAATTATTAGTGTCCGCTGGGTCCAAGTTGGGTTTTTTTTTTTAGCAGTGGGAGAATAGAGGCCTTTTCCATTGAGAGGGGTACATGCCTGAGCTGAACATAGAGTTAAAGATATTTGCCAGGTTAATACCTATAAGGTCCGGAATCAGTTTCAGAACAGAAGGAGGGCACGGATCAAACGGTGAGCCGGATTTAGCAATACTCGCCAGATCAGTTATTTGTTCTGCAGAAACTGGCACAAATTCCCTAAAGGAAAAGCTGTCCGATACCTCAATGTTCAAGTCCAACTGACTCGTGGCAGCAACAGGGGCATTAAAGTTAAGAGTAAATTTGATCCACTTTAGCCTGAAAGCTAAAGGCTATGGAGTCACAAAATGCTTGACTTGCTACGTTAACATGGATACTCGAAGGCGCCGCCAGTTTGGACACCACCTGAAACAATTGTTTAGTAGAGTCTTGAGCAGATTCTATTTCCTGTGTATAGTAGCTACTCTTCTCTTTTATTAAGAGGTGTTTATAGTTAGCCAATGCTAACTTATAAAGAGATTTCTCATGGCTGTCATACTCTAGGCGCCAACGCCTCTTATTTCCTACACCGTTGTTTCTCCAGCCTCAGAGCCTCAGAAAACCAAGGGGCCGAGGGAGTTTTTCTGTTTTATAAGGAACTAATTTAGCAGAAGAGTCTTGAAGCCAGCCTGTGTAACTTGTAATGGCCAGCTTTGGGTCTAAGGAAAGTTCTGGCTGAGTGATGGATAAATGCTGTCTAAGAAGAGCATGATCTAAACCACTCCAGGATCTAAATTGTTTAGGGGGTCCCGGCCTGGTGTATGGAGAAATGAGATTCAAAATACAAATATCAAATAATACTGCGTGGTGATCAGACCAAGTCAGAGGGAAGACCTCCTTAATAATCTGCTCATTATTAGTAAATAGGCCGTCTAAGATGTGTCCAGCCATAGGAGTAGAGCAGCTAACTTTTTGAGAGAGTCTTATAGAACCTAACTCGGTGATAAGGGATATTTAGTCCTTATCTGTGGCCTCTAAATGAAAATTAAAATCCCTAAAATAGTGAAACTCGATTCACCCGCGGCCGGTTCAAGAAGATTTCCCGCCAGCAATAGAAAACCTCCCCTAGGGCCAGGCGGGTGATAGAGAAGGATCCAATTAAATGATTGATGATCTGAAAGCGTTATATTACAACCGAGTGCCTCGCACACCGTTGATGGTACCATCTCTCCTTTTACTAATAGAGTATTTCGATATATAAGAGCCAGGCCTCCACCTCTTTTCTTAAGTCTATCACATCTGTACAAAGAAAAGCCAGCCGGGGAGGCAATACAAAAGTCTGGACCAGCTGACGGGTCGGCTCACGCCTCCGTAATGAATAAAAGATCCAGTTGATAGGTATCAAGGAGCTCTGCTAATTCATATTTATGCTTCGGAAGCGAGCGTGCATTGATGAGGGCAGCTTGAACCTTGTCGCTTTTCTTATTCATATGAATAAGAACGTTACTAGTAGAAGATTGTACATAATCAGACTCTACCCAATCTTGGGCTTCCAATAAAAATAAATGAACTATGTCTTTAGGGGATATTGTTGATTGAATAGGTTATTGAGCCAAATTACAGGAGAGATTTTATTTCTGAGTGAGGGAAGCACAAAAAAATGACAGGTTTTCGATGGACACATTGAACTCATTAAAAAGGTAGATTTCTGTATGCATACATTACCAATCACAGGGGATGAGAGGTCTGGGTGCACTGGTCATAATGACCTGTGGGGGGGGGGGAAATAAAAAAAAATAAAAAAACTGCAAGCAGCCACCTATGCATACCTGGTATTGGTAAACATTAGGAAAGGTGAGTAAATCAATTAGGCGAAGTTGGTAAAAATGGAGGATCTACTTATTACCTTACAGAAATATTCCAGTGTGGAATGAGGCACAGAGAAAAGGCATTCATTTGGTCCCGTTAGTTCCTTTGGATAAAACTGAATCAACAACTCTTTCATGAGAGTACAATATAGTGTAGAATATACATACATTTATTCAACACACTTGTCTAGTCAAAATTAAAATAAGAGAAGACATGCGTGGTTTGGAACTAGGTGAAGATTGCTAATAGAGGCTTCCAACAGGCTACTTAACACCAATGCAACTGGAGTCAGGCCTGCAGGCAGACCTAGCTGTGGTAAATGAGAGACCTGCACCCATTTTAAAAGTGACCGAGCATGTACATGCCACTTTTGAATAAAGCAAAAAGCAGCAAAACGACTTCGGAACAGCATACGTCCTTGACGTTCAGAGAGAATTTTATGGTTTGGGTACCAATAATAGGAAACAATACACAACTCTTGGTAGTGACCTGACACAAATCAAACTACTGAGGTATGGATGAAATGATAGTAAAAATTATGAAACATACACTAGGTTCCCAAATTCAAAAACTGTAGTAAGGAGCAGAACATAGTTTGCTGCCCCATTCTGGGGTTTTTAATAGAATCATGGTTCTTTTGAGGGGTACATCACAAGAAATATGAAAACAAACTCCAATAAATTACCAGATAATACTTCATTGCACACTTACCTAAGAGCCCCGGCTGCATTCTCACGAACAGCTAAACTTTTGTCTAGGAGCATTGGGCCTAAACATCGGATTGCATTCTTCTGCAGAAAGGAAGGGATGATCTGTTTCTGTTGCACAAGCCTAGAAATACTGGCACAGGCATATTCCCGTACCTCAGGGCAATGGCTCTGCAACTGGGAAAATAAAATAGAAAATATTGTTCAAGCAGCCTCGCTGCTAATCTCAATCAATAAAGCATTAGGCCAAATGTATAAATGTCTGGTCAAACAAAAAATGCAATTCTAAGTAAATATATAGGTTAGTGGCATGTGGGACACTTTTCTCAATTCAAGGGGAGATGGTGGAAGTACTGATGATTAGTACAATTGTAAGCAGTCATTTGGACATATAAGAGTGCCAAAGCCCTCCCTTGCAAGTGTGGACTATGGACTAGCACTGACATGGCATTGTGTAACCCAGTGGGGATTAGTGACCTTCCACGCTGCAATCGTCATGTGTCAAAAGTGGCTTAATATGTCAGTGTAACACTAGTACCTTTTGTCTGCCCATTGTCATGGCCCATCTCAGTTACTTTCTTGGTTATGCTAAGTACCTGCAATTCAACTCGCTTTCAAATCTGAGTGTAAGTGAGGTCTCTACTGCACTTTCATGGATATTTACTTGGTCATCTTGAATGAAATAATGTCCACATGATGGGGAGGATATACAGAATAGGATCCTGATGGTACTGGTGCTATGTAGTCAAGGCATTGGTACAGGGTTTTTGAGTTTAGATGTGTAGGACATACATGGTGCGCGCTTTAGAGGGTGATATGGCGGAGGATAAACAGTATAAGCTCAGATTCTGCAAATTGTGGCTGGTGAGTAGGATACAGGTTGTGTAAGATGTATGGAATATGTGGTGGTGTAGGGCATGTGGTGGCGGTGGTGGTGTAGGATGGGTGTGTTTAGCACATGTTTGCATAGTCTGTGTGTTGGTGGAGAGGCACGGAGCGGCTGCGAGTGGAGCGGCAAGGAACAGGAGCGGCAAGGAACAGGAGCGGCAAGGAACAGAAGCAGGAGCGGCAAGGAACAGAAGCAGGAGCGGCAAGGAACAGAAGCGGCGCGGCACAGAAGCAGGAGCGGCAAGGAACAGAAGCGACAAGGAACAGAAGCAGGAGCGGCAAGGAACAGAAGCGGCAAGGAACAGAAGCAGGAGCGGCAAGGAACAGAAGCGGCAAGGAACAGAAGCAGGAGCGGCAAGGAACAGAAGCAGGAGCGGCAAGGAACAGAAGCAGGAGCGGCAAGGAGCGGCACAGGGGAGAGCGGCGCGGCACAGGGGAGAGCGGCGCGGCCGCGGGTGGAGAGGCCCTGCACACACTGGCCGCGGGTGGAGCGGCCCCGCACACACTGGCCGCGGGTGGAGCGGCCCCGCACACACTGGCCGCGGGTGGAGCGGCCCCGCACACAGTGGCGAGTGGAGCGGCACGCAGAGAAGTGGCACATAAAGTGGAGCGGCACGCAAAAGGAGTGGCGCAGCACACTGAGGAGTGGCACAGAGTGGAGTGGCATTGAGCAGGGTGGAGTGGCACAGAGAAGGGTGGAAAAGAATGGGGCGTGTAGAGTAGTGCTGAAGAGTGGCATTGTGGGGTGTTGAGTGCAGTAGAGTAGAGTGGCATAGAGCTGCATGATAACTTCCAAAAGAGAGTCAAGAGGCACGCAACATCATCAAATTGCATAATTTGGACACTCCACAGCACCAACAGGCACTGTAGAGCACTATTCAGAGAGCAGTTACAAAGTACTCGCATTGCATTATTAATTAGAACCAGTGTTAAGGTACCCAAATGATACCATACCAATAGGGACAACATTTTCAACCTAAGGCATTCATCCAAAAATGTAAGGCATTCTGGGAGTTGAAGTTATAAATTTACAATGATCTGAAGGAGGAAAAGTGTACTAGAACACACTGTTACTTATAACTTGGAGTCATTTAGTAACCTTCACCAGTGTGCCTCGACTGTGGCGACGCTATTTCCACTTTCCATTAAAACATCTCCTGTAAAAACTATGCAATTCCTCCCCTGCAGTCTTTATTAAAATAAAATATGTACAAAAAGCAGCATTGCATTAAAGATTATTCTTCTCAAGGCCAGACTGGTGCGTCCGGCTAGATGCACTGAACATTTTTAAGCAACCAAGCATCTTAAACGTGCGTGCTTAAACGTGCTCCCAAAGTGAGATTAACATATGTTAAAAAGCAGCTGTAATTTCTATGAGCGTTTTGACTTTAAGCATATGGCTTAAGCACCACTACACTTTTAATTAAGATATGTGATAATGGAAATGATTGCTTCTGGGTTTCAAGCTAGCAAGCTTGAGAAAAAAAACCAAAAAAAACACATGGAATATCGGGGAAATCCCACTACCACAATATAACAGAATGGTCTATAATCTATATCTCATTATTACACAACGGGGCAGCCCAGGAATTCCAACCTTTATACACTGCAGTATAACATGAATTGGTGCATGTTAGCAAAAAGGTTTGTCTATGAAGTCATAGGCTGTATAAAAAAAAAGAAAAAAAATCTGACAATATTTAGTGAGCCAGGAAGTGATGCGGGGAGTCAGTGGGATGATGGGTCCCGCCCACTTCTCACCCACACCTCCCCTTCTGCCCCCACCTTCGGCTTGCCCACTCACATGTGCTGAGACATGATATTGTGGATTCTTCAATGATCAACTGATATTTATTTTTAGAGAACTGGTGAGTAAAGTTCACCAGATGCTGATACCTTTAATTTACCAATGTTTACGTGTGGTTTGCAATGCCAATAAAATAGAATTTAAAGAAAAATAAACATCTTATAAAATTGCACAAGGAATACACAGCCATCAGAAGATAATCTCTTCATTCGCCCAAGCAGGACACAAGTTAAGAGTTAGGATTCCTGCATCTAAACTATTTGAATGGAACTCTGCCAATCGTGGAGTATGGTGTGAGTCTACACCTTTTCACCTTGTTCAAAAGCTCATCTATCCACTATTTCTCCATTAGCCTTTGCCCTCCAACGTCGCTTTCAAAGTCTTAAGTTTCTTGACCATCTTATTTGCCTCTGGATGGTTAAAAAAAAAAAAAAAAAAAAAAAATCACATTTATTATGGCATATTCCTTCCTCTACTTTCGAAACACCTTCATCTCTCTTGAAACCAGTAGCACCTCATTATGCAACAACAAGGTTTTGGGAAACCTTATTTAAGAAACTCAATGACCATTCTAATCTCCATGCTGTTCACAATGCTACCCCAGGCCACATAGAGGAGCGGTTCTTAAACTGTGATCCGTGGACCTCCAGGCCTACACAACGGGTCAGCGACTCATTAGCAAATGAAATATTAGTAAATTAAAAAAGGTTTCCATGCATAAAAAAAGCTAAATATAAAACAAAAAAAATTAAACTGCTTAGTAAATGTGAAGGAATTTGATAATGGAGGCTAAAAAGTAAGTTGGTATCCTTATCCTGCTTTGAGGTAGCAACAACAAGTACAGCAAGTGGAATCTAGTATGAACAACTGGAGGCCTTAATTGAACCACTAGTACACACAGACAAAAAGAGAGCATGCATTAGGAGGAAAAAAAATAATATACACATATATATATATATATGCTACCATCAAGCACATCCCTTAGTCTACTTTTTGAAAAGCTCCAACCTGCTCATTAAAATAAAATTTCATTTATTGGATTATGAACTAAATTCAATATTTTATAATTTGTGAATCTGTTTGAAGTATACCTTGTTCTGTACTTTTCTGTTTCATTTGGAGTTTCAAACTGTAGAAATTGCTCAGGCGCAGGTCCCCGGCTTCCAGTAGCGATTCAGTTGAAGTCCACAGAAGGCAAAAAAGTTTAAGAACCCATTACTGAGAGGGGGCGTGGCTTGGCGCTGATGGAGTGAGCAGCAAATTTGCGAGCTCCCATCGGCCAGCCGCCATCTGCAACCAACCTGACGCCCTGAGCGCGACCAGAGCCCCCACTACGCACCCCCACAGTTGTATGGGGGAGAGGTGCGTTCCGCAGCCGTCGAAACCCTGGAAGAGTGACTGAAAGTGGTAAAGCTGCAGGAGCCGACCCCGGCCGCGAGGTGAGCCAAGATGGCGGCGCCCAACGAGCAGCGACGGAGGCAGGAGTCCAACTGGGACTGAGCATCGGATGATAACAGCGGTGGACGTCCCCCCCCCCCGGTATCACCATGGGACCTGATATGAGCCTCCACGATCCCCACCGTGGGTACGCCTGAGGGGCGGAGAGGAGGCTGGTGTAGACCGGGGTGTACTGAGCCGGACCCCACGCGCAGAGCCTGTGTCCCGGATCCGGCGGTGACCGAGGGAGGAGGTGCAGCCGACCCGCTGAGAGACAGCGAGCGGAGCGCTGGCCCCACCCAGAGGTGAGAGGATTGCGCAGTGGGGAGCAGGGGCAGTCCCAGGCAATCCGGCAGCGGAGAGAGCAAGCCCCCCCCCCCCCTCTTTGAGGCAAATGGATGCCGAAAGACGGGAGTGACAGTGGGGCGGGAACGCGACCCCTACCCTGATACCCTGGAGGCCTGCTGAACTTCCGGAGGTCCCCGCGGCATGAGACACCACCGAGGGACTTTATTCAAACACCCGGCGGCCCTGGGGAGGCCTCCCCCCGTGCACAGGCGAGCGCACAACAAACAGCGTCTAGAGTCCTGCAGGCAGCGGGAGCGCGAGGCGGGTTAGTGGACTCAGGGGACGGGCCTACTCCAGGCGACTGTGCCATACTGCCTTGGAGCGGCCGCTGGCGGGGCCCAGATATGATCGGAGCGCCAGCATGGAGGACCGAGAGGAGACGCGGTTTCCGAATGTGAGAGAGAACCCCCTCCTATAATACCGGCGGACAGGCCCACCAACACTGTTGTGGAGGCAACCCGAGTACGAGACCTTCCGGGTGAGTCGGGGGTGGGGGCCTTCCTTCTTGCGACAAGCGCCTCTGCGGGGGCCTGGCTGGGAGAAAGCAGAACCACTGGGGCGTGGACTGTGCGCCCACAGCTGCCCTCGCGGGCGCGCAAAGAGCCTGAATGTAGTCCAGCTTTGGCCACCTCCGCCTCCACAGACGGGAAGATCGAGGCGCGCGTCATGGGCACAAGACACGCTTGAAGACAGGAGCGCCTACCGGAAGAATCTGCGGCGGTGACGGACACGATTGCCCCGGGGGTGTCCTATGAGTGCACGTAGCACCAGAAGCACAGCAGACCGAGAAGATACCATTGGGAAGGCCCTCAAGAAGAAAGATTAAGAGGCCCCGTCGGACAAGCAAATGGAGGAGAGGGGGACGACCCTTTCCCAGGCGGACCCCATTGGTGATCCCACACTGCAGGACATACTACAAGCCATCACCTCATCCAGTGAGCGCCTGGAAACCAAAATAGACTCGCTGTCCTTGGATATGGGCCTCCTCAGAGACAACCACAAAAAACTGACGGATCGCGCCAAGACAACGGAGGGCCAACTCTCGGAAACGCTGCCGGACATAGTGATCATGAAACAACGCCTTACAACGCTCGAGGCGAAAGTGAAAACATTGGAATCTCGAGCCGAAGACGCCGAAAATAGGTCGCGAAGAAGCAACCTCAGAATCATCGGCCTGCCTGAGAAAATTGAAGGCCATAATATGATAGCCTACCTGGAGCGATGGCTGCGGGAGGAAGTGGCGCCAGATGGACTATCGAACTTCTTCGCCCTAGAGAGAGCGCACCGAGTCCCTGCGAAGCCACCTGTACCTGGAGTGCCGCCGCGAGTGTTGATAGCGAAACTGCTACACTTTAGGGATAGGGACCATATCCTTACACAAGCGCACCTCAAAAGAGACATAGAGGTGGACAACTTAGTGGTGAGAATCTTCCCAGACTTTTCCAGGGAGGTCCAACGGCAAAGAGGTTCATACCGGGAAGTGAAGCAGAGGCTGCGGCAACTAAACTACAAATATGCGACGCAATACCCGGCCACACTACGAGTTGTCACAGGAAAGGGCACAGATTTTTTCAGGAGCTCACAGGAGGCAGCTGACTGGCTGGAGAAACATGATGGGATGGCGTCACTACGAGAGCCGGAGAAGAGAAGGAGAGAGAACCGTTCAAGAGATTAGAGGACCGCGAGGGAGAACCTAGCGCAGACACAGGAAGAGGCACAGCTTGAACGCCAGAACGCAATCCAGGTGGTGGCACTGATTAGCGGCAAGAAGAGAGATCGCACCCCTCCTGGGGGCAGTGAGACGGCAGCGGACTTCGGCTCGGAACAAGGATCCAGCGAATCCGAAGCACCGAGCGTGGTGCTCCCGGAGGTTACACCGCAGACGAAATCGCCTAGCGGGGGAGAGCAGAACCCTCTCCGGTGCAAGCCTAGAGTGGAACGAGACGCGACTGGCCCAGCAGTGAGGTACAGTGACTGTGGATGGGGGGGGAAGTGGAGTGGGGGCCCTGAGGGGCCTGTGGAACTGAGAGGCGGCTGCAGAGACTGCGAGCACGGCAGACGAGCAGCCTACCCCCTTGCAATTGACGGACCGAACTGCAAGCAGTCACTTGCGGACGTTATAATTGTGGTTTGGATGGGGGATGTTTTTCTGCCTATCCTAGGGAGTGGGAGTTGGGGGAAATGTTTCATGTTGATTGGGGGGGGTGACACCTTGAGTTGCAACGTACAGGGAACTATTCGGGATGGCATGGGGAACGTAGTCGATCAACGTGGGTGATGGAGGGAGGAGGTCGGAACACACCCTAATGACTGACAAGCAACAGTATAAATGCATGACATGGAACATCAGGGATATGCACACAATGACGAAGCGCCACAAAGTCCTCTCTCATACACAGCGGGGAGCCCAGGTGGCCCTGCTGCAGGAGACGCACCTAACGCAGAAAGAAGGGCAAGCCCTGCAGAGACGGAAGGGCAGCTGTTTTACACTACCTACTCGGCTTTCGCGCATGGGGGGCGCGGGGGGCTAATATGGATCCAAGCGGAGTCCCATTTCAGTTGACGGATTCTGTAGTAGACCCAGAGAGATGCTATGTAGCCATAAAGGGGCGACTGGAAGGTCGGGAAATAAGCATAATTAACGCCTACGCCCCTAGCGTGCACCAGCCAGCCTTTTTCGCAAAACTGAGCCACTGCTTGCCGCACTACCTTACGGGCACTATCCTGCTGGGGGGAGACTTTAACAGTGTAGACGATACACAACTAGATCGATCCCACCCACCTCTTAGAAATTCTCAAGCAGCGCGCGCCTCGCAGGCTTTCACTACCTGGAGACAGAGTTGGGGACTGATAGATGCCTGGAGGACCTTGCACCCCCATGATAGAGACTACTCCTACTTTTCAGCTGTTCATGAAGTGCATGCGCGATTAGACGCCTTCCTGAGCTCTGCGGACGCGCAGCGTCATGTCATGTCATGGCCGCGGAATACCTAGCGCGAACGATCTCCGACCACAACCCACTTGTCCTCTCCCTAAAGTGGGGACACCCCCGGTCAGCGATCCCTACAGGGTGACTCCACCCAGACACCCTGGAGGATCAGGTCTTCAGGTAAGAGATCAGGGGGGAAATAACTAACTATTTTACAGCCAATGAGGGGACGGCCTACTCGACGAACGCGGAATGGGATGCCTTTAAAGTGGTCCTGAGGGGTCAGTGTATAACACGTATCACGGGGGTCAGGCGGGTCCTTCTGGAGGAAGTGGCGGAGGCGGCTCTTAGAAGGTTAGAACATAGAAGACCAGGACACCCGGAACTGCAACAGACACTGCTAGAGGCCAAGGAAGAAGTAGCAAAACAGGCAGAAAGGCTTAGATGTTCTGACTATAAAAAATATTTGGACCGCACTCACGCTGAGCAAGACAAGTCGGGGTCACTTCTAGCATGGTTGGCGAATTCAGCGAATAGGAGTTCGCCTCTGGTCGAAATGGAGGAAGAGGAGGGCGTCAGGCACTACGCGCAGACAAAGATTAACTAAACCTTTGCCCGATACTACGCGAAGCTTTACAGGAACTCGCGAACAGACGGCTCCACAGATGCCCGGGAATACCTCGCGGAGCTGGGAATGTCGTGGCTAACCCCAGAGAAGGCGGAGGAGATGGGCATGGATATCATGCAGCGAGACGTGCGGGTTGCCATCGGAAGTATGGCTAGGAATAAGACCCCGGGTACAGACGGCCTACCGGCTGAGTTCTACACAACATACTCGGAAGAGCTGGCACCCCGACTGGTTACGATGTACCAGGAGGCCCGTGAGGCGGGCGTGCTGCCGGAGAGTGCTAGAGAGGCTCTTATTGTACCAGTGCTCAAACCTGGGAAAGAACCACACAATTATACAGCATACAGGCCTCTATCCATGTTGAACATGGATTACAAAATCCTAAGCAAAATTCTCGCGACGCGCCTTCCCCCCCACATGACGGGTCTAGTCCACGCAGACCAGGCAGGGTTCATCCCAGGGCGGAACACGGCCATCAACATTAGACGAGACTTCACTATTATGGGCTCCGACGGGTACGATAAGCGGCAGTGTTCGCAGTGGACATTGAGAAGGCCTTTGACAGCCTTGAGTGGCCCTATCTTTATGACGTCCTTACTAAGGTGGGATTGGGGGAGGTTTCCTAACTTGGGTACGGCAACTGTATGCGTCCCCTACGGCCCGGGTCCGCACGGGTAAGACCATCTCACCCAGGCAGAAGGTAGAGAGAGGCACGAGGCAGGCATGCTCCCGCTCCTATTTGCACTAGCCATGGAACCACTGGCGTACAGAGCCCGGAGTGGACAGGATTTTGGCGGCCTGAGGACAGGTAACAGAGCAGCATTTTATAGCTTTATATGCGGATGACCTCTTGCTTTTCCTCGGCAACACGGCGGTGGAGCTGAGGGGAGCAAGAAACATGCTAGCCCGCTTTGGTGCAGTGTCTGGCCTCAAGGTCAACTGGCAAAAGTCCAGTTTATACCCTCTCGCACCAAACGGCCCCCCCCCCCGCCTGCACTGGAGCACCTGAAGTGGGAGCCTAACTGCCTGCAGTACCTCGGAGTCAAAATATACCATAGGTAGGCAGACCTACTAGACGGTAATGTGGGCAGAGCGATCAGATCGGTGAAGTCTGCAGTGGACTTCTGGGGAACGTTGCCGTTGTCTGTAGCCGGACGAGTAGCTGTCCTGAAGATGATAGCACTCCCGCGCCTACTGTACTATTTTGGGACTCTCCCGGTGTGGATCCCGCGGGCCACTTTTAAAGATCTCGATTCACCAATCACGTCGTTCCTCTGGGGAGCGGGACGTAGGAGAGTGGCGCTGACCTCCCTGCGGCGATCAAAGGGGGGCTTAGCAGTCCCTGATTTTGAGGGCTATTACATAGCTGCTCAGCTGTACTGGCTGATTCAATGGCTGGCGGCGGATCGGAACCCGGGACGAGAGCAGTGTCTGGCCGCGCCGGACACTGCAACCCTCGCGAAGATACTACTTCGAGTGTGGCGGGATACATCCGAAGAAACAATGGAGACCAGGGTGGTGGTACGTTGTTGGGCCAGGTACTTAAGACGAGTAGGCGTCAAGACCCCCTATTCTCCGGATATTCCCATCAAGCTGCTGCGCTACCTACCACAGGGCGAGTACTGGGCAGGGCTAGAGGACTGGGTAGAGGCAGGACTGAAAGTGGTGGGAGACCTGTATCTAGACTCCACGCTGCTGCCATTTGACGAGCTAAAAGCTGCGTACGACTTGCCAGGAGGTCACTTCTTGAAGCACGGGGCCCTTACTAGGGGATTGGACGTCACTGGGGAGTGGAAGGTACCGAGCCACGGGCACTAGCAGGGTGCAGATATGTGGCACTATCTGCAGGGAGGATTAAAACAGTGTCCTGCCTTTACAAGACATACAACAGCCACTAGAACGCTTGCGCTTACAATGGGAGGAAGATTTAGGTAAACAGATTCCAGAGGTGGAGTGGGATAGGATCCTAGAGCGAACCCCGAAGGTATCCAGAAACGCGCGGTTTAAATTAATAATTTTTTACGTCCTACATAGGGCGTATCTCACACTGTCCCGAATCAGGAGATACTTCGGCACGGATACGGCAGCGTGCCCGCGGTGTGGAGAAAGGGAAGCACACAATCCACATGTTCTGGAATTGCTCCACGCTTCAACCCTTTTGGGAGGAAGTAAGACAAGTAGTGGGCAAACTTATTGATAATGACCTCCCGCATACCCCAGAGCACTTTATACTAGGGTGGTTACCCCACACGGCCAAAAATAGGACAACTGGGAGGTTCCAAGACCTGGCCTATGTGCTGGCTAAAAGGGAAATAGCTAGAAATTGGATGACACGGGGGGTCCAGAATCACCACATGGACAAAGGAGCTTGAGAAATGGGCGGGAGCGGTAGGCAGATTGTTGCTCCGAGAAGCCCATCGGGGAATAGGCAAAATAGATAGGACCAGAGCATGGGAAGGATTAGTGAGTGAGCTGATAGCCAGAGGGCAGGGCCGAAGATAGTGGGGCGAGCACTCCGCAACCTGCAGCGCTAGACCAAGGGAGCGGCTGAGTGGGACACTGAATAGGCCATGGCCCAACACTCCAGCGCACGCTGAAACTGATAGCACGACTCACATGAACCTATCACACGAGAAATGTGAATATCTTTCAAAAGCAACTCAAGGCGGGAGGCGGGGGGGGGACGTTCTATTAAGTGGGATTGTTGACTTAAGCCTGCCAGAGAATAGTACCAATGCTGAATCTATGTAACAAATGTGAGGGGGGACATGATTGGTGTGCACTATGTATGCGCAATGTCTAGGTCATTAAACACCAATAAAATCTGGTTGGAAAAAAACCCAAAAAAAACCCTTACTGAGAGTACACATCTCCTGCATGCTACTGAACACCAGATCTCTAGTGAAACATCAGCTAGAATTCTCTGATCTAGTTCAAACAGGACGCTGATGTGACGTTTGTAACCGAAACATGGGCAGATGCAAGCTCTGGCCCAGACATCGTTGCAGCCACCCCCCCAGATGCAAGCTCTGGCCCAGACATCGTTGCAGCCACCCCCCCCCCCCCGGCTATGCCATACATCGGCTGGACAGAGTTAAAAACAAGCATTGGCATAGCCAATAGGTCTCGCCTTTGGGGCGTTAGAAGCGTTTAGATAGAGCTATTGGCTTTGTTTGTTAACGTTTTTAATATGTGTTGTAGAGCATTGTGAATGTTGTGCAGCATGTTGAAAATTTATAAGTTATAATAAAAATAGTGTTATAACCATTTCTGGCACCTTATATATAACCTAAAAAATATTATATACAACAGAAGTATCCTACTAAAAACCAGAATTAACACCAAAATTGTGTTGTAGTTTATCTGTTTATGCAATGCTGTCAATTTTTTCCTTGCTTGTTTGAATTTTTTTTTGTTATAGTTTTTATGGTTAGGTGTGGGATATAAACAACGGAAGGGTGGATGTTGTGAAATAGTACTTTAATTAGATAGGAGTAGTGGAGAGTTATTGTGAAAGCGCGAGGCGCTATGAACGTCCGCCACTCACAGGTAACAAACAGTGAGATTATATGCTCATAGCGCTTAGAAACTAAGTAGGTCAAAGGTCTAGACTCCTATTTATAAAGTTATGTAGCTCTCCACAACTACACAAACTGGCACCAGGGCTGAGCACACAAAGCCGCATGTTCAAGACACCCTACTATAATTTACCGCCCCCACCCCCACAAAAAAAAAAAAAAAAAAAAAAAAAAAAACTGTTCACCGTTCTACAGCTATACACTTGAGAATTAACAGCAAAATAAATATGAACCTTTTTTCTGCCACCCTCGGTGCCTGGAGGTTATTGGTGGTCACCTAAGGTATGTATGCCAGGGCCCACTCGGGTTTCTAAGCCGGACAGGACCAGCAGGGCCCGGCAACAGACACAGTAGGTCTGGCGGAGAGTTCATCGTTCAACAACTTCAGAGGCCCAACGATGCCACTTATTGGTAACAGCACAGCATCTTTATAGCACTTAGAATGGGCTGGAGTGCGGTTAAAGCAAATAAAGCCAGCAAATAGAATGCAAGCAACTGTGTTACAAACCACAAAGCCAATAGTAAGCAATGGGCAAAATGCTTTCCCAGGGAAGCTTTCACCAGAATGCCCACAAAATGTCCTAGGCAAGGCTTCCACCTAAACATCTGTGATCTGCATGTTACCCAGTGTGCTCTGCAGGAAACGCATTAACCCTCTCTGCTACCTGAGGCACAACTGTGATTACTCACCAGCAAGCGCATTAACCACCAGCACTATCTTACCATTATTATCCTCCGACACTTGCATGGCACACAAATATCTCTGCAGCAGGTACCTTAACCCCATAAACCATTTTAAAATGCAGCCTTTGAAACAGATCGTCCCATTCACGTGGTCACACCTTGAACCCCAATTTTAATTGGAGTATTTTTTTCCAATTCCAGGAGTGCGCCTTACGTGTATACTTCAACAATGTTTGCTCGGTTTATGTTGCCAATAAAGCATTTTTGTATTGAACAGCGAGTGGACAGGCCGCGGGGGTGGGACTAGGAAGACACGGGACGTGCATTGTAAGAAGACCGTTCTGTGAGTGAGAAGGCAGGAGGGAGAAAAAGAACAGAGTGGAGGTGGGGCCTGGAGAAGGAGGCGGCGAGGTGGGTCAGACTGCTTAGTGCCGGAAGGAGGAGCAAGGAAGGGAGGAGGGAGTCACTCCGCAGAGAGGCTTGCACAGACTTGCCCTGATTATACTGAGACGAGCTGCTTTCCTGTCTCCTGCGTCTCCATCGGCCTGTCAGACGCAGGTGGCAGCAGCAGGCTTCCCGGGCTTGGCGCGAGCGAGTCTTTGTAACGGAGCTTCAGACTGGCGAGTCATTCCTTGCGCCTCTCCCCGTTTCATTTCCTTCTAATACTCTTGCCTGCTGTTCCATTCATTTGTCATGAAGAGCTATAAGATATAAATAACGCGCCGCCGACGCCAGGGTTTTTCAAGGCGTAGCAGCACTTCGGTTACAAATGTGTACGAGTTTTCCATTTTCCCATTGAAGAAAATGTCGTCCCATAGCGCGCGTGTGCCAGCGGAAGAGGGAGCTAGAGTTAATGCTGCATTCAAGCTTCTCCGATCGGAGTTCTCAGATGTTGGAAAGTGGGGCACAGGACAGGAGGGCTGGCTGTGGTGTGTAACTGACTACTCTCCAACCCCGCCGGCCTCTCGGAGGCATCTGTATGTCAGGAAATCTCGCAGGTGTGCTGTTCGTAGTATGGTTTAAGCTGCCAGCACGTACCGGCCGAAGAAGAGTGTGCAGGGAAGTGCTTGCTCACGCAGCTTGGCATCCTGTCAGAGTTTCAGACCTCTTGGGATCACAAGTGCGGCCACGCAAGGAATGTGAGGTATGCAGCTGGCACCCGGACGTGCTGCTGCTCGCTCCCGAGCTCCCTAGGCCAGGGGAGAAAGAAGGCGGGACATGCACCCGCCTTTGGCCAATTGCGTGCTGTCTTTCTTAGAAAGACGCACGCAAAGGCCAATAGCGTAGGAGCAACAAAAAAAAACAAAAAAAAGCACACGCACGAGCGTGTGGTCCGAGTTGGAAGTGCTTACTAGAAGCCTCGCAGAGCAGCGCATGCGCGCTGGCTCAGGCGAGACCTAAAAAAAAAAAAAGGAGGGGGACTGGCGGTGTTCTATAGTAATCACTTTAAAACCACATTTGAGGGGCGTGGCCAAGATGGCGGCGAAGTAAGACGTGCTTTGCCACCTCACCGCCGATCTATAGCACCGACCCGCAGCCTTCCGGAACCGTGCTGGTGGGGGCGACGGTCTTCCCCTGCGCCGCAGCACCGGGGTCTACTGCAGGGTGACATCTCGCTGCCCCGCATGCCGCTGCTGGTGAGCTGTGGCATCCGGCATTGACGCCTGCACAACAGCGGCGGACGCGGCCCGCAACCCAGCGAGGGCTGCGCTGCCTTGGCGCCCGACCTAGTAAGCCCCCGCGACCTTCCAGGGGCCGCCTGGTGCGATCTACTTACCAGGGCTGTAAATCGCCTGCCATCCGACCCTTCTCTCCAGTGGCGGGCCCGGAGGCCGTGGTGCGCACATAGCCGGCAGCGGTGCGGCCTACTCTCCGCCGACAGCCGTGCCGAGTTGGATCGTCGGCTCTCCCTCCGGCCCAGCCGTCCTGTCCTTGCCAGCGGGTGCCTGCTCCGAACCGAGCCCTGTTGCTTTGCCTGCCGCCCGACCCCCATCCTCAACACCGGGGCCGGCGGGCCTGGAGGCCGGGAAGCGTACACTGCGGGCGGCGGCGCGGCCTACTCCATTGGCAGCCGCGTCGCACTGACTCAGCTGCCCTGTTCTGATATGCGGGAGCCTGCTTTGGTAATAGCGGGCTCTGCTTCCCGCCGCTGGTCCAGAGGAGCTTGCCGTGTGGCGACCGGGGCCCGGCGACAAACGCCGAAATTGTCGCAGGGGCGTGGACATCCCTGGTAGGGAGGCGACGCGGATATCAGCCCGCTGCACGACCCTCGATAGGGCCTACAATCAAGGTGAGCCTACACGCCCGGCGCGTCCTCCAACTACGCTCCTGAGTCCTGGGACCCCCGCGGGACTTGGAGGCGGGACCCCTAGCGGCCTAGCGAGTCCGGCTGGCTGACCCTGATCTGCCATGCAGCGAGGCTTATGGCGTGAGGCCTGCGGGCCGGAGGACCTTGCCCAGAGCTGGGAGGACGCCTGCCGCCGCTCACCGTTGCTGCTGAGGCCCACCCGCGCCTGCAGCGTTCCGACATCCAGCGGCGTGATCTGCGGCAGCGCCGGAGTTATTCGTGGAGGTGAGGAGGACGCGCTGGGGGGGGGGGGGGTCCAGCGCTAGAACGCACCTGCGGCGACAGGAGGTGGAGGGGCTGCCCGGTGCCAGCGCGTCAGTGGTGGACATTGTTGGGAGGCCTGGAGCCCTGCCCACCTGCACATCCCTTCAGCCTGGCCCCTGAGGGTGCAGCGATCCTGACAGATTGGCCGGAGTCGGCTGCGCCAGCCTGAACTACGCCGATACCCGCTACGACTGGCGGCCCCTGGGCGCGAGGGAGATGTGGTGGGCCTTCACCAGCGACCTCAGTTGCGCAGGACCTGTGGGGCGACGGCTTCTACCTGGGGGAACTGAGGACAACGGCCACGGCAGCTCATCAATATAGCTGAGTCTCTCTGGGGAGCGCCGCCCTGGGCCTGGAGTAGGCCGACTCCTAGAGCAAGAAGCAAAGGACTCTCGCGATCTTGAGTGCTTCCTACCTTGGCACCCGGCCCCCATAGCCTCTGACCTGTGCCTCGAAACGCTGTTGTGCCGAGCCCCTGGGTGCTCACTCGATCCGCGTGGCCTTGCTCCGGCGGGGTGCGGGGATGGGCCCGTTCCGCTCGCTCCTGGTGGCGCAGTGTTAGGATATGACCTCCACCCGTCCCAAGAGGGACAAAACACAGAAGGACTCTAAGCCCGACCTCACAGTGAAGGATCTCTTCTCTCGCGCCCAGCGGGGCCCCATCAAGATGGCTCATTTATCTCAGGAGGCATAGTCCTCCCTCACACCGAGAGATGCCCGGGAGGAGCCGGTGACGCGGGCCTTCCTCGAGTCCCTGTTGACGACCCTCCGGGAAGACTTGCAAACCGTGAAACGCGATCTCACCTCCGAGATCAAGGACATCCGCAGAGATGTCGATAACATTGGGGAACGGGTTGCAGCACTCGAGGACGGAGGAGACGACAGGGACACAGAACTGTCCGCGCTCCAGCAGGAGGTCATCCGCATCCATGAACAGCAGGTAGACCTCGAGACGCACCTCGAGGACCTGGAAAACCGTTCCCGGCGGCACAACATAAGGATCCGAGGAGTCACAACGAATGCGGAGGCAGGAGACGTCTTCGCCTTTGTGAGGGGACTGTTCAACCATGTCTTGGGAAACGCACCGGATTTTGACATCAAGATTGGGGCCCCCTAGAGCTGACAGGGCTGCCCCGGCTGACATCCTGGCCTGCATCCAAGACTTCCGCACAAAAGAGGAGATTCTTCGCAAGGCCAGGTCTATGCACCCGATCGCCTACCGGGACCACCGTCCCACTCTCTACCAAGACCTCGCGGCGATTACATTGCAGAAACGTAGGCTCTTCCGCCCCATCACGTCCCACCTCCGCCAACGAGACATTCCATACTCCTGGGGGCACCCGTTCCGACTGATCTTTCGCATGGACGGGAAGCAATACCAGCTTCGCTCCCTGGCGGAGGCTAGCAGGGTTCTTGGAGTTGCTCTTCCGGACGAGGAAGGGGGGAACCATGGCACGAGCCCTGCTGCAGAGGCCTCGCCATCGGGTTGGCAGCGACAGCGACGCCGAAGACGCTCCAAGCGGCCGGACCCCACAGAAATCGCACTGAATCAAAAGGCCGCCTTGGAGTCCCTACCTGAGGAACTAGCAAAGACTCAATCCTCATGATTTTAGACGGGTCGGCCTGTTCTTTGTTCTTCTGGGGCGGGAGGCGGGTACCCTTGGCCACTCTATGGACCCCTTATCGGACTCTTCCTGTTCATCTTGGGATGACGGACTTCTAAGTTCCAGATGTTGGCTATTGGCGATCCTCCCTTCTCCCATTGGGAGCGTTTCTCCCTCGGCTCCCCCTTGGGACCGATTGAACATAGTTTCTACTCAGAACATTATGGTTCTTATTCTTGTTGGGGCTTCTTCTCTTCTTTTCTCTCCCCTTGGTCTTTCTCCTTTCTTTCCCCTTTGCGCTTCCCTCCGATCTCCCACTATTGCTGGGAACAGTTCTCCGTGCTGGCGACATGTACCCCTTGCCCTCCCTATGCTGTAGCTGCTGCGCACTCAGTCCTGCCCTTGGCTGCGCATACTTTCAACGCACGATCCCCCCCCCCGCTGTAGATGCCTGCCCATAGTCTGAAAGTCCTCACGCTTAATGTGAGGGGACTTAACAATCCCATTAAGCGCCGAGCTATTCTGGCTTACTTGGAGAGTTCCGGGGCTGACATCTGCCTGCTACAAGAAACGCATTTGCTGGCCAAAGATTGTTACAGACTTCGGTCCCGGGCTTTTCCGACTCAGTTCTTCTCCTCGGGATCCTCGAAATCTGCCGGGGTGGCAATCCTGATCTCTAGGGCTTTTAAGGGGAGAGTGGTGCAGAAGGTGGCCGAAATCAAGGGTAGACTCCTCACCTACCACCTCTTGATTGGGGGCCACGCGCTGATCTTAGGGTCCATCTACGCCCCTAACGAGGGACAGGAGCGGTTTCTTCATGAAGCGCTCACCCAGGCTACCGCCACTCCTGAGCGCAGGTTACTCATGGGGGGTGGGGGGGAGACCTCAATCTAGTCCTTAACAATGAGCTGGACAGGTCGGTGCAACGCTTCGGCCAGGTGGGTGCCCTTTCTCGCTGGACTTGCTAGGCTGGGAGACCTGGGCCTGATAGACCTGTGGAGGGACCTCCATCCAAACTCTAGAGAATACTCTTACTACTCTGGCGCTCACAAGACCTACGCTAGGTTAGACTACTTTCTAGGTACCAAGACGATTAGGGACATTACACTCTCCTCCGACATCCTCGTGGCCGCCTTATCGGATCATGCTCCGGTAGTAATTACCTCGACTCTGCCCCCCGTCCGGCTTCCTACTCGGCGGTGGCGCTTCCGTGACACCCTCTTACACCGCGCACACACGGTTGCCCAGATCCAGCACGCGCTCAATTACTATCTCACAACGACAATGCTGACACACCTGTCTCCACTAGATGGGAAGCCCTGAAAGCGGTGGTTAGGGGAGCTATCATCGCTGTCTCCTCGGCGGACAATGCGGAACGTAAACGCAAGAGGGAGGAGCTCACCCAGAAAGTGCGCGAGTTAGAACAGATCCATCAACGGACTGGAGCGCCGCGCATCTGGCGCCAGCTGAAGGCAGCTAGGTCGCAGTTAGCTGCCATAGATCGCGATAAAGCCGAATACGCGGCTCTATGCCTGCGCCACTCCTTTTAGGTCGGCGGTGACAAATGCGGCCGGCTATTAGCACACAAACTGCGGGAGTCCCGGCTGCGCGACGGGGTACAGGAGATCACTGATCAGGCAGGCCACATGCACACAGAGGACGCTGACATAGCCGAGACTTTCAAGTGACTTTTACGCACAACTGTACGATGCACAGCATCTAGAGTCGACGGACATAGATACATATCCGAATCATGTTACTCTCCCCAGCCTGTCCCATGCGCAGGCTGACCACAGAGCGGGAGATTCGCCCGGAGGAAGTAATCTCCGCCATCTCTCGCCTAAAAATGGCTAAATCACCGGGTCCAGACGGCTACATGGCGGCTTTTTATAAGCAGTTCTGCCCCACGCTAACTCCTCTTCTCACGTGCCTCTTTAACTCCTTCTCCACTTCGGGGGCGATCCCTCCTTCCATGCTTCAGGCGGATGTGGTGGTAATTCACAAGCCCGGTAAGGATAAGAAGCTTTGCGCGGCATACCGGCCTATCTCTCTTTTAAACATCGACCTGAAGCTCTATACTAGTATCCTCGCGGCTCGCCTAGCTCCCCATCTGCCTGGGTTAAATCGACCCTGACCAGGCGGGGTTTATACCCCAAAGACAGACCAGCGACAATAGGAAGCGGGTGCTCCACCTCATCGAAAAGGCTTCCCGAATCCCGGGTGACTATATGCTCTTGGCCATCAATGCTGAAAAGGCATTCGATCGCGTGCACTGGCCCTACTTGGAGCAGGTGCTGCTCCGCTTTGGCCTGGGGGAGAAGATGAGGACTCGTATCCTCAACTGTTACCGTGGCCCTGCGGCTGTAGTGCGAGTGAATGGGCATGCGTCCACCTCCTTTCACATCCACAGAGGCCCTCGACAGGGGTGCCCTTTGTCGCCCCTGCTCTTTGCCTTATATATGGAGCCCCTGGCGCAAAGAGTCCGTGAGCACCCGGGGATCCCAGGAATACGCTTTGGTAGTGATACCCACACCATTAGTTTGTACGCAGACGACGTACTGGTCACCCTGACGGAACCTGCAACGGCCTTGGGCACCTTCTTGGAGGAGCTGGACTCCTTCGGGGGGGCGTCCGGGTTCAGAGATAATATCACCAAGTCCACGGCTCTAAACCTTTCCATGCCACCCCAGACGCTGGCGGATCTACAGACGCGCCACCCCATACAGTGGTCTGCCGATACGGTCCCCTATCTGGGGATCCAGCTATCCCCCACACTACAGGCGACGAGGGAGGTCAACTATACCATCTTGCAATCTCACATCCGTGCGGACCTACGACGGTGGAAACATTACCCTATCTCTTGGCTGGGTCGCATCGCCGCAGTTATGACGATCCTTCCCAAACTCCTTTATCTTTTTCAAACGCTACCTCTACAACCTCCCACCGGCTGGCTCCAGTGGGTGCAGACGGAACTTTCTCAATTTGTCTGGCAGGGTCGCAAACCGAGGATGAAACAGCTGGTCAGTTTCCTCCCTCCGGACGAGGGGGGCATAGGGATGCCCGATCTAGCGCTGTACTACAAGGCCGCGCAGCTCCGACACTTGGTGGAGTGGAGCCGGGCCGAGTCGGAAAAGCACTGGCTCTTTCAGGACCGGGCGATAGCGGGCACTTCCCTGATGAAGATCCCTTTCCTTTGGAAGGTCCAGCGCCCCCAAACCTCTACGCTGATCATATAACCCGCGCTACACTGTTGGTCTGGGACCAGACAAATAGGCGACACAGGCTGACGACCTTCCCTTCCCCACTCACTCCTCTTTTTGGCAATTCAGACTTCGGACCAGGGATGGGTGAGACTTCCTTCCCTCTTTGGAGAACCACTGGTTGCTGCGCGCTAGGTCCCCTTTACGACGCCGAAGGAGTCGTGCCCTTCGCACAGCTACGTGCTGATTACGGTCTCCCTGAATCTGAGCGCTTGCACTATTTGCAGCTACGGCATTGGGCTTTACACCCAGACAATAGATCACAGGCCCATAGACACCTCACCCAGTACGAGAGATGGCTGATCACACGTACCTCAAACAAGAAGCTAATCTCAGACCTGTATAGAATGCTCCTATCCCGCTACACTCACACCTTCCATGCAGGGCGGGCCAGATGGGAAAGGGACTTGGGTCGTGATCTCAATAGCAAGGAATAGGAAAGGATCTGCTATAGGGCGCGACATACTGCGACTCACGTAGGCCTTACCGAAACCTTTACGAGACTCGCATACTACTGGTACTACACCCCATAGCGCATGCACCGCATCGACAGCGCACATAGTCCGGACTGCTGGAGAGGGTGTGGGAAGGTGGGTACACTCGTCCATCTCCTATGGGAATGCGAACACCTGACACTACTGGACTCAAGTCCTCGATGACATCGACAAGTATTTGGATACAGAGATCCCCCGCCTTCCTGAGTACGTGCTCCTGGGGGTCCCCAACCCGCTTATCTATCCGCTGAAATCCATGAGGGGGAAACAAATGGCGCTTGCGTTGGGCTCTGCCACACAAAACATTCTCACACATTGGAAATCTACACGTACTCCAACACTCACAGGGAGGCTGCACCGCCTATGGCATATATTGGGCATGGAGAAGATCTCGCTCACCGCGGCTGGCAAGGGCTCGGAATTTAACGACCTATGGCAGCCCTTCCTGGCTCTCCTGGCACAGGACTTTAGAGAGTTGACATGCCCGAGTTACCTGCGCCTTCTGCGCTTGGCACCACTGGACGTCTCCACGTCGGAGGCGGGTCATGCGGACTAGCTGTCGCATATCTCTGGATTGACAGGGTTGGTGGGGGGGGGGGGGGAACGGGGGAAGCGCGCTTTCCTATTCTCTTTCTCTCCTTTTTTTTTTCCTATTTCTGGGTTGGGGGGGGGGGGAGGGGCTGTCTCTTTGGTTTCATTCTGGTTTGATTTTTCTGATAAACTTATATGTCATTCGTTTGCACTGGAGCCCTGCGTGGCCCAATTGGTCGCACTGCTGTTTTGCAGGTTTGCAATGCATGGCATTTACTTCAATAAGAAGATCTAAACCATAAAACCACATTTGAGCCATTAACCACCTCTGGTTTTGAGGCTTTAGCCTTCTCGGTACAGTTAGTGGATTCACTGGCAATCAAGGGATTGTTAGTCTATCGTCCTCCGGGACCAAGGTGTGGCTTCGCTGACAAGCTCAGTATGTTAATGGAATCTTCCATCATTAATGAGAATTTCCTGGTGTTGGGGGGGGGGATTTCAATTTTCACCTAGAAAAGGAAACTGACCCAGACTCCCAAAAACTGATTGATGCAATGGACGCGCTTGGACTATCTCTAATCACCAAAGACCCAACCACAGGGCTGGACACATGTTAGATGGAATTTTCTCCAACTATGCTGCCATCACCCTACTTCCATCTCTCCAACTGACCTTGTAGGACCATTGGGTGGTTAAGTGGCTGATAAAGATCGAGAAATACATCATGCACAGAAACTCCATCCAGCAATCTTTGAGCAGAGCCTGGCATAAAATACGGCCAGCTGAACTGGGAGACGCTATTACCCCGGGTCCATGGCAACCAGGGGATAACCTGAAGCAAAGTGTTGAGAATTTCACACTTTGGCTAAACTATGCATTGGATATAGTAGCATCAATCATCCAAAAAACCACAGTTAAGAAAGTATCCCAGCCCTGGTACAATGATAACCTGAGGTTATCAAGGCAGAATTGTCGTAGACTAGAACAAAAATAGAGGAAAAATTAGGAGGTGGAGGTGAAAAATATCTACAAAGCTAAACTACAAAGATAAACTAGCCAAACATAAAAATGTTATCCTAGCAGCAAAGACCGCATACTATTCGGAGCATATAAAAGAAGCCTGTGATGCAAACAAAACCCTTTTCTCAGTAATAAAAAAACTGGTAACACCAGCGAGCCCAAGTCATGCAGTCATAAATCAAAACTTTTGTGACGCACTGGCAAACTTCTTTCAAGAATAAGTTGCTAATATTTTTTAATAAATTCACCGCGAAGAAAGCAGCCAATTGTCAGGATGGGCATGCTCGAACTGATCCGCTGGGTAAAATCAGCTTCTCCACCTTTAAGGCCCCCTCAGTGGAACAACTCAGAGTTACTTTCACTAATCAAATCCGGTGCGCCACAAGATCCCTGCCCCCTAGTATAATGCACATGATCGCTGCTCAAGTGGCACAATACCTGGGACAAAACCTCAATAACATGTTTGCAGGAGGGTTTTCCCCTCCCATTGGAAACTTGCCTCAATCCTCCCCCTATTAAAACAAGCATTGGCATAGCCAATAGGTCTCGCCTTTGGGACCTTATAAGTGTTTAGCCATGCAGCAGTTGATGTTGTTGCACCAAGGATATTGTGCTGGATGCCGAAACACTTATAAGGTCCCAAAGGCGAGACCTATTGGCTATGCCAATGCTTGTTTTTTTTGCAAGGCTGGTGCTGAAAGTGCGCCCGGCCAATCACTGACTTGGTGGAGCCTGGGACGGCGGAGTCATAAAAGTGCAGGAGAGAAAGTGGTTGGAGGGGGCGGAGGAAGAGAAGGGAGACGGGGGGGAGGCCATGGGTCCCTCCCACACGGCATTCACTTTCTGCGAGTGTGCCCCAACAAACGGGAGACAAATTACTAGAGAACAAAACTTTAACAGCCCCGTGTCTCCTTTATTTTCGTGACACCTTGGATTGTTATCTGTGCTATTAATTTGTTTTCTCTCTCCCTGCGACCCTGGACTGTACGTCCCTTGACGAAAGTGTAAGAAAGGAAACTTTCTGTGGGGAGACTCAGTTTAAGCAGGGGGTGCTTCGATAAAATCCGCTATTCTGCCGCATCACCGACCTTCGTCTATTTGTTTGCGTTCTCTAACCTTCTCTGTAGAATGTCGCATCTTTCAGCAAACCTGCCCCCACCCAAATACTGATGAAGTGTTCCACCCTGTACAAATGCGCCTGGGTTGATACCATGACATCTTACACAATGCTGACATTTTAAGTAACCTGGAGATTTATCGAATTTCATTATTCAAGTTACTGACAGCCTTTAGACACCTCCTGGGCTGCGCCTAGAATGCCTGACATTATTTTGGCTAGGGTGCGTTTTTTAATTCACATGAGCCTCTCTCTTATGTATTTGCTTCCCAGCATCGTCACACATTGTGTTTAAAACTGTCTCGTACTACAGAGTGCTCTACAGACACACGCATTCACTCCCCTCGAGACTCGTGTACGATTGTAACAATCGTTCCAAATTCTGTGCTTCTGTGGAACCGGAAGAAGACTGCTGAACACGCCGGATACCCACTTTATTGTCCGTTTTTAACACTTGGTAGATTTCAAATACCATTGCTGTTACAAGACCTAGGAGGGGAACTCCAGGTCGCCAGCGTCACGAAGGTTCAAGAACCACAATGTTTTAAAGAGGTTTATATTCTGTGTCTTGCAAAGACGGTCTTAAAAGAAATCCACCATCATTTGCGCGCAAAAGGAACAGCAAAATATTTTTGTACAAAAAAAATGGTAGTCACAAACAGAAATCCACAGACTGCTCAGTGAGTAGAATAGCTTTTTGAGCAAAGCTTCTCTTTTTATGGCTTTTTTTCCCCCCTCGCTGTGCTGCTGGTTTGCTTGGGCGTCGTCGTCGTCTGGCTGCTCCGCCTGACGGAATTATCAGGTTATCTTTAATTAACGGGAGGATGAAGGGGAGAAAACACACCAGGCTGTTTAAATCAAGCCAGGCAGGGGGTCGGGTCTGCCTTTCTCACAGGCAGCGGGAATGCCAGGAATTAGAGACAGGAAAAACATGCAACTGCTCGCATTTGTGTTTGGAATCCTTTCTTCAAAGGCGGCGCGGCTGGATGAACCAGCGTCGTGTTAAACGGTGCTTCTTAGCTGCGGCGGCATCGTAAAGACCACAAGGAATCCGCGATATGTTAATATTTGCGGACAACTAACCTTCACATAACAATGGTGAGTTATTAACATAGCGCTAAACACCGATTGTGGCCTTTTCTACGCGCTAAATAACATTTGATACTATTAGCTCCAATTTAAAGGTACTGGTTTTAACAACCTGAACGCATGAATCTGGGTAGATGCTTTCCCGGAATTTTTGTTGTCCACGACTACTTCATCCGCCTGGGCTGTGCGTAAAATGGCAGAGCCTTGGTGTCAGCAGCCATGGCTCGTTCGATTGACCTGACATATGTCAGATCTGCACGCACATAAGAGTTGGGAGACGGAGTCTGTGTGCATTTTCTTCCGTTTTCAAAAGGAGATGTTTTTGCGGATAGTGGCTAATTTGGACAAAGCACACAGATAATGTTTTCTAACAGGGACCAGACACACACAGCGTTTCCCTTGCGGGAGCGAGCAGGGGCACCATCTGTTTTCAAGATAATTACAAACAGATGGCGCCGATGCTCGCTCCCGCAAGGGAAACTGCAAACGTGCACACGTTGCAATAGAAAGCAATGCAAAACGTGCACGCTAACACCCTGGACCCCAATAACTATCGACCTATTTCAAGACTCCCCTTTGCCGCCAAGCTGGCAGAGAAAGTTATGAATCAACAGCTCTCAGAATATATAGAGGAAAATTCTCTGCTGGACGATACTCAACAAGAGTTCAGAAAAAATCATAGCGCAGAGTCTGCCCTAGTGGTAGCAAATGAGGATATACGAGAAGTACTTAAAGGGGGGGGGGGGGAGGGGCGGCGGAGGCGCTTATCTTGTTGGATCTCTCCGCAGCCTTTGATACGGTCAGCCATGAGATCCTGGCTGACCGTATGCGAGGCCTGGGGATAGAGGGCACAGCATTGGATCTCCTGAAATCATTCATGGCAAATGGACAACATTATGTGACAGCAGGCAAGTTCGTCTCTAGGCCTTTTTCCCTGCGGAGTTCCCCAGGGCTTGGCACTGAGCCCAACTTTATTTAACCTCCATGTTACGCCACTCGTGTCAATTATAAAAGACTCTGGTTTTACCTTAGTGTCTTACACTGGCGACACCCAAATTGTGGTGTCATTAGCAAATTCTGAAAACAACCCAGGTGCGGCATTCAGCTCATGCATGAGTAAGGTGAGCAACTGGATGGATTGCTACTGCCTGAAATTGAATGCCACAAAAACTGAGGTAAGTATCTTCGGCAATAAACCCTCTTTGGACACCGGACTGGTGGCCTCTAGAGTTGGACTCATTGCCTACACCCTCTAATAAAGTTTTAAAAAAAAATAATAATAAATAAATACTTAGGCTTCTTGGTAGACGGCGAACTGAAGTTCAAGGACCAAGTTAAAAAAAATTACATCTCCCGTTTCTGTTCTTTAAGGCTTATAACAAAGATCGAAAGATTCTTGCCCCCCGAACTTCTGGAAATAGTAACCATGGCATTGGTTCTCACAAGGATGGATTATTGCAATAGTCTCTACCTTACACTTGCATCAGATCTTTTGAAGAGACTCCAGACTCTGCAAAATGCTGCTGCTCGTTTCCTTTTTAAAATTCCCAAATATGAATCAGCCAGAGGTGCCATCAGGAAGTTACACTGGTTGCCAGTTAGGCAACGCTGTAAATTCAAGGCCCTCTGTCTGGCATTTAAATCCTTGCACGGACTTGGGCCAGACCATTTTAAGAAGAAACTAAAATGGTATGTACCAGCAAGGACACTTCGCTCAGGCTCTGCTAGGAACCTGATGGTCCCCCCATTTAGGAAGGCCACATTGGTGGGAAAAGAGTTTTTTCAGGAGTACTGCGATGCTCTAGAACAGTCTGCCATGGACTCTAAAAACTGCCCCCTCCTTACTCACCTTGAGAAAAGCCTTAAAAACCTGGCTCTTCACACAGGATTAGAAGGCACTTTGCGCACCTGCTCGACCACTTGCTGACATTGCCGCTGCCCTCGTCGGATTTCTATAGCGCCAAGACACTGCTGGAGATGAGTTTGCTCTTTATAAATTACATTTACATTACATACTTTAACATACTGCACACTCTTACTCAAATCTACCAGACCCGTAATGTCAAGGCCAAAACATCTCCATGGTCCACGTGGTAACTCGTACCTGCCTCGGCTGAACCCAATTTTATGCATCTTATGACTCAAACAATCTGCATAATTTCTCACCATCCTTTCAATTTGTAAATCCAAAGTAGCGACGCTCTTCATTTGAGGCGCAAAGGTCTACCACATACCTTTTCCTAACTTGCCAGATTTCAAAACAGGATCACCAGGAGCGGTCAGAGAGAGGGGGAGAGAAAGGGGGTGCTCTTACACAGAATGCAGTGTAATACCAAACACCCTGACATACTCAAAAATAAAACCTGGAAGAAACAAAATACAGACACACACCTACTGAGATGTCAGTATTCAATATCCAAGTCACAGCTGGCTAATCCACCTGCCCGGATAACTGATATGATACTCGAGAACGAAATGATGCATGCGTTTCTAAAATAGTTCACTTTCCTTCCCTGATACAGAACAACGAGTGAATAGAGGATGGAAGAGTAACTTGGAAGCGATATTATTTAGATCAAGTCAGTGGTTCAAGTTTAATAAACCTGATCCTTGTGGCACAGAGGAAGAATAGAAATTTAAAAAAATAAAAGGAATGCCCTTCGCAATTGATAGAGAACCAAACATCTCCGCTCTGCCCAGCTGGCCCTGGCCACCATCCCACGGATCCGCAAGACCTCGGCTGGAGGAAGATCCTTCTCCTACCTCGCTGCAAATACCTGGAACTCCCTGCATCTACATCTCAGGCAATCACCGTCATTGCCTCAATTCAGTAAGGACCTCAAGACCTTGCTCTTGGACTGAACTGCAGATCTCCCCCTTCCCCTCACCCCCAGCACCTTGAGACTCTTAACAGGCGAGTAGTCGCGCTCTACAGGTAACCTGATTGATTGAACTGAGTGTCAAGTGAAACTCCTTACCAGAAAAGTGCTGTGGCTTTCTGCTTGAGAATCTTAATGGTGATACCAATAGCCGACAGCTTTGTATTATATGCATTACTTTACTTTGCTTTGGCACCGTACCCAACCAAAGGCTGCCTGCGCTAACAGCGGTCTCACTATGAGTGTGGTGGTCACACTGCATGATCAGTGCCTGAGAACCATGCTGTGGGGTTACTCCACGTGGCCAACGTCAGCACAAATCCTCCAGGGAGCATCACCACACCTCACATCTTAGAGTTCTAGGACAGTAATCCAAAACTCATCAAAAGCACATGGACCAGGGAACGCAGTGCTTCAAGCACAGGGTGCAGGCACCAGGTTAGTTTAAACAGTGTAAATAACAGATTAGCTGGAAGGGTTAAGAGGAACCAAGAGGGTAGTAGCACGATGGGTATGGAGAGATTTACAGGCCATAAAAGTAGAGACTGCATCATAAATAAAGTTTTTGAATGTAAATATTACTTACTGCCACTAAACTAGTTATTTTATTCACATGTGAAAGCTCTATGGAAAACTGCGAACATGGTATGCCGAGCAACTTGATGACAAAGAGAGAAGCTTTTTATTTTGTTGGCTTCTTAAACGCAGAGGTGCTTTAGTGCCATTACAGTGTGGAGGCTTACACAATCGGTGGTAGAAAATCACAACAGTTGTAAAAAACAGTACAATTAATCCACTGCTGTCAGAAGGCTGGTTCATAAATGAAGTAAATTTAGTCTCAAATAAACAGCTCAGCCACTCGCTCCGTCTTTACTCCCCACAGGAGTCCTCTACTCATTTGAAAGCTGCTTCCCTACATTGTAATCTACAAAGATGAATTTATCAGACTACATTCTATATCACAAGTGACATCACAACAAGAGATACCACGCATCTGTTATTCAGCGCCAAGGTGCCCTAAAGGCCACCACCAGCGTAATTGGTACAAGAAACAGATCAACAATAAAAGTGAAAACAGCAAGTAGCCTTGGTGGGTGCTTACTGTGCCAGTGCAGATGTCTTCTTGAGGTTCTCCGAAGTCTACTAATTTGTAGAAAAAGCTTTTCCAGATTCATATCACAGCATCACACATTACCAACTTAAGATCCAATGGTATTAGAGAGGAGGTATGTTGTGTTAACATCCATCAAGAAAAAGATAAAAGAAGCAATGGCATTTCAGCTATCGTGAATTTATTGTATATATCTAGAAGAAATGGAGCCTGGAGACCAATGTCCTGCCTTCTCTGGATCACCAACTGCTGTTCGCAAGTCAGCAATCCAGAACTCTTGGACAAGTCAAGGCAAAGCACACAAGATTTATAGATAGCCAGATATATATATATTACCTACTGGCAGTCTCCAGTAGATAGTTATAGTTAGGACCTTGTTTCTATTCAAAAAGCGCTTTTCTTTTGCCAATATTTTTGGCGCCGTTTGACGAATGTTCGCGAAATTTTCAAAACTAATGGCCCACTCACTTTAGCTGCTGTGTTGAAAGTTTTGGGGTGATTCGTCAAGCGGGGGCCAGAGTAAAAAAGGGGGTCCCAAAACATGTTTTCTCCATGTTAATTTCCATAGGAAACTTTATACACGGCTACAGCCCGAGCTGCTAAACGGAATTACACTAAATTTGGCAGAAAGATATCTTTTGGTTCAGAAAGCCCTCTGTTAAATGGTGTAAATCCGTTCAGTAGTTCCTGAGAAATTTAAACGTTTCTCAGATATCCATATATCTCGAGACTGCGATCTGATTGGCTGCCAACACTTCAAACCAGGAAATGTTGGCAGCCATCTTGTGACTCACAAGAAAAAAAGGTTTAAAAAAATAAATATCAAGAAAAGGGGGCAGGGTAGAAACACCCTGAACCCCTAGGCCTGTCAGGGGGACCCACAGGGACCCCCAGGTCCAAAGAAAAAGCTTTGTTTTCTTTAAGCCCCCGGGTGGGCCAGGTCCCAGGGGCAATTACAAAGCCCTTCATGGCCCTGGGGATCGCCCCCCCATGGGCCAACTCCGGCATTGCTCCCGCCATGCCATAGCAAACTCTGCTTCGCTTCATGGAAGCGAGAGCATAGAAAATGCTCTTGCTTCCATGAAGCGAAGCAGAATTGCTTTTGGGCACAGGGAGCTGCAGGTTTGCAGCTCCCTCTGCCCAAAAGCAATGCCGGCTCCCGCAGGAGGTGGGGAGCCGGCAGGGACCGAGGGAGCCTTGAGGCTCCCCTGCGGTTCCCAACGTTGTGGCCATGCCCCAAGGGATGGGGTCCCCGGGGCCGAAAATAGCCCAGGGGGGGGAGGGGGGTGGTGGTCGCACAGGCCCCGCCTACCCATTTTTTTGAAAAAAGCAAAAAAAGAAGGGGGGGGGGGATGTGGCTATGCCCTGGGGGATGGGGTCCCCAGGACAAGATCGGCATCAGGAGGGGGGCCGCGTGGCCCCCTCTAAAAATCAAACAAAAATTAATAGAGTGCAGGCCTCAGGGGATGGGGTCCCCGGGGCCCAAACTGGCCCAGGGAAGGGGGTCCACGCTGCCCCCCTTACTTAACAAAATTATAAAATAAATTTTTTTTTTTTTTTTTTTTTTAAATTTTAAATGGCCCAGCCCTGGGGGATGGGGTCCCCGGGGCAGAAATCTGCCTCGGGAGGGGGGCCCCACAGCCCCACTCTCGTTTTATTATTTTTCTTTTTTTAGTGGGACAGGCCCTGGGGGATGGGGTCCTCAGGGCCCAAAAAGGATCAAGGGAAGGGGGGCACACAGCCCCCCCTTCCTAAAATAGGGGGGGGGGGAAACACGAAGCCGGCAACTTGCTGGAGGCCCCGCCCCCTCACTGCACTACTCTGCAAACGCGCCTCTCGGCGCACAGCTGGTGGGGTGAGGAGGTCCCCTTGTGTCCTGAGGACTTCAGGACTAAAGTGGACTTCATCCCCCAAGCAGCAGTGCGCCAGGAGGCGCGTTTGCATAGTGGTGTAAAAAAAGGGGCATAACCTCTGTCCACTTCGGCGCAATCCATCTGTGTGGGGCTTACTGGAGGTAACCGGAGGGCTAGTTGGCCCCCAGGGACCCTCAAGAGGTAAGGGGACTTCATCCCCCAACCAAGAGCGAGCCAGGAGGTGGTTTGCAGAGTGGTGGACAAAGGGGGTGTGGCCTGGTATCTGAACTCAGCAATCCTACTGTGTGGGACTTACTGGAGGTAATAGGAGGGGTAGTTGGCCCCCCAAGGACGTCCTTGTGGGGCCAACTACCCCTTCTGTTACCTCCAGTAAGTCCCACACAATGGGATTGCTAAGAGGTTTTCGTAGCCAATGCCCCCTTTTCTCCACCACTCTGAAAACGCGCTTCCTGGCACACTACTGGTTGGGGGGATGAAGTCCACTTTACTCCTGAGGGACCTTGGGGGCGAAGAAGCCCTCCTGGTACCTCCTGTAAGTCCTACGCATCGGAATTCCTGAGCGCTGGTTGGAGGCCCAGCCCCCTTTCTCTGCCACTCAGCAAACGTGACTGCTGGTTAAACAAGCATTGGCATAGCCAATAGGTCTCGCCTTTGGGATCTTATAGGTGTTTAGCCAGAGCTATTGGCTTTGTCAAGCTATGCTGTAGAGCATTGCGGCTGCTGTGCAGCATGTTGAAAAGTCATAATAAAAAAGTGTTAAGCATTTTTGTTACCTTATATATAAGCAAGACGACATTACGTACAACAGACCAACCCTATTAAAAAAAAGAATATAAAAAATGTCTAATTTTTTTTTGTGCAATGCTGGCAATTTCTTCCTGCCTGTTCTAATACTTGTAAACACCAATCATTATGTTAAAAAAACAGCAATTTATCAGGAGACATAGCCTGACATTTGACCTCTGGTTTGAAGCACAGCAAATGTGACAAGATAAATACAAAATGTAATGGATTTTTATATACTGCTTGTAGTTTTGGGACCCACAAAAAACGCGTTGCAACCCACAGTTTGGTAAACACTTGTCGAGATCATCTGCATGTCTTCTGCCATCATCCACCAATCATGTATAGTGAAGAGGTCGATGGAAAGAATGTAATCTTCGTTCAAAAGCATCCATTTGATTAATTGCTAGTGAGCTGAACTGAAAAAACATTTGTACTTCTGCCACGTCGTGTGCAATTGTGTATCAGCAAAAATAGAGCATTTGGTATAAAGTGTGGTGGTGGGGGGGCACAGATAGGCAGAGGAAAGAGGGGAGTTAGAAAAATGAGAATGGGAAGTTTAAGGGAGCACAATAGAATCCCAATTTAGGAAACACAAAGAGACCTCTTGCACGGTTTATAATTTTATAATGGGTGTAACTTATTGTATACACTATATTAGGAGGTATGTAGCACTCTATACTCTGTCACTTTCTATACTGTGATGCATCCTGCTTCTACAGTCGCTGCTGTCACTGTTGACATTTCTTCTGTACATTACCCAGTTTTCAACCTCATACAATAAGTGACGCTGTGATAGACATTGCATTTATATCGCACATTAGGTACATGACAGCTTTGGGAGCCTCTATTAGATAAGGATATGGGGGAACTGGTATGTTATTTGTTTAATTTTACCAACCCCTCTAATGGACTGCTAATGTGATCATTGTTTTTTCCAGCATTATGAAACTGTATTAGTGAACATCAACATAACAATCATGTTGTCACTTAAAGCAGTAACGTAATGCAAAATGATGGGGCCTCTCTGAAGAATGTAATAAGTGCCCCCCAAATCTCCAAGTTTTCACAAATATTCATAGACTTTGAGCTGAATGGGGCCACCCTGAATGGCTAGGGACCCACCTGAAGGATCTCCCCTCCCTCCATCCCCCCTCCCTTCTGCCCACGCACCGCATTGGCTGCAGGGGACTGTGTTACGCCCCTGACTTGAAGAGGTTTAATAGTGACAGTAGTAAAAATATGCTCGCATAAAAGCCCTCCTTGGCGTGTCAAAACAAGTCAAAATGAATTCGGTCTTCCGTTTCGCAGGCAAACAGCACAGCAATAAGAACGTTTGGATCTGTGTGGATAAGTATACTACCATCCGCAATGAGATATTTAAAAATGCAGTAAACAATCGTACTATAAATATATGGTCAAAACCCTACACGACTTCTGTTCCACTCCTCTGTCAAGTTCCACCCAACCATACATGATTCTGTAAGTTGCTCTACTGCGTGTTCTATATGAAAGTGCCTCCTTGACTTTTCAGTTGCCTTTACTGCCTCAGCTACCGCCTTTGCTTGCAGGGCACCCCGTTGTTGAATCCAATTGTGATTGGCGGTCATAATTAAATGCGGTAACAGACAACAGGTCATACCATTGTGCCATTGTACCCAGAGAGAGCGTGTCTGACAACAGCCTGTTAAATTGTACACCTTTCATGGAGCGTGCCGATGTGTTCGATCCCGCAACAGGTAAGCAGCAATTTCAGGTTGAAGACAATGCTTCGCCCCCGACACTGTACTGTCTGAACGAGCATTTCAGTTGAGACAGCTCGGAAAGTGCTGGTGCGCTGCCTGAGACTCCCTCCTGTCTGCAGAGTGACGGGGGCTGGCGGAACGGGAAGCGTCTTAAAATGCAGGGGCTGCTGCGCCGTTTTGGTTGCTCTCACGGGGCTCTCAGATCAAGTGAGGATAAAGCTTGTCAGATGTATTCATTTCTCTGCTCCCCATGGGGCTCGCAGGGGCGGGCCCGTACTTTTTTTTTTTTTAAGCAATGCATGCAACGCACATCGGCGCATTGCAGACCCCCACTCCCCTGACTAACCCCATATGCCAGAGCGAATCACTTCATTAGCGTCTGGTTCAGCCGCAGCGCTACATGCATGCATCATATGAAACAGACATGTGTAGACATATTTTACATACAAGAACCATGTTTAGGAAATTACGCCCTCTTTCAAACGTGCTGTGGAATCCAAACCAATTCATGTAGGATGGGAATTAATAATTCGCTATGTCACGTGATCCCATACGCTTAACCTACATTTTAAAACGAAGTATGATGAAATCTTATACCGGCTTCTGCCCTAGATGAAATACGGGAGGAAAACACGCCAAAACCTATTCCTTATCTGCCCTGCATCTACCTCAAATAAGCGAAAGCACGGCAAGCGCGTTGGCTGTAAACAGTAACATGACCCATGAGGAATGCAGCTGGCCACCCTGCGCGCCGCTGCCTGCTACCGAGAGCCAAACGCCGTGGGAGTGACACATTGGAAAGGAGGTGGGACATGCGCCCGCCTTTGGCCATTTGCGTGCTTTCATTACTGAAAGACACACGCAAAGGCCAATCCAATGTGTGGGAGGAGTCTAACCCACACGGAGAAGTTTGGAGTGATTCCTAGAAGCCTCCCATAGAGCAGCGCATGCACGCTGCGCTAGGCTCGACCTAAAACCATAGAAATTCACTGGGGGAAAAAAACAAAAAACCACAGGTTTCATGGACGTTATAGTTAGAAATTAGCATTTTAAAAACCTTAGAAATTCACGTAAAAATCCAAAGGTTAGAGGGTAGTTATAGTTAGTCTGACATTTCACTCGTACAAAACCAGAGAAATTCAGCCGTTATAGTTAGCTGAGCTAACTATAACTCGCGCCCCCGCAATGCACTGCTGATGACATCACATATTACGTCACTCATCTACCTGGCTCAGTAGGTCTGAAATCAAGCACAGCCAACCCATCATATACATAGGAAGCATACAAACGGTCAGGAAACTTGACAAGTTATGTTAAGATATCCAAGTGTCCGGCAACATCACAAAAAAGCAATAATCCACAAAGCTTTAACTCCAGAACTAATAGCAGCCTACCTCTAAAAATACATATTTATACCAACCACTCAGGAGCACTTTTCTCCAGTCACACACTGTCTAAATATAGTGAAATAAATAGTTATACCATAGTCAATGGAAGGTGTGGTAGAATGCTCGAGATGAAGCGTGTGTGGACAGAGGAGTGTGGAATGTGGTGATGTCTTGGAGTGTGGAGAGAAATTACATGGTTTATGTTTTGAGACCGTTGTTAAGAGCTGGGCTTGTTGTAGGCTCTGTGGTGGCAGGATCTTGCTGTATGAACCTACTACTTTTTATTAAACCTCTTCTCACTGTGTTTATCTTTTCTTACTACAGAAAGAGTGCCAAAACGTGCATTTCCACAATGAAACATGCCTACTGGACACGGAGACCAGTAAACGGAATATCGAGAGATTTATATATATTAAAACAATGCCCTTTCAGGCTTAGGGTGGTGTACAAATTACGCAAAAAAGAAGCAGAGAACTCTGGGAAGTTCCCAAGTTATGCTGGAGAGCAGCTCCTGTATAGAGCACCCTACAACACCAGCGACACTCAATCTGCTCACATTAAAGGTCTGTTTTTCTAGCAATGTTTTTAAGCATAGGATTAGCACAGTGCCATCCACTCCAAGCTAGAAAGGGACAAACATTTTTGCCATTTTTACAGCAAAATCTGTAAGCACAGGATTAGCACAGTGCCATCCACATCAAGCTGTAAAATGACACCTAAACTTGAGAACTACCCAGATTTCTCTGACACACACACACACACACACACACACTCACTCCCACACACTCCCCAAACCTCCTAATAGGAACGCCATGCACTCTTGGGGCTTTTCAATGATTTTTTTATTCACCAGTCACCAACAGAAAATGTACTGACAAATGAGTTTCGCCTCACTGAGCTTTGTCAATGTCAGTTTGTCTCAGGTTGTGATTTCACCTTATAACATAATTGAATTTGATTGGGCAGTTTGCACAGCATAGAAATCAAAAAGGGACTTCGCTTTTCTCATACATCGATTTCATTTGTGAATTTGTCTGCCATATTTGACCGAGAGTGCATGGCGTTCCTGTTTGGAGGTTTGAAAAATTGATGCACGAGTTCCCGCCCTCATGAGCCATTGCACCCGCTGCGTTGAGAGCGGCGGTTTAGACGGCAAACTGGAGCAAATATTATATTTATCCATCCACACACATATACACATACACCACTGTCAGTTATGAATGTTTGTCAAACAATCTTCCCCTCATATCTCAAATCATGTCATTATGCTCCTGTTAGAAGAGCAAAACGAAAAAAACAAAAATAGGCTGACTCCTTGGACTTCCTAAATATCAGACCATTCTCCAAATCCCCTTTCTTAAGCAAATACTTGAGACGATACAGCAGTGAAGAATTCCTATTGCTCGAAACCTTGGAGTTGTTTTCAGGTTTATTATGTCCTTAGGACAAATAGGCCCAACCCCTGCAGCACACTCATTGGATGCCAGTTCACAATCACATTAACAACCGGTGAAGCAACACTGTCTGGAGTGGAGATAAGATCTGTATCCATATGTTCATGTTGTTCGAACTTGTATTTATGGCACTTTAAGCAAAGAAGGCCTGATCAGAGACAGACTAACTCGATGTACTCTCCTCAACACCAGATCTCTTATTAAAAACGCTTTAGCATTTCACGACCTCTTGGAGGAGCATGCTATTGACATAGCCTTCGTTACGGAAACCTGGGCTGACTCCTCCTCTGAACCAGACCTCCTAGGGGCTCTTCCTGAGGGTTTTAAAATTCACAGGAAAGATAGAGTCGGGAAAAGGGGAGGAGGCATAGCACTCATAGCCAGAAATGGTTTCAATATACAGTTTAAACCAATCCCAAATTTTACAGAGAGCGAAGTAGCTACTTTTAAGATTAGACTTGATAGCCAGAATACCTTTAACGGCATACTTATCTATCGTCCACCAATAGCCAAGGCCAACTTTTTAAATTCTATAGGTCAGCTCCTGGAGCTTAAGGCAAAACAATCCAACTTCACAATTTTAGGTGACTTTAAATTTCATCTCGAAAACACCACCGACAGACACTGAAGCCCTTGTAGACCATATGGCCAGTACAGGACTCAGTCAGCTGGTCAAGGAGGCCACACACTCAGCCGGGCACTGCCTGGACGGGATCTTCTCGGAACACCCGAATCTGTTATGCAACAGAGCTCTGCCACTTATTTGGTCTGACCACAAGGTAATAATGTTTGAAATCACCTTGCCCCTTAACAGGCCCTCTAAGGTATGCAAGAAGGCACTTAACTCTCGACCTTGGTACAAGGTTGAGGGAGAAGAGCTTAGTAAGATACTTAAATGCTCTAGTCAGCCCATCCCTTTGGACCTGGATGAGGCAGTGAGGAGCTATCACTCCTGGATTGACCTCGCTGGGCAGTAGTTGGCTCCCCAGACCGTGCGGCGTTCAGTCAGGCAGTCTCCCTCCAAAACATGGTTCAATGAGTCACTGAAGGCACAAAAATTAATTTGTAGAAGACTTGAAAGGAAATGGAGGCTAGCAAAGGATGCCCAAACTAAATCAGACTACAGACTGGCCATGCAAACCTACAAAAAGTTCATTCTGAAGGCTAAATCAGACTTCATTAAAGAAAAAATAGAAGCAGCTAATGGCTGCGCTAAAAGGCTTTTTACTATGGTTAAAAAACTCTCTAAGCTTCCAGAAACACAAGTCCAGGAAAGTAGCCAGCAATTCTGTAATAGGTTAGCAGATGCCTTTCAACAAAAAGTTAAACAAGTCTTCGATGCTTTTGTGACCCAACCAAATTTATCTGCACCCATTGGGAAGAACCCAAGCGCCAGCCCAACTCTTCATGCTAAAGCAGAGGGCTGCCCGACCTCCACACTCCCCATCTTTCCGCCTATCACGCTTGACCGGACCACCAAATTAATTTCTTCAATCACGTCTGGATCCCCTTTCAACCCATGCCCACCTAAAATTTTGCATATGGTCCCTGAAACAATTGCATCTGCCCTCTGACCCATCTTTAACTACATCATTACCACGGGGTATTTTCCTACGGATTGGAAAAAAAGCCTCCATCTTGCCACTCCTGAAGAAACCTAATTTGGATCCGGAGGACACTTCCAATTATAGACCTATTTCTAGACTTCCATTCCCAGCTAAGGTCATCGAAAGATTCTTAAATGAGGAATTGTCCTCTATCCTTCTGGAAGGTGACATCCTGGACCACTCGCAATATGGCTTCCGGGCCCATCACAGCACGGAGTTGGCGCTTATCACGGCCACGGAGGAACTTAAGCAAACCCTTGACAGAGGGGGGAGTGCTGGCCTTATCCTTTTAGATTCTCAGCGGCATTCGACACGGTCAACCACGACGTGTTGGTTGAGCGTCTTGCCTCGCTAGGAATCAGGGATAAAGCACTTCTCCTTCTCAGATCTTTTTTGTCCAACAGGACACAATCAGTGGCACATGATGTATTCGTCTCCCCGGATTTCTCACTTCCCTGTTGAGTCCCACAGGGCTCATCATTGAGCCCCACTCTTTTTAACTTATACGTTACCCCCCCCTGGCCAAGCTAATAAGAAGCTTCGGTTTCATGCTTGTGTCCTACGCTGACGACACTCAGATCATTGTGTCCATCAACAGTCCATCAACGGATACCGCATCTCGATTTCAAGACTGCATGAGCCATATAGGGAAGTGGATGCAGGTTAACGGTTTGAAACTTAACACTTCAAAAACGGAAGTCATGCTATTCTGCATCATGCCAATTATCTGGTCAGATAACTGGTGGCCAACCGATATGGGCCCTCCTCCAACACCAGCCAGTAAGGTAAAGAACCTTGGAGTTCTCTTCGATTCCAAGCCTTCCTTTGAATCCCAGATAAATTGTACCACAGCAGCCTGTTTTTTTATCCTTAAAATTCTAAAAAAAAAAAAAAAAAGTACTTCCGTTCATCCCTTTCGAGCCAAGGAAAACAGTGGTCACAGCTTTAATTGGTTCTAGGCTGGACTACTGCAACGCCCTTTTCACTAGCGCGAGAAAGCGCAATATACATAAACTCCAGATGACTCAGAATGCAGCTGCCAGAGTCCTGCTTGGGCTCACCCGTTTTGACTCTGCTTCCAAGGCCCTCGCTGAGCTTCATTGGTCGCCTATGAAACGCATTCAGTTCAAAGCTCCGTGTATTGCGTTTAAGGCTACACGCGGCAAGGGTCCTTGGCAATTGTCGCAACTCTTCAAGCCTTATATCCCGGCCAGATCACGGAGATCGTCAGACAGTGGCAATCTGTCCATCCCCAAGATACATAGAGTAAAATGGGGAGGTAAAAGCTTCACTTACTCCACCGCCAAACTCTGGAACTCCCTGCCTACTCCTCTAAAAAATGAGCCCAACTTGCTGCAATTCAGGAAGCGCTTGAAAACCTGGCTATATCAACTTACCAGATAATTCGACCTCTCTGCCTGCCTGTCTATCTAGCGCCTAGACACCCTCGGGTCTGTGTAGCGCTTTATAAATTCTTCATTTCATTTATAAATTCTTCATTTCATTAATACAAAGTCTTTATTAATAGGGCGAGTGCTGTAAGGAAATGTTGCGAGCATGACTTGCACTACTGACAGTACTTCCCATATATAAATGTGTACACGTCTGCAAAGTTTAACAATTTGAGGCTACCTATAATGCTCGGATTAAATGCAAATACTCGCAGAATCCTGAAAGTAAGACTGATGATTCTTTGCTTTCAAAATAAAATGTATGCAAAAAAATGCTATTAAAAGAAAAAAGTTTGCGAAAATGAAATTTTAGGTACCATTTCTTTGAAGCATCCTTTAGTAAAATGCATTCGAAATATATTATTA
The DNA here is from genome assembly GCA_963921515.1 of Calotriton arnoldi. NCBI lineage: Eukaryota > Metazoa > Chordata > Amphibia > Caudata > Salamandridae > Calotriton > Calotriton arnoldi. Next base: position 1,661,185 of record CAWUFW010001541.1, on the reverse strand, counting down.
ATGGAAAATGAATGTAAAACCAGTTTCAGCAAAATTATGGGAAACATGAAAATAAACAAGGACTGGCAAAGACAATCAGTCTGGTGGTGGCTGGCAGCCTTTTGGATTTTTCGATGTGTGTTCTGACGTAATGTTTGTAAAACTTTATTGTTGTGGGTGCTGCAAAGCCCTCATCAATGTGACAAAAACACAGGCTAAAAGCAAAAATGGAAAACTACTTTGTATGCCGATGTGCTCCACGTGAAAGAGCAGAATGACGCCACTCACAATGAAGTTGACTATTTATATATAATTTTAATATAAACAGAAGGCCTTAGCTAATGTCAGACATAATTAGGTGCCCAGTTATAAAAGAAAGTACAAAACTGCACCCATGGTATGTGTCCTTGCACTAGTGCAGATTTATAACTTTCATAAATTCACAAATATTTACTGAAGTAGGCCTGGAAACCATACTCCTTTGTGAACTGCATTTTGAGTGAGCAAATATGCATGCGTGTGTTTGCTCACGCAAGAATCTGCTAAGCATTTGCAAGTTCACTTTCCCTGTTCACCCTGGAAAATATTTTACCTCTGCCCTGGTCAGAAGTAAATTTCTAACGTGTCTCTGTGTGGGAAGAGATTAGAGAAGAGTTGGTAAAAACCCATAAATATGCAAGTTTGTAGGCGTGCACAGACTCAAAAAGATATTCCAACACTGGAACTACCACTTCAAGCTCCAGTATGTAGATTTGCGGAAAGGTGGAATAATGAAAGAGGTTATTTTCATAGCTCTGATTCAATGAGAACGCTGCCATAATTTGTCACCTCACTGCATGGCACCAAAGGAACAAGTAGAAGCATTCAGTCCAACGGACAAGATGACAACATTCCATTCCCCTGACGATAATTGCAAATATGTCCAAGAACAGCCAGCTATGCATGTACAACTGAAGTCTTAGACCTACATGAGGCACAGAGTTTGCTGCTTTCAGATGAGTGATGCCACTCACATTCTTGATATTAACAATATATGTCTGGCAGTATTAACAGAGCAGTCATAGACAAGGGGTTGAGTGAGTGCATGTTTAAACCCTTCCCTGTACCTGGTGATGACAGTTACTGACCCCTGTTGGTTCTGTACTCCCTGTGCCTCCCCTCCCCCGCTGCTGGCACCTGCTTGTCTTGGTTCTGAGGAGCACTATTGGAAACTGAAGCGCTGGGGGGAGAGGGGACCCTGGTGGCCGAGCCTTTAAGACTGTGCTTACTGGACCTCTGGGACATCTCTGCACTACGGCGGGGGCCCCATTGTTGGTGCCTGGTCTACTCGTCCCGGGGGCAGCGCTGCGCTACCTTCCAGTGACTATCAACTGCCAGGCTGCCTATTGGCCCACCATCCTGGGACAACGCTTGGCTCTGTGCAACTTGTGGGGTCTACTGGTCAAAGCTGAATCCCTTAAGTTGGATAAAAATGCACTAGCAGGGAAAAATTATGCATGGTATGTGATTAACTCATACCAATGTTTACGCATTAAGCCATATTTGACTGCTCATTTCTCTGCAAAAATAAAAAATATTTTCTTAAAATTACGAATGGGAATAAATCCAACAAAAGAGGGCACGCAGTCTTGGATTCAGCAGGGGCCGGATTCTAATTGCAGACTTTGCGGATGGCCACAAGAATCATTAGTACATATAGTGTGCGTGTGTCCTAAATTGATTAACATTTGGTGTATTTTTTTGAAACCCCTATTCTTGAAGATTGGGGTTAGATCAGCTCGCCAGGCACTTTTTAGGTCCTTATCTGGCGAATCCATCCCGTTGTTATGCCAATTGATAAAAAATTTAAATGCAGCCGAAAAATGTTTGGTATAATCAGTTTGAGATGTATTTTATTTATGTCCCTTGAACTTAAGAGCCTTTTTTGCACAGTTTGATATTTCGTACAACTTGGTGTTCATGTTGCTAGGGTAATAATTAGAAGTGTAATAATTGAAGCTACTCTGCTATAGTAATTATTGATGCACTTTATTATTGTCTTTGTACAATGGAATTACTAGACAGCTAGACTAGCTGCTAGACAGCTATAGAGGAGATTGGCCCTGGTTCACCCCCTTGACCGTCACCTACCCAGCCAGACATTGGGCATAGTTCTCCATGTCTCCCCGCTGTGTCTACTTCCTCCCTCACTGACCTTACCACCGACCGTTGAGACCTTGCTTTTTGACCGATGCCCGGTGGAGCTACCTTGATAGCTATAGAGAAGATGGGCTGTGGACTTCCCCCCCCCCGGCCGTCACCTACCCAGCCGGACTTTGGGCAGACTTTCCTTCGTCTCTCCGCCGTATCTCCCTCCCACCCGTTTACCTCACCCTTCTACGCTCCTTTCATCTTGTCTTCTATGCTCTTTAATGCTTGCAACAGATGTAATTTGTAACTGATGTATCTTTGTAACAATGTGGAACCTCCATGTAAAGCGCTCTGATACCTCCGGGTCTAGCCAGCGCTATATAAAACTCAAATAAATAAATAAATAAAATATATGTTTAGGCAAAATGACCCTACTCACCTTCACCAGAACGGATTACAGTAGTAAGGTAATAGACCAGTCCTCTTCCTTTATCAAGAACGCAAGTTATGAAGATCCATATCTCGATACTTCACTACTGCCTATTAGCATACTCCAAAGTTCATTTCCAATGCTATTAAACCTGCATATAGAAGCACTGAGATAATTATTAGCAATGTATAACATTGCTGTGCACTGGGACAAAACCAGTCATTAATCGAGGATTTTGTCTGAGGAAAACTTCCAAATGCTGTAAATTATTTTAAAACAGCTTTGAACTGGTAGATTAATTCCTCTTTCAAATTAAATCCATTGCAAAAACTAAGGAGTCACTTTATTCTGAAAGACTAGCAGACACCTCGCTATGGATCCAACAAGTATTTTTTTTTTTTTAAACATTTTTATTGGCATTTTGTAAATCATTGACACATAAAATATACACTACTGAGGCGAACATACAATCCTCTAATTATTCGTTACTTACTAGTCCCCGTAAGTACATTGTTTCCACAAATTAGTTTTTATCATGTCGTTGAGATGGGTGGACTTTCAACAGCGGTCCTAAATACAAGTATACCACTCATAAGTAATACAAATGTTTTTCTAATTGCTCAACTTAAACCAAAGAAACATTAAAATAAGTAACTTGTGCAGAAGGGTGGTGTGAGTGTTCCACATCAGTAAAGCTTTAAGAGAGTTTCAACACCGTTAATCCATGGGTGTGGCCTGGGTGGGGACCCTCCCTACTCTGTCCATGTCCTCTCTCCCAGCTATCACCCGTTTGCCTATCCCTGCTCCTCCTCTTCGCTACTCGTGTCTCCTGGATTCTCCCATGCCGTCATTGCTTCCTTCCACTCCTCAGCTATTGGGCACTTCCTCATTCCTTTGGCCTCTTCCCATTTTAACACTCTACCTTCTGCCCCAGCCCATGAAATGACATCTTTATTCCAGGTTTCAAACTGGGGCCCCCTTGCTGATTTCCATTCCATAGCTATTCTGCGCTTAGCGAGGCCCAATGCAAGGTCTATCAGTCTATTCCCCACCTTGCGCTTCGGCGGCCTTGGGAAAAGACCCAACAGACACACCTGTACTGTGGGAGGCAATACCCTTCCCAGTGCGCTTTTGATCTTATCCAGAACAGCCTCCCAGAATAGGCGTATATATTGACATCCCCAGGTCATATGTCCAAAGTCTGCATCCGGGTGAGTACATCTGGGACAGTGTCGTACCTCCCCCTGTATGTCACATTGAGACGATGCGGCGTGAGGTAGGACATGTGAATGTAGTTAAACTGGATGTATTTTAAGCGTGTGTTTCTGGAGATCTTCTTGGGAGACAACATGGTCTTGCGCCACTCTGTATCTGTGAGTTCCCTTCCCACGATCCGGTCCCATTTCTCCTGCAGTCCGCTCAAGGAGCAGAGGGACGCTGCTATTAGTGAGCCATAAAACCATTTTACTAGATGTCTTGCCATGCCCAGGGTAAATAAGGCGTGCAACACAGGGTGTGTCTCCGGTTCCTCCCTCCCCTTATCCCACAGCTGCGCAAATGTGCGAGTCAAAGCCTCATATCGTAAAAACTGACCGGCGGGGGTCGTCCATCAGCCCCTCAAACAGAATCAGTACCTTATCTAAGCAGCAATCCCCTACGTTTTCCAACCCTGTTTCTACCCAGTACGCTAATTGCTCGCTTGCAAATACAGATTGGGGAGTCACCGTGTGGCAGTCCCACCAGTGGTAACATGGGCCTGTATTTAGTGGAGCAGTGCACTTTATTCCGACTCCTTTTCCAGGCTTGTAAGGCTGTGCGTTGTAGTAATGAGCAGTATGGTGTAGTTGTTGTGGGTATAAGCAGTTTTGCCACTAATAAGCTGGGGCAAGATTCTGGGTAAGTTAGCCATGTGCCCTCTTCATTCACTCACTCAACCCATTGCGCTAACCACTGTAGTTGGGCAAGCAGCATATAGTATTCGGACGCTGCAATGTCCTCAGGGACACCCGTGGGCGCCCGTCGCCCCCACACCAAATCTCTCAAGAGGGTGTTCAGAGGTCGGAACCAGCTGCTTGGCATCAGGACCGCAAGATTGACAAAAAAGAAAATACAACAGGCGGGGCAACATGACCATTTTGGACAAAGAAATCCTGGCCGTGATAGGCAATTGGAGAGTGCGCCAGAAATGCATACATGTGCGGAGTGAGCGCAGCGCCCTATTCAGATTTCCTTCCTTCAGGTCCTCTAAAGAGTGGAAGACGTGTATTCCCAGGTACTTGAATGTGTCCCGAGCCCAGAGTATATCGGTAGTCAAGGCCACAGGTCGGTGTGACGGGCCCGCCACAGAGAATAGATATGTTTTGTCTTGATCGACCCGAAGGCCAGAGTGCCGCACGAAGCCATCCAGAATCTGCAGAGCCATGGGGGTGCCCACAACAGCCTCCTCTAAGTAAATTAACAAGTCATCTGCATACAGAGAGATGTTATGCTGTCGCCCCCCCCAATCCTTAGACCTATCCCCTCGCCGCCTTGTCGGATCCTCTCCGCAAGTGGTTCTCTAGCCAGGGCAAACAAAAGGGGGGAGAGAGGACACCCCTGTCTGGTCCCTCTCGAGATCCAATATTGCCTAGAGGTTGTTCTGCCCGTTTTGACCCTAGCAGTGGGCGAAGCCGCACCCAATCCTCCCCCAGTCCCATACGTATCATTACCTCAAACAAATACTCGCAGCTAACTGTGTTGAAAGCTTTTTCCAAGTCGACTGACAGGACCGCTGCCTGTTGTTTGGTAGAAGCTTCCGTATGATAAAGGATAGAATATAGTCTGCAGAGATTGTAAGAAGTGCTACGAGACGGGATGAATCAATTTTGATCGGGATGGATTAGGGATCTCACGTGCGTGAGGAGCCTTCCCGCTAGTATCTTGCTTAAGATTTTAAAGTCCAAGTTAAGCATGGACAAAGGTCTGTAGTCCGCCAATCCAGCAATTGGTGTCTTGGGACTTCGGGTTGCAGGATCACTAACGCGGTTTGGGTTGAACCGGGCAGTTACCCCCCCCCCCGTTCATACGCTTCTGTATACAGCTTAACAAGGTGTGGCACCAGTGTGTCGGCAAATCTTTGGTAGAATTCTGCCGGTAGACCGTCAGGCCCTGGCGTTTTGCATGGTGCCAGTGCGGATATGGCCGCCTTAATTTCCTGCGGGTTTATTGGACCTCCCAGCTCTTCTTGTATAGATTCGTCCATGGTGCGGAGCGGCAACGGGTCTAGGAAGCCCCCGATGCCAGATAAATTCGCCCCCGCCCAAGCTGCGTATAGGCGTTCGTAGTATGTACAGAAAGTCGTTAATTTCAGTAGGATCGTGTATAACATCTCCTGTGTTTGCCCTGAGCTGCGTTATTGCCCCCCCCCCCCCAGCTCTGGTTTGATTAATCTTGCTAACAGTCTGCCTGCTTTCCCTTCCTCCCTCTGCACCTTGTCCAGGTACTCCTTGTGGCTATAGCACCTTAGGCGGCTGAGCACTTCGTCATATCTCCCGCGCATTTCCAGCAGGGATAAGCGGGCAGCATCCCCAGTTCCCTGAGCATTGTCCAATTTACGCATTTTCTCCTCTAAGTCTAAAATTTCTCGTCGGAGTTCCCTATGCGCTCCAATCGTTTGCCCCATGCAGTGGCCTCTCACCACGACCTTAAACACTTCCCACTCTACTTGAACGGAGGATGCTGTATGAGCTTTTATGTGAAAATAAGATTCGATGAGTGCTTGCAACGAGGCACGAAAGGGAGCATCCTCCAATGCCGTCGGGTTAAGTTTCCATGATGGGATCGGGGGTCGCCTCCCCGACATTTGATGCATCAGTATCAGCGGACTATGGTCAGACAATGTGCGACCCAAGTATTCAGTGTGCAGGACTGTACTATTAAAGGCCGGAGTGCAGAGAAATGTGTCCAGTCTGGTATGTACCTGGTGGACTGGTGAGTAAAAGGAATATTCCTTGTTCCTGGCATGCTGTACCAGCCAGGTGTCCTCTAGGCCCCAATGAGATATCCAGTTACGAAATCCTGTTGCCACGTGATGTGGTTGCGCTCCCGGCAGCGGGGGATGTGAGCGGTCATTCACGATATCCGAGACACAGTTAAAGTCTCCCCCCAAGATTATATAGCCATTTAGATGACTGGCCAGTATAGCAGAGAAGGACTCAAGAAAACCAACCTGATCCTGGTTAGGTGCATAAATATTAACCAGTGTCACTTTCTGTCGAGCCAACCTCCCCATGATCATCGCATATCTTCTCTCTGCGTCGAGGGACACATGTTCAGGAGCGAAGGGGACCCCAGGTTTAATACAGATTAACACCCCCCCCTAGCAAAGGCCGAGGAGGTGGTCGCAAATACTTGCCCTATCCACCTTCTTGTCAGTCTCCCCGCTTCCTCCTTGTTCAAGTGAGTTTCCTGGAGATATGCTATATGTATGTCTCTGCGCGGCCAGTACGAATAAATGTTGTGGCGCTTGGACATGGACCCCATTCCTCGGATGTTCCAGGTTAGGAACCGTATCGTGTTGTGCGTGTGTGCCATCGTGGTGAATCGACCCCAAGCGATTTCCTAATGGGCCCTCGCTTGCACATACTTGCAACACCACTCCCCTCTGCAAACTTTAAAACTTACTACTCTAATAAACAGACCTCCATGTTGGTCAACTCCCCATCCCCAGGGCGGTCCGACAACGGTCAGCCGCCCAAATATATAACACTTTATGTACTAAATTGAGGCTCCAACCTAGTGAGGCTCTCAGTGGGGTGTGAAATGAAACTTGGTACTTATAGAGCGCACAGCTACTAAACTAGAGCGTCCCGGGCGCTGTAAGACCTCAAGACAGGCACTGATAGTATCACTGATCATAGGCTTGGCTCATACACCCTTGCTGGAATAACCATGTTTTCAGTTGCTTCCTAAAGATGAGCAGATCCTGAACCTGTCTCAGTGCTAATGGCAGGCCATTCCATGCACCTGAAAGGAGCAGCCGCCAATACGGGCGCGGGAAAACTTGGGGATGAGCGCCTGCTGCTGCGATGAAGACCTCAAAGTTCGGTGCGGAATGTAGTGCTGGACTCTTTTCCTGATGTAAAAGGCACCCGTCCCATGGAGAGCTTTAAAGGCCAGAACCAACGCTTTAAAGCGAATCCTCTTTAGGATTGGTAACCAATGGAGGGATTTCAGGTGGGGAGACATCTGCGTTCTAGGGCCTAGCAATAGTATCGCCCTAGCCGCCGCGTTCTGGACCACCTGGAGGCGTGTCAACAAATATTCCGGGAGACCCAGGTACAGAATGTTCACATAGTCCAGCCTTGATACTATCAAGGCCTGGACCACCGTTTTGCTATGTGCAACTGGAAGTAGGGGGAGAAACTGTTTTAGCGTTTTTAGCAGACCGAAACAGGACCCAGCTACTGCTTGAATCTGGGCCTTCATAGATAGGGGTTAAGCTGGACGACAACCTAGGTTCTTAGCAGTCTTTACCGAAGTGGTAGGAGGGGACTTATCCGAGGGCCACCAGTTGTGCCAAACATCGCGGGGGGGGGGAGTGGGGGGAGAGGCCAAAGAAAATGATCTCCGATTTCTCGGAGTTACACTTGAGTTGGTTCAGTTGTAACCAGGAGACCACTTCTGATAGGCAGGTGTTAATCACATCCCCTCTAAAATCAGCGCCCTTCTCACAGGTGAAGAGCAACTGTGTATCATCCACGTATGATACTATTGTTGCTCCATGGGCCTCAGCCAAATGTGCAAGGGGGACCATATACAGATTAAAAAGTGTCAGGCTCAAAATCGAGCCCTGCAGAACTCCAACCTTCATGGGGGGAAATGGGGGCAGCAAAAGGTGGGGACCAGATTGTTTGCTGACGATCGTTCAGAAAGGAGGAAAACCACTTGAGTACCGTGCCGACAAGACCGCACTCCTGAAGTCGCTGCAGGAGCCGGTCATGGGGCACGGTATCAAAGGCCGCAGATAAGTCTAATAATATCAATACGGCCTTACCTCCTCTGTCTAAAGTCCCTTTGATAACCTCCGAGACTTCCAGTAGCGCTGTTTCGGTGCTAAAGTTTGCTCTGAAGCCCGACTGGCTCTGGTGAAGTACCTGATTTACTTCCACGTATTCTGTGGTAACTAGGCTCACATATTTTTCCAATACTTTGGAAAAAAGGGAAGCAAGGATATAGGCCTATAATGTGAGGCAATCGCAGGATCAGATAAAGGCTTTTTTAGTAGGGGGAGAATTTTTGCATTCTTCCATCTATCTGGAACATGCCCATTCCGCAGTGAAGCATTGAGGATTCACCGCTGGGTTAATAGTCTCTGCTATGGAGGCCAATGTTTTTGCTGGGCACGGATCGGATGGTGAGCCGGATTTGAGGGATCTCATGATTTCCAAAGATTTTTGTGGCCAGATAAAGTCACAGTTCAGGGCGCATAAACCAATTAGAGCGTGCCGGCCCATTGTCATGTAGGCCAGCCCAAGACCTGAGTCAACTGGTAGCAGTTCCTCAGCGCCCTCGGGATCCATAATCGCGTCCCAACTTCCTCTGTTTCAGATGAGCTTGTCAGCTGTATGTGGGGTCACCACCGGCAGTGTAATACTGTCACTATGGGAAGAGTCTGAATCGTGCTCCTCAGTTTCTTTGGACGAACAAACCTATGCCTCTAGTGAAAGTCTCCTGTCTGACATGAGTGCCGCCACGGCCTGTAGCGCCTCCGCCCTCTCCTTCCCGTTTGTGACGAAGTCGGATTCTTAGCGGGTCCCCTCCAGGATCGCCTTTTGGAGCGTTTCCCAAGGTCTAGCTTTTCTTTTTCTTAGGTTCTGACTTGGAGCACCTAGAGTGCGGGGTCCCCGCTTTGTAGGTTTCAACCCACTCCCAAGCATCCTTCGGATGGTCGCAGTAGTGTGTATTTCCATCCAATATAATACGCAGCCGGGCAGGGAACATTAGAGAGTACTGTAGTCCCTCCTCTCTCAGCGCCCTCTTAACCTCCAGGAATGAGGCCTGCTTTCTCTGTACCTCCAACGTATAGTCTGGAAAGATGGAAATGTTGCTATTATCCATAGTATATGGGCCATCAGCGCGCGCTTTTTGCAAGAGCAGGTCTCTATCCCGAAAATGGATGAGTCGAGCTACCACAGGCCGTGGCAGTCTACCCAGGGCCAGTGGTCTGGCCGGCACCCGGAGAGCCCTCTCAAGGGTGTAGAAAGTTGATAGGCCTTCCGACGCCACTACTGTTCTAAGCCTTTGTTCTAAGAAGGACACCATGTCGATGCCCTCTGCCCCTTCCAGTAGGCCCAGGACTCAAATGCTGTTCCTCCTGTTGCGGCCTTCTGCGTCCTCAGCTCTCCGCTCTAGCACACTCACTCTGTCCACGAGGGCCCCCATCTGTACCTCCAAGGACTTCTGTGCTGCGACACTAGACTCCGTCTCCCTCACCCTCTCAGACAATTTCTTACGTTCCTCCCGCAGCAGGCCTAATCCCACCACTACAGTGCTAATATCCTGGTGTAGGGTAGCTTTGTGTCGGCAATGGCCTCCAGTATCTTGCTCAACTGCTGCTGCACCGGGTCATCAGGGGTCGTCTGCGACTGTTCCTGTGTGCTATCATCTTGCTCCTGGGCCGCCCCCAACTGCCGCCCTCTGGGTTTACCCATTATGTCAGGGAGCCCGCAAAGCCAGCAACACACCCGGGGGGGGGGGGGGGAGGGGAACTCACTCAGTTCTGCTACTCCTTGGTGCTGCCTGATGTCCCAGGTTCCGCGCTTGACCAGGGGGCATCCAGCTCGGTGCACGGTCTCCTTGGTGTAGATGGGCAGCCCACATGGCGGGCCCAGAGTCACTGTTGCCCGCACAGGTACTCGTGTCCACTGCCTTATCTGCACGAGAGTCGCGGTTCCTGCTGCGCCACCACCCAGGTCCAGATCGACTCCGGGCCTCATCCGATGTGCCCCAAAGGGAGCGGACATGCTAGTCTCAGTCTCCCTCTTTCCCCAGGGATTATGGTGTCATCCAACCTGATCTCGGTTGCTCCTCCGAGGGCCAAATCTTGTTCGCCGCCAACCGTTCACTGCAGGCCCGAGTCTAGGCCCGGGGAGACCCCCAGGAAGCACTCGCACTCAGTGAGGTCCCCAAACAGTGGCCACCCCCGGCACCAGACTCCCTGTGCTCGGCCTCGACTTCCTCAGCAGCCCTCCCTCCTCCTCCAGCAGGCTCCGGTATGATCCCCTTGCTGCTTCACTTATTCTTGGCGCTGCCTACGCTCCCTCGTAGTCAGCAGGGACTATGTGGGACTCCGTCGTGAGGGCCGATAGCAGGGCCGGCACTCCAGCCTTCAAGCCCCGACTAGGGCTCCGATCGTGTGCCCCGCCCGTCACCTCCGGGGGTATTGATGTGGCGCGTACGCCTCCTTCACGGAAGCACCATCGCCGTAGCTGCGCTCGGCCGGGCCCCTCGGTTCACAGCAGCCGCCCAGCCAGCTCACCCACCGAAGAGCCCTCGATCAAAACAAGAGCCCCAGCGCAATCCGGGCTCCGCCTCAGTTTTTGGGTGCCACTCGACCCTGGGCCGCCATCTTGCGTGTTCCCGGCCCCGACAGCTGCCCAGAACCCGGACTCACCACTGTCGCCCAGGAGACGGCGGGACCATCGAAACCAGCTCCCCGCTTTCATGGCACCACCAGTCCCGTTTCGGGACGTTCCCAGGTCTCGGGCTCCGATGATTTGAGCCGATAATTAGCAGGGCTGGCACGGAGCTCCGAGCTCACGCGTCCGCCATTGTCGGCTCCTTGGCCACGCCCCATGGGATCCAACATGTATGACAGTAAATGTAACTGACGTGTAACAAAAGAGAAAAAAAAAGAAACCACTCTAACCTTTGGGTGCAAGGAGGACTTTGAGCGAGAGTTAAGGTTTAGCCCATACACGCCAACAACATTCATTTTGCCTCCTTCTTGCTTTTCCAGTTCAGGAACCTATACGCAACTGGAGACCAAAGGCTCTCACCATGCTGGCCAAGTATAGTGCTAAAGTCTTTACCACATATAGATCCCCATACAAAGCCAACACAACAAAGGCAGGTGCATTCGCAAGAGGGAAATCACTATATTTACAATTCACAGGCTCAAGCATATTTGGGCATTCCTTCAATCCTTGCCTAAGAGCATTGTCATCTCCCTACACATGTGAAAGATAGCCAGTTACAAATCAGAGGAGTCCCTCCACTTAACGATTTCTCACCAACTAGGGAGACAAAAGGCCTCTAGTGGTAACTGATCAAGCATTCGCCTACTTACGGTCCTGGCAAGAAATCAAAGAATCCGGATTCCAATAAGCTCCCTCTCCATCACCAGCCTTAACTGCAGCTTCAGGAAAGATAATCTCCCATTCCTGTACCATCCCCTACAAGGGGCCTCCCAAGTGGATGACCTCTACAAGTTATTTCCCAATGTCCTCCCCTCCCTAAGACACAAGGTTGTAGCCCAGCACCATGTCACTACTCCAATTAGCAGCTTCTCAGCAAAGCACTCGCTCAAACTTTACCTCTTCCTACACACTCAAACAGTCTTGTCATTGACAAACTCCCTGTGGCACCTCTTGAAAGCTCGCTAGAGCAACACTCTCCTAGGTACGAAACCTGGTCTAGGGCAGGCTCACATACACTTCTGTATACAGAGAAAGGTTTCATCGTGTAGATTGATGAATTCTCATTTTTTAAGCATTTTTAATGCATAGATGCCTCTCCGGCACAGTTAAAAAAAAAATACTTTGACTAACACCTATAAGAGAAACACCTCTTTTTTTTAACACACCGCACACAATTCCTCCCTTATCCCAATGCTCATCTCACTTGAGGAAAACTCCCATGTCCACCACATTTACCAGCTTCTAGAATGCTTTGCAGACCTTCATCCTCCTGCTGTTACAGGACCTTAGACGGCAAGAAACACAAGACAGGCCATTGCCTTCTCAATCAGTTCTTCAATTCTAGTAAGTAGCAGTTGCTAGCTACCCTAGAAGCTGGTGGTTCGTCAAGTGTACCCAAGAAATTAACTCGATCTCCTCTGTTTTTGTTGTAATCTTTTTTTTCTTTTTGCTTAAAAATATTTTTTCACACTTTGAGAGCCTGGGATTACATAGAACCACCATCTGCTCACTTACCTCCCTCTGCTCTATGTCTCAATCCTATAGGAAGCTGGCTCTGTATATACTATACCAAAATGAGGTATAGTGTGCACAGAGTCCAGTGGAACCCCAAAGGTAGTCAGAGGTAAAAGTAGATAGCACCTCACTCTTTATTTGTGGTAGTGTGGGCGAGCAGTAAGGCTTTATAAGAGGGTAGTGTTAAGCATTTGTTGTACACACTCAGTCAGCAAATTAATTCACACACTCAAAGACTGAACTTCAGACCAATTTTTTTGTATAAAAAATATTATGTTATTTTATTTCTAGAACCAAGCCAAGCCTGGTGCAGGTAAATGTAATAATACTTTACAAAATCTTATGCAATGTTTTACAGTTGAATGCAGTTGGTTGAATTACAGGAAAGTCAATAGTTCGAAATTACTTTTCAGTTACTTTACAGATCACTATGTATGTTACTTTTTAGATTACTTTTCAGATTACTTTTGCTAATCAGTGTGATATGCCTAGATATCACACGGAGACATCTCCTAGACAAAAGGCAAGTTATTCACTTTTAGTACATATGCAGTTTTTCAATGTTCCATACAAACCAACTCCACACTTAGATCAATTTTCAAGGAAAAACAGTCAATGTATTCCTATGGAGAAAAATTAAGTTAACAGCTTGCAGGTAAGTACAAGTTTGTGGGAGTTGGTATTCTGGGGTGAGAACCAGGGTTCCCCCAAGGTCAAGAATGCACTCTTGAAACACCCTCAGCGGCACTAGGGCGGCCGGGTGCAGAGGCCCAATGTTATCCAATGGGGATAGGAGGCATCCGGTTGGTGGCTGCTTACGAGCAGGCCACAAGGTTGTGGGAGCAAAGCTCCTGGTGTTAGGCTCAGGGCAAAGGGGGATCCGAGTTAGCACCCAAAGTTCACCCGCAGCGGCAGCTGGGTGCAGGGTGCCCTGTTGTTTTCAATGGGGATTCTCCGGTTGCAACAAAGACTGCAGGCTCGGGGACGAAGATCTTCTGGAAGTGACCACCGATTGGAGAGGTAAGTTGGGATGCCTGGGGATGCTGGGACACCGCCGGTTGGGCCACCCAAGGCTGTGGGACGTCAGGTGCAGGGGTGTCTTTAGGCATCAGGTTTTCTTACCAGCTCCAGCTGCGGTCATCCTCCAGAAAGAGACTGCAAGCATCTTTTGGAGAGTCGAGGCAGGTCAGAGATCACCAGATCTCAGGTCAGGATTGCCGGGGAGACGTCCTCGTGGTGTTGGGCCACTTGAACTCGGGCCGTAGGCGTCAGGTGCAGAGTGGTGCAGGCACATGTTTTGGCTGGGGCCAGAGAGTGTTACTGAGCAAATCCGGTGCTCAAGGGAGACAGTTTTGAGTTTGGAAGGCAGGGCAGGTCCTTAGAGTTCTTGAGGCTGCAGGACACACCAAGATTTCGCTGGAGCAGGTTCGAGGTGGGGACAGGTCGGTAGGGCCGGGGCCAAGTCAGTGGGTGTCCTCCTCTTCTTAGTTTCAGCACGGCTTCTTCGGTCCTTCTTTTCTTCTGGTCGGTTTTTGTCTGAGGAGGCAAGGTTTGGGGTTGCCCCTAAATACTAGATTTAGGGGCGTTACAGGTAAGTAAAGGTCGGTACCAATGGGTTCCTTCCTTGGGGTGGGTACACCCCCTATTATGCCACTCTCCAGTGGGAGGGGGGGCATATGCCTCTCTGGTTGGCTGGGTCCCCCCCATCTGCAAGATGGCGGGGACTGAGGTGTGCTTCACCTCGCCTCCCCCACCTGAGGGGTGGGGTTGGCATAGGTGGGCACACCTCCCTTCCTCACTTTGTTTCCCCGCCGAGTCTCCCGCCCAAAGTGGGGGTCAGAACCAGTGGGAGCCAGTTGCTGGAAGTGGACCATGCCCATCCTGGGAGGGGTGGGGCGAGGTTTGGCACCTTGTCCCAGGATGTGCATTGTTTCAGACCCCCCCCCCACCCCGAGAGCAGCAGGCTCTCGACCCAGGGGTCCAGAAACATGTCTGGTGGTGGCAGCTGGCGAGCAGCCACTCAGCCAGGACACTAGTGTTAGGAATGTGTGCCATGTCGACTCTTCACTTTGTTCTTCACCAAAACATGCAGCCTTCAATGGCAATGTGTGTGTGTAAAGGTACAGGGCCTCTAAGAGTGGCACAATAAGTGCTGCAGCCCTTAGAGGCCTTCCCTGGCCACAGTGCCCTTGGTACCATTTACAAGGGACTGACCTGTGGCCAAAGAGTGCCAATTGGTTTTTGTTTTAATGCAGTTTTAGGGAAAGAACATAGGCCCTGGATACCTGTTTGGCAGGAACCCAAGGCACACTCAGTCAAAGTACATCAGCAGTTTGGCAAAAGGTGGGGGCAACCATGCAAAAAGTTGGCACTTTCTTACAATTCCCACTTGCTGTTATCTGTCCTAAACTTTCCTACAGAGCAGCTTTTGAATTTTACAAAAGCGCACTCTGTGGGAATAAAAAGCTACTGTGAGAAACATGCAACAGAACAGCAGAAGGAGGTTTATACAGTCCCGTTTAATTTCTTCTAGCTTTTGAAGTTGTAACAGTGACAAGGATGACAGAATTTATTACAATGCAAAACAGACCTGCCTCTATTCGTGTCAGGTTTACCTTAACCAAATATCACAACTCTATAATAGTCATTTTCCAGAGTTTCTCATTAGGAGTTAACTTATAAGCGCAAGAGGAAAATTCAGCTCTAATTCCAAATGTATCGCCTTTGAGATCTCTTCTCTTATTCACACATTTTCACTCTGACATTAGAAACTTCATAAAAACATTGGCCTTTCTTTCTTTTGGATACACATGTGCCCATTGCGCTTCTTTGACTGTTTATCTGGAAAGTTACACAGGACTTCCATTTCCCAACACAAATTACAAAGTGAGCCTGATCTTCTGAAAGTGGAGGGCAGAGAGCATCGTTTCTCGCTGGTGCCATTTTGAGTGTTAATAAATGCAGATCTCCCTAGCAGAAAGTTTTCTTACAGCCACATGTAGCAGAAGGAAAATTCAACACCCCTGAAACGTAATGCAGACTTTTGAAAAAGTATTTAAATTGGTTCTTTAAAATGGGTCAACAGATAAAATTACTCAAAATTAACTAATGTTTAATTACTTTTTAAGCATTAAAACTTTTTTCCTTTGTCTCTTCTGTGACACGCTTATTTTAGCTATGTCTTCTGTTGAATATCACTTCAGGTTTTTTTTTATATTATTGATGCAAAAGAAATACTGAAGAAAATAAATGCATATACATCGGGGGAAATGCCACCCGTAGTGAATAGGTATTATGGAACAAAAGTGAGATTACGAAGACAGGCTCTATGAATGTGCAAAACACAGCTGCAATAACAGACATCACAACGCACAATGCATGGCTGCTACGGTTGAGGAAAAATACAATTAAATCATTTCTAACGTAGAAGATATGGACGTCGCCACCACTGCCAGCAACATTACATTGCCACCACCATCGTTATCACCACAATCATTTCCGCCACTGCCATTATCACCACCATTACTGCTACCAACCACATTAACAACAACACCATTGCAATTATCAGCGTCACCGATATCACTAATGCCCCACTATCACCACCACCATTATAACCTCTCAACTATCACCGCCTCCAACATCATCACTATTGCCAGCATTACAACAAACACTTTCACGGGCAACGCCACTGACACTATTACCACACCATAATTACCACCACCATGACTACCACCACCATTATCAGTAGCACCATTGCCACCAGTATTACCATCACCACAAACACCACACTATCATCTCCACCATTACCAACACCACTACCACCAGCCTCATGGCCCCAGTGGTACTCATGCTAACATTACCATCACTTCCATTATAATTATAAGCAACACCATTACCACTGCCACATTACTACCAACACCAGCACCTCCATTACCACCAACACCGCCATTATCAGAGCCACTACCATCACCATTATAACTCTCACCACTGTCACCAGCACAACTACCACCAACACCACCATCACTTTCACTAGCACCTTCAGGATCACCATTACCACTGCCACAATTACCACCACCTATATATCCACCATCATTGTGCCAAGTATTAGAGCAACATTAACCCACAACAATTACTAACAAAACTTCCATTAGCATCACATCACCACCATTAATTATACCGCCATACCAACACCACTATCACCAACACAATAACTATCTCCACTACCATCACCACCACTATAATCCCAATTATTACTAACACCACCTTTGTCACCATCGTTAACATCACTGTTGCAACCACCACTACCAGCAGCACCACTACTACCGCCACTACCATCACTAGCTAGCTGTACCAGTATCACACCACCACTATTATCAAGACTATCACAAGCACTGCTGCCAACACCATCAACATTAATAGCAACATCATCATTACTACCACCAGCACTATCGCGATCGACATCAGTGCTACTACCACCATCACTAATACGAGTGCCACGACTACTTCAATCAACACTACAACTGTCACCATCAGCAGCATTACCACATTTTACCGTGTTTGCCTGTGTAAAAGCAGTATATGTTCGACGGTGTTATAAGAGCGGTGATACAGGCATGTGTGAAAGTCACTGACCGGTTGTATCAGTCATAGAAGGCCAGATCTATTGGCTTTGTCAACGCTTGTTTATAATGTACTTCAACTGTTGTCTACTACAATAGATCTTGAGCCTTCCCGCCCCACTGCCAGCTTTCCTTAAGAGTCACTCACCTCGTCCCGCACCCCTATTGCTGCTCCAATCGCTTCCTACAAAAGCACTGTTATGAACAACAAGTACTCACTTTTTCCAGAAGTTCTGATGTTCCTATGTGGTCCCTGTTCTCACACTCCATGGGTCCTGCTTCACAGTCCTCGCCTGCAGAGGTTGCCAGCGGTGATAAGCCAGCTCTGTTGCGGAACCTGCGGCCCCGGGTCTTCCCCATCGCAAGCCGCAGCAGCTTTTAAAGAAGACGAGTGAGAGTGGCCATGCAGGACGTTCACGTGGAGGGAGCCATGGCTTTGACGGGCGCATGCGTGCTCAGTCCCCTTCGCAGCCTGCGAGTCAGGCAAAAACATAGAGGACGGACGCACAGACGCTGGTTTTTAGGTTAACAGACGTAGGAACTTAATCAGAGGAAAAACACAAATATTATAAACTTGAACGATATAAAACGAGTATTTCGTCTTTGACTAATACTTACATGAAAACGAGTAAAAGTGCGAGTTTTTAATATAGTGCGAATTTATTTCACATTCAACGGTAATATGCAGCTCGAGTCTGTTGCAAAATTGAGGATGGCATAGTTGGTAGCTGCTTTCACCTAGAAAATGAGGTACTCCGTTCTAGCAGACGAAAATTATTTTCTAATCGTTGACCTGACATCATTCTAAGATGTCTGCCAGTTGTCATTAAGTACCACTGAAATATAGATTTTATTTTGCTTTCCCATCTCCCTACTTCATCGATATTTACGTCTCTTGTGGTACAGGCATACGAACATTCTTTTTCGGGACACCTGATGTAGTGAAGATACACACTCAAATTGATGTATAAAGAATCCTTTATTCTCAACTCTGCAACAGCTGGACACAGCAAGGAAACAGCGCCTTCCTAATCCAAGCTCTAAATCCCACCCGCTCTCCAGAGAATTTTGCCTTATTCCACATTCTAAATGACCTCACATTTAGTTTACCTTAATGTAATCCACTGCTTGCAAGCAGCAACGCCACACATCCTTCCTCTTTAGACACACCAATAATAACAATGAATCAATATACAAAGAACACTATCACACAACACTTAATAATGACACATTTGATAACATTTAGATACTGCCTTGTGGCATATTAAAACCAATATTCTATAAACAAATGATACAAAATGCTCAAAATAACATCTCAAAATTGTTAATAATGAACACATAGCATTATCGGTCATTATATTCTGGCACAAAATCTTTTAATTTAGCCGGACATATTATTCTAACACAATTTTTTTTAGTTTAGCCAGAGTTTGAATAATCCTCCCCAATCTTCCCGTTCTTTCCACACCTACACCATCCCCCCCCCCACCCCCGAACTTCTTCAGAGGCTTCTACTCCACTGTCATGCACCATAACCTCATGATTCTGCCACAACCAATCATCCTCAAAGGACTCATTTCCCTCAGTGGAATTCTTCACATGTTCTGTGCCCTTGTATTTTGCCATACGCCCCATGTGACACACTTAACCTTGCAGAATTTTTTAAACACTTATCAACTCTCAATGGTTCAGAATACACTTTCCCCTTTAGAGACTTTACCCACCTTTCTAACCTTCACCCAATCACCTTTAACCAATATCTCCACCTTGGTCCCTTTCTTAGCGTCAAAATAATCTTTGTACACACGCTGAGCTTTTAGAATGTTTTCTTTCACTTTATCTGGAAGCCATTCGATTTTCCTTGCACTATCCATCCACCCTAGATTATCCTTGGTGTATGGTTCTCTACTTCGCATGAGAACAAAAGGACTGAATCCAGTGAGTGAAGGAGTTAGACAATACGCCCACAACATCTTCTTTATTTCAACCTCCCATTTCTTATCATTCCCACTGGCTATCTGAATGGTTCCTTTAATCACTCGATTAAAGCACTCCGCTGCACTATTTATTTGCAGAGTTTTATATAGCACTGGCTAGACCCGGAGGTATCAGAGCGCTTTACATGAGGAATCAGCAGTTACAGGTTACAAAATTACATCAGTTACAGGAGCCAAGTATAAACATTGGAGAAAAACAGTGATTACACAAAGACATGAGTTATTAGCGCATAGCATAGCCAGGACACACGTCTGATGGGGAATGGAAGGTAGAGGGGGAATGGAAGGTAGAGGGGGAATGGTAAAAAGGGGTAAGGAAAACACAACGGGGAGACGAGGAAAGACAATGTCCATTGTCCGGCTGTGTTGGTGACGGCCGAGGGGGTGAACCCGAGCCAGACTCCTCTATAGCTGCCTAAACAGCTCCACCGAGCATCGGCCATGTTGCTCGAGCTCCGCGGTAAGTACAACATTCAAGTTATCCGCCCAGGGGGCATTGTCATAGTTCCATCGGCAGCACCAGTCCCGGTGTTACTGGGAAGCGCCGCCCGCCTCACCCTCCAGCTCGTCCCCAGGAGGGCCGCATGCGCCATCATAGTTAATTTGATCCAGACAGGGGAATTCTCCGCCGCCAGTTAGATGCGGTCTCTGCCCCCCCCCACGGAATCTCGGGCCCCGCAGATCTCCAGCGGTCCCCTCTTTGTGGTGTTGGGAGCAATCACACCAGAAAAGAGGTATCATTGGTGTACGCCTTGGACCTTCTTTGTGCCTGAAATGGTGGGTATCCTTGGGGTATAAATGTCCCATGGTGGCCATCTTAAGGTCAGGCAATGACTGTGTGCTCCTGTGTCTCATTGATCCTGTGCCTTCATCATATCTTCCCACGACCTTTCAGTGAGCCTCCCTACAACCCTCCTTTCCCCCTAGGGACTTCAGGGATGCCTCCTGCATTACCTCCTGTGTGGGAGGGGGGGGGGTGACGACCGCCATTTTGGGGTCAGGCGGGGCCAAGACAGGTGCTAGTCCTCCTTCACTGCAGCCGAATTATTGGACCCCCGCACGCCGGTGGAATAAGCCCAACACTACCGATGACTCCTGCCAGTGTGGGTGTCAGGAAGGGGAGGGGGGCAAATGCTACGGGTTGAGGGGCCAGAGGCAGCGTCTAAGAGGGATAGCATTGATTGCAGGCCACAGACCCTCCCGGCGTCAGTACTCAGAGGCAGGACCAAAGTTACTCCCAGCTCACCTCAGTTCTTCAGATCGTGAGACTCAGTGTGATCCGGCTTGGCCTCAATCACCTCATCCCTCAGGTGGAGCCAGAGGGGCAGGCAGCACCCCCTGTGCGAGCCAGATCCAGATTTGCGGCTGTCACAAAGCCCTCCATTGTGGGCTGCATCCTGAGGCATCAGCACACAATGTCCCCAGGCGGTTTGGACGCAGCGGGCTGTTCATGTAGTTTGCGGCCACCACTCCAGTGCAAAGACTCGCAGAGGGCGGGTAGTCGGAGCCCGTGCAATGGGATTGCCTCAGGCACAGGTACGTACTGCAAGGTCTTTCGCAGTGTTTACTGGGGCAGGTCACTCAGCAGTGGCCGCAGTAGGTCTAGTGAAGTCAGAGCGCCGATTGCGCTCCGAGACCACCGCCATGTTGAAATGCACGAGTCGGATTCCGGCGCAGTCACGTGCCTCGGGTAGCAGGAATGAGGCGCCCGTGGGCTCAGCTATCTGCTCCCTGCATTCCGTAGGCTCCCCTGCAAGCCCGGGGGGAAGCAAAACAGGCACTTCGCACCCGCCTTCGCCGCTACCAACAAAGTGGACGACGGAGCTCCGTAGGTCCGCTACTGTCTGGGCGCCATCTTAGCGGATGATAAACTGAGGCATTCAAATGTTTGATACCATTCCTTTTTAGGAATTCCTCCACTACAACAGCCTTAAATTTGGGTCGATTATCATTCATCAGTTTTTTAGGCAAACCCTCTCTCAAAAATACCTTGTCCAAAAATGTCACCACCATCTCTGTATCAGCTTTTTGTACAATCTCCAATTCTAACCACTTACTAAAATAATCTATCCATGCAATGATATATTTGCTCTCCCCCATCTCTGTCTGAACCGGACCAACAAAATCTACTGCCAACATTTCCCAAACCTTTTTAGGACATTTCATTGGCATCAGAGCTGATCTAATAGTCTTCAAACTCTTATCTGAGCCAGCACATTGCACACAATCCCTTACTACTCTTTCTAAGTCCAGATCCATTCCTGGCCACCAGTATGAAGATTTCACTCTCAATTTTGTCTCACTGCACCAAAATGCCCTTCATGACATAATTCCAAACATTCTTCTTCAAACACTGCGGGGGCATACTTCTTCCTACCCTCATAACAAAATCTGCCTCCACAGCTAACTCATTTTTGACCTCCCAAAATCCTTTTATCACATCCGGACAACTCTTCCTGTCCACCCATCCTCCCTGGACATATTTCTTCACCATTGCCAGTTCAATATCCTTCTCATTTTCTTCTCTTCACTCTTCCTTCCCAATAGAGTCGAAACCCTCATCATTTGCATAAGCAACCTGAAATTCATCCCACTCACTCCAGGGCAGTTCCTTGACAGGTAAGGGTATGCAACTTAAACAGTCTGCCACTTTATTTTGCACGCCTGGTACATGTCTTATCCGATAATTAAAATCCTGCAGTTTCATAGAAAACCTTGCAATTCTCGAAGATGACTTCAAGAAATCACCTATAGTGAGCAGGTTAACCAATGGTTTATAATCCATCCTCACATCGAATTCCGTACCCCATACAAAGGACTGAAATGTTTCATGCTCCATCCACACCCAAGCCCTTCTTACTGGCACCTACTGTTATGATGCCTCGCAACCCTGGGTCAAACCCATGAATGCGTGCAGCCTTGCTAATGTCCTCTTTAATGCTCTGAAATTACCCCACACACTCTTCATTCCACTCAAATTTACTCAGAGTCTTCAACAACTGTCTTATTCCATAGGTCTTTTCTGCAAACTTGCTAACAAACTTGGAGTAATATTTTTGCAAGCCCCAAAAATGAGCGTAACTCATCCTTGTTATTAGGTGCTGGGGCTTCCCTCATCGCTTCCACCAAGTCCTTCTCAGGCGAAATTCCTTCCCCACTAATGACATGACACAAATAAGGGACTAGGTTTTTAGCAAATATACACTTTGCATATTCTACAGTCAGACCTTTAGACTCCAACACTCTCATAACATCCCTTAACCTTTCATCATGCTCTCTCCTGCTTCTTCCCATTATTAGAATGTAATCTGGAAAATACAGGACTCCATCAAGCCCTCCCAAGATCTCACCCATCGACCTCTGAAAAACTGACGCAGCCGACGCCAGTCCAAACGGCATTCTAGTGAATTGAAAACATCCATATGGTGTAATGAAAGCCATTATCTTCCTACTCTTTTCATGCAATGGTACCTGGTGGTATGCTGATGAAAGGTCAACAGTCGAGAACCACTTCATATTTTTCATCTTGAACAGTATCTCATTTATCTTTGACAATGGATAGTTATCCACCTGAATATGCTTATTTTACCACCACCCCCCTTAAATCGATACACAATCTAATCTTGCCATTGGGTTTCCTGGCTACCACCACCAGTGACATCCATTCTGAAGATTCAATGCAATTGATTATTCCAGCCTTTTCCAGTCTCGTCAATTCTTTTTTCACTTCATTTCTGACCATAAAGGGCACATTCCTCACTTTGTAATTCACTGGAATTGCATTCTATTTAGGCACAATTCTGTTCTTGAACCCTTTAAGCATTCCAGTTTTGCCTGAAAACACTTCTGGAAATTCCTTACATATATCTTTACCCACACTGTCACAGTCATCCATTAATAACAAATGCTCTTTGCTATTAGGATTCATTATAATGTCCAAACTTCTTTGGTCTATCCATCCTAATAAACATGGTCCATATTCCGCTGTAGTGTGGATTGTGGCCTCATTGTCGACATTGCTAAGTTAGCTTAGGCCTAGCTGCCATGATGCCTCTTTTGCACACGTTACCTCATGACTTTGTTTTTCTAGACTCTGCTTGTGCCTATGTTCATGAGAACTGTCTACATTTCTGCCTTTCACGTTTTCTGCTATTCTCTGTGGTTTTCGTCTGCACACGATGTACAAGGTCCCTTGTTATTCTGTTCTGGTCAGCCCCACGCACTTAGACATAACACGAAGCACAGCTGCACTGCTGAAATTCGAGTGCTTTTAATATTGCAAGCTACCTGTTAGAGGCACTTGGAGAAAAACCTTTCCAGGGAGAAGAGCTGTGCTTGTCTGATGATACACTAAAAAGCACACAGAGAGGCAACACAAATATTACAAAAATGCACAAATGCACAGTGGGCGAATCAATCCGGACTCTTCAGTGATGTAAGATATATTCTTTTTAATGGATTCTTGAACCACTCATGGCGTAAGATGATCGGACAAAGCAGCCAAAATACAGCCAACGCGTTTCGCCCCAATGGGGCTTCCTCAGGGCTATAATCAAAGTCCTCCAATCTTATAGTAGTCACTGACGTAACAGGATCACTATATCTTACACTTTGCACTGATACGTAGTCTTTCTTCAGATGCCAGTAGTTATCACGGAAAGCCCTCAATTTATCCCACACTTTTTGTCAATAGTCCACAGTTGCTTAAGACATAAAATCCTCAGTATGTGTTTTGGTTTGGAGTGTAGTGGATGTTTGTCGTTTGGCGTGGAATTATGTGCATTATATTGGAATTATTAGTTGTGGTATGATGTGTAACTTTGTGGTGTTTTGGAGGTATGTGGTGTGTTGTGGAATTGTGTTGTGTATTTGAAATGAGTGGTTTTGTGTGGAATTATGTGATGTGTTTTGTAAATGTGTGGGCTTAAATTGTGTGGCGTTGAGCGAAATTATGCGTATTGGAATTGCGTTATGGTGTGGACTGCATTTATGTGGATTGCTGGTATGTGGCATAGAGTGCATTTATGTGGGGTGTATTTATGTTGTATTGAGTAGATTTTCGAAGGCTGGCGGCGAGTCAAGAGGCACGGCGTCCTACTGGGGCCAAAGATGAAATAACTTTTAATTTTTGGAGTGTTACCTATCCTAGTGAACACGAGAAATTTGTACTTTTAGTATTGTGTTTCTTGTCATACTGGAACTTTCTTTTTTTAAGTTGAGTTGAACCAATTCTTTCATACACCTCATCCACAGGCCAGTGTTGCATGCTGGATCAAAACAACCTGGATTGTACTTTGTTCTGTATTTTGTACTCCACATTAATACAAAAGGTGGAAAAACAGTGGCCTAATTCACAGATACACGATGAGCCCAAACACTTTTTTCCAGTTGAATTTTCCAGTCGTGATTGCCACTAATAACCAATTGGATGGTATTCTTTACAACTCTGCTGAAGCGTCAATCCTAACTTTACCACTTTGATTACACAACAAAGTGGTTCTGTGAATGATTCCCAATCTCTCAAAATAATGCTTAGCCTTATTAGCAAAAATTTGCACACCATTATCAGTAAGTAAGATTGCAGGGATACTCCTATTAGAGATTGCCTGATCCAGGAAGATAAGTATGGACTCAGTGTGTGCTTTATCAAAAACCTTGATAACAGGCCATTGCGAAAACACATAAATTAAAGCAATCACATACTTCTGTGATTCTCCAATTAAACACATTATATGATTAGCCACATATTTCAAGGGAGATTTAAGAACAGAAAAAAATTACATGGGAGGTCTTCAAAGATTTATCTGCCCAAAACAACAGACACAAGCCTGCACAAGTTTTTCAATTTCAAGATCCATACCTGTCAACCAAAATTCATTTTTCACTAACTGTTTGGTTCTAACCATACCAGAACACCCTGCAGGACACAACTCAATAACATGTTTACGTAAATTACGGGGTGGAATTACTCACTCACTTCTCAAAATTGTGTCTTCATGCATAATCAATATAGATCTTATTTCCCAGAATGGTTTAAAAGAGGTGTCTAACAAATGTTTACTAGGCTGGCCTTTTAGTAAACAATTTAAAATATGCCGCAACACTTTATCTTTACTGTATTCCAGTACCCAAGTGTTGGACATGACATCCTTGGTGTGGCTTTCCCACAACCTTTTGCCTACAATCCTCCTGTTTTTGCTGACTTCGTTTTTGCTGACCTTCGAACTCTGCACACTTTACCACTGCTAACCTGTGCTAAAGTGCTTATGCTCTCTCCCCAAAACATGGTAACGTTGGCTTCCACCCAATTGGCACCTTGAATTTACTTGTTATCCCCTAGTAAAGTGGTATCCAGGGCCTGTAAATTAAATGATACTAGTGGGCCTGCAGCACTGATTGTGCCACCCACTTAAGTAGTCCTTTTAAACAAGTCTCAGGTCTGCCATTGTAGTCGGTGTGTGCAGTTTTACACTTCCATTTTGACCTGCCAAAATAAATCTTTTTTAACAATTAAAGGCCCTCGAGGGCACTTTCCGAGATGTGGTAGGTCGCTGATGCAGTATCACCAGGACTATCACGCTAAAGTATAGCGTGTCTCCAGCGCTCACTTGAGGAGGCATACAGATTACCCTAATTGGGTCAGCCTCTTGGCATCTATTCTTAAGGTAGATCATTTTTGGATACTTAGGGGGTCATTACGATGACGGCGAGACCGCCACTGACAGGCTGTCGTGGTGGTCTCACCGCCATTGGAAGGCCATTCCCCGCCCGCCACATTACGATGGCTGGCAGTTCCATGGAAGTCGGAAACTCCGACCGCCACTCATCCGATGGGCTCCTTGAGCCCGCCGGTGCGGCTGAGGGCCTCTCAATCCCTGCATTGGTGGCGGTGCCTACTAGGCACCACCGTAGGGATTAGGATGCCCCTCCCTGCCAGCCTTTCCATGGTGGTTCACCCGCCATGAAAAGGCTGGCGGGGATGGACATTGGGGGTCCGTAGCGGGCCCCCCTTCCCCCCTGGCACATTTCTTTGGGTGTTGGGGGCACCTATGGTGCCCCCTACATATCCCTGAACCATGTGACAGGCACCGCATGGTGCCTGTCGCGTAGTACGGGGATATGTAAAACATCACTGTTTTACATTGTGGCGGGTGCTGCATCCAGCAGCACCCGCCGCAATGTAAAAGGTGGCCAATGCGACCGCCACAGTGGCGGTCACATCATAATTTGGCCTGTGGGACCGCTGCCTTGTAGGCGGGCGGTCCCAAATACGATACGATGGCGGACAGACTGAAGTCCGTCGGCCATCATAATGATCCCCTTAGTGTTTGGATTCCGTATAGTTCACCATTTGGTCCCAAACACTGTGTAGATTAGGTTCACTCGGTCCTGACATATTGCCCATTGATCTTTTCTGACTCTACGACGGCAAGAAACATGCTGATCTTTTAAACTCCTTTGCTACCAAGGATCATTGTCTCCACTGGTGGCCATCACGTTTTTTACTGGACAAGTAAACTTGCCTAATAATACCCTTCTTAGAGAATTGCTTAATCTATTTTTAAATCACTATTTACTATACACTTACATCTACATATCCTCCAATATACACCCAGGGCCTTACACTTGCACTGAACAGACGGCATTGGGACAAAAGATCTCTGATAAAGAGCCCCCTTGAGGGTGCCCATCGGGCATTGCAGTGCCGGTCCGACAAGGAGCAAGCCCGATGATGAAGCATGACACCCATTCGGGTGAGTGAAGGCCCTAGTTCCAAAAAGGAACCAGTCCTCCTACCTTTGGTTCCTATATATCTGAACTGATAACTTCCCTCTTAGGAACTGCATACCTTTAATTGTTACGATTTATCCCGGAGCACGTATGCTGGACCTTAAAGCGCGCCTGGTCCCCCTTTTTTCTGATTGAAAATTAATCTTTTGCCAGGCCTCAACCTTCCTTTTTAATACATATCAGTCACCCCTAGGGTCTTAAACACCTCATAGGGCAGAGTGCAGTGTATTTAAAAGTTGGCCATGTACTTTTAACTTTTACATGTCCTGGTAGTGAAAAACTTGTTTGCTTTTCACTACTGCAAGGCCTATCTCTCCCCTCAGGATAACATTGGATTACCTTATTACATTTAATTAGCGATAACTTTCAATTGGGAGCAAGTAGGGAAGTGGAGTTTGGTCTCTAAAGATGTGTAATTTAAAGCCCTCTTTAATGGTGAAGTTGGATTTTAAGTCACAATTCTAAAAATACCACTTTTAGAAAGTTTACATTTTCTTGTCCCAACGATATGGTGCCTGCAGCCTATATCCTGGATCACATGACTAGGTATAGCTGGCAGTTATTCTTTGTGTATTCCTCCAAGACAGTAGGACAAAGAGGGTATAGGTGTGCCAGGATGGGCCGTCTCTGTTAGGATAGGGGGAGGAGCTGTCACCTACTACACTTTCACATCACAAAGACTCTGCCTCAGGACACTCACAAAGAGCTTACACATGCATGATTCTAGTCTATCTGGCCAGCATAGCGAAATAAAGCATTGCCATTTAAGGATCATTTATTGTATTCATCTTTGCAATCCATCCAACTGAGGAAAGTTGTTCAGAACGTTCATTGCCAGGCTGAATATATTTATTTCCCAAAACAGAAAGCGGCTGACACAAGACATTTCCAAAAGTACACAGTTCTTATTAGCATCCTGTTTGCCTTCTCCTTTTGATTTTGTCCTAACTGCCTGCTAGGGGTCGCAAGGGAAGTGCCAGGGGTTGAAAGGGGCAAGCCAGGGGTCGCATCTGCGACCCTTAAATGACATGCATGCTGTACTACACTGTACTGCTCTATCCCTGTACTGTACCCTTCCCATGCACACATTCATCTAGCACAGAGTCACTACCCCTGCACTATGCAGTACCACACATCTTCCTGATGTAGGTCAAGGATGAGTTAACCACACTGCAGCGAAACATTTAAGAAGGTGTGTGAGCCTGTATGCCTCACTCCAATGACACAAGGTAAAAAGATCCTGTTCATTACCAATGATCACTACATGGTATGCTGCCACCACCCCACTTGTGCTGCCTAACTCCTGGCGGAGGTGATAGCCTTTTACCACCACAAAGGTAGTGCTTTGAGCTCTCCTCCCAAGTCTAATAAGACTGCAATACGTGCGATAGGCCTACATGATGGTGTACACGCATGATCTGTTTTCGCCTATGACCAAAATAAAAATCCGCATTAGGGATCCAGACAACAGTACTGTTGGACACTCATGGCAGGGGTACAAGTCTCTTACAGGCAGAGGACTTTTCTGTCCCAACACACAGTCTGCATACATTATCTGTTTCGCTGCAGAGGTAGCGAAAGTCCCTTATTGTCAACAAAGAAATTCTTGCCCTTATTAATCATCTCTTAATCTCTATACAGAGCTGTAGATACCAATATCTTTGCTGTAATTTATATTCATATGTGTTTAAAACCATCCAGCAATGCTTTTTTTTGGCAAGTTAGGTGATTTTCAGCTAAAGATTTTAATGTTGCCTGCTTTACTGCTACCTTTTTGTTTGTTGAGTTGGGAGAGACATAGCCCAGATGGCTCTGAACGGCAGTTTCTAGAGAGGCTTCTAGATATAATCCCAATGGGTTCTTGAATTCAGGTTTATTTCTGACCAGCCACAGTAGATGTTTTAAGGACACTTCAGGTGCCACTTTAGCAGAATAGGCAATAAAGAAAGCCTTTAAGGTATATGCGTGCTTGTGCAAATTAAACTCCAGTCGTACTTGAGCTAGCGAGGAACAGTCTGGGAGGCTATAAAGAAGCCAATAGGGGTGGCACTGACTAGCCATTTTGCAAATTTCCTATTGAAAATGACCTGCCCAAAAGTTTATGTCGGCATACGTTTACTTCTGATTACTCACATGAGTGGACTCCGTGACTGGCAAGATAACTTTCCGATTCAGGGGCCGATTCGGGCCGGAATTCTCTCCGACCGAGCCGGACCCGGAGAGAATTCCGACCGAATCGGACCCTAGCAGCCGACCGAACGAGTACGATGCGTTCGCATACCATCGGACTCGATTCGGTCGGACTCCCATTGAAGTCAATGGGAGCCTGGCGTACGACGCGTACGCGGGCTCCCATTGACTCAATGGATGCGAGGCAGTCAAGGTCTCCCCCTACAGCGTGTACGCGTCCATGCGCATCGCGGCGTACATGCACAGGTAGGGGGGACCCATGGGTCCCCCCTGTGTGCGACTCGCGCGCCTACGCGTACAGGGGGGTCCAACGCGGACCCCCAAAGTCCGGCTCCGACAGCTTTTTCGAGCCGGACGGCGCGAGTCAATCGGAGTGGTCGCGGCGCGCATCGTACTTACCCGGCCGGGAAACGTCTCCATAGCGCGGTGCGAGTCGTGTCCATGCGAGTTGGTCGGAGCGTGTTGAAGCCGCGTTCGAGTCGGTCGGAGATTTCGCGGGTGCCTGCATCGTACTCGCTCGGCCGGACCCGCGTACGATTCGGTCGGGAAACAGGGCTCCGAATCGGATCCGGTAAATCCGAATCCGATTCGGAGCACTACCGGCCGAGATCGGAATCGGCCCCTAAGTGTAGGAAAGTGGTGTTTAGTGCTATGGCTGATGTTTTGTCTTTTTATACCACCAGCTTGTCCAGCCTTATCCCTAAAAATATATATCCGTTGCATATTTTCGTGTGGAGATAAGATTCTTTTGTCTTATTGCTATTGGTTTCCAGATTAAGATTTGCACAAAATGCCTTACATTTATTTAATTTCCTTTGAAGGCCAATTACATTTTGTCTAAAATCACAGTAATATTTGCATATTGCATGAAATGGAGTGGCTGGCCAAGTAGTTTGGGAGGAAAGGGGGTCCTGTCTCAAGGGATACCCCAAGATCGGCTACATATAAGTTAAAGATATAGGGGCTAAGGCACAGCCTTCCTTCGGACCTGTGAATGTGTTCATTTTCTCTGTAGTTATCATATCTGGGGCAAGTCTGAACTAAACCTATGTGTTCAAGTGTAAACAAATAATTGCATTCAGTAAACCTGTAGGCATGCCCCAGGCCAATAATTTTGCCCATAGTTTTCTCCGATCTACGCAGTCGAAAGGTGATTTAAAGCACATATAGGATACTTTCCATATTGTTGGTAGTTTGATGGATGAGCATTGATAGTACCATTAGGTTGTCCACAATACTGCTGGACCTTTTTAAACCTGTTAGATATCTGGGAATCAACCTTTATGTTCAGTCCAGGTCTCAAGGTGCCTTAGTATGGCTTTAGCAAAGCATTTCCCTTCTGCATCTAATAATGCTATTAAACAATATTTGGCTGGGGAAGACTACTGACTATTCTTATGGATAGGCACCAAAAGTGATCCAGGCCAGATGTCAGGGACTGCATTTCTTTTCAGACACTGAGCGGAGTTCTGAACGTGCACAAATGTGCTGGGGGAGGACTAGTTCGATTTTTAAAAAATTAAATTAAATTGATAAATTATGCAAATTATGTAATTCATTGCTAATTATGTGGTTTTTTTTTTAAATTCTTTTTATTAAACATTGTAAATACACCTTTATGATAGTACAGAGACAGATTGATTTCAGGCAGTAGAGTACAGGAGAAGGTCATAAATCACATATCATACTGTACCATATTATTACATTCCTATTATCATGTATACTCCCAAACCTCCCTCCATGTTCAATTCAATTCTCGCTTCTGTATTTTTCCCACGTATGTGTTGTTTTTTATTTCTTAATTGATCAGTTTAATTATAAAATTGCATAAATGAATATTTTATTTGTTTTAAGTTTAAAGTTGTATTTAAATAATTGATTACATTTTAATAATGTTCAATTTTTATATTTATCCTATTCGTTTCAATTGTTTGTTGGTGTTTGTCTTGGATACCAGGGAGAAAAGAATATATATTTTTTTGAAAACATATTTTATTGACTTTTTATGGTACCATCTGGGCTGCAGCCTGACATATACATGTTGAAGACAAGATAGTGCCAAAGTACCAGGCTTGTAAACAATATTGACTACAATTTGCATATATAACAACAAAAACTTTGCGCAGACAGTTCCATTCCCCAGGCGTTTTAAGGGTATGTTTGAGTACCCGTGTAGGTAACAATGAAAATACAGTGTGTGGCGTGTTGTGGCCAAGGACGTATGGAGGAGCTCACTCATCAAGGGGTCTGAGAGGGAATGGGGGGGGAGATCGATACCCCGATATGTAGCCCATCGGGAAGAATATATATTTTAAATATTTTACATTTTATACATATGTTCATTTTATTTGTAGTATAAAAGTTTTATTTTTAGAATGTAATTCTATTTATCTTTAATGAATAAGTATATTTGAATATTATTTTGTTTTATATTTTACAGTTTTGTTTTTTAAAAAAGTTTAGTAGTTGGAATAATAAATATGACCCCCTCAAAGTTCACCACTTTGCCTGCTTTTACTTACATTGGAGTGGGAATAATATATATCACCCCTCCAAAGTCCAAAACTCTCCATACTATTGCTCTGATTGAAGGGTTTGGATATACTAGTCCCACTCCAAAGTCCAACACTACAGTACATTTGACCACTCCCAAATGTAACACTTTCTGCACTATTTCTTGAGTGGGATTAATAAATCTCACCTTTCCAAAGTCCAACATTTCCCTACAGTTGCTTACGCTGAAGTGGTAATAGTAAATCTGACTCCTTAAAAGACTAAACTTTTCCCAACTATTGTTACATTAGGACAATTAATATTTAATTTGCTTTTCACAAATGTTTAAAATATTTATACAAAAAGAATGTGTAATTTGTATTTATATTTTCATTTTGTTTTGTATTCATTTTATTTTTAATATACTTTGATATTTACATGTGCTATAAATGTATGCTTTTATTTATGTTAATACTTTCAATTTATTTGTTTACATATTATTTTACATTTAAGTAAATATATTTTATTTTCATTTTACATGAATTTTTTATTTTTTTATTTCTTATTAATTATATTATTTCAAACTTTAATGCTTTAATTAAATAGAATGATTATACATATATGCAGAGAACTCTGGGTAGCTCTCAAGTTTAGGTGGACAGCAGCTCGTGTATAAAGCACGCTACGACACCAGCGACATTCTGAATCTGTTCCCCTCAAATTGCTAATCCTATGCTTAAAGATTTCGCAGTAAAATGGCAAAAGACTTTATCCCTTTCTAGCTTGGTGTGGAAGGCACTGTGCTAATCCTATGCTTAAAAACTTTGCTAGAAAAACAGACATTTGAGGTCAGCAGACTCAGAGCGTCGTAGGTGTTGTAGGGTGCTCTATACAGAAGCTGCTCTCCGCCTAAACTTGGGAACTACCCAGAGTTCTCCGCTTCTTTTGTGCATAATTTATGCAGGACTCTAAGCCTAAAAGGGTATTGTTTTGACTTATATTGGGAGATCCGTTGTGTCT
The DNA here is from genome assembly GCA_963921515.1 of Calotriton arnoldi. NCBI lineage: Eukaryota > Metazoa > Chordata > Amphibia > Caudata > Salamandridae > Calotriton > Calotriton arnoldi. The sequence goes on along the minus strand of CAWUFW010001541.1, from coordinate 1,628,343 downwards.
GGACAAAGCTAAACCTCTCTGAATGGCTACAATTATAGTGAAACACATGTCAGGGGTTGTTTTTATTCATTCCAGGTTTGCTTGGATGGTATTTTACCAATCCAAAGCTGTAATACTGTGCCTGGAGTAGTAAAAGGCTTTTGTCATTTTACAGCTCGGAGTAGATGGCACTTTGCTAATCCTATGCTTTAAGACTTTGCTGTGGAAATGGCAAAAGACTTTGTCCCTTTCTAGCTCGGCATGGATGGCAGTGTGCTATTCCTATGCCTAAAAACTTTGCTAGAAAAATAAACATTTGAGGTGCGCAGATTCAGAGTGACGCTGGTGTTGTAGGGTGCTCTATATAGGAGCTACCCTCCACCTAAACCCGTGAACAACCGAGAATTCTCTGCTTCTTTTTTGCATATTTCATGCGGCACTCTAAGCCTGAAAGGGTATTGTTTTGATATATACCCGTGTGTGTCGTCGCCATCCTTGGAGGCTTTCAAGGAGGAAGGGAAATACACATACATATATACACACAAATTAGAGGTGGGCGAGCCAGCTGATTTGCAGGGAGAGCCAAGCAAAGGGTCTGGCTCAGATATTAGCGCCCGTGAATGAGCCGAGCCCTAAAAATGTTTGCTATGTAAATCACATGATAAACATCACATCAAATATGATAAAAACTCTTCAAAATTCAAGAAAGTGTATTTCCTTAATGTGTGAAGCTTTGACATTATTAATTCACTTTATAGCACTGCACTGAGAAGTACACAATAGGTTTTTGCACAACTGGTATTCTGAACTCAAATACTTGAAAGTGCTTTCATATGCGATAATAAAGAAACATGAGTTTGGTGAAATAAAATATTTGCATAAGGTCACACAATTTAAGCGGGTAAGTCCCAATTTATCCAGGTTTTCTGGTTTTAATTCGTACAAATCAGTCACCAAGTGGGTATTATTTGTCTTTCTTTATGTTAAAGATTTGTTTTTACCTCTTTGTGGATTTTTCTGCAGTTTTTATATAGCCTGAACTTGATCCGAATGTATTGGAGTGCTTTATATGAGCGTTAGTTACTCACATTCATTGTCTATAGGTAGGGGGAGAAGAGGTGATTTGTCTAGAAACGCAGAGTGTTGAGCAGGCACCGAGACTCGAACCTGGTCAGCAGTTCTGGCTGTAATGCCGCATCCTGGATAGAGGCAGGCAGGCAGACATAAGCCACACGAACGTTCAGCTCGTTATGAGCTTGGGGTTCCAACAGGACCTCAAGCTGAGCCAGAGCCAGGCTTCAGGCTCGAGCCTGGCCCGAGCTTTCAGTTGCTCATCCACCTTTAATACACATATTGTATATATATTTATATCACACAGTGGCCATCGCCACTGTGTATTTATAGTTATGACCTAGTTACTGTAGTGATCAGGTCCACGCAGGTAGGTGTGGTACAGAGAGGTTTATTCAAGATAATTACAAGATCACAATAAGGACCCCACCAGGAGCAGCCAGCATGCTGCTCAGGCCAGCCAAGTGTGTATTTGACTCCCAACATTCCATGTTATGTCATTACAGCAAGATTCCATTGGCAGTGCAAGAATAACATTGGAGTCAAGATACAACATATCCCCCTTTCTTCTATATATAAAAAAAGAACACTGAGAGAACCAGAAAGAAGAACGAGGAAGAGCAGAAACGGAGGAAATCCGAAACATGAAACCATTGAAAGAAAAGAACAACAGAAAAGGATGAGAGAAGCAAAGAAGAGAGGAAAACCAAGACATAAGAACCATCCTCCCTTCTATACACAAAACCAAAAGAAAGAAATAAATAGTCAGAGAAGAAGAGAGAAGGAACCACGAACAACTGCCCCAAAACATACCCACTGGCCAGAACAGGAATGTAAAAAGACAGGAGAGGATAGAACCAACAAAACTCCGGACTACAGGATGTGAAAAACACAGAGAAAGAAAAATCGGCAGAAAAGCAGAGGAAGGCTCAGAATCCACACAAGGCACCAGGAGAAAACATCACAAAAGGAACAGAAATGAAAAGAAAACAAGGAAGATGAGGAAAAGTAAAAGGATAATCCTCACCCAAGTCAAACACCATCATCAATACATAATAACAAAATATAATATAAAGACAACAGTGAATATTAATAATAGAAAGTTCAATAAAATAAATACATACCTATATGTGAGGTTCGGGAGGACTATAACCCAAAAGCAAACCTTTCAAAGATAAGGGATTAAATCAGTAACAGATGGGACTAAGACCCATAGAAACCATAGTCCTTGTAATATTGACATCGTGAAAACTAAGAGAGTTGAGCGATGTCAACAGATATGGGTAGGAACCCATATAATAATGCGAAAAGGACTGAAACCCTCGCATAGCTCCCAGGAGGAAGACCGACTATAGTTATGCACATGTGAGAAGCGTACAAATGTACCATGAGCAGATGGGAGTAAAACCCACTGCAATTCCCGTGTAAGGAAACTTAAAGCATGCATGAGACAGTAAGGAAACAATGGACTCTTGACGGCGTGTACCATTATAGCGTGTACCTACACAGTGTATACCTAGGGCCCATGAACCAATCTGAAAGAGAAAATAGAAAACACGTATGATCCCACGAAGGAAATTAAGAGATGTACTAAGCAGTACAAACACCGGTGAGCGACTACTCACCCGAGCTTCAGAAAGCAACCAGTGTGGGGACACTAAAAGCAAGCCTGAAATACAATGGACTCTTGACAGTGTGTACCATGACGGTGTGTACCAACCGAGTGAATACCAAGAGTCCAAGAACAATTGAAACCAAAAGAGCAATCCGTGTAGGGCCAAACTTCTTGTAAAGGATGGGGAGAACACAGTACAAATGCAAACCCGACACATTTTGAGATAGTACTGGAAAAAACACAGTAGTAATACGCAAGACAAAACTCATATAAGGTTTGTGTCAGTATTGTCAGCACACAAAAGTGAAACTGCAACAGTAAATATAGAGGTGTCACATGTGAGTTGCAGGTAGGACTAGTGATCGATGATGTCACACTATCAAAAGGACAGACAACAGTTATCGAAAACGCAGGGTGCTGAGAAATGTGACGAAAGAGTTACAAGAAGTTGGCGAAGCAGATGGAATTTTTTTTTTTTTTAAATGAATACATATCCAAATACTCGTCACATGTAACAGTTGAAGTTCACTGCATAAACATACAGTGCTTGGAGCTGCTCCCACAGTCTTTCAAAACGAGCTGGAGTAGAAACCACGCATGTCTCCGGTGTATAATTTTCCTTGGCTTCACAAGCAGAGTGACACAGTAGGGCACAGTCAAAACTGGGAACTGTATCAAATAATTTGGCCCGTCGAAAGTATCGGTATTGGAAGAAAGTACCTTTAGAGCGTCGATGAGCATCGATGAGTCCAGTGAACAATCCCAACAACAGAACATCATGACTGACACCATGTTCTCCGTCCGAAACACAAGATGGCGTCGCGTTGCAGACGCTCTGCCGGAAGGCTCACGGTGCGTCTGAACATGCGACGTACAGAGGCAGCAGGAGCTCAGGGAAGATGGAGAACGTCACAAAGACCCACGAGCCAGAAATCTGAAAGTGCAGGTAAGACTGCGCGCGCTGTGTAGGGCTCGCGCCACACTTTTCAAACAGCTGTACGACGTTTGAAAAACGCCCGTTGTAAAAAAAAAAAATCTCAACCATGCTCCCAAATAACATACAAAATTTGCTTACCAAAAATGTGTTAGGCGGAAATACCTTCATGCAAAACCGAGTCGAGAGATGTGCAGGTTACAGAAGAACGGTGGCACTGTACTGTACCCGGACAAAGTAGACAGGGCACTCAGTTTACCAGTAAATAAACGTTGTGAAGCTCAAGTCAAAAAGGACAAATTAATTTAGAGATGAAAATTGAGCAGCTCTAAACATCCCAAACTGCTCACCAAAAAGGATTAGACTTGTCCCGGAAGACTTCGAGTGGAGCAGACATCCAGACAATAGACCTTGGCTTGCGCACACATATAATAGCACACTTCTTCTCCAGACAGTGTGCAGACGTAGCTTGGTGGCAGGTGAAGACAGTAATACAGGCTTACCCTCACTGAAGGCACAGCACAAGACGCAGACGTTGCTGAATGGCAGGCCCACCCTCACAGAAGGCACAGCAGAGACGCGCAGAGAAGATGGGGAGTAGACGCACAAAACTGAAAGGGCAGCTCATGAAGCAGCACTTCCCCAGACGCACAGGAACAACTGGCAGACGGCTGTGGGCGACCGATGTAGAGGTCACTGGTGGGGTCAGGGATGCCAGTTGCTTTAGTTTAACTTGAGGTGATCTGTTGCTTGAGGTTTGATGACTGTTGCTTGAGGTTTGATGAGGTGACAAACGCAGGTTCGCTTCAAGATCGTCGCAAACAATTGTAGTGATCAAGTCCACGCAGGTAGGTGTGGTACTGAGAGGTTTATTCAGGATAGTTACAAGATCACAATAAGGACCCCACCAGGAGCAGCCAGCATGCTGCTCAGCCCAGCCAACTGTGTGTATTTGACTCCCAACATTCCATGTTATGTCATTACAGCAAGATTCCATTGGCAGTGCAAGAATAACATTGGAGTCAAGATACAACAGTTACCACAGGCAGTGCGTTTTTTGGTTCGATAAAAAAAAAAAGTTCATCCACCTCAGCTCTTTCCTGGAAAGTTTTGGGGTGATCCATCAAGCGGGGGCCAAGAAAAAAGGGGGTACCAAAATGCAATTACCCAATGCAATTTCCATAGGGATTTTTGAACAGTGTTACAGCCCAAATAGCTGAATGGAATTACACCAAACGGGGCAGAAAGCTAAAACCTGACTCAAAGTGTGCTTTTTGTAATTTGGTGTAAATCCATTCAGTAGTTTTTGAGAAATAAAGAGTCAAAATATTCGTATATCTGGACGGTTGGGTTTGCAGGGCTCTTGTGAGAGTCCAGTGAGCACGCAACATCAAATAATGGAGCGATCTGATTGGCAGAGGTTTTTTTTAATATCTACCGGCTGTCTCGCTCCCACAGGCGCAAGAGGGCCCTGTGAGTCCTGCGGGAGCTCACAGCCTGATTGGCTGGCCGAAAAAGGAACAGAAATTTTGTGGCTGCCATTTCAGGACACGGGGCTCTCAGGAACAAGTAGTCCTGTTCTGCAAAGTAGCCAAAGTAATGGTCTTCTTGGACTGTACAGTTAAAGTTCAGCAGCAGAGGAGCACCTTCCTGGAAGTCAAACAAAAACTGCGAGGGCTCACAAACCACAAAAGAGAAAAAGCTCAGACAGTGACGACACTCGAGCAGGAAGTGGGCCACCTGGAGAGGGCCCAAGGACAGGACCCCTCCGATGCAACCACCCATTTACTGCTCCTCAAAAAACAGGAATACAGGGACTACTTGTGGGAGGAAGCGAAGATGCGAATCTCCGCGAGTCAGCTCACTGTATACGAAGTCGGCGATAAAGCTGGCAAGCTTCTGGCCTGGCTTGACAAAAGAGAAAAGGCAGACAGGTGGATCGCGGAACTCCAGCGACCCATGGGAGAAACTACACCGAACCAGCAGGACATAGTAGACCTCCTCGCACATCACTATGAACAGGTTTACACCTCGGCGCTTACAATAACGCAAACGGACACGGAGGACTTCCTCCGCGATATCAGACTTCCCAAGCTCACAGAGACGGAGTCTCAACTATTAGAGGCGGAACTTTCCACGGAAGAGATAGCAATCGCGATCGGTAATCTCCAGTCAGGGAAGGCCCTAGGCCCGAACGGTATCCCCATAGAGTGGTACAAACGAAACGCAATGACACTCACGCCCTATCTCGTGGCGATGTACGAGGTGGCTCTAGATAGAGGGGAACTTCCACGAGACCAACGTACAGCAACAATAGTGGCCATTCACAAACCCGGCAAACCTGCTCAAGAGTGCGCCTCCTACAGGCCCATATCTCTGATTAACGCCGAAACCAAGATATTGGCTAAATCCCTGGCCAATCGACTCACACCGCACCTAGCCACATTGATACACCCAGATCAATCGGGGTTCATGCCAGGTAGGAATACAGCCCTAAATCTGAGGCGTCTCCATAGCGTACTGGGACGCAAACACACCATACAAGAGGACGCCATCGTATTATCCCTGGACGCCCGAATGGCCTTTGATACGGTCGAATGGCCCTTCCTATTTGCAGTCCTCATAAAGATGGGGTTCGGGCCAAAATTCTGCGCTTGGGTTAAGTTGCTATACACCTCTCCCCTAGCACATGTAGTAGCCAACGGACATATATCCAGGGAGTTCCCACTGCACTGAGGCACCAGACAAGGCTGCCCATTGTCTCCGCTTCTCTTTGCCCTCATATTGGAGCCCCTGGCGGCCTGGTTGCGACAAGATCCTGTCCTTCGCGGGCTCCGCTGGACGGAGAGCTGCGAGGATCGAGTATCCCTATACGCTGACAATGTTCTCTTCTATTTGGCCTCTCCCAAACGTTCCCTATCTCGGATATTAGACATATGTGACTCATATGGCAGACACTCAGGGTACACAATCAACTGGACTAAATCGGTGGTGTACGTCCTGAGGGGGTCTCCACCGGCGCTACCGGATGGCTGTGCTATAACGATAGCTGGGGATACTTTCAAATATTTGGGAATCCACGTCACCCATGATCCGGGGGTCTTTATGGCTCTGAACCTCCAAGCTCCCTTGCGAAGGCTACAAAGGGACACTAAATACTGGCAATCGCTCCCGCTGACGCTTTTGGGAAAGGCGGCACTTTTTAAGATGATGGCGCTTCCGAGGTTCCTGTATGCCCTACAAAATACGCCTTTCTTGGTCCCCCAGTCCTACTTCCAAGCCATAGAAGCAGAGGTCACCAAACTCCTCTGGAATAATAAACCAGCTCGCATAGCTATGACGAAACTGTTCCGAACCTGGTATGATGGCGGCATCGCGCTCCCGAGTATACAAGTATACTATTGGGCATCCCAATTAACTGTCATTAATCACTGGCTCCATGTCCCCCACACGGACCCGGCCTATGGCCTCGATAGATTAGAACTGGGCGAGGAGGGATTGTATCGAGCACTCTATAACAAGACTCGGGCCCTGACAGACCCAACGAACCACACACTCCAGGTCTTATATTTATATGGTGGCTTTGGCAGAGATAGTGCATCCATTCGGCATAAAAATTATTACCTACGCAGATGATACCCAACTGGTTGTGGCATTAAACCACCCAGAGGGTTCATCTTGCGCCCTGGGCAATTGCCTAGAGGCGGTAGCCGAATGGATGGACCTATCTCACCTTAAGTTAAACGGGGATAAAACGGAATTGATGTTCATGGGCAAAACTCCATCACCTTCCCTGGCACTCTCATGGCCTATCTGTCTCGGCACTATGCCTGCCCCAAAGCACCAGATCAAGAGCTTAGGCATATGGCTTGACAGTTCTCTAAATTTTAATCATCAAGCCACTACGCTGTCAGCTATATGTTTCGGCCTGATGAGGATGTTGAGAAAATTCTCCTTTGCTCCCTTTTCAGGCGCAAAGGATTATGGTGCAAGCCCTTGTTTTGTCCCGCCTGGACTATGGTAACGCCCTGTATCTGGGCGCCCTCAGGCTACCATTCAAAAATTACAGGTAATCCAGAACTGCGCGGCTCGCTTACTTCTCCAGATTCCTCGGAGACAATCAGCAAGACCCGCACTAAGGAAACTTAATTGGCTCCCAGTTAAGTCCCGAATTCAATTTAAGGCTATGTGTTTAGCGCACAGAGCCTTTTGGAAGACTGGCCCTGCCATCATCCAGCCCCTCATTACTCCGTACCACCCTCCTAGGAGTCTTCGCTCCAGCTCCGCTTTCCGTGCTACTACAAGGAAAGTACGTAGATCCAGCTGGGGCGGCCGTTCTTTTTCGTTCAATGCTGCTAATCTTTGGAATTCTCTTCCTTTTGCTCTCAGACGGGAATCCAATATGCAGTCCTTCCGTAAACTCCTTAAGACCCATCTTTTAGTACCACTCACTAACCTGTCATGACACTGTTTGCCATATCCAAAGCGCTACGAGGCCTCAGGGTAGTAACGCGCTATATAAAACTACTTTCATTCATTCATTCATGGAACATAGTGCACAGAAAGTTGGGATGGCATAACAAGATCACACAAGCAACGCCCCTCTGGGTCACGGATATGTTGGGTAGGTTGGGTAAGAGCAAGGGCTTCAAACACTGGGACAATATAGGGATATCCAGGGTTGGGGATCTCTGGGTGCGGGGAAAGATGGTCCCCTTCACACAGCTCCAGGAGCAATACGAGATGGCACCGACGGAGCAGTTCCGTTACCGCCAGATCAAACACGCACTGGAGGCGGCGATTCCCCCTGACACAACTCCACCCGAGGCCTCACCGCTAGAGGATAGACTACCAACGGATCATATGACAACGAGAGCAATCTCCATGACGTATCGGAAGATTATTAACAACATGCCTGACCCCATGCAAAGGCTCCGAGACAAATGGCGGGAGGAGGTGGGAGACCTAGATGACACTGATTGGCAGGAAGCGCTTGCGTCACCCAGAGAAGTAGCGATCACATCCAAGCTGCGCCTCATACAGCTCAAGATACTCCATAGAATTTACTACACCAGAACCACTCTCTATAAAATAGGAAGAGCTCATACCCAACTCTGTCTACGGCAATGTGGGGCGATTGGTACCTTCTTCCAGACACTTTGGGACTGCCCCGCAATAGTGTCATACTGGAAATCAGTCATGAACACCATCACGAGAGTTAGCGGGAAACCAGTCCCTCCAGAGCCCAAACGTTGCATTTTAAATATTTGGAAAGCAACAGATCTTAACTCCACAGCGCAGACATGGGCAACAGTGGGAATGATGCTGGCTAAAAGAAACATTGCCAAACATTGGGGTGGGGCCGCCGCACGCACACACACGGAATGGAGCAAAGATATGGACAGGGCCATGGTAGCGGAAAAGACCGTGTATGTGCGAAGAGGTTGTCCAAAAAAGTGGATGAAATTGTGGGGAGGATGGAACACTTACAAGGAGGGAACATGTGCATTACCGACAATGCCTCGTGAACCGGAACGGACTTAATGTAAAGGACGCTAAGGTGTGCGCTGCTATAAGCACACGAAGCAATATATGAGTGATGTTATCATAATCTTGACACGCGATCTGTACTCTATATGACTGTATGTATTTAATATTTGCAATGTAAACGAACGACATAACTGTGCCACTTATGTTAAATAAAAAGAATTTTAAAAAATTTAAAAAACTGCGAGGGCTCCAAAACCCGTTCATGCTACTCTTCCCATCGCAATTACAAGTCATCTACCAAAGTAAAACCTTTTTCTTTGATACCCCGGAAACTGCCTGGGAGTGGCTGGAATCTTTGACTTAAGGTGCCATTCTCACCCACACAACAAGGCGGCTCTGCAGAGAACCAACTTTCGCAATGATCTCGGCGCATGTTATTGCTATACTGAGGGCTCTGCTACTAGCCCTAAAACTTGATGTTCAATGTCCTTGGATCCTGAACCCCCAGACAGGCAACCTTCTCTCCATAATTGACGGAGGAAGCATGATCTCTTGATCTCTCCCAGATTTCCTTTGTTTCCGTCTGGATCCATTGACTCCAACAAGAAGTGGAAGAACATTCCACAACCCGCCTAAATACTCTGTTTTACTTTCCCTTTTTAGAGTTGCATTCTGTATGATGGTTGAGGACATGGTGCAAGGGAACGGAGTGGGAGCGTGACACTGACAGACTCGCTTGAAAGTGCCATTACGCTGGAGGAATTGGGAGAGGCCCTGTATCCAATCCTACCTGATAAGACCTCTGGTCCAATGGCTTTTCAGGGGAGTTCTTTAAGACGTAAAAAATCCTACTTCTTGACCCGCTATATGAGGTCTTTCAAAAAGCCCAGGAGATGGATGCGCTCCCCCAGACCTACACTTAGCAGAAATTGTGGTTATACACAAACCTGGTCTCTTGCCTGACCGTTGCTCCTCTTACCACCCCATATCCCTCTTAAATATAGAGGTTACAATCTGGGCTAAGGCCTTAGTTATTAGACTGATGCTGATGCTAGCTTCTCTGGTCCACCAAGACCAATCTGGCTTTATACCCCAACAGGTCATGAGGCACAACATTCAACGTGTCTACAATGCCTTGGCATTAGCAGATTGAATACCAGGAGCACATGCGCTTCCCCTGGCGGACTTTCATAAGGACTTTGATTCAGTCTGATGGGACATCTTGTTCCGCTTACTACAAGAACTGAACTTTGGACCCCGATTTCTTTCCTGAATAGACTGTTATGTACTTACCTAGAAGCTAGAGTGCGAGTGGGGGGCTCGGTGTCAGATCCATTCCCAGTACAAAGGGGAAAGAGACAGGGATGCTCACTGTCACCCTTAATATGCGCAATTGTGATTGAACCACTAACAGGGTGGTTGAGGGTTGATGCCTTGGTCAAGGGCCTAAAATGGACACCTGGTGTTTCAGATAGGATAGCCCTCTATGCCGATGATATCCTGATATTTCTTGATGACCCTCAAGAGTCCGGTCCCAGAGTCCTCCAAATTCTCAGCATCTTTGGAAGCTTTTCAGGGCTCACTATCAATTGGGCTAAATCTTCAGTATACCCCCAGTCTCCCCCCCCCCCCCACTGCTCTTCAATGGACAGCTGATCTACAAGTCCTGCGAGATGGCTTCCAATATTTGGGGGGGGGGGGTACATTACAATGGACTCCACTGCACCTGGGCACGTAATATCCAACATTAATTAGATTGCTTGCATCCAGATCTGATTAGAGGTGCACATAATACTGAGTCAGCCCTGATCGTTGCATCTAAAGAGCTACGGTCCATACATGATGGAGATGGCAAGGCTGCTCTAATTTTATTGGACCTCTCTGCCGCGTTGGACACGGTGAATCATGACATCCTGATTGACCGGATTTTTGAGCTCGGCATAAGAGGTAATGCTCTCTGTCTGCTGAAATCCTTTCTTTCGGAGAGGGACAACAGTGGCGAAGGGGGAATTCAACTCTGTAAGATTTCGCTTGCCATGTGGGGTGCTGCAGGGCTCTTCATTGAGCCCCACCCTTTTCAATCTTTATATCGCCCCACTGGCAAGACTCATTAAATGTTTTGGCTTCTGTGTCATCTCATACACCGACTACACTCAAATAGTGATCTCGGTATTGAGCAACGAAGAGGAAACAGCAACTAGATCTAACAACTCTATGCAACAGGGAGATAACTGGATGAAAATCAATTGTTTAAAACTTAATTCCGGGAAAACTGAGGTTCTTCTTCTGGGCAATGACACCTCCTTTTGGTCTCCGAGATGGTGGCCTCAGAAACTGGGCTTATTGACCACTCTGTGAGGAAAGTGAGAAACCTGGGAATTGCTTTTAATAACAAATTAACCTTTGAAGATCAAGTCAACGCCCTAGTGTCATTTGTTTTCTTCATCTTGAGAATTGTCAGGAAGATATGTCCTTTCATCCCATTGGATCATCGGAAAAATGTAGTAATGGCATTGGCCCTATTCAAATTGGACTATGGCAATGCTCTATTTTTAAACATCCCAAAAAGATTCCTTCACAAACTGCAGATGCTACAAAATGCGTCAGCACAGCTTCTCTTTGAAATTCACAAATATCACAGGCATTGGTTAAAATTGCACTGGTTACCCATAAAGAAAAGAACTGAATTCAAAGCCTTGTGCGGCCTTGGCCTTTAAGGCACTACACAATGTTGGTCCAAACTACTTGTGGAACACATTTATTTGGTATACCCTGCCATGAATGCTTGGATCATCTACATCCAGACTTCTGGTGATCCATAAGACTAAACGCGTCTCTTGGGGAGGTAGAAGTTATATCCAGGGAACTGCTAAGCTGTGGAATTCTTTACCTTTTTTTTCTGTAGTTTTCTATAGCAAGAACTTGACCCGAAGTATCAGAGTGCTTCACATGAGCACCAGTTGCGTTACAGACTGACACATTCATTTTTTTTGTTAGTCCCGGGGAGATTAAGTGATTTCGCCCGAGACTCGAACTCAGTTCACCAGCATTGAGGTCGACCGCTCTAGCCATAAGGCCACATCCTCTCCCCAGAATCTGAAGGACAGTCCCAATCTTTTGTCCTTCAAGAAATCTCTTAAAGTCTGGCTTTTCAGTAACTAATCCAGCAATTCTTTCCTTATGACAGATGCAGCACCAAGACACCTCCTGGCATTTGAACGCTCTACAAAACTAAAAATCTGTGAATTTTGGGCAACACTACCTCTATCCATTATGGGGCGCTCTGCCATATACAAAATGGTAGCCCTGTCCCAACTGCTCTATTAATTGCAAAACTACCCCTTTCCCCTACCACGGTTCTCCTTCGTGACTCGAGCCTGCAAAACCTTTTGTGGAGCCACCTTACTCAGAGGATAGCTCTTTTTAAATGCTATAAAATCTACATAACCCAGGTAGATTGTGAAACCAGACATGATTTCGTATTACAGGGTGTCACATCTCATTATCGTGAATGAATGGTAGTTCGACACTGAAGCAGTCCGGGCTTTGTGACTGAAAAATGGGCGATGTGAGGCACCTACCTAATGTATTTGTTGTATGGAGGAACGTTCCCCAAAGCCCTGCCACCAGCCAAGGCTGTGACACTCCAGATCTGGAGGGACACTCAAAGCTCTCAAATGGAGGGGGACACTTAACGAAAGAAACTCTACTGAGGTGCGGGACCCTACAGCCACAGGTCTCAGATCATCAAGGATTTAAACCATGGGGCACAATTGGCATTTCCAAGTTGAGCAACATCATGTCAGGCAATACTATGAAATCCTTTTCAGATTAACAGTCAGAATATGATTTAAAAAGCACACAATTGTTTTTAGCTACTTACAGCTCCAACACGCTCTGCCACCCTAGATACCGGAGCTTATTGACATACCGGAATAACGTCCCCTAGAAGCCTAGATCCTAGTAGACAATCTGACCAAACAAAGTCTCCCAGGTGTATCAAGCCCTAGTGATAAATTCGCCAGACTCCTTCAACCGTTTGAGAGGCTTGGAAGGGAGATTTCAGACAACTGGAGAGGCATGCGCTTTACCCATTAATCAGCCATAGCCTCGCAGTTTACACGTATACAACAGAAATACCACTATAGGGTGTATTATACACAGGACAGGCTTTGGAGAATGAGGGCCATTGCCTCACCACACTGTCTGCAATGCAACACAGAGAGGGGGGACCTTCTCCACACAGTCTGGGCAGGAGTGAGGCTGAAACCATTCTAGGAAGGGGTGATGGCATGGCTGGTGTGCGTGTTGGACTGGCATCTCCCTCAAGACCCTAGACTTGCTCTCCTCCATATCAACCACCGAGATAAACACCGACAGATAGAGTGTCGAACTGCTGTGGCTGGGACTGGTGGTGGCAAAAAGAGACATTGCTGGGGCTTGGAAGAACACGCAGCCTCCATCCTTGGAAAAATGGAAGACTGGCCTGGATGGGTGTATGACAATGGAAATCCCCATCTTGCCCACAAAAACACTACAAAATATGAGCTGAGTAGTCTCAGTACCGGAGCATTACCCTTCAAAGAAGCGAAGATTCTCATCGCACCCTGGACGAGAAAATGCAGACGTATGTCGCTGACCCATTAACTGGAGGGCAGAAAGGGGAGGACGGTCATAACAATAATAATGGTTGTTTTGTCGTGTGTTGATCAGGCTCAGTTAGAGACTCAACTGGTAATGGCAAATCTGTGTTTTATTTAATGAAGCCACTTCTGCTTGGCCTCCTTATTTTTCACTGTAATATCTGACCAAAAAAACCAATAAAATGTTACATAAAACACAGAAATCTCACTACATTTGCATCCCCTGTGATGGCAATACTGGGGAACCCAGCCTTCAGCCCTGGTTTTAACATTAGTGGCATAACATTTGGAGAGAGACGGGTGCAACAGGATAGGTGACGTGTTCCTGGGCCCTAAAATTAGATTGTTCATAGACATTTGCTCAGTGCATGGTTTAACTGTGAATTAGGAACACATTGTTAAGACAGTGTGTCTGTTACATTCTCTAGAGCTTTCTAGAATAACAGGTTTGAATTTCTGACCCCCTGGCACTAAGGGCTCAGGCAATGTGCCAACACACCCAAGGATCACTAGAACATGATAAACCAACATTTTGGATGTGGCTGTGGGGGACATGTTGGACATGCTACATTTAAATTCAGGTGCCTTCTAAATTCTTTCATTGGCTTTTTGATTTAATGAAATTCCTTTTTTCATTTTTTGTTAGCTTGCGTGTTTTTTTTTTTTATTTGGCATTTTGTTATGGCTTTTAGCATCTGCATGCGTTGTTACAGTGTTTATGTGGCATGCAAGGCTTTTTGCATAAACACAAGGTTTTTTACATACATAACGCATGGCTTTTTACATGTATTCACTTTTAATGCTCATTTTTATTTAAGTCGCCTCTATCCAACCAAGGGGAGGGTGTTATGTAGCTTACAGTTAGTCTCCATTTTAGCTTTTTATTTTAACTTAGCGTTGTTTTTCAATCGTGGTTTGCACGTTTTCCCTATTGCCACTGTTAGACCTGGCACCATTGGCGTGGGTCTCCCTTCCATTTTTATTGCTGTTGCCTCCTGTATTTTTGCTATGTTTTTGCTGGTCTAGATGCTTTGGGCACTTTGCCACTGCTATTCAGTGCCAAAGTGCAAGTGCTCCCTATTGTAAATTGTGTAATGGATTAGTGACTCCATGATTGGCTTATTTGATTTACTTGTCAGACCCTAGTACAGTGCACCAAGTGTGCCCAGGGCCTGTAAATCAAATGCTGCTGGTGGGCTTGCAGCACTGATTGTGCCACCCACAGAAGCAGCTTGTAAAATATGTCTCAGGCCTGCCATTGCAGAGCCTGTGTGCAGTCTGGGACTGCCATGTCGACTTGGCAAGTGCACCCACTTGCCAGTCCCTAAACCTTCCCTTTTCTACATATTAGTCACCCCTAAGGTAGGCCCAAGGGCAGGGTGCATTGTATGTGAAAGGTAGGACATGCCCTGGTGTGTGTGGCATGTCCTGATAGTGAATTACAGCCAATTTCGTGTTTCACTATTGCAAGGCTATCTGTTCCCATAGGCCAGAATGGGCAGTTTGATTATAACATCTCATAATCCTAACTGACCCTAGGAACAAGATAGGAAAATAAAGTTTAGTATGCCTGAACTCAGAATGTTAAAATACATCTTTTAGGGTGGGTGATTTTTACATTCTGTGTTTCAAAATACCACTTTTAGAAAGTAGGTATTTTCTTGCCTAACCATCCAGCATGCCTCTGCTAGGTTTGTGTAATCCATGTCTGGTTTGTGAGTGACAGGGGGCTGGAGAGGGCCTTGGCTCCAGCAGTCTGATGGGTCAGTGCTGGGCTGAATAGAGCCTTCATAGAATAGAGAGTAGGGGGATGAGATTTTCTTTCACTGGCCTCAGCCTTCATAGAATAGAGAGTAGGGGGAGGAGATTTCCTTTCACTTGCCTGAGCCTTCATAGAATAGAGAGTAGGGGGAGGAGATTTCCTTTCAGCTACCTGGGCCAGGTCTGCTTTCAACAATGCTGTCTCCACCTGGTGCCAGGAAGCTGCACCAGGGAGGACAGAACAGGTTTTGGCTGGGCACAGACACTCTCTGCCTTCAGAGAACAAAGGATTTTGCAGTATAAATATTGGGGCCCAGACCCCAGAACTTTAGATCACGTCTGGGAATCAAGACGAACCCTTTGCCAAGGAGAGAAACCAAGGAAGCTAAAGGAGGAGACTGACCCTGTGCTGTTTGCTGTTGGCCTGCAGTGGTTACTCATTGCCAAGGAAAGGAGAAAAGGAACTTTGTGTGTACTTTTACTATCTTGAGGAAGATCTCCAAGTGCTTGAAGTTGAGCTTGCCTCCTGTTCTGAAGTCTCAGGGACACAAATACTTCACCACCAGCTCCCCCCTGAATTTCCTTGCTGGGAATTCTACCTGCAGTGAGGTGCCTGCTGTTGTTTTGGGCCCACTGGAGACTGCGTGTTGCTGGGAGCTGGAAGCGCAACGAGGAAGAAGCGTGACGCCGCCACAGCAGTTGCCGTCGCATCGCCGAAGAAGCGTGTCGCCGCTGCAGCTGTTCGCCGTCGCATCACCGAGGAAGTGTGTCGCATCACCGGAGAAGCGTGCCGCCGCCGCAGAGGTTGCCGTCGCATCACCGGAGAAACGTGTCGCAGGGCCTGTGGCGGCTCCAAAGTTCATCGATTTCGCCGCACGGCCGTCGGGCGTGCACGCATCGCATCCACGTTGTCGCATCACAGACGCCATTTTGTCGCATCGCACCGGATCGTCGTATCGAGGCGCCATTTTGTCGCATCGCACCGGATCACAGTAAGAAACAGACGCTTCGCCTCCTCTCCGGTAAGGAACAGACGCATCGCCTTCCCTGCGACCCTTTTGTTTGTTTTGCGTTACGCATCCAAGGTACTTTGTGAGTAAAGTGTCGCATTTACCATCTACATTGAACTAAGCTATTTCTACCATCTGAAAGTCATTTTTGAATACTGTACTGTGGATTTTTGTCGTTTGGTCTTGTGTTAAGTCTAGATAAATATTACTTCTTTTTCTAAACTGGTGTGGTGTCCATTTGTAGTGTTTTCACTGTATTACTGTATGTGTTCACAAATGCTTTACACACTGCCTCTGAGATAAGCCTGCCTGCTCGTGCCAAGCTACCAAGGGGGTGAGCAGGGGTTATTTTAGGAGTGTATCCCTCTTACCCGGACTAGAAGCAAGGGCCCCTATTTGGACAAAGGTACCCACCTCTGCCAACTAGGTGGTCAGCAGTGAGGATTTGGACTTGCATTTGTGACTCATATACAGTGATTGGTGTACACTACTAGTGAGTGCAGACCATAACACGACCACATACATTTGGGTAGAATTTTTTCCTTGGAACTTCTATTTTTGCTAAGAACTGCCAATTCTTGCCAACATGACCAAAGCAGCATCCAACGCATCTATGGATCTCCAATTTGAAGATAGGGTTGATACCTACTCTGTGCCACAGCTTAAAACCTTCTGTAAAAGATTTAAGATCCCTGTGAAAGGCCTCACCAAGAAGGTAGAGTTCCAAAAGGCGCTGAGGGCCTGGTTGGAATCTAGGAATGCCAGTGAGCATCCTGAAGAGTCTAGGGAGGAGGCAGAGGATACAGATGGGCAGCTGGATGGGCCATTGGGTCTGACCGGGGCGAAAGCACCTTCGAGGGCAGGCAGCAGTGTTTCTTCAAAGGGCCTGTCCCCAGAAGAGCTGGAGGACAGGGAGAGGGATAGGATGCATAAGTTGGAGCTAGCCAAGCTCAAGCTGGGTGGACAGATGGAGTTAGAGAATAAGAAGTTAGCCTTGGAAGAGAAGAAAATGCATTTGGAGCATGAGAGGATGTTGAGGGAGTTGGAGTTGAAAGCCAAGAGTTTAGAAATTACTCCCTCTGGTGGCAGATCACCATCCGTGCCTGTAGAAACAAGAGTATTCATCCCCAAAGATGTCATTAAGGAGTTCCACAAGAATGAAGATATTGGGCAATGGTTTAAAGCCTATGAGGTAGCTATGACCTCCCACCGGGTCCCTGAGAAGGATTGGGGAGCGGGGTTGTGGGGGCGGTTTCTCAGTGATGGGCGGGACACCTTGTTGGACTTGCCCTCTGAGGATCAGAATTCCTATGTCCCCATGAAGGAAGCCTTAATGACCAGGTATGGGTTGGCCCCAGAGCTTTATAGACAAAGGTTTAGGAATTGTAAGAAACTGGAGTCAAGTACCTGGGTAGAATATGTGTCTTTTTTTGGCAGAGCACTGGATGGTTGGGTGAAGGGTAGCAAAGTGAATGATTTTGAAGGGTTCTATAATTTGATTGCATGGGAGCACTTGTCCAGTAATTGTTTTTCAGAGCTACGCCAGCACCTGATTGATAGTAAGCTGACTATCCCTAGGAAGCTTGCTGAGGAGGCGGACCGCTGGGTTAGTACCCGGGTCCACAAGGGTCATGTGGGAGACCGCCAAAGGTGGGCAGGGTCCCCAGCAGAAGAGTGGGGGGGACAAGGGAAACAGAGGGAGTTCCAGAAAGGGCCCCAAAGTAATCACCAAGGGAAAGGTTCCCAGTCTCCCCCTGAGAAGAAGTCAGGGGCCCGACAGATAAGCCTGTTCATAAGGGGCCCAGGACATGTTATAATTGTGGTCAGGTGGGCCACTGCTTCTGGGATCCTAAGTGTACCATGAGAGGAAAGACAGCACCCACTGGTGCACCGCCCCGTCAGATGGCTAGTGTAGCCCTGGGAGAGGAGATGGGTGCCCAAGGTGGGTGGAGTCCCGCAGAGATGTCCCTGGTCTCTTTAGGAGACAGTGAGATGGTCCCAAGGACCCAGCTGCCTGATAACACTAAGAAATACAGGCAGTGGGTGACCATCAATGGCCATAGGGTGGAGGCTCTGAGAGACACCGGAGCCAGTGTGACAGCTGTCAGTTGTCGGCTGGTGTCTGAAGAGCAGGTGATCCCCCATGCATTTTACCCTGTAGCTGCCGCTGACAACTCAGAGAGCCACTGCAAGGTGGCCCAGGTTCCCTTTGAGAGGGGGGGGGGGGGTCTCCGGTACCTTTCAAGTAGCTGTGAGGCCAGCCATGCCTGTTGACTGTCTGCTAGGCAATGATTTGGAGAGCTCCCCTTGGGCTAAGGTGGAGCGAAGTGCTCATTTGGAGATGTTGGGTCTGCCTGAGTGGGCATGTGTGACCACTCGGTCCATGGCAGCCAGTAAGGGTGTTCAAGAGGACCTGGAGCCTGAAAGAGTGGCCCAGGTGCCTGCCTTAAAGAGAAGAGGTAGGGGGCGCGGGAAACCAGCCCCCAACGTTCCCACGGTCCAGGAGGAGGCAGACCTTGAGGGGGATGCCCTGGAACCTACATGGGAGCAAGTAGCTGAACTGGGGGACCTGCCTGAGCTGACCCATTGGCAGCAGGAAGGAGGAACCTCCAGGGAAGAGTTATGCGAGGAGCAGAAGGAGTACCCTTCTCTTATGGGTTTACGGCAACAGGCCACAAACCAGGCAGCAGGTGATCAGTCTGGATCACATTGGATCTACTGGGAGAATGGTCTCCTATATAGCGAGCCTAAGGTTGCTGAGCCTGGGTCAGCCTGTGTGCTGGTGGTACCCCAGCGCTTCAGAGCCTTCCTACTGGGTCTGGCTCATGATGTACCGTTAGCAGGACATTTGGGGCAAGACAAGACCTTTGAAAGGCTTGTCACCCACTTTTATTGGCCCCAAATGCGCAAGAGTTCAGATACTCATTGCAGGACCTGTCAGACTTGCCAGGCAAGTGGTAAGAGTGGGAGGAAGCACAAGGCTCCTCTCCAGCCTTTCCCTGTGGTCAGCACCCCCTTTGAAAGGGTGGGCATTGACATTGTGGGGCCTCTGGATCCCAAGACAGCCATGGGCAACAGGTTCATCCTGGTCTTGGTGGACCATGCCACCCGGTACCCGGAAACCATCCCTCTCCGGTCGGCGACGGCCCCCGTGGTGGGTCGTGCGTTGATGGGGGTTTTCTCCCGTGTGAGGTGGTGTCAGACCGTGGTACCAACTTCATATCCAAGTATATGAAGTCCCTGTGGCAGGAGTGTGGTGTAACCTACAAGTTCATCACTCCTTACCACCCCCAAGGTAACGGGTTGGTTGAGAGATTCAACCGGACCCTAAAAGGCATGATTATGGGTCTTGAGGAACCCATGAGGCGTAAGTGGGACGTCCTCTTGCCATGCCTTCTGTTTGCTTACAGAAGGTGCCACAGAAGTCCTTAGGGTTCAGTCCCTTTGAACTGCTATATGGTCACCCTGTAAGAGGACCTCTGAGTTTGGTAAAAGAAGGCTGGGAGAAAGCTCCCAGTAAACCTCCCCAGGATGTATATAGCTACATGCTGGCCTTCAGAAACCAAACTAGGCGTTTCAGGCAACTCGCTCAGGCAAATCTGGAAGCCAGCCAGGAGGAGATGAAACGGTGGTACGATCAGAATGCCACTCTGATCGAGTTTCAGCCTGGCCAGAAAGTGTGGGTCATGGCCCCCGTGGAGCCTTGTGCGCTCCAGGATAAGTGGACCGGACCATTTGAGGTGGTGGAGTGCAAGAGTGAAGTCACCTACTTGGTGGACTTGCGGTCTCCTAGGAACCCTTTGCGGGTCCTGCATGTAAACCGCCTGAAGCCCCACTTGGAGAGGTCTGAAGTGGGCATGCTCCTAGCAACAGATGATGGAATGGAGGAGGAGACTGAACCTCTTCCTGACTTCCTGTCTGCAAAAGAGCAAGATGGGTCAGTGGATGGTGTAAACCTCTCTTCCACCCTGACCCCTGAGCAGCAAGATGACTGTCGCAAACTGTTGGGACAGTTTCCTGATCTGTTCTCCCTGACTCCCAGTGTCACTGATTGGTGCGTCCATGATGTGGACACTGGGGACAGTCCTCCTGTAAAGCACAAAACTTACAGAGTGACTGACAGGGTGAGAGCTTGCATCAAGGAGGAGGTCTCCAAGATGTTTGCATTAGGGGTGATTGAGTCCTCTAACAGCCCTTGGGCCAGCCCAGTGGTCTTGGTCCCAAAGGCTGCCGCGCCTGGTGCCACACCCGAACTCCGGTTCTGTATGGACTACCGAGGACTCAATTCAGTCACCAGGACTGACGCGCACCCCATCCCCAGAGCTGATGAGCTCATTAATCGGTTAGGGGCTGCCCGGTACCTCAGTACGTTTGATTTAACGTCTGGGTACTGGCAGATCGCCTTAACTGATGGGGCAAAAGAGAGGTCAGCATTCTCCACACCAGGTGGGCACTACCAATTCTGGGTTATGCCCTTTGGGATGAAGAATGCCCCTGCCACCTTTCAGAGGTTGGTCAACCAGGTGTTGGCTGGACTGGAAGATTTCAGTGCTGCCTACCTGGATGACATTGCAGTGTTCAGCGCCAGTTGGTAAGAACATCTGCGCCACCTCTGGGAAGTGTTGATGGCGCTGCGGAGGGCAGGCCTCACGATCAAGACGAGTAAGTGCCAGATCGGGCAGGGTTCTGTGGTGTACTTGGGACACCAGGTTGGGAGCGGCCAGGTGGCGCCTCTACAGCCCAAGATTGATACTATCCTGGCTTGGGAACCCCCCCAAGACCCAGACAGAGGTGAGAGCCTTTTTAGGACTCACTGGGTACTACAGGAGGTTTGTCAAGGGGTATGGCAGCATTGTTGCACCCTTGATAGAGCTGACTTCCAGGAAGCAGCCCAAGAAAGTGAACTGGACTGACACCTGTCAGAAAGCTTTTGATGCCCTGAAGACTGCCATGTGCACGGCGCCCGTGCTTCAGGCGCACAACTTTTCAAAGGAATTCATTGTGCAGACAGACGATTCAGAGCATCGTGTGGGGGCTGTACTTTCACAGATAAATGAGGAGGGCCTAGACCAACCTGTAGCCTTCATTAGTAGGAGGTTACTTCCACGGGAACAGAAGTGGAGTGCAATTGAGCGTGAGGCATTTGCTGTGTTCTGGGCACTGAAGAAGTTGAGGCCATACTTGTTTGGGACTCACTTCCGGGTTCAGACAGACCACAGGCCCCTCAGATGGTTGATGCAAATGAGGGGTGAGAATCCAAAGCTGTTGAGGTGGTCCATTTCCCTACAGGGGATGGACTTCACGGTGGAACACCGCCCTGGTACAGAACACGCCAATGCTGATGGTCTGTCCAGATTTTTCCGCCTTAGTGAAGAGAACTCCCAAGAGGTAGGGTAGTTCTCCCCACATTTCAGCTGGAGGGGACACGTGTTAGAGCTGGCACCATTGGTGTGGGTCTCCCTTCCATTTTTTTCGCTGTTGCCTCCTGTATTTTTGCTATGTTTTTGCTGGTCTAGATGCTTTAGGCACTTTGCCACTGCTATTCAGTGCCAAAGTGCAAGTGCTCCCTATTGTAAATTGTGTAATGGATTAGTGACTCCATGATTGGCTTATTTGATTTACTTGTCAGACCCTAGTACAGTGCACCATGTGTGCCCAGGGCCTGTAAATCAAATGCTGCTGGTGGGCTTGCAGCACTGATTGTGCCACCCACAGAAGCAGCTTGTAAAATATGGCTCAGGCCTGCCATTGCAGAGCCTGTGTGCAGTCTGGGACTGCCATGTCGACTTGGCAAGTGCACCCACTTGCCAGTCCCTAAACCTTCCCTTTTCTACATATTAGTCACCCCTAAGGTAGGCCCAAGGGCAGGGTGCATTGTATGTGAAAGGTAGGACATGCCCTGGTGTGTGTGGCATGTCCTGATAGTGAATTACAGCCAATTTCGTTTTTCACTATTGCAAGGCTATCTGTTCCCATAGGCCAGAATGGGCAGTTTGATTATAACATCTTATAATCCTAACTGACCCTAGGAACAAGATAGGAAAATAAAGTTTAGAATGCCTGAATTCAGAATGTTAAAATACATCTTTTAGGGTGGGTGATTTTTACATTCTGTGTTTCAAAATACCACTTTTAGAAAGTAGGTATTTTCTTTCCTAACCATCCAGCATGCCTCTGCTAGGTTTGTGTATTCCATGTCTGGTTTGTGAGCGACAGGGGGCTGGAGAGGGCCTTGGCTCCAGCAGTCTGATGGGTCAGTGCTGGGCTGAATAGAGCTTTCATAGAATAGAGAGTAGGGGGAGGAGATTTCCTTTCACTGGCCTCAGCCTTCATAGAATAGAGAGTAGGGGGAGGAGATTTCCTTTCAGCTTCCTGGGCCAGGTCTGCTTTCAACAATGCTGTCTCCACCTCCTGCCAGGAAGCTGCACCAGGGAGGACAGAACTGGTTTTGGCTGGGCACAGACACTCTCTGCCTTCAGAGAACAAAGGATTTTGCAGTATAAATATTGGGGCCCAGACCCCAGAACTTTAGATCACTTCTGGGAATCAAGACGAACCCTTTGCCAAGGAGAGAAACCAAGGAACCTGAAGGAGGAGACTGCCCCTGTGCTGTTTGCTGTTTGGGGTTGGCCTGCAGTGGTTACTCATTGCCAAGGAAAGGAGAAAAGGAACTTTGTGTGTACTTTTACTATCTTGAGGAAGATCTCCAAGGGCTTGAAGTTGAGCTTGCCTCCTGTTCTGAAGTCTCAGGGACACAAAGACTTCACCACCAGCTCCCCCCTGAATTTCCTTGCTTGGAATTCTACCTGCAGTGAGGTGCCTGCTGTTGTTTTGGGCCCTCTGGAGACTGCGTGTCGCTGGGAGCTGGAAGCGCGACGCAACGAGGAAGAAGCGTGACACTGCCGCAGCAGTTGCCGTCGCATCGCCGAAGAAGCGTGTCGCCGCCGCAGCTGTTCGCTGTCGCATCGCCGAGGAAGCGTGTTGCATCACCGGAGAAGCGTGCCGCTGCCGTAGAGGTTGCCGTTGCATCACCGGAGAAACGTGTCGCAGGGCCTGTCGCGGCTCCAAAGTTCATCGATCTCGCCGCACGGCCGTCGGGCGTGCACGCATCGCATCCATGTTGTCGCATCGTATCAAAGACGCCATTTTGTCGCATCGCACCGGATCATCGGATCGAGGCGCCATTTTGTCGCATCGCACCGGATCACAGTAAGAAACAGACGCTTCGCCTCCTCTCCGGTAAGGAACAGGCGCATCGCCTCCCCTGCGCTGCAGTAAGGAACAGGTGCGCCGCCTCCCCCGAAGCAAGGAACTGACGCATCGCCGTCCCTGCTACCCTTTTGTTTGTTTTGCGTTACGCATCCAAGGTACTTTGAGAGTAAAGTGTCGCATTTACCATCTACATTGAACTAAGCTATTTCTACCATCTGAAAGTCATATTTTTGAATACTGTACTGTGGATTTTTGTCGTTTGGTCTTGTGTTAAGTCTAGATAAAGATTACTTATTTTTCTAAACTGGTGTGGTGTCCATTTGTAGTGTTTTCACTGTATTACTGTATGTGTTCACAAATGCTTTACACACTGCCTCCGAGATAAGCCTGCCTGCTCGTGCCAAGCTACCAAGAGGGTGAGCAGGGGTTATTTTAGGAGTGTATCCCTCTTACCCTGACTAGAAGCAAGGGCCACTATTTGGACAAAGGTTCCCACCTCTGCCAACTAGAGACCCCCATTTCTAACAGCGACAATGTGCTATGCACACATTTATTCCTGATAAATATTGTCACCTTGTAGACTGCACATTTAGTTCCAGGGTCGCACATCTCAGAACACAATGCATTGTTTTATCTTCTGTGCTCATAGGACACAACTCTTCTGCTTCTATCTAATTAAAGTGTTGTTCTGCACCTCTGGCACAGTGTGATAAGCTTGCCATTTTATTATAAAAGCAGCGTCCACGCTGAAGTCGGTGAGAGGTTCACTTCCCGCCGGAGTCATAATTTTTTGTTTACATTTCTTTATTTGTTTTAACATGAACAAGGGAGCAAAACTTGTGCAAATACATTCGTCCTGTGCAGACAGAGATACATTAACATTTCAACAGGTGGGTGATAGGTAGGTAGTGTACTTCTGCTGACGTGGCGTGGGGTGACTGAGGGCCCTGCGCGCACGTTGGCCAAACAGGAATGCGTCTAATAGTGATCCCAGTATTGAATAGCTGTGTTTACGGGGGAGAGAGCTAACGGGGAGAGGGGAACTACGTAAGTTGACCCAGCTATGTGCTCAATCGATTTAATCCTAGTTTATCCACCCATCTCCACGACACTTCCTATCTGTGGTCTGCGCGTATGCAGAGTGCTTGTAGTGCCGAGTGAGGGGGGTTGGATGACACGGGGATAAAGGTTGCGCCGTGAATGTGGAAGCCGGCATGGGATGTCTATGGAGTTCTCAACTCTTCTACCACAGAAGTGTTGCTGGACTCAGGAAGTGGGGGTCGAGACCCCTGCCAGATATTCTGAAGATCTAGGAGCATGGCATCCCAGGTGGAAGCCAGGGAAATCTTGTGTAACCCCAGGGCGTCCTCTCGCCTCAGCGCCACACTCTCCGCTTGTGCCCAATTTGTGAAGAAGCGAAACCATGCCTCCCGCGGTGGGGGATCAGGACTCTTCCACCGACTGGTGATCAGGTGCCTAGTAGTAATCAGGCCTAGATCTATAAAGCGCAATGGTGCCTTGTGTTTTTTGGATCTGTGGAATAGGCCCAGAATACATATTTCTCATGTGTTGCCCGGCATGCGCTCAGCGCAGTCAGAGAGGCGAGTGGTGATTTCCCGCCAGAGTCATCATGGAACGCTGTATTTGAGCTGTGACAGATGCAGTTCCGCTGTCCCCGACCTTCATCCTGTGAGAAGAAGTGCACAGGCTTGCACACTCAATACAGAGTGCATTAGTTAATGAATCAACGCCGGCTTCCTGACAAAGTACCAAGGAACGGGGTTAGGTCATTCCAAAAGGCCTGGCAGATGGGTACTCCCGACATGTTCTCTTCAGCATAGAGATTGTAATGATAATAGGGGTATTCTTACTAACATTATGAACAAGTAACATGTTTGTGTTTTTCACCATTCTAATAAGGATTATAACAATGATAAGTCTCATCTTTCTGATAATTGCAGTTCATGTTTTATTTACAAAGATTAGAGCTTTTCAATTAACATTTGAAAATGCATAATTGTATCTTTTCTTTGTGCCACTTTGGGCATGCGAAATTATCAAACGAAAGGGTTGATCTGTTTCCACAAATTCCTTGGGAATTTCAGAATCATGTTCGAGGTTACTGACATCTATAACTCTGTAAGTTTAGGAGTTTAGTTAAAGTACTGTGACCTTATGAATATTTAGAAATACCATTAACTTACCTGGAACATCATAATTGGTTTCAAGGTACCCTCCGACATACAGTTCAAAATGTTAGACTGGGTCCTTTCAGGAATGAAGGGGCAACCTGGCCAGCAGGCTATACACCTTATCCTAATGCACAGGCATTACCCCAGCATGGCACACTTGCACTTTTAAACCATTTGGTTAGACTGTATCAGCATCTGATGCAGTATGGTCTGCATATAATAACAACTGCCCCAACAAGGGTTCCTCAAGCTGGTCAGGCTCAGTTAGCTGTGCCTGCAATTAGTACTATTACGATTAATGCCATTATGGGTAAAGTCCCTACCAAACAGGAGGAAATTCAGTTTTGGATTGCACAAAAACAAATCAGGTTGAGGCAGTGTTTCCCCATATGGGATACCATGATAAATTTAGAATTCTCACTATGTCTCTTCCACTTGGTATGTTCCCCCTGTTGTGGAGTGTAATACAAGGGTACTGAATTAGCAGCAATCTACACCATCACTTAAGGTACTCCGCCCATTGCTGTTTTACCTGAACTCCTTAAACAGATTCAGGCTGAACACGGAGCGGCCCCTGCCCTGGATTTGGGAACGAAACTCATTGGCAACTTTGCCACAGTGTCCTCAATTATTGTAAGTAATATTGAAGGGGAGGCAGCTTCTTTGGCGATTCGCCTACGGCTTGCTTCAGTTCCACCAGCAGATCAGAAACGCGAGCTCCCTAAAATTATTTCTGCAACCAATACATCTATAGGTTGTGACAGTTTGGGAACCAGGCCTAATATACCATTACTGAAAGGCAAATCTGACACTGAAACTACCAAGCAGACACATGTCTTCTAAATAGCGTTGCGATACAAACAAAACTAAAGCTAAAGTACAGACTGGATCTCCGCAACCGGAGTCTTCCAAAAAATATTACAATCTACGTAACCATGATACCCTTAACCAGCCTGATAGGTATCACTATTCTGATACATGTCCTTCTCCTTCCATCACTCCCCAGATAAATGGTCAAAGAGGTCACAGGGCTATTCGGATGTGTTCATAAAAAAGGAAGAGAAACTTCCTAATCAAATAGCCCAATTTGAAAAGAAGAAAGTAGCTGGAGTTTCTGCTAAATATGCCACAAAAACTCAGAACTCTTCTTCGGAACAAGACGTGGGGGAGGACTCTGCTCGACAGTGCAGCAGGGGGCATCATAGGTTACCAGACTCTTCAAGAGTTTCTGGTGGTGAGACCAACTAATGAATACATACAAGTAGAAACTCCAGATCAGTGGCTAAGCCCTCGTGATAGACTCTATGAGTTGGACATACAAATTGAGGGTTACATACCGCGTACTATTAAAGTAATATTCTAGAAGAATTAAACTAATGTATACGATATTCTCCTGGCTGAGGTAGACTGGCTACAAGAGTTTGTTAAAAAAAGTCCCACAATGGGAGGATGTAATACTACCTTCCTTTTCTGTTCTTGTTCCAGAGCAAGTTAAAGCAGCATATGTTACAGAATGGGCTCTTGCTCAAGTCATAGCGTTATACCGCAATCAGGTGGGTTGGGATAAAGACTCACCTTACCATGAAATACCTATATGGTCCAGCCTACAGGTGCAAGCACAATACCTGTTAAACATGAAGCTAAATGCCCTGTTAGAGACTTTCTATCACAATTAGAGTATCAAGGTGTGACTGAGCCTTGTGTCTCCCCTATGAGTAATCCTTTGTTTCCTGTGCTTAAACCACATCATTCCTATCACATAGTCTTAAACTATAGATAATTTAACAGTTACACACGCACTTTTGCTGTACAAAATTCCCAGAGCATAGGCTTGATAAACAACATTGTTTGTATACAATACAAAACTACATTCGACATTTCCAATGGCTTTTTCTGTCCAAATATAGCACCTGAAAGCTGCGATTTGACCGCCTTCACAGCGCTAGGAGCCCAGAGAAGGTTCTGTAGGCTCCCACAGGAGTATAAGAATAGTCCAGGTCTGTTTGCTGCCCGAGTAACTTCAATTTTACAAGAAATTGACACAGAAGCGTTGTCAAATGTTGAGGACATTTACACACACATTTGGCCAGAGTGGATCGCATAATTCAGGGATTCGCTGACCATAGCTATAAATTCAGTTTTCCAAAATCTAAAATAGCCTCTCTCAGTGTCCTGTTTTTGATATAGGAGTTAGCAAATGGAGGCAAAAGTCTAGTACTACATTTAATAGAGAAATGTGCTCTTTTACTACCAGCAAATACATTGAAAAAGCTTCACTCTCTTTTGGGCTTCATAAATTTTGGTAGAACATACATACCGAATATGCACAACAGGTTAAACTGATGCACAACTTAATTCGTCCTGTTTTTTCTCATAAACATTGGACTGCTGAACACACGCTATTCTCAGAAACTTACAAACAGACATGCTTGAGTCTAAACCCTCTCACACTTTTGTCAACACTACCAACTTAGTGATCCGCATAACTGCGGGTTCCAGCGGTTACACATATGTTTTCTTCAATGAAGGATAAACAGTGCCAATAGCATATAAATCACATTTATATTCCCGAAATGTGTTTTGCATCCACTGGAAAAATTGTGACTGGTGTTCTGCTGTTCTGATGGAACATCCATTGGCTCAGGGGAAACGCATACTTGTGGTACCTCCGTTTTCAGCCTTAAAGGCTGTCACCAAGGCCAGCGACCATAACGCGAAAGCCTTACATCATAGATAGATTCATGGGTTCACTTCCTTGACAGCTAATGATGTAGATTATGTTTTTGACCCTACTTTACAAATACAGGAATACCTCCAGCATGATCAAGAATACCCTATGTCTGGGGGCGTGGTCAGCAGCCGAGGAAGATGGCCGCACTTTAATGCGGCTTCGGCATTCCGTCCCGATAATCCCCCATAATCCGTACAATATCCGTCCAAACGGCTCAAACTGCTGTGTGATCCTACCTGGTTGGGTCCCACGCTCTGACTGGCGGTGTGGGAACCCCTGCCTGTCCTTAATTGCAGCTGCGTCGAGATCCGGCCTAAGCGAGGCCGGACGAGGCAGCGACTCCATGCCGGTGGAAGGGGACGTTCCATCGAAGAAGGGGGTCTCCATCGCTGGAGGCCACGGGTTTCCCGCCATCGATTCAGGGAGACAGACGCCGTCGAGGAGCGGAGCTGGGTGGCGAAGTCCCTCGGCTGGTGACCGCTCCCACAACAACCAACACAGTGTGCGGACCTCTCGTGCCGGTGGTGATGGGGTGTAGGCCCGGCAGCGGAGAGATTGAGAAGAGGCACCACCTGCGCCCGACGCGGCCCCTCCGGGAGACTCGTGCCTGCGGTGGGCAGGGCCGTGTGGAGGGGGCCCCCTGCTGACGAGGGCGCTGTCAACGGGAGACTCCGAGGTGGTGAGGAGCTCCGAGACCAACAAGGCAAGTGCGCACCCAACACCATTACAAGCCAAGCGTGATGCGCGACTTGGCTGGAAGCGCATAGATCGCCTCCACAGGGCAACAGAGGTGGGGGACTGTGCTAGGCTCAAAACAAAGCCACAAACAGCACAGTGGAATACACATTTAAAAGGGACTAGCAGGTGGACTCAAAATGGTGGTGTGGGCTTCATAGCCGCTTTGCGTATTTCTTGAGGAACGGCAGGAGAGGTGTGCAACCAAGGCGCTGATCCCACGAAGGCCAGCACACTACGGCATATAGGCATTGTAACACTACTTTTCTGGTGCAAGGAGGGCTACGTGACAAAATCCCAGAGTTCCCCCCTCCCTCCAATGATAAAAGGTGCGCTGATCCAATATAAACACTAAGTGAAGCGGGAGTGCACAAGTCCACAAGCGGGCTCACGGGGTAACCGGACAAGCCGACAGGGGGAGAATACCCCCCCTTGTGGCAGGCAGCGGCGAGTACCCAACAGCCCACACGACTCATCCAACGCAATGACGGGAGTAAAGGGGGGGGGCGCCTCCCACCAACCCAAATTGGACACATTTTTGTGGCAGAAACACCAGGAGGTAGCGGACAGCCACAAGGAACCGGCACAACCCCAGTCGCAGGTTGCAGCTGAGCGGGGTGATCTTACCCTGCATGATATAATGGCGGCCGTTACCAATGTGCGTACCTCTCTGGAGTCAAGAATAGACTCAGTCTCAACGGAAGTATCCCTCATAAGAGCAGACCTACGCAATATGGATACCAGAGTCAAAGAAGCCGAAGAAACAGCGGTCACCCTCGTGGCAGACACCACAGCCCTCAAAAAACAGGTACTCTAACTGCAAGCCGCCAGTCAGCTGCTCGGGGAGCAACTAGACAACTACGAAGGAAGATCCAGGTGGAACAATGTCCGGATTCTTGGAGTCCCGGAGAGAGCAGAGGGACCAGCGGCGGATCTATTCGTTGAAAAGTTGGTCACAGATTATCTGCAACAGCGCAATGTCTCAAACTACTTCTCAACAGAAAGAGCACATCGAGTACCGGGAGACAAACCTAAACCGGGAGTGCCGCCAAGACAGCTGCTGGCCCGGGTCTTCAACTTCAGGGACAGAGACATCATATTACAGACAGCACCACTGCTCCACCAGTCAAGTATGAGAACAACACTATCACCTTTTTTCCAGACTTCACCCTGAAAGTACAAAGACGCAGCTTCATTGACATTAAAAAAGCCCTCAGAGAAAAAGACCTGGAATATGCCATGTTGTTCCCCGCCAAATTGAGGGTAGAAGCAGAGGGCAAAACTTGGTTCTTCACCACTCCAGAGGACGCGTGAGACTGGCTGGATGGTAGGCGAAGAGTTGGAGACCGGGGAACTCAGGACAGAAGTGGTCGGCAAAGCTGGAAATCAAAGAAGACAACAGATTCAGGTCCGGGAGAGGCGCAACCTACAAACAAGGACCTGCCAAGCAGCCCGAAGAACCTGTAAAACGGAGACATCAGAATTAAGAGGTCCCCTCTGCAGAAGTGGGTTATGACTCAATTTTATCCAACCATCTACTCACGGAACGCAGGGCCGGATACCAGCAGGCACCAGTCTACCTGGCTGGGCTGTCCTTCCTGGATAGCTAACCACGATGATGAGGGACCTCCAACAAGCGGACAATCACTGTAATGTATACTTGCCTTGTCTTAATATCATTTGCCGTTTTCTGATCGGCGATTGCGGGGCGGGTTCAGGGACCCACACCCCAGCCAGCAGGGAACGGGGGGGCGACAGGCACTCTGCACAGTTGGGGGGGGCAGGAAGTTTACATTCCGTCATGCAGGGAGGCAGGGTGGGAGGGGGAAGTTTCTAATTTTAAGAAATAGTTGTAGTTACGGTTGTATTAGTAAGAACCCACGTCCAATTGCTTTTATAGGCGTGTATCAAGCAGAGCAGCATCATACCACACGTTCACTGAATCGCGGCGGCCGTCTAAGGCCTTCAGACCAAACACACTTCCAGAAGGGGCAACCTAGACATATCCAAAACAGGAGACCATTTCTCTCCCCAGCCCAAATAGACCGAAGCATATCATATTTCAGATGACACAATGGATACATCACTAAAACTGATCTCCTGGAATGTTAATGGGTTGGGAGACAAGATCAAAAGGGGTATTGTGCTCCAGTATATAAACAGATGCTTGCCTGATATCGTCCTTCTCCAGGAGACACATCTGGTCGGGAATACTTGCAAGGCACTAGATCGCTGGGGGTATAGACTAATTGTACACTCGGGCTTTACTTCTGGGTCCAGAGGGACAGGCATACTTCTACGCAAGAGATTCCCCTTCATTGTGAACCGCACACACGCAGATAAACAAGGCCGCTTTGCGGTCATGACTGGCAGCTGGGAGGGAAGGGACTTCAATATTTTATTGGTATATGTTCTCCCAGCACTACACAGGCTGGCACCCGCAGACTTGAGTAAAATGATACTAGATCTACCTGAGGGCGACCTGATAATTGGAGGGGGATTCAATATGACGCTCTGTGATCAAATAGACCGCTACCCCCCAGGGCTCCCCGCATTCCAGAACAAACCTGGCAGAATTTAGGGTCGCTTTCGGACTGGTAGATATATGGCGCAGGCTCCACCCGCTTGCACTTCAATACACATTTCATTCAGGGGCCCATAACAGTCTTTCCTGAATAGATCATATCATCACACCAGCTGATAAACTGCAAAATTTCACAGAGGTGCGGCATCTGGCAAGAGGCATTTCAGACCACTCCCTGATTTAGACACAATACACGCTAGGGACACATACCGCGCGAAATACTATCTCACTCAACCCATGGTAACTAAAGGTCCCGAGCATTAGGGCCGGCCTCATCAAATCCACTGAGGACTACTTCAGAGACAATGTTGGCTCAGTGGACTCGCCCCAGGTACTCTGGGAGGCCTTCAAAACAATAGTGAAAGGACAGGCAATTTCCCTAACGATAGGCCATAAAAAAGAAAAGACGAAACAGCTCGAAACGTTGGAGAGAGACTTACTTGCCCTTGAGCAGAGTCTTACACTCACCCCAGACGAAGTACCCACACACACACTTGACGTTAAACGGCAAGAATATAACAATTTACTCACAGAGACAGCCAGGGCAAAATATCTAGCAACAAAACACAAAATATATGAACACGGGGACAAGGAGGGTAAACTTCTCGCGTGGCTTGACCAGCGGGAACGGGCAAACCGCAGGGTGACCACATTAAATATAGACGGCGAGATATTGAGGGAACCCCAAGCAATAGCAGATGCCTTTGCGGCCCATTTCTCTGCGCTGTATTCCCCCACTGCCTCAGCCACAGCTGATGAGTCGAGGGAATTCCTGGTAGATCTCCCTGTGCCAAAACTCTCCTTGGAGGAGCAGCAAGTGCTCGAGGCTGACCCTACAGACGATGAAATCGTGACAGCAATCCGCAGTATACAACACGGAAAGGCGATGGTGCCTAACGGCCTGCCCATCGAATTCTATAAACTAGTAGCCACCAAAGTCACCCCACATTTGGAACAAATGTATCTCCAAAGTAAGCAGCAGGGCAGTCTGCCCAGAGACTGGCCTCTATTGTAGTGATCCACAAAAAGGGGAAACCAGTGGAGGACAGGAGCTCCTATCGCTCTATATCCCTACTTAACGCAGAGGTTAAAATACTAGATAAAATACTGGCAGCGCGGTTGCTACAGGTAGTCACCAAACTGGTGCACCCTGATCAATTGGGGCGCATGCCAGGACGCAATACAGCCCTCAACCTGCGTCGCCTACATAGTGTGCTGGGGCACAGGGACACAATTAAAGAATGTACTGCCATACTGTCTCTAGACGCCCGCATGGCCTTCAACAATCGAATGGCCCTATATGTTTGCGGTGGTAGAAAATATAGGATGTTGCCAAATTTCATGGTATGGGTCCGCTTGTTGTACACAGACCCGTTGGCGCAAGTAGTGGTAAGTGGTCACACTTCCCAGACCTTTACTCTCAGGCGGGGAACAAGGCAGGGATGCCCCCTGTCACCCATACTATTCGCCATTTTTCTGGAACCCTTGGCAACCTGGATCCGCGGGGAACCATTGGTCTGGGGATTAAAATGGACGGAGGGGTGAGAAGATAAAATATCCTTGTACGCTGACAATGTTCTTGTATACATGGCATCGCCCCGGGCCTCCGTCAACAGGATACTCCACATATGCACCACTTTCGGGAGATATTCAGGATACTCTATAAACTGGTCAAAATCAGTAGTATACTTATTACATGGGCCCGCTCTAAGCTTGCCTCCAAATTGCGAGATAACAATAGTGACAGAGGGCTTCCGATACCTGGGGATATATGTGACACCCGATCCCAACCTCTTCTTCACACAATCTTATGGGTCCACTCGCACGCTTAAAGAATGACATGCGACATAGGAAGTCGCTACCGCTAGCCCTACTGGGCCGGGCGGCCCGCTTTAAAATGATGGCACTTCCCAGATTCCTCTACAGCTTACAAAATATGCCATACAAAATTCCCAACAACTATTTCAACATGATAGAAGGTGAAATCAGAACACTACTTTGGGACGGGCGGCCCCCTTGCATCGCGATTAATAAACTGGCCTGGGGATGGTACAATGGGGGAATCGCGCTACCCGATCATATTACTGGGCAGCCCAGTTGGCGGTTATAAACCAATGGGTGCACCGCCCCCATGATGAACCGTCGTGCCAGATAGATCGATGGCTCATGGCTCACGGGGGCTATAAAGCCGCCCTGTACACAAATCCAAACCACCAACACCTGACAGGCCCAACTGCTCAAACAGTTTTTCTGTGGCATCAGGTGACAAAAAAACTTGGATGGCACAACAAAGTGACACAGGCTACTCCCCTTTGGGAGGCCGAGAAACTGGGAAGACTCGGCTCCTGTTTGGGATTTCACAACTGGGACACCATAGGCATTTCAAGGGTTGGCAACCTGTGGGTACGGGGAAAAATACTCAAATTCACGGAGTGACAAAGAGAATATGAAATGTCAACATCTGAAGCATATAGATACTTACAAATACATAATGCCTTGATGGCAGCTATTCCAACCGATCAAGACCTCCGGGAGGCCTCCCCTCTGGAAGACAGACTATTGACAGACCACATGACTCGCAAAGCCATCTCCATGACTTATCAAAAAATAATCAATAATCTGCCAGACCCCCTCATACGACTTTGCTCTCAGTGGCAAGCAGACATAGGGAATCTAGATGATGGGGAATGGTAGGAGGCGCTTTCTTCTCCCCGAAAAATTGCCATCACAGCGCGACTTAGGCTAATACAGCTCAAAATACTCCATAGAATATATTACTCATGTGAAACACTGGTCAAAATGGGGAAAAGGGAAAACGCATATTATAACCGTTTATGCACCCAGGTAGGCATGTTCTATCATATGCTATTCGAATGCCCAGTGATCCAACAATATTGGGAAGGGGTGGTATTGGAGTTACGGCAAGTTTGTGGGAAGAATCTCTCTCTACAGTCCAAGATGTGCCTTTTAAATGTGTGGGAAGCGACAGACACTATCCACATGGAGCAGGTTTGGGTGACGTTGGGGGATGATAATTGCAAAATGAAACATTGCCCGCAAATGGGGAGCATCAGATCCTCCGACGATGGAGGAGTGGAGGCGAGACATGGACTGGTGCATGTTGGCTGAGAAAGCGGTCTTTGAAATCAGGGGCTGCCCTCGGAAGTAGAACAAAGTGTGGGGCAATTGGAACGCCCACAGAGGAAATATCTGCACCCTTCCACTCACACATAGGAATGGTCCCGGTCGGCTTGAGGACATAATGGACGAGAACGTTTAGGCAAACGACTAAGTCATAATGTAAGTTATGGATTGTGGGGAAGTTTGCTCCTGTCTTGACCATCATGAATAATTACTGTCAAATTAGTACTGTGATATGTTATTCAAATAAATAAAAAGATGTAAAAAAAAAAAAAAAGAATACACTATGTCTAGTGAAATTTTCCCTCTGGATCAGTATGCTTTCACACTATATACTGATGGTTCAGCTCAGCCCGTGGTTGGTACAAAGTACAAATACTCAGTGCATGTGCTGCAGTGAAGAGTGTCATGAAAGATGGTGCATTTCAGATTCAAAAAATATATATAGAAGATTTAGGTGACTGTACCGCTCAGCTGCCTGAATTGAAAGCTTTGGTTCTGGCTTTGTAGAATATGGATTCAGAATTCCCTACGCTTATTGTATGATTCTTATTACTGCATCCAGGCCTTTAATGATAATTTCCTGATTGGCGCTTGAATGGATTCACTGATTCTAAAGGTAAGGCTATCAAGCATGAATTGCTTTGGGAAAAAGTGGCAGTGCTAAAGGATGCTTTGCCACAAGCTCATGTTATATATACACATTGAGTCATCAGCGTGTTGGTATAGATGTTGCGGAGCATCATTGGCTGATGAAGCTGCCAAGGCAGCTGTTCAGACTGTTTTTGTGGCTGCGATTACTCATTCACATACGAGAATAGATGAAGACATAATGGCTGCGGTCACTGCTTTGGTTAGTGGCGAGCCCTTGCCTGAAGGCTATTCAGCAAAATACTTCTACCTATTGAGCCCTCAAAGTATCCCCTTACCCCCTATTCCCGGGGTAAATGATCGAGTGAAACCCAACCAAGACTTCAGGTTAGAGTTAATATTAGCTGGTCATGAAGGATCAACGACTGCCCATGCTGCTGTTGCGACTACAGTTTCTTTACTACAAAACCGTTACTGGTGGCAGGGTCTTTATAAACAGACTAAAAACTTTGTCCTTAGCGGTGACATTTGTCAACAAATTAAAAGTTCCACTGTTGCACGCCCATCCCAGACACCTCTTTTAGTTTCAAAGAAGCCATTACAATGGGTCCATTTAGATCACTGCAGACCACTCTATTCGGATGGTGCCTTAAAATTAATTTTAGCACCTGTTGATTCTTGTTCACGATTACTATAGATAGTACTCTGACCAGGGACCGGCTTTTGCATTTAAGGCTTACCAGGATACTATGGGTGTTGCTGTCTATTATTCTGCCCCCTATCATCCTGAAGGAAATTTAATAGTGGAACAGAAGAACCGTGACTTAAAGCAGTCCTTAACAGCTAGAGAATAAGATTCAGGTCGTAGTTTGATCCATCACCTGTATGGAGTCAAGAGAGCATTAAATAGTCTTCCTAGAAGGTCTTTGGGTGATCGAACTCCCTACGAAGTACTCTTTGGGGTCCAAATGTATGTTCCAGATCTTGATAACTCTGGTACAGTGGCTGGGGATGCGCCCTGTGACATGTATGAAAGTTTGGCTGTCTTACAGGTATTACAAGACTTACGAGATGAGCACTCCAATGTGAAATTCTAAACGTTCTGCCACTGACGAAGTGAAGGAGAAACCAGTGGGTTCTGGCTTGATTCTTAAAGTTGGGGATCTAGTCCGAAAGAATATTGCAGATTAGTTTGGCCCATCCTACCATGCACTGGTGCTTGTCCTTGCTGTCCAAGTTATTTGAACTGTGATTTTGCCACTGCTTGTTGGTTCTAAACATAAATGACAAGTTTCCATTGATTTGATCAAATTGCACCATGTGGCCAGTTCTACATAGTAGGCCACGAGGGTTTCTGGGTAGCTCCTTTACACCGATCCCTACCCTGCGCGAAACCCTCTACATGCACTTAGCAGTCCTAATCTTTCTACGGCTGGGTCTTCAGATGCTGAACTTTCCAACATACCAGATAATGATGAGAACATAGGCTGTGTTTCTAACGTGAGTTTGCCGTTTTCCACTGTTGCTGTTTACGATGAAGTTATATACTATCAGCTGCCTTTGGAGGCACCGACCTGCTCTCCTTTGCCTGATGAGGTCCCCTGTTTTCACTCAGACTGCATCTGGTTATTTTATCAACATTGAAGACTTGTCTTCAGATTCTTCCCATACTTCCTGTGTGGTGTGGATGCACTTTTCCTTTGGCTGAAACTGACTGAACTGATTCCTCCCTGGTCCTACTGTTGGATTTTTCTTTTCTTGTTTTTTTCTCCTCCTCTGGATTGATTACAGTTCTCTTTCTACCCCTGAATAGACACCATCTTCCATATTGTACTTCACCAGAACTAGTAGCTGAGATGCTTATGTCCCAGTCCTCATCACATAACGTCCGCATTTACTCCTTGGTACAGTGCCTGCTCACCTGCATATTGCCGCTGTCTCCGGTCCAGGGGGACCGCAACGCTTGCCAGTGCTGCCCCTGCCTGCCTCTGAACGCGGTAACAGTCCGAACGGGACCGCAACATCCAGGCTCCTTTGTGGGGCGCACAGCCACCTACCCCAGCAGCCAGGAGGCGCTTTAAAAGTATCCGCGGGCTCCCGCAGTGTAAGACGCGCGCGGGAGTGCCCAGGCGAAGCCCGGGCCAAGGGCGGGCCCGTCCGCGACTGGAGGAGGCTGGGCCGGGCCCATTCTCTTGGTTGCAGCGTTTTAACCGTCTCATCTTTTTCCGTCTGTGGTCGCCTTAACAACCAGGACTTGTGACTTTGGAGGAGGTAGGCTTGAACACTCTTGCGGTTTGGTGAACTACCTAGGACACACTAATTCTTATAAGGAAAACCCGGTGGGGACTGTGGGAGGAATGTCAGACTATTTCTTAAAGAGCAGCCTCTATTTATAGGACCAATGATTTGTTAATTGTTAACTCTACGTATACTTCTGTGACTCTGGTACTGGCTACAAAATAGCTAACAGCTATGGGGAGGCGTAAGTTACCAACAGCCCGTGTAAGGGCTAAGGTTGGCACCAATGATTCAGTTACGACTATGGATTTATTTTTGACGAGGGCAGCAGCCGTAATTGATAAAGAGATCAAGTTGGTAAATAGACGCCTCTCAAGGTCTCCTTCTAGCAGTTTGTATCCAACAACCGTAGGTACTAGTGTACCCTTGGAGGAGGCTGCTACTGAACCCCTGAGTTTGTCTACCAGTTCTGGGCTGTGTGATGGTTCTCAGGCTGAAGACGGGTCACCTTCATTGCCAGTAGTCCCGCTCAAGTCTATGCTTAGGCCCTTTTCACCAGTTATCTTAACAGAAAATGAGGAGGGCAGTGATTCCCATCCATTACAAGGGAATGCTGGGAATTCAACAATTAGACAAGTGGATATACACCCAGCTCCCAGTAGTGTGAGCACTCAACTGCCCGATAAGGGGATTTTAAGGGCTGGCGTGGGCACAAAAAGGAAATTACAAGCTATAGGGGGCAAAGCAAAGAAACCCAAATCAAATCCGGTTACCAAGACCATGGCATCTGCACCGGCTGCCTTGAATATAGATCACTCGGTGACATTAGAGCATTTCAAGCAATGTTGATTAGCATGCTGGACATAAAGTTGGGTCCCATTCATGAGAGGCTAACCCGGATTGAGAAATGTTTGGTAGGGCATAATCGGACTGATGAAATTGCTACCTTGGGTGGGCCAAGTGAAAATCTGAGACCGAGCACGATAACCGACCCAGGTTTACCAATATATCCACTGATTAATAATAAGGATAAACCAATGACCCAGCAACAGACTAAACACGTAGTATGGGGGGGGTTGATATAATGTGTGAACGTCAGGCAACCAGTAGGACTTCGTCTGTACATCTGCAGGAGTTGGGAGATTCTCAAACTACCGGCGGCCGACAGGAGGGGGAACAGGGGCGTGTACTGGGGGAGACACAGCGTCTACCAGTTATTCACCTTCCACCTGAATCTACGCCCTACGTAGTGATCTTGGGGAATGTGCCGCCGCTCCCTTTGGGTACCACAGAAGATTTTAGCCAGCTAAAAAATAAAGTACTTAATTGGTTATCCAATAATACCACCGTGGGCCTAAGGGCGGAACAAAATATTATCATGGTGCGTCGAGTTAGCTGGATAGGTAGCTCGCGGAAAATTGGTGGGGGTGATTGTGTTATCGTGATTTTTAACAGTTCACATCTCGCTGAAAGAATTTTGTTCAGGGACCCACATTTTGGTCCCCCCAATTTTGGGTTGACTATACAGGTTTTACCGTTGGGCTTCTTTTATAAAGCAGAGACACAAAGGTATTCCTAAGGGATTAGTAACACGGATGCTCCCCGAGGTAGGCGGACACAAAGACCTCCTGTGGTAAAGGAACAATGGCTGCCTCCAGCAGCACGTAGTCTAAACCAGTTGTACCAGCATTATCTTGCTCCTCCCTTAGAGTTATCTAATAGATAATCTACACTATCCAGGTTGGAGGAGTGCGATTGACTGAGTAACTCTACACACCCCATTGTTGAGCCAACGTCCCCGCAGTATGTCTCTACTAAGCAAAGTGAAGTGGGCCCCCGTGTATATAACAACAATGTTCTGTCGTGGAACATTGCAGGTATGGCAGATAAGTTTCAAGATCCTATTTGGGTAGTTTGTTAAACAATTCTCTGTGATCTGTTTCCAGGAGACGTGGTTGGTGGACTGCAGTTTATTCCTGGAGGGATTCAAAGCCTTCTTTGTTCCAGCTTCCCCGTCAGCATGTGGCAGAGCCAAGGGGGGCCTGGTTATTTATATATCTCTGGCAGTGGACTGCCAGATCCAGATCCTCTCGTCATCTAGTTTAGGTCTCCAGGCTTTGGTACTAAAAAAGGGGACTACTAGTATGGGCCTGATAAACTTTTATAATGCTACGACTTGCACGCAGGGGGAATGTAACATAACTCTACTTGGTTCCTATTTAAGGCAGTCCTGTGGATCTATATCACACAATCTTATGGTGCTGGGTGATTTTAACATCCACCCCTATGGAGATCCGAGGCATACAAGTACAGCTGATTTGGGTTGCCCCCGAATGAGGGGGTTCCATTTTGAGCACCTTACTCAGGGGGAACTATTGAACAACATCTTAAACAAATTTGACCTGATGTCACTTATGTCTCTTTCGTCTCCATATAGTAAAGCCCTTGTTACCACTTTCAAAGGGAGAGGATGTGGTTCTTTTATAGACTACATATTAATTTCATCAACCCTCCAGTTCCTATTCTGTGGGTTTACTATTTTGGAAAGTGGTTATAGCGACCACAACCCGCTTTGTGTGCAATTTTGTGGCCCACTTTTATCCAGAAATTCTAGGGTGGCGACATCGGGCACCCTGAGATCAACGGACGGCAGGCGCCAGCTTAAATGGTCTCAGGTTTCCCCTGATATTTTCTACGGTGAAGTTAGAGACTCCTGTGCTGCCGAATTACCCCTTTGTATCTCGCCGGGTATTTCCTCGGGGGACGTTCTTAGCGCTTTTAACGCTATTATTATTAAGGTAGGGGAACTCTTAAGTGCTCCGGCACGTAAAACATACACTGTATTTCCCCGATGGTTTGATTCATCTTGTTCTCTGGCGGCGAGGAAGCTGAGGGAGGCTCTAAATGTTGTTCCTAGAAATCAATTATTGATTCGTGCCCGCCGTAATGAGTACAGTCACTGGCCAAACGCAAGGGTGCCTTGACGGAGGAGGCATGGAGGGAGTTGCTAGAGACGAGTATCCTTGGGAACAGCTCAAGGTTTTGGAGTATTGTTAATAGACCGTTTTTTGTGCACAACGTAGGGGGAGATCTGGGTTTGCACATTACCGAGGAAGAATGGGTACTCCATTTCAAGTCCATGTTTAAATGCCCCTCGGAACAAACTCTCCAGATAGGTCGGGCTATGGATACCCCCGTTGTGGTTTTTGAGCAGAAAGAAGTTGAGGCAGGGATTGTTGGGCTGACCTGTAATAAAGCTCCTGGCCCGGATGGCATCCCACCGGACCTATTTAAATCGGATCCACCATTTTGGGCACCGGTTCTCGTGGCTGTGCTCAATGCTGCGGCCAGGGACAGTTGTCCTGAGTCTTGGGCTACTTCAACTATTGTGCCCGTGTTTAAAAAGGGGGACCGCAATAGCACTTTTTGCTATAGGCCGATCTCCCTCCTTGACTCTGTGGTAAAGGTCGTGGGTGGGGTGTTATTAGAAAGATTATCTACCTGGGCGGAGGAGCACAAGATAATTTCTGATATCCAATATGGATTTCGCCCAGGGCGTTCCACCGTGGCCCAATGCCTCAATCTTTACATGATCCTTGGTAAGTATACGCTTGCTCGCCCAGGTACGATCTACCTGGCCTTCCTGGACCTATCGTCCGCTTTTGATTGTGTGAACCGGGTCAAACTGTGGCAGTCCATGAGGGCCATGGGGGTTGAGAGCAATATCGTTAACTTCCTAGAGGATCTGCATAGGGCCACCAAAGCCAATATTAGATTCTCTCTGGACCTTCGTGTCTCTAGTGATTTTGACATTGGGAGGGGGGTTCGGCAAGGCTGTATTCTGGCTCCATTCTTGGTCAACCTCTATATAAACGATCTGGATAGAGCCTTAACAGATATTGGGGCGGATTTTCCGTATGTAGGGCCTCGGGGTTACCCGTCCTACTATATGCGGATGATGCCGTCCTTGTAGCCAGAACTGCTAGGGGTCTTCAATCTCTGCTTGATGCCTTCTTAAAATTTATGGGGGCCCGAGATCTGGCAATCAATAATGCAAAATCATATATATTGCAGGTAGGGACGCGGCCCAAGATTTTTTTTTTTATTCACAGTAGGTCCCGAGAAGATTCCTTTGACGACTGTCTTCTCATATTTGGGGGTTTTATTGGACGATCGTTTGAATTGGGGGCCACTTATTCAGAAGAAAAAGGGGGAGCTGGCAAGGGTAAACGCTGCTATTTTTAACTTTGCTGCTAAGATGGGAAAGCGCCCAATTGCAGCTATGCTGAAAGTCTATCAGGCAAAAAGCATAGCTACAGCTTGCTACGGCAGTGAAATCTGGGGGCATACTGCCACAGATGTCCTGCAGGTGGTAGAGAACACCTTTTTGAAGCGTTTGCTGGGAGCGCCAAGCGGTTTGTTGAATTTGGTGGCTCATGAGGAATTGGGGGTGCCTTATTTATGTGATACCCTGGCTTTGCGCCCCCTAGTGTTTTGGCTTAAGTGCTGGCGGAACAAGGATTTAGCCCTCAGTCAGCAGATTATAAAGGAATGTATGAGCCTTGACAATATGTCCCGTATACCATGGCTAAAATATATTAAACGTTGTTTTGATGAGTTGGGCCGTTCTGGATTATTCTTGAAGCCTGATTCTATTGTACAAAAGGATGTGGAGTTCGTCAAAAAGCTTTTATGAGTTTAAAGTCTTTAGAAAGAGACGAGCAAGAAGTGCGCAAACCCAGTGTTCGCAAATTCTTGATGTTAAAAACAAACCCATCTACTGAGCCTTATCTCCTGGGGTCATTGTCTTCATATGAGCGGTTTTTATTGTCTAGGTTTCGACTGGACCTTTTTCATTTTTTGCTTGCTGTACCAAAAGGGTCCAGCAGAGGCCAGGTGTTAGCACCCTGTGGCTGCGACGGAGAGTCTCCACAGGATTTGCTACACTTTGTTCTTTTGTAAATTTTACGAGGTACCCCGGAGATATTTTTTTATTCCCTTTATTAAAGAAGATTAATTTTAACCAGGTTCGTCCCGCACTTTTGGACCTGCAATTGCTGAATGCTGATTGTATCTTTTTTATCGTGGGTTATTTAAAATCTACTGTAAGAACCAGGGCCTGTCTGGATGCTTAGTAACCTCCTTGTGGTCCGAAAAAAGGCAGTGAGGCCCATGTTGCTTCTGTTATCAGGGCTATTCTAGCGTAATGCTAGCTATGGTGTGCACTCCATTGTCATCTTTTAGATTGTGTAGCAGTCCTAATGGGGCCCCTCTGTCTTTTTTTTGCTATGTATGTATTTTATATGTAATTTTATTGTTTTATGTTTTAACGAATTTTGGATGTTTGGAACTTTTATGGTTTTCTGAATGCGAAACCGAATAAAGTTGATTTGATTTGAGACCTGTCCC
This sequence comes from Calotriton arnoldi, assembly GCA_963921515.1. NCBI lineage: Eukaryota > Metazoa > Chordata > Amphibia > Caudata > Salamandridae > Calotriton > Calotriton arnoldi. The sequence goes on along the minus strand of CAWUFW010001541.1, from coordinate 1,585,007 downwards.
TGGTGAACATTACTGCAGTCCCTGTCCATGATGGTATTGTTTGGGATAAAGTTCACTATGACATTTTTGGTTCAACAGAACCATTGCGAATTCCATATATTTTGTAAGTTGCTATGGAAGAAATTATTACTCCAGGTTCCATTTCTGATGAATGGGAATTTATGGCTATTTCTAATATGCGGTTGTACGATGGTACGCAGGTAAAGACATTGTATGCCTTTACCATACATTTTTTACCACGCATGTTTTTACCTCGCACATGCTTTTAGAACGCATGCCATTACCACGCGTTGTTTTTATACATAAAAATAATGAATGTGTGGGGGGAGACCCCCCCACACCCTCCAACTTACCTTAAATGCATGGTAAAGGCATGCGTTGTAAAGGCATGCACGTGGTAAAAATATGCGTGCTAAAAAATGCGTGGTAAAAGCACAACGAGGTGAAAACCTCGTTGTAAAGTCTGATTCCCCTAATATGCTATCTGAGTTAGAATTGTACACTGTATTTGAGAATGAGGATTTGTATTTGAATTCTGAAAATTAGGGTGAAATGTTTTGTTACCATCATTATGCACATCAGTATTTACACAGAGCTAGTACTCCACATGCTGCTTTTAATTATACACAGTGGCAACACTGCCTGACACCACATGTGGGTAGTTCTCATTCATATTTAAAGAAGTTCCCTTGATTTTCTGGTCATGTCCCTACAGATCCTGTTTTATATTTTTATAGGCTTACACCTTCACCACCAAAGAAAACTATGGTCACGCAAACAAAATTGATTTATTTCAATTGATTTATTTCACAACTAGCCCTCAAGGGTTATAAATATTGGAAGAACACTACTGAGCTTAAATCTGTCTGGGGTACACGACACTGGCAGGCCCAGGGCACTGATGCTTTATTTTGGGCTTGTCTGATCCCTCACAAAATGATCTTTTTAAACATAACAGTACAATAGACTACATGTTTTGGCTTGGGCAATACAAACAAATTAAATACGCTCAGCATTTCCTCTGTTGCAAATTTTGATAATTGGCAACAGTTTATTTATTTTACAGAAGTACAGCTCAATGAGATGTTACAAAATAGAACTTAGAATTTGTCATTTTCTATTTCAGATGGGAGGTTAATATGGCCTGTTGATACTAATGGCTGCAATGCCTATTTTTTAAACTCTGCATTTGATATCATTCAAAATGACATGCCTATGCTGCAACATAGCCAGAGTCAGTTGAGATCGATTTTACAATTAAGTTGGGCATTGGGAAGTTGTTTTGAAATAAAAGAGAGTGCCATGGAAATATTCGAATAAGACTGAATTGTTTTTGTTTTACAATTTGACAAGCATGCAGACAGTTATGGCTAAAAAGACTCTGTAAGTTTACGAGTCTAGAGTACTGTGAACTAGCCAAACAGACCAACATTTACTGGTTATATAAGAAGACTCAGTCTCTATATTATGAAGTTTTGTTGTTCTAAATACACAGTCCTACTAGATTTGTAGAGACCTTATAACATCATCACCCTCGTTCTAGGAGCTATACTAATTCTAGCACATTAACAGAATATTAAAACTAATGCATGTTTTGAGTTTCAAAAATGGTTCAGACCTTCATACCTTATTCTAGAACAATAAGTTCTATTTTCAGCTCACAAGGCCAGCTGTGTTTGCTTGTAGTAAAGGAAATTCAACAGTGCTATCAGCTAAGCAGCCTGTGAAGGGTGAATGCTTTGCAGCTTCCGTTAAGGCAGGTGCACAATCGGGTCCCTGTGTCGACCTTTTCTTTCGCCGGACACAAAGCCCCCTTTCCGACTTCTAAACACCTGGTAACTATGGCACAAAGCAGACAGGTATAACTTAGGGCAATGTGTAAATTATGTATGCATTACCAAAACAATAATTAAATCAAAAATCAAAACAATAAAAGTCCCAAAGTGAAATAAAAAAATAGAGTCAAAGTTAATAAATTTACACCAAAATGACAAAAATCCAGTAAGGGAAACTGGAGAGAAGAATTTTTAAAGTTTTAAGCAGGAATTGCGCCAAGAAGCACAAAGTGCCAATAATAGTCAATGGTCGTGGTAGACTGGGACGTGGGCTCAATTGGAGACTGGCCACAATGGAGCACGGGTCGGATACACCAACCAGGTTCTTTGTTGTCAAAGACTTTACCTTTTGAGTTAGTTCTTTAAGTCCCAATCTACCACAGGAGTATAGCTCTAAAGCCCCCCCGGACCTCAGGGGAGGCACTTAAAGATTCAAAGGGTGCAAAGTAGAGGTCAACAGCAGGGTCCAATTCCACTGGTCAGCTGGGCAGTTGCAGGAAATGCCTCATAGCTTGTAGTATCCATGTAGCTTAAACAGGAGGTCAGCCTTATGACCCTTGGAGTCAATTTCTTTGTCCTGGTGGGTAAAAGAGGGAACAGGACCAGTCCTTCAGTGCTCCTCTCAAGTCACAGACAGCAGGTCTAGGAGTCTTCTGTTCTTCTTCAGGTCCAGTAGTGTTCTGAAGAGGGTGCATGGATGTGCCACATTTATGCCTGGCACTAGCTAGTGTGTGGGAATGACTGCTGGGCACGCCCTAACCAACGGAGTAAACGTCCGCGGGGCCAAACCTACCAACTTTAGGCATTTTCAAGATGGTGAAAGACTTCAACCACACTGAGCTTCAGCGCTGGGGGAGGAGTGTGCTATGGTAATCCTAGTGTCCGCCCACATCTAACACCAAAATCCAGTTTGAAGCATCTACTGTACCCTCAATAAATCCAGAGGTCTGGCAGTGTTATGAGCACCAATGTACCCCAGTATAGGCCTAGGTAGCTGCACAACCTTTTACCTCCATTTGTCCTCCCTTGCTCTACATAACGGCTCTGGGGTTGACCTTTTACCTAGTTATGTGTTGAATAAATGTTGTGTGGTTTTCTTCGAAAAATAGCCTCATTTATAATGCATGAGGATTCTTAGTATCACACAGCAGGATTACCAACTTCTGTATAATAACTCTGTACAAAAGTCACAGCTATCGTCATCCTTGGACGACAGGCCTACAGTATCATCACACATCTAGGTAGACCCCCTGAGGGTACCTTCTGGGTATATAAGCACCACATTTTCGCTGGGCAAACCAGAGGAGAAGCTTCCATGCTGACACGAGGTGCTAGAGTCCCTTCATGCAGAAACTTCAGCACGCAGTGGTCTGACATCCCTTGCGGGGTGTCCAACCTGAGACCACGACAGGGTCATTCGTACTTTCCCATCAGGTAATGGGGTTGGCGCTTTCCTAGGGGGATTCTTGGCTTCACACCTACATACATGCTAGGTACACTTAGCTAGGGTTCGCATTTTAGGAGTACACTTGATTATTACTATATATCTACATGCCTGCATATATTCGCTATTTTAGCTCCATGGTAGAATTCTACCTTTTATTGTTCAACGTCGAAGTTGTAGCACTGGCTCTACATTGATGTTACTGAGTGCTATATACTGTAATACTGTACCCGAGTTTCTAACCTCTATCAACTCCTAGAATAAGCCTTAACTGCTCGCAAGCTAGGTAACGTCAAATGCCCAAATCGAGTAACCTAGCTATCCACCTGGAGAGCAGTGGTAATATTGTCCTTGGCACCCCAATAATAAATTACAGTACCCACACAGGCTGCTGCCATGAATTATTGACTGCACCAGTACTTCAAGAAAAGGCCTCACACCAAGAAATTCCACAAAAAGAACATATGCATTCCTTACTCTTGGGCTCAAAAGGCAGATATGAAATCTGGAGAGACGCAGCAGCTTGCCTGGGTCAGTAGCAATTAGCATGCCCGGCTGATGGGAAACAATGAATAAGCCACTTGTAGAGGAAGGCTGAACCATTGCAGCGCCGCTTCCTAATCTCCTGCCTTTGAAAAGGGTTATCTCTGAAGCTTGGCAGTGGCAGATACAACCTAATGAGATAATTCTCCAACTCAGGATATGCAATTAGCTATTAGATTCAGCCTGGCTGAGAGAAGTATACAATTTTCTAATTCCCATATTTCAAAGACATACACAGATACTGAACAGGCTTCAGACTTGGGTGTTCGGGCAGAATTATACAAAAAATATTAGAATTAGAGTTATTGAAACTTTCGTTTATTGCACATATGCTACAGCAAAGCTAGTCATCCAAAATGGCAGTCTAGGTAAAACAAATATATTCTCTTACCTATTGCAATAATTACCCTCACTTTACAAACATATTTAACTGGGCAGAGCAGTCTGTATTTGCATAGCTACATTAAAGTGTCTCATTTATAAATATATTTTACACCTCCCAGTTTCAATTTCGTATCCTAAATCCAATTCATTCCAATTTCACAATGGCTCTTCCGCACTGAGAGGGAAATGCTATTGTGCAAGACAGATACTTTGTCCGGTTGCGAACTAGTGGCCGATACAATTTCCTGCAGCACCTCAATCAATGACGGCCACGGTCTCCAGTGTTATTTCTGTTGTACCACAAAAAGCAATAACCATCAGGAATTGTTGTTTGGAGAGTTAGTACGAAGTAGTAATTGACATGAGTCCTAGGATACTAGGGTGGTTCTTGTTTCACGTGCTGCATGTTTTTTTTTTTTATGTCTGTGAAAAGGACATCTTTTGATGCACTCAGAGGAAGTGCCTTCTGAATGCTCAATTTCTTCTCCATAGATGACTACAAATGGAGCCATTTTTCATTAGCTCTGGAGTGCGGATCAAATAAACAGTATATTGTTTACGGCTTAGTGGGCCAAGTTCTGTTTTTTTTCCCCTTCTATTCTCTCTGTTTTACCAAGCCTTTGATCAATTTTAATACCAATATAATTGGAACACTAGGGTGTCTTTTCAGCTTGAACCAGTTCAGCCTTTAGTTTGTTCCATAAACTACACTGAATATTGACTTATTAATCTGCCGGTCTTTCTTTTTAGTTGTCAATGATAGTATCAAGGTTAATACTCAAACCACCTGTTACTTCCCTTACAGATAATAGTTAACTCTCTACAATTAAAGATGGCATTCCTCGTCCAATGGCCTTGATGAGGCCATTCAGCAATCCATAATGATTCAAAGTTGATTAGTTTGAGCTAAGAGAAAGTTCAGCCAAGTTGTGACATTACCTGCAAAATGACTCAATGTTTAAGTGAATTTGGTGTGACTACTACTGAAGGCTGCACGTTGGTTCGAGACCTGAAACTTGTGCTGCAAAAAAGATTGGAAATCTTCAGACTTTTCCCCCCCCCCCCCCATATCCTTCTGGTGAGGAGTGTAACCACAGAAGAGGTCCTTCGTTTCTGAAGAGTATTTCTACGTAGAATCTCCATGAACATCTACCTCAAAGACTTGAAGTGAGAAATTCCCTCAGCTCGTGGTTGTCTCTCGGTGTTTTTTGTTATTGTCCACTACTATGCCTTGAGACCCCCTGAAAGGTCTCAGTCACTTCTTGCTATATGCAAATGGATCCAATCCTTCACAAACTGAAATAAAGACAGAAATATTGTATCCTATAACATACTAGTCCAGTTTTCAGTCTTCTGAAAAGGATTTATATAATGCTGAATAAAAAGAGCGTCTTGTTTGGAAAGACGTTTTAAGAAAATGGAGACACCATCTTGAAGGGGTCAAATACCTACAAGCCATTAAAGATCATAAACATCTTACCAATGAGGGACATGTCTTATGTGCACTAGTATAGTGGTTCAAGAAGCACTAGCTGTTGCTATCTGGTGTGATTTTCGGTTACGAGTTCAAGTCCTATCAACTTTTCACTAAATGCCAAAAGCTGTGGTACAAATTGCGACAAAAACAAGTTACAATAAAGTCACATCTTCTTTGCTCTCATTCAAAATTAAATAATGCACAATGGCCTCCCTTTCACCGTCAGGCTTGTCACAAGACACGGAGAGCACCATTGTCTGCATGCTGAATCACAACAGGACAAACAAATAATGCACAAGTTACTAACTTGTGTAACGATATATCGGTAAGAGACAGTAGTTAGTGACAGATTCCTTACCTTAGAATATCCCCAGGCGTCAGGCTGGATCCGGAAAGTTTTGCGTAGCAGTACCCTTGCGCGTCGGTAGGCGGCGTCGTGCGGCTCCGCGTCCGTCGTCGGCGTCGTGATCGCCGGGATGACGTCGCGGGCAGCACTTAGGCGCCGCCCCTGCGCGCTGACGTCAGTTCTGTACACGACTTTCCGCGCCAGGAACGCAGAGCCATGCAAGAAGCTGACATAGGTGTCTGAAAAATACTAGGGCCCTGAAAGGGATGTCCTTAACCCTAGAAATCAGTTCGCAGAACGGGAGGATGGGTGGGCGGTAGGAATCTGTCACTAACTACTGTCTCTTACAGATATATCGTTACACAAGTTAGTAACTTGTGCATCTGAAAGAGACACGTTAGTGACAGATTCCTTACCTTAGAATAGATACCCCAGCAATACCAACCCCGGTGGTGGGTCTGCGAACAAAGATCAGACAAGGAAGTCCTGGAGGACAGAACGGCCAAAGAAGCCGTCCCTCCGGACCTGACTGTCAAGGCAGTAATGTTTTGTAAACGTGTGCAGCGAGGCCCACGTAGCTGCCTGACAAATAACGGGCAGCGGAACACCGCGGCCCAAGGCCGTGGTAGCAGCTGTTGCCCTGGTGGAATGGGCACGCAGCCCAACAGGAGGCTCCTTCTTAGCCAAAGAATAGCAGGTCTTGATGCACAAGGTAACCCAGCGGGAGATGGTTCGTTTGTGCACCGCCCGACCTCTTTGGCGCCCACGTAGCCAACAAAGAGCTGGTCATCCACCCGGGAAGTGTTTTGTGCGGTCGATATAGAAGGAGAGCGCACGTTTTGGGTCCAGACGGTGGAGCCTCTCTTCCTCTCTGGAAGGATGCGGAGGCGGAAAGAAGGTAGGCAAAGTGATGGTCTGCCCAATGTGAAAGGCAGTAACCACCTTTGGCAAGAAGGACGGACGCGTCCGAAGAACAACCTTGTCCGGATGAACAGACAGAAAGGGAGGTTTGCAAGATAAAGCCTGGAGCTCACTCACCCGCCGAGCGGAGGTGATGGCCACCAGAAAGGCTGTCTTTAGAGTCAAAAGACGAAGAGGACAGTTATGCAGAGCCTCAAAGGGAGCGCACATTAAAAAGGTAAGAACCAAGTTCAAGTCCCACTGAGGCATCAAAAACGGAACAGGAGGGAAAAGGTGTGTAATGCCTTGAAGAAACCTGTTAACAACAGGGGACTTGAAAAGGGAGGGCTGATCAGGGAGCCTGAGGAAGGCCGAGATAGCACAGAGATAACCCTTGATGGTACCCAGGGCAGAACCCTGTTGGGCCAGAGAGAGAAGGAACAGAAGGACCTCAGAAAGAGGGGCAGAAAGGGGATTCACAGCCTTTGCTGTGCACCATGCCACAAATTTGTTCCACCTGCAGGCGTATACCACCTTAGTGGAGGGACGCCTGGCTGCCAGAATCACATCACAAACTTCGGGAGGCAAGTCGAAAGGAATCAACTGCCGCCGCTCAGATCTCCACGCAAGCAGGTGTAGACTGGACAGGTTCGGGTGGAGGACCGTCCCCTGCTGCTGCGACAGAAGATCCTCCCGAAGAGGCAGACGGATCGGGGGATCTATGCTCATATTGAGTAGCTCGGGATACCAAACTCTTCGAGCCCAGTCCGGAGCCACAAGAATGACTTGGGCCCGGTCGTGCCGAATCTTCTTCAACACTCTGGGTAGAAGTGGTATAGGCGGAAAGGCGTACAACAGACCGCAACTCCACTCGTGACGAAAAGCGTCGCCGAGCGAGTGCCGCCTTGGAAATTCCAACGCGCAGAACTGATGACATTGCGCGTTCTCTTCGGTGGCGAATAGATCTAACCAAGGCTCTCCCCATTGTAGAAAGAGTCCTTGCGCCACTTCCGAGTGAAGACGCCATTCGTGATCCATCATGCACCTGCAGCTGAGTTCGTCCGCCCTGGCGTTCAGGGAACCTGCCAGGTGTTGAACCATCAGGAACATGCCCTGATGTGCCAGCCATGTCCAGAGGCGCAGAGCCTCCTGACAAAGGGTCCAAGACCCCACCCCGCCTTGTTTGTTGCAGTACCACATGGCGGTGGTGTTGTCTGTGAACACCTGCACTACCTTCCCTTTGACAGAGGGAAGGAATGCCTTGAGTGCAAGCCGGATCGCCCGGAGCTCCAGAAGGTTGATATGGAGCCGGGACTCCGCCGGAGACCAGAGGCCTCTGATCTCCGCCTCTCCCATGTGACCGCCCCATCCCAGAAGGGACGCGTCCGTCACAACTGTGTGCTCTGGCTGGGGAAGGGAGAGGGATCTGCCCATGACCCATTGCCGGTTCGAGAGCCACCACTGCAACTGTCTTGCAGTCCCCTCCGAGATCTGGACGTGATCGGACAGGTTGCCCTGGTGCTGCGCCCACTGGAACTTCAGGTCCCACTGCAGAGCCCGCATATGCCATCTGGCATGATTGACCAGCAGGATGCAGGAGGCCATGAGGCCCAGCAGCCTCAAGGTCATCCGTACCGAAACCCAGGATAAAGGCAGAAAGATCGGAATCATAGCCTGAATATCCCGGACTCGCCGTTCGGGAGGATAGGCCCGAAACTGCGTCGTGTCCAGAACTGCTCCGATGAAAAGGAGCTGTGGAGAAGGAATCAGATGCGACTTCGGCACATTGATGGAGAACCCCAGCGAGTGCAGGAGTTCGGCCGTAGTCTGGAGGTGAGAGACGACTGCCTGGGACGAGCCCGCCTTCAGCAGCCAGTCGTCGAGGTAGGGGAAGACTGAAACCCCTGCCCGGCGCAGATGAGCTGCGACCACCGCCATCACTTTCGTGAACACCCGAGGGGCACTGGTAAGGCCAAAGGGGAGCACGGTGAACTGAAAATGCTCGGGGCCTACCGTGAACCGAAGGTAACACCGGTGGGCCGGCAGGACGGGGATGTGGAAATATGCGTCCTGCAAGTCCAACGCTACCAACCAGTCTCCAGGGTCGAGGGCAGTCAAGACCTGAGCTAGGGTGAGCATCTTGAACTTCTCCTTCCGGAGGAAGCGATTGACGTTCCGGAGGTCCAAGATAGGACGCATGTCCTCCTTGTCCTTTTGGGCACCAGAAAGTAGTGGGAGTAGCAACCACGCCCTACTTCTGGGGTCGGAACATGCTCGATGGCCCTCTTGGTCAAGAGGGCCGTGACTTCCTTCTGTAGAAGCACCAAGTGATCCCCTGACATGCGGTGGAATTGAGGTGGCATGGCTGGGGGGTGGTCTCGAAGGGGAGGGAGTAGCCCCTTCGGACAATGTCCAAGACCCACCTGTCCGAGGTGATGGTGCGCCAGTGGGGAAGGTGATGGCGGACCCTGCCCTCTACTGGCGTGCCGTGCACCTGAAAGGAGGGACTAGGAGGGCTTGGAGGCCGCGGACGGGTTGGAGGTGGTGGCCTGACCCGCACGCTGGTTGCCCGATCCGCCACGGCGGAATCCACGTCCTCGGCCACGCGAAGACGCCTGCTGCGCGGGCCGGTGGCTGGGCTGCTGACGTGAAGGGCGCCCTACCGTGGCCACGATAGGGGCGAAAAGCAGAAGTCAGCGGAGGGCGTGTAGCAGAAAGGCCCAGGGACTTGGCAGTAGCCCGTGAGTCCTTAAAGCGCTCCAACGCATGGTCTGCTTTGGACCCAAAAGACCGACTCCATCAAAGGGCATGTCCATGAGAGTATTCTGGACATCCCCTGAAAAACCAGTGGTTCTCAGCCAGGCGTGGCGTCTGAGCGCCACCGTCGTTGCAATAGACCTGCCCAGCGAGTCGGCGGTGTCAAGGCCACAACGAATGGTGAATTTAGCCGCATCCCTTCCTTCCGCAATGGCGCGGGAAAGCAGTGTTTGGACCTCCTCAGGACACTGGGGCAAAACATCCGCCACCGAATCCCACAGGAGTGGGTATATCGGCCCAAAAGACAAGCGGTGTTAACGGACCGCAAGCCAGCACTAGAGGAAGAAAACCCTTCTTCCCAAACTGATCCAGGCGTTTGGATTCCCTATCCGGAGGGGCGGTAGGGAAGGCGGTTTGGGAAGCGGAGGCTTGGACAACCAAGCTCTCAGGAGTGGGGTGGACAGAGAGAAACAGGGGGTCGCCCGGAGCTGGGCGATGGCGTCGTGACACGTTCCGATCCACAGGAGCCCCTGTGTTGGGCTTGGACCAGGCACCCAAAAGAACGTCAGTGAGGGCGTCGTTAAACGGCAGCACAGTCTCCGCAGAGGAGGCTGCCGGCTGAAGCACCTCTGTCAAGATGTTAGGCTTGACCGTCAAGGTAGGAAGTTGGAGACGTAAGGCCCCAGCTGCCCTACGCAACACCGTACTGCAAAATTGGCTCCCTCCTCCGCAGCCACGGGAGGAGACAGCATGCCAGTGTCAGGGGAAGTATCCAGACCACTGGCCTCCCCTGAGACTCTCTGTCCAGTCCTGATCGTACTGACAGTGTCGTGTCAGAGGGTCATCAGACCCCTCCCAGTCCAACTGGTCCTCCTCTGGTTCAAAATAAGGAGGAGGAGGGACATTTGGGACCCAAGGTCCCATCGGCGCCGGAGCCGGCGTCGAGCGACGTCGCTCCGGGTCCATGTCCGGAGCCGGAAGGAACTGGGGGACGACGCCGCCCGGAGCCCAGGGCGGCGTCGAGAACGGCACCGGAGACATCGGCGCCGGCGGAGGTGTCGTTAGGTCGACCGGCGTCGATGGGGGTTGTGGAGCCGGGATCGAGGCCGGAGCCGGGATCGAGGCTGGAGGCAAGGGCGACGCCGGGGCCGGAGCCGTCGGCGACGCCGGAGCAACCCCATCAGGGCCCGCGGGGCCCGAAGGCGCACCGGAGGGGCCTGAAGGCCCGAAGAGGCGGGCCATGGCCGACAGGAATTCCTGTACTTTGGCCGGATCCGCCCCGAACCCGGGAAGGGCGGGTATGGCGGGGCGACTCCACAGGCATGTCCGGGGCCGCGGGGACGGTGCCGGGAGGGGCCTCAGCCGAGTCGCGAGACCGGCGAGGCGAAGTCCTAGAGCGATGATGCTTTTTGGACTTTTTGTGCTTCGACTTACCGGACGAAGAAGACTTCGACGCCGACGACCGGTGTGGACTCCGCGATCGACCCCTGGACCTCTCACGCGACCGGGGCTTCCGCGGAGCCGAATGCCGGGCCTCGAGGAGCTTTCGAGACCGCTCTCGCAAAGCTTTCGGGTGGAGGGCCTGGCAGTCGGTACAAGACGCCGTGTCGTGGCCTCGGCCGAGGCAGAAGAGACACTCCCAATGCGGGTCGGTGACGGACATCATCCGCGCACAGGCGCCGCATCGCTTGAAGCCGGGCATCCCTACGACACCTTGAAAGATGGAAAAAACAGTGAAAAAATCACCAAAAAGAATGGTCAAAAAATGACCAGGGCACTGCTCTTCCCGGATCTGCGCTTGCTGGCGCGGAAAAAGAAGAACTGACGTCAGCGCGCAGGGGCGGCGCCTAAGTGCTGCCCGCGACGTCATCCCGGCGATCACGACGCCGACGACGGACGCGGAGCTGCACGACGCCGCCTACCGACGCGCAAGGGTACTGCTACGCAAAACTTTCCGGATCCAGCCTGACGCCTGGGGATATTCTAAGGTAAGGAATCTGTCACTAACGTGTCTCTTTCAGATACACAGAATGTTGCAATATATAATTTCAATATACCACAAAACTCGGACTGTGCTTTCCAGTGATGTTTTGCATATCAACGTGTCTCGAAGCAGGACTCTTATCCTTTCATCTACAATACACTTTTTAGCAAAACAAAAGGGCTTAAAGATACACACATGGAAACGTGGCCGATTTGCATTCTTTTGAATTGGCCACAAACGTACAATTTGATCAGTAAACTTTAGGTGTCTCCCATCTTGTATCTGCGCAGTTTCCTCATTCCTTGCCAGCAGCCTACATTCTCCTATCTTGAAATTCTCTTCAAATATTTTCTCACGTTACCTGTGCAGGAGTATTGCAGGGACAAGATCAGAATGGGTGCCTTCAGAGAGGCCCGCCTCATTCGCTTATCCCAATGAAGATTTGGAGCCGAAGTATTGGCATTAAAAATCTAAGAACCTCACGTGTAAATATTCTGCAGAAAAATGCACAAAAATCATAAACTGCACTAAAGCACAAGTTACTAACTTGTGTAACGATTGATCTGTAAGAGACAGTAGTTAGTGACAGATTTCTTACCTTAGAATATCCCCAGGCATCAGGCTGGATCCGGAAAGTTTTGCGTAGCAGTACCCCTGCGCGTCGGTAGGCGGCGTCGTGCAGCTCCGCGTCCGTCGTCGGCGTCGTGATCGCCGGGATGACGTCGCGGCCAGTACTTAGATGCCGCCCATGCGCGCTGGCGTCAGTTCTGTACACGACTTTCCGCAACAGAAACGCAGAGCCATGCAAGAAACTGACACTGGTGTCTGAAAACTAGGGCCCTGAAAGGGATGACCTTAACCCTAGAAATCAGTTCGCAGAACGGGGAGGATGGGTGGGGCGGTAAGGAATCTGTCACTAACTACTGTCTCTTACAGATATATCGTTACACAAGTTAGTAACTTGTGCATCTGAAAGACACACGTTAGTGACAGATTCCTTACCTTAGAATAGATACCCCAGCAATACCAACCCCGGTGGTGGGTCTGCGAACAAAGATCAGACAAGGAAGTCCCGGAGGACAGAACGGCCAAAGAAGCCGTCCCTCCGGACCGGACTGTCAAGGCAGTAATGCTTTGTAAATGTGTGCAGCGAGGCCCACGTAGCTGCCTGACAGATATCCTGCAGCGGAACACCGCGGCCTAAAGCCGTGGTAGCAGCCGTTGACTGGTGGAATGGGCACGCAGCCCAACAGGAGGCTCCTTCTTAGCCAAAGAATAGCAGGCTTTGATACACAAGGTTAGCCAGCGGGAGATGGTTCTCTTGTGCACCGCCCGACCTTTTTTGGCGCCCACGTAGCCAACAAAGAGCTGGTCGTCCACCCGGAACTGTTGTGTGCGGTTCAGATAGAAGGAAATCACACGTTTTGGGTCCAGACGGTGGAGCCTCTCTTCCTCTCTGGAAGGATGCGGAGGCGGAAAGAAGGTGGGCAAAGTGATGGTCTGCCCAATGTGGAAGGCAGTAACCACCTTTGGCAAGAAGGACGGACGCGTCCTAAGAACAACCTTGTCTGGATGAACAGACAGAAAGGGGGGCTTACAAGAAAGAGCCTGGAGCTCACTCACCCGCCGAGCGGAGGTGATAGCCACCAGAAAGGCTGTCTTCAGAGTGAGAAGACGAAGAGGACAGTTATGGAGAGGCTCAAAGGGAGCGCACATTAAAAAGGTAAGAACCAAGTTCAAGTCCCACTGAGGCATCACAAACGGAACAGGAGGGAAAAGGTGTGTAATGGTTTTAGGAAACCTGTTAACAACAGGGGACTTGAAAAGGGAGGGCTGATCAGGAAGCCTGAGAAAGGCCGAGATTGCACAAAGGTAGCCCTTGATGGTACCCAGGGCAGAACCCTGTTGGGCCAGAGAAAGAAGGAACAGAAGAACCTCAGAAAGAGGGGCAGAAAGGGGATTCACAGCCTTTGCTGTGCACCATGCCACAAACTTGTTCCACCTGCAGGCGTATACCACCTTAGTGGAGGGACGCCTGGCTGCCAGAATCACACATCACAAACTTCGGGAGGCAAGTCAAAAGGAATCAACTGCCACCGCTCAATCTCCATGCAAGGAGGTGGAGACTGGACAGGTTCGGGTGGAAGACCGTCCCCTGCTGCTGCGACAGAAGATCCTCCCGAAGAGGCAGACGGATCGGGGGATCGATGCTCATACTGAGTAGCTCGGGATACCAAACTCTTCGAGCCCAGTCCGGAGCCACAAGAATGACTTGGGCCCGGTCGCGCCGAATCTTCTTCAACACTCTGGGTAGAAGTGGTATAGGCGGAAAGGCATACAACAGACCGCAACTCCACTCGCGACGTAAAGCGTCGCCGAGCGAGTGCCGCCTTGGAAATTCCAACGCGCAGAACTGATGACATTGCGCGTTCTCTTCGGTGGCGAATAGATCTAACCAAGGCTCTCCCCACTGTAGAAAGAGTCCTTGCGCCACCTCCGAGTGAAGACGCCATTCGTGATCCATCATGCACCTGCGGCTGAGTTCGTCCGCCCTGGCGTGGAGGGAACCTGCCAGGTGTTGAACCATCAGGAAAATGCCCTGATGTTCCAGCCATGTCCAGAGACGCAGAGCCTCCTGACACAGGGTCCACGACCCCACCCCGCCTTGTTTGTTGCAGTACCACATGGCGGTGGTGTTGTCTGTGAACACCTGCACTACCTTCCCCTTGACAGAGGGAAGGAATGCCTTTAGTGCAAGTCGGATCGCCCGGAGCTCCAGAAGGTTGATATGGAGCCGGGACTCCGCCGGAGACCAGAGGCCTCTGATCTCCGCCTCTCCCATGTGACCGCCCCATCCCAGAAGGGACGCATCCGTCACAACTGTGTGCTCTGGCTGGGGAAGGGAGGGATCTGCCCGTGACCCACTGCCGGTTCGAAAGCCACCACTGCAACTGTCGTGCAGTCCCCTCCGAGATCTGGACGTAATCGGACAGGTACCCCTGATGCTGCGCCCACTGGAACTTCAGGTCCCACTGCAGAGCCCGCATATGCCATCTGGCATGATCGACCAGCAGGATGCAGGAGGCCATGAGGCCCAGCAGCCTCAGGGTCATCCGTAACGAAACCCAGGATAGAGGCTGAAAGATCGGAATCATAGCCTGAATATCCTGGACTCGCCGTTCGGGAGGATAGGCCCGAAACTGCATTGTGTCCAGAACTGCTCCGATGAAAAGGAGCTGTGGAGAAGGAATCAGGTGCGACTTCGGCACTTTGATGGAGAACCCCAGCGAGTGCAGGAGTTCGGCCGTAGTCTGGAGGTGGGAGACGACTGCCTGGGACGAGCCCGCCTTCAACAACCAGTCGTCGAGGTAGGGGACGACTGGAACCCCTGCCCGGCGCAGATGAGCTGCGACCACCGCTATCACTTTCGTGAACACTTGAGGGGTGCTGGTAAGGCCAAAGGGGAGCACGGTGAACTGAAAATGCTCGAGGCCTACCGTGAACCGCAGGTAACGCCGGTGGGCCGGCAGGACGGGGATGTGAAAATATGCATCCTGCAAGTCCAACGCTACCATCCAGTCTCCAGGGTCGAGGGCAGTCAAGACCTGAGCTAGGGTGAGCATCTTGAACTTCTCCTTCCGGAGGAAGCGATTGACGTTCCGGCGGTCCAAGATAGGACACATGTCCTCCTTGTCCTTTTTGGGCACCAGAAAGTAGTGGGAGTAACAACCACGCCCTACTTCTGGGGTCGGAACGCGCTCGATGGCCCCCTTGGCCAAGAGGGCCGCAACTTCCTTTTGAAGAAGCACCAAATGATCCCCCGACATGCGGTGGCATTGAGGTGGCATGGCTGGGGGGGTAGTCTCGAAGGGGAGGGAGTAGCCCCTTCGGACAATGTCCAAGACCCACTTGTCAGATGTGATGGTACGCCAGTGGTGAAGGTGATGGCGGACCCTGCCCCCCACTGGCGTGCTGTGGACCTGAAAGGATGGACTAGGAGGACTTGGAGGCCGCGGAAGGGGCGGAGGTGGTGGCCTTACCCGCACGCTGGTTACCCGACCCGCCTCTGCGGGAGCCACGTCCTCGGCCAAGCGAAGGCGCTTGCTGCGCGGGCCGGTGGCTGGGCAATGGACGTGACTGGGCGCCCCTTCCGTGGCCACGAAAGGAGCGAAAAGCAGACTGCTGCGGAGGGCGCGAGGCGGAGAGGCCCAGGGACTTGGCCGTAGCCCGCGAGTCCTTAAAGCGCTCCAGCGCGCTGTCTGCCTTATTGCCAAAAAGGCGGATACCATCGAAGGGCATGTCCTTAAGGGTGTTTTGGACATCGCCCGAGAAACCAGTGGTCCTCAGCCAGGCGTGACGGCGAAGCGCCACTGTCGTAGCAAGCGATCTGCCCAGCGAGTCAGCGGTGTCTAGGCCACATCGGATTGTGAACTTCGCCGCGTCTCTCCCGTCTGCAATAACACGGGTGAGTAGTGTCTGGACCTCCTCAGGACACTTAGGCAGCACTTGCGCCACCGAATCCCACAGAGAGTGGGAATAATGGCCCAAGAGGCAAGCAGTGTTCACGGACCGCAAGCCAGCACTGGAGGAAGAAAAAAATCTTCTTCCCAAATTGTTCCAGCTTTTTGGATTCCCTGTCCGGCGGAGCCGTAGGGAAGGCGCTCTGAGAGGTAGAGGCTTGGACAACCAAGCTCTCGGGTGGGGTGTTGGGAGAGGAACAAGGGGTCGCCCGGGGCCGGGCGATGGCGTCGGGCTACGTTCCTGTCCACAGGAGCCCCTGTGGTGGGCCTGGACCAGGTGCCCAAAAGAACGTCAGAAAGTGCGTCGTTGAACGGCAGCAGTGGCTCTGAGGAGGTAGCCGCCGGCTGAAGCACTTCCGTCAGGAGGTTAGTCCTGACAGCCACTGTAGGGAGTTCGAGGCGCAAGGCCGCGGCCGCCCTACGCAACACCGTTGCTTAACTTGCTCCCTCCTCCGTAGCCACGGAAGGAGGAGACAGCATGCCAAGGTCTGGAGAGGTGGCAAGGCCACTGGCATCACCCAGTTCCTCTGCCCAGTCCTGATAAGGCTCACATTGGGCTGTGAGAGGGTCTTCCGACCCCTCCCAGTCCTCCCCGTCCTCCAAAACAGGTGAAAAATATGGAGGGCGGACATGAGGGAAGAAAAGTCCCATCTGCGTCGGAATCGGCGTCGGCCGACGTCGATCCGGCTCCGTGTCCGGTTCCAGGGAGAACCTGGGGACGGCGTCGGCCGGGACCTCGGACGGCACCATGAGCGGTACCGGGGAGGTCGGCGCCGGTGGAGGTGTCGTCAGGTCAACCGGCGTCGACCGGGATCAGGCCTGGATCCGAGGGGGTCCTGCGGCGCCGGTGGTGGTGCCGCCGGTGGTGGTGCCGAAGGAGGACCCCCACTGGGGCCCGAAGGCGCACCGGGGTAACCCTTAGGCCCGAAGATGCGAGCCATGGCCGACAAGAAGTTCTGGATGTCGGCCGGGGGCGGTACCAACAGGACCCTCAGCCGAGTCGTGAGACCGGCGAGGGGAGGTCTTAGAGCGACGCTTCTTAGACCTCTTGTGCTTCGCCTTACCTGAAGACGAAGACTTCGACCCCGACGAATGACGACGGCTCCGTGACCGGCCCCTCGACCTCTCCCGGGACCTCGATCGGCGCGGAGCCGAGTGCCGGGCCTCGAGAAGCTTTCGAGACCGCTCTCGCAAAGCCTTCGGGGCGTAGACCGACACTCGGGGCACGACGTGGGGTCGTGGCCGCGCCCCAGGCAGAAGAGACACTCTCGGTGCGGATCAGTAATCCACATCATGCGATTACAGACCTTGCATTGGCTTGAAGCCGGGCATCCCTACTGACACCTTGGAGTCGAAACGACTCGAAAACTTGGACAAAAGAGTCTCAAAAAATACTCAGTCAAAAAATGACTGGGGCACTGCTCAATCCGGATCTGCGCTTACTGGCGCGAAAAAAGAAAGAACTGACGCCAGCGCGCATGGGCGGCGTCTAAGTACTGGCCGCGACGTCATCCCGGCGATCACGACGCCGACACTGACACGGAGCCGCACGACGACGCCGCCTACCGACGCGCAGGGGTACTGCTACGCAAAATTTTCCGGATCCAGCCTGACGCCTGGGGATATTCTAAGGTAAGGAATCTGTCACTAACGTGTCTCTTTCAGATAGACAATACAGGCTGCGCAAGGAGAGCACTTTATACATCCTCAAGGGGCTGGTGTTTTTCTTCGTGGCCCTGGCACAGAAGCCAGCCTGAAGAACATGCTACTTACCTTCGGTAACGATGCATCTGTGAGAGACCTATGTTGTTATAGATTCCTTACCTTTATAATTACCCCCAGGCGTAAGAATGGATCCGGAGATTTTTCTTCAGCAGTACCCCTGCGTGTCGGTAGGTGGCGTCGGTCGGCTCCGCGTCCGTCATTGGCGTCGTGGTCACCGGAATGACGTTGCGGTGCCTACTTAGACGCCGCCCCTGCGCGCTGACATCAGTTCTGACACGACTTTCCACGCCAGAAGCACAGAGCCATGCAAAACACTGACCTCCGGTGAACATAACTAGGGCCCTGGAAGGGAGTCCCTATCCCTAGAAGTCAGTTCCCAGAACGGGGAAGATGGGTGGGGAGGTAAGGAATCTATAACTACATATGTCTCTTACAGATACATCGTTACCAAAGGTAAGTAACTTCTGAAAGAGACTGTAGTTATAGATTATGTACCTTTAAAATAGATACCCCAGCAAAGCCAACCCCAGAGGTGGGTCTGCGAACTAAGTTCACACCAGAAAGTCCTGGAGAACAGAACGGCTAAAGTAGCCGTCTCTCCGGACTTGGCTGTCCAGGCAATAATGTTTGGTGAACGTGTGCAGGGATTCCCACATGGCCGTCTGACAGATGTCAAGGAGTGGGACTCCACACCCCATGGCAAGTAGTAGCTGCCGTCGCCCTGGTGGAGTGGGCACGCAGTCCCACTGGGGCTTCCTTCTTTGCCAAGAAGTAGCTGATTTTAATGCATAGGTCAACCCATCGAGAGAGGGTGCGTTTTTGCATAGACCGACCTTTCTTGGCACCCACATAGCCAACGAAGAGTTGATCGTCCACCCGGAAATCTTTTGTGCGGTCTAGATAGAAAAACAGCGCACGCTTTGAGTCCAGACGGCGGAGTCTCTCCTTCACCTTGGAAGGATGCGGAAGCGGGAAAAAGGTGGGCAGAGTGATGGTCTGCCCTATGTGGAACGAGGTAACCACTTTGGGAAGAAAAGAAGTCCTTGTGCGAAGGATTACTTTGTCCGGAAGAAGAGCAAGAAAAGGAGGTTTTGAGGACAGAGCTTGAAGCTCACTCACTCTGAGAGCAGAGGTGATGACAACAAGGAAGGCAGACTTCAGAGTAAGGAGTCTGACAGGGCAGTTATGTAGAGGCTCAAAGGGAGCACACATTAGTAACATCAAGACAAGGTTCAAGTCCCACTGGGGCATTACGAAAGGAGAAGGAGGAAAGAGATGAGTAATGCCCTTCAGAAATCTATTTACAATAGGGGACTGGAAAAGAGAAGGCTGATCAGGAAGGCGAAGAAAGGCAGAAATGGCCGAAAGGTAGCCTTTAAGAGTGCCCAGGGCAGAGCCCTGCTGGGCTAAAGAGAGGATGAACAGGAGTACCTCAAAGGGGGGCAGAAAGGGGATCCACAGTCTTTGCTGTGCACCATGCCACAAACTTGTTCCTTCTACAGGCGTATACAGACTTGGTGGAGAGACGCCTGGCTGCCAAGATGAAATTACAGACTTCGGGCCGAAGGTCAAAAGCGGTCAACTGCCACCGTTCAATCTCCACGCAAGGAGGTGGAGGCTGGACAGGTTCGGGTGGATGACTGTCCCCTGCTGCTGCGACAGAAGATCCTCCCGAAGAGGCAGTCAGATCGGAGGATCGATGGCCATGCTCAAGAGCTCGGGGTACCAGACTCTTCTTGCCCAGTCCGGAGCCACAAAAATTACTTGGGCCCGGTCGTGCTTGATCTTCTTCAGCACTCAGGCCAAAAGTGGTACTGGCGGAAAGGCGTACAGAAGGCCGCAAGTCCACTCGCGACGAAAAGCATCGAGCGAGTGCCGCCTGGGAAATTCACTTGAGTACATTCAATGCCCGAGTGAATTCTGAGGCATTAGTTAGCCCTGAGCCAAAGGAGAAAGTTTAGTCTGGAGGCGGCCGGCCCCGACAAACCACTGCCCCAAGAGAAGTTGGAATATTAATTAGAAGACCCCGAGCGCCAGACGCCCGAGAGTTGAAGGCACGTTGTGCCACTGACCTTTAAACCACTAGCTGATAAGAAGAGCTGTTTTTATTTCAGGTCAAATACTTATTTTGTACAAGCTGCCGTGCTGTCAATACCATTAAATCTGGTATCAAGGTGGAACCTTATTTAAGGCCACACACAGACTCTATATGTAGTCCTGAAGAAGACCCCCCTCAGACGATCACACTATCGCGTACATGTCATGGGGTCGAAACGTCGACGCATAATTATCAAGTGTTAATGTTCACCCAGAACAATTAGGAATAACTAGACCATTGCTAGTTGGGTTGAAACATATTTTCACTTACCTCACACTGTGTTTAAATGTATGTCTTTATTATATGTTCATTTGTGATGTATATATTGTGCTGTGATTTGTAAATATATTTCTTTGTTTTCACTTCCCGTCACCAATTTGTTGATAAGTGTAATTGTATATCATATATCTGTGTGTGCATATATATGTTTTGTTCTCATTTACGAGTACACAACTTTCACCTAATTTGTTATAAAATCATTTATTGATTCAGAATTGCATGAGTTTTCTTTTGTTTGGACTTAAAATTGGACATATTTCATCAAATGATAGTCTCATCTTAGTAGAGGGACCAAGTATACAAATAATTTAGACGCTCTCAAAAGCTAATAGGTGGCTATAGGTGGCAGAACCACAATCCCCAGGTTCTGCACATAACCGGGTTACCCCATTGCTTTATATTGGCCTGGGAAATTCCAGCGCGCAGAACTGCTGACATTGCGCGTTCTCTTCAGTGGCGAACAGATCTAACCAAGGCTCTCTCCACTGCTAAAAGAGACTTTGCACCACCTCTGAGTGAAGACGCCATTGATGATCCATCCTGCACCAACAGCTGAGCTCGTCCGCCGTGGCGTTCAGAGAACCTGCCAGGTGTTGAACCACCAGGGACATACCCTGATGTTCCAGCCCTGTCCAAAGGCGAAGAGCCTCTTGACATAGGGTCCTCGAACCCACCCCGCCCTGTTTGTTGCAGTACCACATGGCGGTGGTGTTGTCTGTAAACACCTGTGTAGGAGAGTAGGATCTGCTTCTTATAGTTACCCCCACTTTTTGCTGATGTTTCACTGTTTTTCGACTTAGCCAGACTGAGGCCCTGCTAATCAGGACCCCAGTCTATCTGCTTTCTACTCTAAATTGATTGTAGGTACTTTAGGTACCCTCCAGATTGGATTCTGGGGTACCCTTGTGAGTCCCTAGTATATGGTATACTATGTACCCAGGGCATAGGTACCCCAGAGGCCTACCAGGGGCTGCAGCATGTATTGTGCCACCCCTGGGAAGCCTTTTAAAATGACACAACAGGTCTGCTACAGCAGCCTGTGTAAGGTGGTGTATCCACCCCTTACTGAGATATAGGTTCCCTATATCTCTCCATATCACTGCACATGTAAACCTATCAGCCACCCCTATGGCAGGCCTTAACAATCCTGAAGGCAGGGTGCTGGGTTTCATGTGAGAAGGTGATCATGCATGAGCAGAGCCCCTCTGCAGCTTTCGGAATCTTCAATCCGGGGTCGTTTGTGATGCAGCCAGACCATATACTCTTAAGTGCATTATGACCTCGCGGTAAATGCTAACTTGAGAATGGCTGCATGGAAACATGTCGTGTTTGGTGTCAAACACCTTGGAATCATACCTCCACCCCAGTAACTGGAGTGGGAGGTATGATTCCACCCTACTAGAGGGAGAAACATGGCACCACCGGTACACCCGGTACCAGCTTAACAGAACCCTGGCATCACAAAATGGATGCTGCAGCCACAGACACGAGTCTGCCCTCCTGCTGCTGGACGAAACTCCGGCAGGGGAGGCCTGGACAATAGGTTTCCTGTCACAGGGAGGTGTGACCACCTCCCAGACAGGCTTTAGTGTATTGGGGCTGGGTGGGTGCACTCCAAGAGTGCTTTGAAGTCTGCACTGGGGGCACATTTGGTGTCCCTGTGCATAGTCCAGCTCAAATCGGTTGCAGGGGCTACCAGCCCCTGCTCTGGCGCGAAACTGGACAAAGGAAATGGGTGTAGCCACCCCTCTTTCCTGACCCTCCCATAGGTGGGTCCCCAGAGTTTGTCCCACCCCTTCCTTGGGTATAAAGTAGGAACCCCCGACTACAGGATTTTAGATTACACCTGGTCTAAACTCCGACACAGAAACCAAGTACTTCGACGATCTACACTACGCTGGATGACTGAAGAATCTCCCTTGGAGTAAAGGAGTTACTCCCCTGCAAGGTAGGCACCTTTAAAGCAACTGACCGGTTGGCATCTCTGCAGCTCCGACGGACTCCGAAGAATATTGCCACACAGGAGGTGGGTTTTCCGAGGTCTTAGAGGTCGATCTGTGCCCACAGCAAGTCTGAGGCCTGTATCCCTCGTGGTGACCGTGCAACCCGAATCCCTGGGCACCGCGTCCATTTGCAGAAGCATCAGCTTTCCGGCGACCCCTGAGGCGGAGCTTTGGGTTACTTGTAGCCCTGACGCCGAGCAGTGATCACACCGAAGATTGCAGGCCTACACTCAACGAGTGTTCCGTGGGCCGCCATTTTGTGATTCCTCTCGAGGTCCCTTCGCGATCCCTGGTCCGTTGACCTGTAGGTCCCCAAGAAGGCAACTCTAACTTTGATTGGGCTTCCCTGGTTGCTCCAGACGTGCCCCGACTCTCCATCGCTTGGGGAGTCCCCAGGACCTTGCTGGTCCGCACAGAAGCATCTTTTCTCTTCCTGCGTGGGTTGCTGTTGCCAAGGCTTGTTGTGTTCAATCCGAGCACCGACACCCCAGCACTCGACATCCTTCGTGGGACAGCTCGAATCCGGCTCCTGGTCGTCCTTGACGCCTCCGGGACCCCGTGGTTGCAGAGTCAAGCTTCACCTCTTCGCACCTGAAGCACCCGACATCGGTTGCCATTCGATTGCTCCGCTCCTGGTCACTGGCTAGTGACCCAGACTCTGTCCCCTCTGCTTTCAGGTTCTTCACATCTTCGATCCAGGCTTGGATCACACCGGACACTTGCCTTCTTCAGGGCAGCAGCACTTTGCAGCAGATCGCCATTGAAATCAACGACGATTCCCGACACCCTTTGACACCTATGCACCCGGCTCCCCTGGGTGAGGTAACTAGAGTACTACGGTGCTCCCGTGGGTGTTGGCCCTAGAACCCCTTAAGTCTAAAGGGGTTTGCTCAAAGTCCTCTCCTAAGTGTCCTTTTGCTTTAAAATTCCAACCGCGACTTTCCTCATAGAATCCTACGGCGCTCGCGGCTGTGTTCTCACACTGCACACGTCCCCGTGGGTCTCCTGTGTCACTACCTTGAGTGGTTCCTTGGGGTTCCAGCGATTCTACGTGCTCTAGGCACTGTGTCTAGTCAAGTCGTGGTTCTTATACCACTTTCTTAATATATGGTTTGGTCCCCCCCTGGGGCCCAGTGTATATTGTGCTATTTACTGTCGTTTTAATACTGTGATATTGTGTATCTTGGACTCTAATCTCAAAGAGATTAGTAGTTAGTGTTTAGAAATAAATACATATATTTTATATATATATACCTTGTGTGATTCTCCTTTCATTTGGTCATGCAAGAGGTTATAATCTGGTAAACCAAGCTGCTTTACATTCCTTCAAGACTTAGCCTGAAGGCTGCTCTCCATAGCTACCACTAGGATATCTTTCAATAAAGGTTGTCTTTAAACCTATCATCAATAAGGGTCGTTTGGACTGGTGCAAGGTGCCCACTATAACTAGTGGACAGCATATACCAGGCCAACTTCTCACAACCTGCATTACACATACTTTGATAGAGGGAAGGAATGCCTTCAGTGCCAGACAAATCGCCCGGAGCTCCAGAAGGTTGATGTGGAGGCCGGACTCCACCTCTCCCATGTGGCCGCCCCATCCCAGGAGTGATGCATCTGTCACCACTGTTAGCTCTGGTTGGGGAAGGGAGAAGGATCTGCCACTGACCCAATCTTGGTTCGTTAACCACCACTGCAATTGACGTGCAGTCCCCTCCGCGATCTGGACAACGTCGGACAGATTGCCCTGATGCTGCGCCCACTGGAACTTCAGGTCCCACTGCAGTGCCTGCATATGCCACCTGGCATGATCCACCAGCAGGATGCAGGAGGCCATGAGGCCCAGCAGCCTCAGGGTCACTCTCACTGAAATCCGGGACAGAGGCTGAAACATCGGTATCATAGCCAGAATATCCAGGACTCGCTGCTCGGGAAGATAGGCCCGAAACTGCAGTGTATCCAGAACCGCTCCGATGAAAAGGAGCTTCTGAGAGGAAATCAGGTGTCAAGTCAGAGGAACTTATTAAGCGCACATATCACCATGGGGTCTCATGTCGCTAGCGAAGACTCCGTGAGGACTGACGATCGAGTATGCAGGCATTATAGATGGTCAAATAACCAGGTTTTTAATTCCTTACGGAAAAGCTTATGGTCAGAGGTGGAAAGGAGATGTGGCGGAAGCTTGTTCCAGAAAGCAGGTGCGAGAAAGGAGAAGGATCGACCGCCGTTCCTGGCGGTGCGGATTCTTCGAGGGGTGAGGAGACATTTGGTGCTTGACCTGAGCGTCCTACTTGGCTGATACCACCTAAGTTTCTTAGCAAAATAACTTGGCCCGGTTCCATACATGCACTTATGAGCAAGACAGAGGATTTTGAAGCGGCATCGCTTCTTAATAGGGAGCCAGTGAAGAGTCTTCAAGCTGGGCACTGATGGGGCTCTTGATGGAAGGTTTAACACTAGTCTAGCAGCTGTGTTTTGCAAAACTTGGAGCTTGGAGTAGAGCTCCTCGTTTATGGAGGCCAACAGGGCATTACCATAGTCAATACGACTTATAAGTCCCTGGACTAGCGATTTCCTGGATTCGATGGGAATCCATTGAAAACTTTTCGTAGTTTACGCAAAATGCCATAACAGATGCGAATTACATGATTTATATGGCTTTTCATTGACAACTGATTGTCAATCATCACTCCGAGGTTCCGCACCACAGGTTTGGGAGATGGACATGGGCCCAGATTATGAGGCCACCAGTCACTAGACCAGTATTCATCCGCTTTACCAAAAAGAATGACCTCTGACTTACTTCCATTGAGTTGTAGGTGATTGGTACGCATCCAATAGTCACTATGGGTCATGCAGTTTTTAAAACGAATCTTTGTGTCGGTGGGGTCAGGGCCAAGGATAATTAATAGCTGAGTGTCATCAGCATATGACACTACCTCAAAGCCGTAGGACCTGATCACCCTGGCCAGGGGTGTTACGTACAGGTTGAAAAGCATGGGACTTAAAATGGAGCCTTGAGGGACTCCTATGCTTACAGACCGACTGCACGAGGCCAGGGTGCCTATTTGTACTGTGGTGGTTCGATTCGTTAGATAATTCCTGAACCAGTCAAAGGCCCTACCCCTGACACCCACCTCCCAGAGCCGCTGTTCTAAAATGCTATGGGAGATGGTGTCAAAAGCGGCCGACAGATCCAACAGGACGAGCATGGCTGACTGCCCGTTGTCCAAGGCTAGTCTGATGTCTACAACCTTCACCAATGAGGTTTTGGTGCTGTGTGCCGCCCTAAATGTGACTTCGGCACACTGACAGTGAACCCCAGCGAATGCAGGAGGTCCGCCGTATTCTTGAGGTGGGCGACAACAGCCTGGGGCGAGCTCGCCTTCAACAACCAGTCGTCGAGATAGGGGAAGACTGGAACCCCTAATCTGCGCAGATGAGCTGCGACCACCGCCATCACTTTCATGAACACCTGAGGGGCACTGGTGAGGCCAAAGGGGAGCACGGTGAGCTGAAAATGCTCGTGGCCCACCATGAACCATAGGTAACGCCTGTGGGCCGGCAGGATGGGAATATGAAAATAGGCGTCCTGCAAGACCAACGCTACCATCCAGTCTCCGGGGTCGAGGGCTGACAGGACCTGAGCCAACGTGAGCATCTTGAACATCTCCTTACGAAGGAAGTGGTTGAGGGCCCTGAGGTCTAAGATAGGGCGAAGGCCTTTGTCCTTCTGGGGTACCAGAAAATAGTGGCAGAAGCAACCACGACCTACTTCTGGCACAGGGACCCTTTCGATAGCTCCCTTGGCAAAGAGAGCTGCAACTTCCTGGCGGAGAAGGGCCAAATGATCCTCCGACATGCGATGGAAGGATGGTGGCATGGAGTGAGGGGTAGTCTCGAAGGGGAGGGAGTAGCCCCTTTGGACTATCTGCAAAACCCGCCTGTCTGCTGTGATGGTGTACCAGTGGGGGAGGTGATGGCGAATCCTGCCGCCCACTGGCCGCTGGTGGCCCAGAAGTCAGACTAGGAAGGTTTGGAGGCTGCTGCAGGGGGGTTATGGGTGGACTGACCCGCCCGCTGGCCCCCAGACCCGCGTCGCTGGGTCCTACGTCCGCGGCCACGCACAGGCTGGGCAGCTTGCGTGAACCGGAGGTTAGACTCGACCGAACGTGGTGGGGCACCCCTTCTGTAGCCATGAAAGGGGCGAAAAGCAGACTGCGTGGGGCGAGAGGTCGCTGCGAGGACCAAGGATCTGGCCGTAGCCCTAGTATCCTTAAAGCGCTTGAGCGCTGAGTCCGCCTTATCACCGAAAAGGCGACGGCCATGGAAGGGCATGTCCAGTAAGGTGGATTGGACATCCCCAGAAAAAGCACACTTCCTCAACCAGATGTAGCGCCTCAGGGCTACTGACGTGGAAACCGTTCTGCCCAGTGAGTCGGTGGTATCCAGCCCACATCTAATTGTGAATTTGGCTGCGTCTCTACCCTCTGCCACTGCACGGGTGAGAACGGCCAAGGCCTCCTCCGGGCACTGTGGCAGCACTTGTGCAACCGTATCCCACACTGTATGGGTATAACTGCCCAAGAGGCATGCAGTATTCACAGACTGCAGCGCTAAGCTGGTGGAAGAAAACATCTTCCCTAGATGGTCCAGCTTCTTGGAATCCCTATCTGGTGGAGCAGTAGGGAATGCGCCCTTAGAGGACAAGGCTTGGACCACCAAGCTCTCAGGGATCAGGTGTTGGGAGAGGAAAAGTGGGTTGCCCGGAGCCAGGCGGTGGCGTCGGGCAATCATCCTGTCCACAGAGCACCTGAGCTGGGATTGGACTAAGTGCCCAGAAGGACATCCGTGAGGGCTTCATTGATAGGCAGATGGGGTTCCGAAGAAGCCGCCGCTGGTTGAAGCACCTTTGCCAGGAGGTAAGTCCTGACTGCCACTGCAGGAAGCTCCAGGCCCAAGGCCTCAGCCGCCCTACGCAACACCACTGCATATGACGCCCCCTCCTCCGTAGCCACGGTAGGGGGAGAAAGCATGCCAAGGTCTGGGGAGGTATCCAGACCACATGGCGTAACCCAGGTCATCTTGCCAGTCCGGCTCATCAAGCTGATCAGCTAAAGGGTCCACAGACCCCTCCCAGTCCTCCCCACCCTCCTCTGGTTGCCATGAAGGCCTAAAAGGAACACCAGGGATTAACAGCAGCACAAAAGTGCCCTCCGGCGACGGTGGAGACATCGGTCCGGCGCCGTGTCCAAGTCGGGGGTGAGGCTGGGGTCAGCGCCGGTCGGGGGCACGACCAGCGCCAAGGGAGTTGTCGCCGGGATCGGCGCCAGGGAAGGTATCACGAGGTCGACCGGCGTCGATCCGGATCCAGGCCTGAATACTCGAGGGCCGCCGGCATCGAAATCCCAGAGCCCTCAACCGAGTCCACGGGGCCCGAAGGCGCGCCAGTGGAGTTTGGGCAGCCCAAAGATGCTGTGAAGCGCCTCGTAGAAAGCTGGAAGCTGGTCAGGGGATGCTCCGGCACCAGAAAAAGGAGGGAAATGTGGAGCAGTCCCAGGAGCAGGCTCCGAAGACAGAGCTGGAGAGCGACGACGCTCCGGGTCCCGCGTCACGTCGGCCGGGGAGAAGGAGAATAGCGACGCTGCTTCTTCGCCGCCTTCTTGTGCTTCGACTTACCCGAAGATCTCGAAGACTTGGACGAGGAATGATGGTGGTGGCTCCGCGACCGATCCCGAGACCCTCCTCTCGACCGGGACCTCGAACGACGCGGAGCCGAATGCCGGGCCTCCAACAGCTTTTGGGACCACTCCGGCAAAGACTTCGGATTCATGGCCTGGCTGTCGGAACATGACTTCGGGTCGTGGTCGCGCTCCAGGCACCAGAGGCACACGAGATGGGGGTCCGGAACCGACATCAGGCGGTTACAGGCCTCGCACGGCTGGAACCCGGTCCATCGATGGGACATCCCTCATACACCAGGAGTTGAAAGACTCAAAAAAGAATTCGACAAAAGTCGAAAAAAGCTTAGTCAAAAAATGACTAAAGGGGTGGCTCTCTCCGGATCTGCGCAAGGCTGGCGCGAAAATAGAAAGAACTGATGTCAGCGGGCAGGGGTGGCGTCTAAGTAGACAACGCAACGTCATTCCGGCGACCACGACGCCAACGACAGATGCGGAGTCGACCAACACCACCTACCGACGCACAGGGATACTGCTAAAGAAAAATCTCCGGATCCAGTCTGACACCTGGGGGTAATTCTAAAGGTAAGGCATCTATAACTACAGTCTCTTTCAGATAACTGTCGTTATGCACCGCAAATACAAAGTCTGAGCCCTGAACTGAATCTCCTTAGGTTTTTAGAAACCCGTGTTCTGCTATCAGAGTACAACAAGATGGATTCTAGTCATGGCAAGAGAGCACAAACAGATGAAAGGGGATTATTCAATGCCAGAAAAACAAGAATGACTCATACATATGAAAACATGTTATTTACATTACTACATATTTTTTTCACAGCTGTGCAGAAATTTATAGCGAAGTGCCTCTGAAGGGTCCATTTAAAGTCAATTGCATACTTCTAGCCACACTAGATATGGAAAGCACGATTGTTTTTATGCCCTATGAAAGAAACTGTTGTAAATGGAGACGTGACATTTTCTACATGATGTTTTCAAAGTAAAGGAAGCAGACGCAAGTCACACATTACGAAGAAAGACTGTGCGAGCACGTGCGCTCTCCTAGAAAGAAGAACATCCCAGGGCCCAGCACAGAGAAAATAATGAACTTCAAAACTACCACCTGTTAAGTTAAAACCTGGAAAAAGATTTATTTTTCTACCTGCCGACATGAGCTTGAGGGAGGAGGAGCCTTGCTGAAAGACGTTCCACTCAGTGCATGAGGTGCAAAATAATTTAAGCTAGTCCTGACCATTAAGAAATTAATCTGATTACGTAGAACCAATTATACGCTATGACTAGATAACAGATATATGGATCTCAACATGTAATCAATTTTCTCCTACTGTACTCAGTCGTTTATTTTCTCATAAGTTCTAGGAAAAGGTTAAATTAACACGTGTCCAGGTTTTAACCTCAAGAGAAAGTTGGCAATAAAAGGTTTTGTTTTTTTAATTGATCCAACGTGCTCCAAAACTATCGGACTTCTTTAAAACGGACTAACATGAAAATTGATTGTGTTACTGATTGTATTGTCAGTAATTGAGACAACAACATTTATTTATTGATACTGATAAAGCTGAATGGATTATTGGAAATTTACATTTTCTCATATGTTTGCCATTATTCTGATTTAGAATATAAGCTATACATATACCTGAAAAGAAATGTATATATTTTTCTAATAGAACATTAAACTATTTAATTCTGGGGCATTTCTTCCAACTGTCATCAAGTAATACTGCTTTGTACAAACGGAGCAAAGAAGGTGTGGGCAAAAATTAGATTACGCCAGAATAATTCACATAATTTTGCATTATACTTGTTATGTGAAATTCCACCATTATGCTGTGTCACATAACTACCTGCTATTTATAGCAAAATTTTACAGCGAATGCAGGGGAATAATGCGAACGGTCAGAACACAAGCGGATGTTGCTTGCACCACTTGTGTTTTTTACTGCAAACTCAGTCTTGACCTCAAAAACTGACATGAGGACGCATTATGCGCTAAAATATAGTGCTAATTGACAATTTGCATTTCATGTAATTTTACCCAAATTTTGCATAGTTACGCGAATACACATTACGAGAATTTCATAACCCCTGTATTGCAGAGTCATGCTTATGTAGGTTAGGTGTATGAACTTTGTGAAATAATAAAGGCTGTGCTATCCAGATAAGTAAACCCTGAATTGCTAAACCGAATTCTAGAGGAATGGCTGACTCTGATCCAAATCCGCCCCTATTTTTACATACATATTTCTTACATCTCACCCTGGGATTTTACTCTTCTCAAGAATCTATCGGCGTCCTTTCCTGTCTTCTGACAGGTTTGTACTCCTACCTCATTTAAATAAATCTGATCCATCTCGGATTATTCATGACCTCAAACATTATTTTTCCACAGAACATAAAACACCAAACACAAATTGTTGAATTCTGCTGCTAGCTCTGTGCTACAGCTCTTAAAATGCCAAAAATTAACAGACAAGAATAGACCAACTGAATAACCAAAGGAATTTATTTAGAGCATACATGGGCCTTCAAAACGTGCAGGGTTTAAAAATAATGGCTTGAGGACCGAGGAGTGCTCAGTCTTACCAGATCTCTTTTAGGAGCCCCCACTTCCCTGCATTGTAATGTAAAAGAAAACAACAAAAATAAAAACTCAAGTGTTTACAATTTTTGGAAGCCAAGGACTGCTTACAATAAACTTTGATGGTACACTACATAATAAACTGATTCACAGGAAGAAGCCAGCTTAACTCTAAAAGTCTCCTTTTTAATGAAATGAATGTGGAAAGAAACAATGAAATAAATAACCTCGCTCCCATTAAGCTAAACTACAACAGAAATATTTACAGAGCACTTTAATGACACAAGAATACGCTTAGCATGAAAACAAAATCATACAAGTCTCTTTGATTACAAACTCAAGTTTTGTAATAAGTCCATCTTTGCTTGACTATATCCTTTGTCTATTTACAGAGCATGAGCTCAATTTTAAGTAAAGAAAAAATGTTTGCATACAAAATTTATTAAAAGTCTTATGTTCATACCATAACTAGCAGTACAAGGGTGCCAGCTTCATGTTCTGAACAATTTGGGAGTAAACACAGCACACACATGCAATGCTGCAACTTAAATAGAACAAGCACAACTTCCTATGCAATGTACACATAGATCTGCAGTTCAATGCCCAACGCTATATTTCACGCAATGAACTCAGCCTGCCCTGGCAATTTATCTAAACTCTTCTATAATTCTCTTTAAACACTGGAACGTTACGCTTCAGATGTTGGTGAACCAGTTTCAGTGAATTACATTTTAACCTAGAAGATACTTTGTCTCTGTAGGAAAGGGCCCCTTTTTGGCACGGTCACCCCCACTTTTTGCCTGGTACATGATGTGATTTCGACTGAAAATGCATTGGGTTCCTGCTAACCAGGTCCTCAGTGCCAGGGCTCTTTCCCAAAACTGTACAATTGTTTCCCCAATTGGCAAAACCTTTAGCACCCTCTACAAGTCCCTAGTAAATGGTACCCTTGTACCTAGGGCCGAAGGTAATAAAGAGGGCCCCCAAGGGCTGCAGAACAAATTGTGCCACCCTAAGGGATCCCTCAGCAAGCACATGCAAGACTGCCATTGCAGGCTGCATGTCTTGGTGCAGACAAAAGTGAAAACCCGACATGTCACACATCCCTGTGTGCCATGTCCCCTACAACTGCATGTAATATTTTTAAGTCACCCGGACAGCAGGCCTAACAACCTTAAGGCAGGGTGCTGAATATTACATGTGAGGGCATACCTGATTGAGCAGATATGCCCCTGTGCTGGTCAGTTCTACTGCTGCCAGTACAAGTGACCAGGTAAGCCATTTTAAAACATGTGCTGAACACTGGTGAAAACGAGTTCCCCAGCCACATGATGACTTCACTGAAAATAGGATGTCTGGAATCAAACATCTTATATTGGTAAACCCACACTGATGCCAGTGTCAGATTTACCAATACATGCACCCATAGGGCACCTTAGAGATGCCCCCTGAATACCTACCAGCCTCTGGTGTCCTTGCTGACTGGTTTCTGCCAGCCTGCCACCCAAGACACTGTTCTGACCTCCTAGGGTGATAGAACAAAAACCTGTCCAGGAAGAGGGTGTAACACCCCCTCTGACAGGATGATCTGCCGATTAGCCTCCTTGGGCTGCCGAACTTTAAAGAAGCTGCTGCCTTTGGAACATGAATCTGGCTCACCTCACAGGAGAGGAAGCCACCCCCCCCCCCCTGTACAGAGCTCCCTTGGCACCTGGACAGTTGAGAAGATTAGCTAGTCAGGCAGGTGTGCCACCTCCAGTCTAGTACCACCCCTAAGGTGGGCTACTGTGAGGTGGGCACGATTTTTCAGAAGTAGCCATCTTTGTGATGGCATGCTTAGGAATTCTGGGACAGGGTTATGCCCACTTCCCACAGGAAGTGGTCATAGAGGGGGCGTAGTGACCCAAGGGTCAGTAGCCCATTGGCTACTACCCTACACTCTGCTAATGCCCCTAAATTCAGTATTTAGGGGAGCCTCTAGCACCAGAGAAGCAGATCCTGATGACCTAAGAAGAGAGAGAGAGAGGACACTGAAGAGCTGTGAAAGCAGAGAAGTGAGAAAAAGCCGCTGACCTGGGACCAATCCTGCAGGCCTGGCTGCGTCTCTCATCGAAAACTGCACCAAAGTTGATTCGTCCTGCAGCTGCTGACTCCAGGAAGAAAACAAGTTACTTACCTGTAACTTTGGTTCTCCAGTATTGGAAACTTTCATAGATTCCCATGCTTGTATCATTCCCCGTCGTCGGAATGGGAGTCCCCGGTATACATAAAATAGCAATAGAAACTATACCAAAACAGAAACCAGGCCTAGGCCCATTCTAGTTTTGTAACATATCCACCTCTTTTTGTAAAAGAGACCAAAGAAAGTGAACAACCAATCAGATCAGCCTCACCCCTTAGAACCCTCCTGAGAGAAGTCCAGAGCCTCAGATTTTCTTAGCCGTTGTGTAATATACCACTGAACGTGCTAGAGGCTGAGCTTTCCCAGGGGAGGAGGGTGGGTCGCATGGGAATCTATAAAAGTTTCCAATACTGGAGAACCAAAGTTACAGGTAAGTAACTTGTTTTCTTACTCCAGTTTTGGAACTTTCATAGATTCCCATGCTTGTATCAGAGTAGCCAGCAGTTATCAGCACATTTTTCGAACCATGATCATCATGCAACAAAGAACCAAGCATTAGCCCCTTCATGATAATAAGAGCTCCAAAGGTCAATAAACATTCTTATAAACATTAGAAATCATAAACACATGAGGTTAAAAAATGTGCAAAAGCTGAAAACAGTAGAAAATGGAAGGAGGGATGAAAGAGAAAGCTCACCACTACTGAAAAAGACTCCTCAGGACTGCCTGGCCCACTACTGTGTCACTCTGCGTTGAAGCATTCAGGCAGTAATGTCTTGTAAAGGTATGAGTACTGCTCCAGGTCGCTGCCCTGCAGATCTCCCGGATAGGAACTCCTGCAAAGTGGGCTGCCGAAGAAGAAACCGCCCTCGTTGAGTGAGCACGGACTCGACCTTCCAGGGGCTTACCCGCTGCTCTGTAACAATATTGGATAGCACTGGTAATCCATCGAGCAATCCCCTGTGTGGAAAGGGGAAACCCCTTACGAGGGGCGCTAAAAGAGACAAATAGTTGAGGAGACTTCCTGAAGTCTCTAGTACGCTGCAGATAGAATTTTAAGCACCTCTGAATGTCCAGTGAGTGGAGTGCCCTTTCCGCCGGAGTAACAGGTTGAGGGAAAAAGTCTTTAGAATGACCGGCTCATTCAAATGAAAGTCTGAAGGCACTTTCGGTATGAACTTTGGGTTGGTACTGAAGTATCACTGTCCCCTTTTTAAACTGGAGAAAAGGCTCCTGAATGGTAAGAGCCTGCAATTCACCCACTCGTCTAGCCGAAGTCAAGGTTAGCAGAAGAGCTACCTTCCAGGAGAGGAATTTCAAATCCGCTCGGTGAATAGGTTCGAAGGGATCCTTCATGAGCTGGGTAAGAACCAAGTTAAGGTGCCAAAGAGGAGGAGGAGGCTTGACTGGCGGGAAGACTCTGAAAAGACCTTTGAGAAATTGTTTAATTATTCTTGCCGACCAAAGGGAAGGACCAGATGATCTGCGTCTGAAGCGAGAGATGGCGGCAAGGTGAACTTTGATAGATGAGTGGGCCAGCCCTGATTTTGCCAGTGAAAGAATGTAAGGAAGAACTTCATGCGGTTCCGAAGAAAGAGGATGGATACCCTCTTGTTGGCACCAAATGCAGAAACGCTTCCATTTCAACTTGTAAGTCTTGTTGGTAGTTGGGGCACGTGCCTGAGAAAGTACCTCTCTACATTCAGTTGAAAGGGTCAAACCGAGAAACTCTCGGTGCTCAGGAGCCATACCGACAACTGCAGGGATTGAGGATCCGGATGCCAGACCTGGCCCTGGGACATCGTCAGCAGCGAAGGAATCGGCAGCAACGGAAGTGGAAGGTCCAGGGAGAGGAGATGCAGCTCTGTGAACCAAAACTGTCGGGGCCACGTCGGAGCTATTAAAATCATCTTGGAAGGTTCCGTTTTGAGCTTCCTGAGAAGCCTGGGGATCAGAGGAATGGGGGGAAAAGCGTAAACAAATGCGCCTGACCAGGCCATCGAAAGCGCATTCCCCAATGATCCCGGATGGTGAAGCCTGCTTGCGTAAAATCGGCATTTCTTGTTCTCCGGCGTGACAAAGAGGTCTATGGAAGGCCTGCCCCATAGGCGAAACACCTTTTCCAGAGTGGACTGGTCCAGCTCCCATTCGTGGCTGACCGATTTCAGAATGCTCAGCGTGTCCGCTGTCTTATTGAGAACGCCAGGAAGGTGCTCCGCTTTGAGTGATATGCCCTGCTGGATCGCCCAGTCCCAAATCAATTGGGCTTCTTGGGACAGAAGATGAGATCTGGTGCCTCCTTCCTTGTTTATATAATGCATGGCCGTCGTGTTGTCTGTACGTATTAGAACTGCAGACTGCTGTATGCGCGGAAGAAAAGCCTGCAAGGCCAGGCGAATCGCTCTGAGTTCCAGCAGATTGATATGTAACAGACGATGCTGGGGCAGCCAACGGCCACTAACATTAGGTCTTGCAAGACTGCTCCCCAGCCCTCCAGCGAGGCGTCTGTAGTTACGATCTGAGGAGCAGGGGTGATCCTGAATGAAAGACCCTGAGAACTGTTTTCTATGTTCGTCCACAAAGAAGCGGCGTCCCTCATGGAGACGGTAACGGAGATTTTGTCTTCGAAGGATCCGTCGACTTGGCGCCACTGCAAGTCCAACTCCTCCTGGAGAGGACGCATCCGCAGCCTGCAGTGAGGAATTAGAGGGATGCAGGAGGAAATGGACCCTAGGAGGGACTTGTAGAGGCGAACTGAAAGTGACTGTCTTCTTAACAGCAGGCGGGCCATGGCCATCAGCTTTTCTGGTCTCTCCAGGGTCGGAAAAGCTTTGTTGCTGGATGTGTCCAGAATGGCTCCCAGAAACCTGGCTGCTCTGGATGGACAGAGGGAGGGTTTTTCTGTGTTGAGAGTCAGCCCGAGATTGTCGAAAAGGCGTGTGCACGCCACAACTGATTCCTTTGCTGCGTGCTTGGTAGAAGCCTTCAGCAACCAGTCGTCCAGGTAAGGGAAGACCTGATGTTGATGTTTCCGTAGAAAAGCTGCCACCGGAGCTAAAACCTTTGTAAAGATCCGTGGAGCAGATCGGAGTCCAAAGGGTAGGACTTTGAACTGAAAGTGGCTCTTGGCTCCTGTGAAGCGAAGAAACCTCCTGTGGGCGGGATGGATGGGTACGTGAAAGTAAGCGTCCTCTAGATCCAATGTGGCCATGTAATCCCCTGAGTTGAGAAGACGAAGGATGTCCTGCAGAGAGACCATGCGAAATGATTGTTTGATGAGATAGATGTTGAGCTCCCTCAGATCTAGAATAGGGCGCCACTTTTATAAAGTCTTCCGGACCAGGAAAAACCGGGAGTAAAAACCTTCTCCCCGCTGAGAGAGAGGGACTGGTTCTATCGCTCCTTTGAGGAGCATTTGATGGACCTCCAACCGTAGAAGACGTAGATATTTTGATGCAGTGGGGCGAGGGGGCTTGGAAGGTGGTGTCTGAACAAATTCCCGAGTATGGCCGCATTGAATGATCTTCAGTACCCAACGGTCCGATGTCATTTGTTGCCAGTTGTGGAGGTAATTTGAAATTCTGCCTCCCACCGATGTCACAGGAGGAGAAGGGACAGCAGTCAGAGCCAGCAAGCCGCTATTGACACCTAGAGGAGTCCCTCCCCTGGCGTCCTTGTCTTCCTCTGTTGTTCGACCTATAGAAAGAGGAGGATTGATTTTGCCGCTGGTTGTAATTCGGCCGGTAGGATTGTGACTGCGAACCATACGAGGAATACAGTTGTTGCTGGTATCCTCCTCTATATGTTGTGTTACCTCTCCCTCTGGCTCCACGAAAGGGGACCTTGCGGTACTGCAGAGTCCCTAAGGATTTTGCGGTTTCCGTGTCCTTTTTAATATCCTGGAGCTCATCATCAACATGCTTCCCAAAGAGCGCTTCCCCATCAAAGGGAAGATTCAAGATCTTGTTTTGGACCTCAGGACGGAACCATGTAGCCCGCAGCCAGCCTTGTCGGCGAAGGACAGCAGCGCCCGCCAGGGAGCGGAACGCAGTCGTTGCAATGTCCATTGCACAGTCGATGACTTCAGCAGATGTCATCTCACCCTCTTGAAGCATCTTTTTAGCCTCCTTCTTCCCATCTTCCGGCAACTGGTCCAGATAGGGGGAAAGGGCGCACCACATCTGGCGATCGTAGCGACCAAGTATCGCTAAGGCATTCGTAGCCCTGACCAACAGGCTGGACATGGAGGAAAATCTCTTGCCCGCGTTATCGAGGCGTCTGCCTTCTTTATCTGGAGGTGTCGTGAGGGGAGCAGAAGGATTCCTGGACTTCCTTTGGGCAGCCTGAGAGATGACAGAGTCCGGTTTAGGCTGGCTAACCAAACAGGCAGGGCAATCGTCCGGAGCCTTATATTTTTTCTCCAGGCGAGGCAGTACCGGAATCACCGTGGCTGGATTTCGCATCACTTTCACTCCTTCATCCCAGACGTGACCAACAATAGGTATTGATCGGACAGATTTCTTGTAAGGCTCCTTAAAGTCATAAAGGAAGCATTCCGAATGCACCGTGGGCATGGACAGTTCGATCTCTTAGCCGCTCGCTCCATTAAATTATGGAAACCCCCTATGTCCGCAGGGGGGAAATCCACAGGTGCTGGTGAAGGAGAAGCCGGATCAGGAATGACAGTCATCCCATTCTTTGTCTGGATCTGGCATGGTAACGTTGCCTTGGTCCTCATCAGAGGTGTCATCCTGAACAAGAGGCACGATAGGTGGTGCATCCTGGGCCACAGGTATAGGCTGAGGCTGCGGCATTTGAGGGGTAGCAGGCCGAGGAAGAGGAACTGGCACCACAACTGAAGCTGGAGGCAAATCTCTTCCTATAGTGCAGAAGCATAGATTGCAAGTTCGCTAGTAGGGAGGAAGGCATAGAGACCATCTCCTGTTGGTAGTCTTCCTGATAGTCTGAGGAAGGATCATAGTGCTGTTCCTCTACGTATTCCACATCAGAATCTGTGTCCTGACACTTGACATGTAATTGAGAAGGGCTATCTGCATAGCCAAACGGACCATCATCCTCCTCAGAACCCTCTTCTTCAAGGAGGAGTGCAGGAGGTATAGGAGTCACCCTCCTGGGGGAAGTCATCTCAGGTGTAATCTGGCGCTTTCTGACAGACTTAGAAATTTTTTCCATCGTCGACAAGGTCGTCGACGGGGCCGTCGACGACATGAGAATCGCCGTAGAAGAAATGGACGTCGTCGATGCAGCCATCGTCGAGACCGTCGTCACCACAGCCGTCGTTGCCGTAGTCGATGTGCAAGCCGTCGTCACCATCGTCGTCGACATCTTCGTCGACACCATCGACGACGACACAGCCACCACCGGCGTCGAAGTCGTTGACGAGGAACCCTGAAGTGTCAGTGTTAGACTTGGCATCTTTTGGCGTGTTTCCCCTGACTTTTTGCTTTCTGACCTCCCGGTTTTGACTCTGTTTTTGCTGGTGTGATGATTCTGCGCACTTTCCTCACTGCGGTCCAGTGGGAAAGTGCAAGTGCTCCTGTATAAAATGTGTTATGGATTGGTGTTTCCATGATTGGCCTATTTGGTTTATCTGTCAGTCCCTTGTAAAGTGCACTGCGAGTGCCAGGGCCTATAGACCAAATGCTGTTGGTGGGCTGCAGCACTGGATTGTGCCACCCACGCAAACAGCCCGTAAAGTGTAACTCGGGCCTGCCATCGCAGAGCCTGTGCGCAGCCTGGGGCTGCCATGTCGACTTGGCAAGTGCACACACTTGCAAGTCCCTAAACCTTCCCTTTGCTACATGTTAGTCACCCCTAAGGTAGGCCCAAGGTACCCCTGTGGGCAGGGTGCGTTGTACGCGAAAGGTAGGACATGCCCGGGTGTGTGCGGCATGTCCTGATAGTGAATTACAGCCTAGTTCGTTTTTCACTATTGCAAGGCTACCTGTTCCCCTAGGCCAGAACGGGCGGTTTTGATTATTACAGTATATAATCCTAACTGACCCCGGGAACATGGTAGAAATTCGAGTATTAGTATGCCTGGACTCAGAATGATAAAATGCAGCTTTTAGTAAGGTTGGTTTTACCATTCTGTGTTTGAAAATACCACTTTTAGAAAGTGGGTATTTTCTTGCCTAACCATCCAAGCCTGCCTCTGCGAGGTTGTGTATTCCGTGTCTGGAATGTGAGTGACCGGGGCTGGGGGATGCCAGGAGACAGGGTGAGTCAGCGCAGGGCTGAATAGCCAGATCGACCTGTAGATGGGTGGGAGGGGTCGCACCTGGGCCCTGAATAGGACAGTGCCTTCCTCCACAATGCTGGCTCCACCTCCTGTGGTGCGTCTGATGTCCCTGGCCTACTCACTGAAAGAAGGGACGGAGACTTGTCAACAAAGTGCTCCAGAACTGGTTTGGACTAGGCGAAGGCCTCTCTGCCTTCAGAGAACAAAGGAATTTGGGATATAAATATTGGGGCCCTGACCCCATGAATTTAGATCTCGCTGGAATCAAGGAACCTGCCAAGACGAAGAGCTGGAAGAGCTGCCAGGAGGAGTACTGCCCCTTTGCTGTGTTGTTGCTTTGTTGGGTTGGCCTGCAGTTGCTGCTTCTGTCTTGGGCAGTGAAAGGACTGGACTGAACTTTCTACGAACTTGTGCTGAGTATCTCCAAGGGCCAGAAACCGAGCTGGCCTCCTGTTAAGAAGTCTCAGGGACTGCAAAGACTTCACAAGCCTCTGGGTACCGCTGCTGGAACGCTGTTTCAGTCGCCACAGAGGAAGGGAACCGCAACCGACTCCGTCAACCGAATCCATCCCTGGCCGGTGACCTGTTTGCACCGCAGACCGCATCGCCCCGCTTCGCATCGCAACCCTGGTCTCACCGTGGGCGACGTCCGACGCCGCCAACATCGAGCCGCTGCTTGCACCGTGACCTGTGGGCACCGCAGTTCGCATCGCATCGCTTCACTGGGCCAGCCGGACCAGACCGACACTGTCGCTGCAACTGGCTCAAGAGTCGAGACCGCACCGCATTTGGGGCACCGCTCGCACGTCTGCGACACACCGCTCCGACTCGCACCGCTGTCCGACGCCAGCTCCCGCACTCCGGCTGGGTCGCCTGCATCGCAACCTGTCAGCACCGCATCGAGCATCGTCTCGCCCTGCATCGCACGCCTTGGACTCACCGACTCCGTCTGCACGACGCTCATCGAGCCGCTGCCTGCACCGCATCGAGGGACACCGCACCTTGCATCGCTCCGTCTTGCACCGCAACCGCGACGAACGCCGACCGGCTCGTACACTCCGTACCAGCCACAACGAGAAAAGGTACTGTGACCGAGTCTGCTCACGACTCTGCTGGCCCGTATCGACGCGGTCGGCTGGAACTGTTAGACTCTGTGGTTTTCAGCATCACGGTAGGCTCGGACGGAGCTACCGACTCGCACGAACTTTGCTTTTGTGCTATTCCTGCAAAGAAGAAGTTAACGTATCAAGTATTCATTCGTAAAGTATAGTATTGTGGATTTTTGTCGTAATTGGTCTTGTCTTGAGTATATAAAATAATTGGTTATTTTTCTAAACTGGTGTGGTGTCCGTTTGTAGTGCTTACACTGTATTACTGTTGGTTATGTGCAAATGCTTTACACACTGCCTCTGAATTAAGCCTGACTGCTCGTGCCAAGCTACCACGAGGGTGAGCAGGGGTTACTTCACGAGTGTAACAACCCTTACCCTGACTAGGAAGAAGGGTCCCTACTTGGACAAAGGTGCAAGCCCTTGCCAACTAGAGATCCCATTTCTAACATTGGTTGTCAGCGGTGAGGATAGGACTTGTGTTTGCACTTGACTTACAGTGATTGGTGTGCACTACTACCATATCGCAGACCATTACGTACCACATACTGGTTCTTTTTCTTTTGGCCTATTTTTGATCTTGCCAGTTTTCAACTCACGACTTTTGTCATGCCTGAATCAATTGCATCATCCGTTGCATCTCTGGAAGTTATCTTTGAGGAGGACAGGTTGGAATCCTACGCCGTAAAGGAATTACGAGCGATTTGTAAAAATCTGAAAGTCCAAATTAAAGGCCTCACAAGGAAGGAGGAGCTACAGAAGGCGCTGAGGGCCTCGGTAGCAGCCAGACATGCCAATGGGCAGCCTGGTGGTCTCAGTGAGGAGGCGGAGGAGCCTATTTCCAGGGTGGATGTGCTTTTGGGTAGGGGGAACCCGCCAGGTCAGGCAGCAGCAGTCTGTCCCCAGAGGAGCTGGAGGACAGGCGGGAGGCAAGGCAGTTCGAGCTGCAGAAGCTCAGGCTGGAGAGTGAGCGGGAGGAGAAGAGATTGGCCATAGAGGAGAGGAAGATGCTCTTAGAGCATGAGAGAGAACTGAAGGAGCTAGAACTTAGGAGTAAGTCAGGCTCAGATGGTGGCAGCAATTCGTCCAGAAAGGCAGACAGGATTGTGCACATTCCCAAGAACGTAGGCAAGGAGTTCAAGAAGGGGGATGACATACAAAGGTGGTTCCAGGGTTATGAGGCAGCCATACACATGAATGGGGTCCCTGAGGAGAATTGGGGAGCAGGATTGTGGCCACTTTTCCCGGAAGAAGCAAGGGATGCTCTGATAGCTTTGGGTAAGGGGTATCACCTCACCTATGCTGACATGAAGGATGCCCTTCTCACGAAGTATGGTCTTACTCCTGAAAAGTACAGGGATCAGTTCAGGTCCAGTAAGAAGTCTGATGTCAACACTTGGTTGGAATGTGTGGATGTGTTCTGCAGGTCTCTGGATGGTTGGGTGAAGGGCAGTAGTGTAACAGATTTTCAGGGGCTCTACAACTTGATTGCATGGGAGCACTTGTCTAGTCTATGTTTTGCAGATCTGCGCCAGCACCTAGTTGATAGTAAGCTAACTGACCCCAGGAAGCTTGCTATGGAAGCGGACCGCTGGGTGAGTACCAGGGTCCACAAGAAAGCGTTTGGGGAGACTCAGCCAAAGGTGTGCAGGGTCCCCAGCAGAAAGGTGGGGGGACAAGGGTAAAGCACAGGAGTTCTCTAAAGGGCCCCAAACTAGTACCCAGGGTAAAGGTTCCCAGCCCCCGGTGATAAGAAGAAAGGGGTCTCTACAGGGAAGCCTGTTGAGACCGGCCCCCGCAAGTGTTATGCATGTGACCAGGTAGGTCACTTTAAGGGGGACCCCAAGTGCCCGAAGGGGGACACAGCCACCCACCGGTGGACAATCCAAAGTGTTGGCTAGTGTAGCGCTTGGGGAGGAGGGGTGCCCACAGGAGGGTGGGGATCCCGCAGAAATGACCCTTGTCTCACTCGGGGACAGTGAGATGGTCCCAGGAAACCAGGTGCCCCCTAACACAAAGAAATATAGCACCTGGGTGACCATTAATGGGAACAGGGTAGAGGCTCTCAGAGATACTGGAGCCAGTGTGACCTCAGTCCGGTGTCACCTGGTGTCTGAGAAGCAAGTAGTCCCAGGAGCATTCCACCAAGTAGTTGCTGTCGACAACTCTGAGCGCCAGTGTATGGTGGCGCAGGTTCCCTTTGAATGGG
Source organism: Calotriton arnoldi (assembly GCA_963921515.1). NCBI lineage: Eukaryota > Metazoa > Chordata > Amphibia > Caudata > Salamandridae > Calotriton > Calotriton arnoldi. The sequence continues at coordinate 1,542,733 of CAWUFW010001541.1, read as the reverse complement.
GGGTCTCAGGTCCCTTGAGGGTGGTTGTGAGCCCTACCATGCCTGTAGATTGTCTGCTAGGAAACGACCTGGAGCAGTCCTCATGGAAGGAGGTTGAGCTCAGGTCTCACTTGGAGATGCTTGGGTTGCCAGAGTGGGCATGCGTGTCTACTCGGTCAATGGCGGCCAGAAAGGGTGATCAAGAGGACTTGGAGCCTGAAACAGTGGCCCAAGTCCCTGCCAAGAGAAAGGGCAGGGGCGCGGGAAACCGGCCCCCGAAGTTCCCACGGACCGGGAGGAGGCGGACCTCGAGGGGGACGCCCGGTGCCTACAGGGGAGCAGGTAGCCGAACTGGGAGACATCTCTGAGCTGACCCATTGGCAGCAAGAAGGGGGTCCCACCAGGGAGGAGTTCTGCAGGGAGCAGAACGAGTGCCCTACTCTGGAGGGTCTGCGGCGGCAGGCTGCAGACCAGGCAGCTGGTAATCAGTCCGGGTCACATCTGATCTACTGGGAGAGCGGTCTCCTATACAGTGAGCCTAAGGTTGCTGAGCCTGGGTCAGCCCGTGTGCTGGTGGTACCCCAGCGCTTCAGGACCTTCCTACTGGGTCTGGCTCATGACGTGCCTTTGGCAGGACATTTGGGGCAGGACAAGACCTTTGACAGGCTTGTCACCCACTTCTTTGGCCCCAAATGCGAAGGCAGTCAGATGCACACTGTAGGTCTTGCCAAACTTGCCAGGCAAGTGGTAAGAGTGGGAGGAAGGTCAAAGCTCCTCTCCAACCTTTTCCGGTTGTTGGAACACCCTTTGAAAGGGTAGGGATGGATATAGTGGGGCCACTGGATCCCAAGACAGCCATGGGCAACAGGTACATCCTGGTCTTGGTGGACCATGCCACCCGGCACCCGGAGGCAATCCCTCTCAGGACAACGACGGCGCCAGTGGTGGGCCGGGCGTTAATGGGGATCTTTTCCCGTGTGGGATTCCCCAGAGAGGTGGTTTCCGATAGGGGGACCAATTTCATATCGAAGTATATGACATCCCTGTGGAAGGAGTGTGGGTAACCTACAAGTTCACCACTCCTTACCACCCACAAGGAAACGGTCTGGTGGAGAGATTCAACCAGACCTTGAAAGGCATGATCAAGGGTCTAACAGAACCCATGAGGCGTAAGTGGGACGTCCTCTTGCCATGCCTACTCTTTGCATACAGGGAGGTGCCTCAGAAGTCTCTTGGGTACAGCCCCTTTGAGCTCCTGTATGGCCACCCTGTCAGAGGACCTCTGAGTTTGGTAAAGGAAGGCTGGGAGGCAGCTCCCAGGAAAACTCCCAGGATGTATTTAGCTACATGCTGGCCTTTAGAAACCAAACTGCCCGCTTCAGGAAACTCGCTCAGGCGAACCTAGAAGCAAGCCAGGAAGAAATGAAGAGATGGTATGACCAGAATGCCACTCTGGTCGAATTTCAACCTGGGCAGAAAGTGTGGGTAATGGCCCCAGTGGCACCTTGTGCCTTGCAGGACAAGTGGACTGGGCCATATGAGGTAAAGGAGCGCAAAAGTGACGTCACCTACCTGGTGGATTTGCAGGCTCCAAGGAACCCGTTGAGGGTCCTTCACGTGAACCGCCTCAAGCCCCACTTCGAGAGGTCCGAAGTGAGTATGCTCTTGGCGACAGATGATGGGGTGGAAGAGGAGAGCGAGCCTCTCCCTGACCTCCTGTCTACCAAGGAGCATGATGGGTCAGTAGAGGGTGTGATCCTCTCCCCTACTCTGACTCAGGAGCAGCAGGGGGACTGTCGCCAGTTGTTGGGACAGTTCGCCCCACTGTTCTCTCTGACTCCCGGTGTTACTCACTGGTGTACCCATGACGTGGACACCGGTGACAGCCATCCTGTGAAGCACAAGATTTACAGGTTGACTGACCGGGTCAGAGCCAGCATCAAGGAGGAGGTCTCTAAGATGTTGGCGTTAGGGGTGATTGAGCCCTCCCACAGTCCTTGGGCCAGCCCAGTGGTCTTGGTCCCAAAGGCTGCGGCGCCCGGTGCCACTCCAGAACTCCGGTTTTGTGTGGACTACCGTGGGCTCAATGCCGTCACCAGGACTGACGCGCACCCCATCCCCAGAGCTGATGAGCTCATTGATCAGTTGGGAGCTGCCCGGTTCCTCAGCACGTTTGATTTAACGTCTGGGTACTGGCAGATTGCCTTAACCGATGGGGCCAAGGAGAGATCAGCATTCTCAACCCCAGAAGGTCATTACCAATTCCGGGTGATGCCCTTTGGGTTGAAGAATGCCCCTGCCACCTTTCAGAGGTTGGTCAATCAGGTGTTGGCTGGGCTGGAGGATTTCAGTGCCGCCTACCTGGATGACATTGCTGTGTTCAGTTCCAGCTGGGAAGAACATTTACAGCACCTTGAGAAAGTGTTGAGGGCTCTGCAAGGTGCAGGCCTCACGATCAAGGCCAGTAAGTGCCAGATCGGGCAGGGTTCGGTGGTATACTTGGGACACCAGGTAGGAAGCGGCCAGGTGGCGCCCTACAACCCAAGATTGACACCATTCTGGCTTGGGAGCCCCCCAAGACCCAGACAGAGGTGAGAGCCTTCTTAGGTCTCACCGGCTACTATAGGAGATTTGTTAAGGGCTATGGCACCATCGTTGCCCCCTTAACAGAGCTGACCTCTAAGAGGCAGCCCAGGAAAGTGATCTGGACTGAGTCCTGCCAGAAAGCTTTTGATGCCCTGAAGGCAGCCATGTGCACGGCGCCCGTGCTCAAGGCACCTGACTTCTCCAAGGAATTTGTCGTGCAGACTGACGCTTCAGAGCATGGTGTGGGAGCGGTGCTCTCACAACTGAACGAAGAGGGCCTGGATCAGCCTGTAGTCTTCCTTAGCAGGAGACTACTTCCCAGGGAACAGAGGTGGAGTGCCATAGAAAGGGAAGCTTTTGCTGTGGTCTGGGCACTGAAGAAGTTGAGACCATACCTGTTTGGGACTCACTTCCGGGTTCAGACAGACCACAGGCCCCTCAGATGGTTGATGCAAATGAGGGGTGAGAATCCAAAACTGCTGAGGTGGTCCATCTCCCTACAGGGAATGGACTTTACGGTGGAGCACCGTCCTGGTACAGAACACGCCAACGCAGATGGTCTGTCCAGGTTCTTCCGCTCTTAGTGAAGAGAACTCCAATGGGGTTGGGTAGTTCTCCCTACTTTCAGCTGGAGGGGACATGTGTTAGACTTGGCATCTTTTGGCGTGTTTCCCTGACTTTTGCTTTCTGACCTCCCGGTTTTGACTCTGTTTTTGCTGGTGTGATGATTCTGCGCACTTTCCTCACTGCGGTCCAGTGGGAAAGTGCAAGTGCTCCTGTATAAAATGTGTTATGGATTGGTGTTTCCATGATTGGCCTATTTGGTTTATCTGTCAGTCCCTTGTAAAGTGCACTGCGAGTGCCAGGGCCTATAGACCAAATGCTGTTGGTGGGCTGCAGCACTGGATTGTGCCACCCACGCAAACAGCCCGTAAAGTGTAACTCGGGCCTGCCATCGCAGAGCCTGTGCGCAGCCTGGGGCTGCCATGTCGACTTGGCAAGTGCACACACTTGCAAGTCCCTAAACCTTCCCTTTGCTACATGTTAGTCACCCCTAAGGTAGGCCCAAGGTACCCCTGTGGGCAGGGTGCGTTGTACGCGAAAGGTAGGACATGCCCGGGTGTGTGCGGCATGTCCTGATAGTGAATTACAGCCTAGTTCGTTTTTCACTATTGCAAGGCTACCTGTTCCCCTAGGCCAGAACGGGCGGTTTTGATTATTACAGTATATAATCCTAACTGACCCCGGGAACATGGTAGAAATTCGAGTATTAGTATGCCTGGACTCAGAATGATAAAATGCAGCTTTTAGTAAGGTTGGTTTTACCATTCTGTGTTTGAAAATACCACTTTTAGAAAGTGGGTATTTTCTTGCCTAACCATCCAAGCCTGCCTCTGCGAGGTTGTGTATTCCGTGTCTGGAATGTGAGTGACCGGGACTGGGGGATGCCAGGAGACAGGGTGAGTCAGCGCAGGGCTGGAATAGCCAGATCGACCTGTAGATGGGTGGGAGGGGTCGCACCTGGGCCCTGAATAGGACAGTGCCTTCCCTCCACAATGCTGGCTCCACCTCCTGTGGTGCGTCTGATGTCCCTGGCCTACTCACTGAAAGAAGGGACGGAGACTTGTCAACAAAGTGCTCCAGAACTGGTTTGGACTAGGCGAAGGCCTCTCTGCCTTCAGAGAACAAAGGAATTTGGGATATAAATATTGGGGCCCTGACCCCATGAATTTAGATCTCGCTGGAATCAAGGAACCTGCCAAGACGAAGAGCTGGAAGAGCTGCCAGGAGGAGTACTGCCCCTTTGCTGTGTTGTTGCTTTGTTGGGTTGGCCTGCAGTTGCTGCTTCTGTCTTGGGCAGTGAAAGGACTGGACTGAACTTTCTACGAACTTGTGCTGAGTATCTCCAAGGGCCAGAAACCGAGCTGGCCTCCTGTTAAGAAGTCTCAGGGACTGCAAAGACTTCACAAGCCTCTGGGTACCGCTGCTGGAACGCTGTTTCAGTCGCCACAGAGGAAGGGAACTGCAACCGACTCCGTCAACCGAATCCATCCCTGGCCGGTGACCTGTTTGCACCGCAGACCGCATCGCCCCGCTTCGCATCGCAACCCTGGTCTCACCGTGGGCGACGTCCGACGCCGCCAACATCGAGCCGCTGCTTGCACCGTGACCTGTGGGCACCGCAGTTCGCATCGCATCGCTTCACTGGGCCAGCCGGACCAGACCGACACTGTCGCTGCAACTGGCTCAAGAGTCGAGACCGCACCGCATTTGGGGCACCGCTCGCACGCTCTGCGACGCACCGCTCCGACTCGCACCGCTGTCCGGACGCCAGCTCCCGCACTCCGGCTGGGTCGCCTGCATCGCAACCTGTCAGCACCGCATCGAGCATCGTCTCGCCCTGCATCGCACGCCTTGGACTCACCGACTCCGTCTGCACGACGCTCATCGAGCCGCTGCCTGCACCGCATCGAGGACACCGCACCTTGCATCGCTCCGTCTTGCACCGCAACCGCGACGAACGCCGACCGGCTCGTACACTCCGTACCAGCCACAACGAGAAAAGGTACTGTGACCGAGTCTGCTCACGACTCTGCTGGCCCGTATCGACGCGGTCGGCTGGAACTGTTAGACTCTGTGGTTTTCAGCATCACGGTAGGCTCGGACGGAGCTACCGACTCGCACGAACTTTGCTTTTGTGCTATTCCTGCAAAGAAGAAGTTAACGTATCAAGTATTCATTCGTAAAGTATAGTATTGTGGATTTTTGTCGTAATTGGTCTTGTCTTGAGTATATAAAATAATTGGTTATTTTTCTAAACTGGTGTGGTGTCCGTTTGTAGTGCTTACACTGTATTACTGTTGGTTATGTGCAAATGCTTTACACACTGCCTCTGAATTAAGCCTGACTGCTCGTGCCAAGCTACCACGAGGGTGAGCAGGGGTTACTTCACGAGTGTAACAACCCTTACCCTGACTAGGAAGAAGGGTCCCTACTTGGACAAAGGTGCAAGCCCTTGCCAACTAGAGATCCCATTTCTAACAGTCAGCATCGGAGATGATGAAATCACCGTCGACGAGCCCGTCGACGGAGTCAAAGTAGAAGGAGAAGACTGTACCTTAGATGATTTCGTCGGCGGAGTCGTCGTCGACGATGGGACTTTCTTCATAGATTTTACCTCAGAAGAGAGTGAGGAGGGCTTTTTGAAAGTCTTTTGAGCCGCTGGAGGAGAAGATGGAGGTAACAGAGCTGGATATCCTCTCACACATCACTCCTTTTGACAGTCCTTCCCTCTCCTTTACACCTCAGTGAGGAGATTCGCCAGGACTACGCCTTTCAGACCCATGAGAGGTCTTTTTAAGGCCTTACCAGGACGTTCTTCAGAAGGCGAACGAGACACTCTACCCCTTTTACAGACCTTCTGGAAGATGTAGCAGAAGACGCCTCATCACTGTCACTAGAGACAGGCTCCTTTCTTGACTTGAGTTTCTGGAGCAAGGTTAGTAGACACCCTTCACGATCTCGCAGAGTCTTCGTGGAAAAAGTGCGGCATATCCTACAGTCTGCTGCCTTATGGTCTGGGTACAGACAAATACAATCCTTGTGCTTGTCCTCCACATATAAACTCTTCTTAGCACAAGTTGCACAAGCTTTAAAGAGGGCTTTCTTCTACTTATCAGACATCTTGACACGAAGTCCAAGCAGGTTTTGAAGAAAAAACTGTATAATAAGGTTAACAGGAAAAAAACTGAGCAGAGCTCAGTGGAGACTCCCTTGCACAACGTGCGGTAGAAAAATCTGAGGCTCTGGGCTTCTCTCAGGAGGGTTCTAAGGGGTGAGGCTGATCTGATTGGTTGTTCACTTTCTTTGGTCTCTTTTACAAAAAGAGGTGGATATGTTACAAAACTAGAATGGGCCTAGGCCTGGTTTCTGTTTTGGTATAGTTTCTATTGCTATTTTATGTATACCGGGGACTCCCATTCCGACGACGGGGAATAATACAAGCATGGGAATCTATGAAAGTTTCAATACTGGAGTAACTTGGGAGGACTGCCTGCCTTTGAAAAAGACTCAAGACCTCCCGTGAACAGCAGACCTGTTCTGAAGAAACCCCACAAGAGGAGACTCTGAGGCTCCGGACCCGCCAAAACCAGATACCTGAAGCCACCACTGCACCCATCACCTCTGGTCAGAGTCCAAGTGGGCCAACGGTGCCAACAAGGTTTCCTGGGCCTCCAGAGCTCGAGTCCATCGTAGTTTCACCCCTCTTGGACTCCCCGGCGTCACCTGCAGCCTCTGCACACCAACCCCCTCGACTGCTCCAGTAAGGAAAAACCCGACGCCTAAGGACACCTCTGCACCGGTCGCCCCTGGGCCTTGGAGAAGAGGACCAACAGGGTTAGCCCTTCCCCGAGCATCGCAAGGCTTGAGCCCACTTGCTAGTTCAGCCCGGCTGGCTTCCTAGCCGGAACCTGCAGACTCTTTTTACAGTGACCGATCCCCATTGAAACGCATTATGCTCCAGACGCCGATTTGCACTCTGCACCCGGCCGCCCTCATGCCGCTGGTGGTGTACTGCTGGTCCTGCCTTGGACCTTGCCCACCACTCTCCTTAACTCCTGGAGATTGGTCCTGTAAGTCGGTGTACTGTACCTGTCTGCAGAACGTGTTCTTCCTTCCAGAAGTGTCCACTTTTTAAAGCTTACTTACCTGAACGATTTTTCTCCGATGCCTAAACATACATAAAGGTACTTGGTATTTTTATAAATTGGTCTGGATCTTCTTCTCGAGTCGTGTGTCTCATTTATTAATCATTGTGTGTATCTGCAAACGTCTTGCACTCCTCTGTGTTAAGCCTAAGGCTGCTGGACCATACTACCCCCTAAAAGAGCACTTTGGGATTGCACAGCAAGCCCCTGTCCACTCATAAGGGAACCCCTGGACCTTTTACATGGTATATCTTATTTGATATATCCCATAAGGAGCCAGCTTCCTACAGTCTCAAATAATGACATGCAAAGTGTAGTAAGGCCTATTCCTGGGCTATGTGACAGAGCTGATTGGAAGCTAAAAAACTCATCAGCAATGAAGAGAGGAAGGCGGACAGAAAATTAGTGGACCAAAGCAATTGCAGGTGACAGTGGTGTTAAGCAGTTGTATGTCTAATATATTATTGTCATCTGTAAACAGGGCCAGACTGGGGACCCAAAGCGACCCTGGCAATTTTCTCGAACCAGCGCCTGGGGAAGCACTGCCTGGCCCCGGGAGGTTGGAAATGCTTGCTGCTTTTGTTACTGCTGCAAAACCGGCACCCAATAACAAAACCGGCGCTGCAAACAGGCCCCCATCCTTCAGCCTCCAAGGGAAACGCCCGATGCCCGGTACGGCCAGTCCGGTCCCATCAGCAAATAGGGCTATATAACATGAGGTTACAGTTCTTGACATAATAAATTCATAGGATCAATAAGCTTTTACGGTGGCCCTCTGAAACATTGCTTCTAAAGTAATTCTTGTAATTTCACCAGAGATGAAAGCCATTGTTCAAACTGTGGTCCAAAAGATGGTCAACCACAGTCCTGGATTAAAATGAATTACTCTAGCATTCCATACATTGTAGAGAATGAACCATGATAAAAAGCTTTTTGAACCTGCATTGATGCCTATGTGCACAGCATCAAATCAGTACCATACTTACTCTGTTCATTCAATTGAGACAAGGGAGATTTGATCGATAGATCTTTGTAGATATATTATGCCCAGTGTAAAAACAGAATTACAAAGTAGAACTGATCAAACACAACATACATTTATTCCAGGGTATAAAAACTGAAATGAAGTCAGGAAAAGACAGTATGGAAAACAATAGTGCATTATTATATAACAAGACGGATTTGTGGTGTTACCATAAACATGGACTGACCAGAAGGGTCATCTTCAGCCTGTAATTTCAACATGTTATTTGGGAGGGTAGAGTGATTTGGGTGACAATCATCCACAGACCGTAATGATCACTATACAGAGTTGGACAGTATTTTCACTGGCTGTCCTACTTCCTTAATTCACATATTTTGAGGACAAATAGAATAAGAGCCACAATGGAGCAGGATCAACTACACCGCACAAAAAGAAAAACAAAGTATTATCCTGAACGCAGGTACATTCAAACATACAGCTACATAAAAGAGTGCATCAACAATTGGCATCGATTTTCTATTTACAGGAGTATGCAAAAATACATTATAAAAACAGAACACGCTCCCCTTTCCAGATTTATCTTTGTAACCAGACGACATATACTTCATTAGAGAAAAACGGTTTGCTCTTAAGTATCAAAGTCACAGTAATACTGAAATGCAGAAAGAATAGGATGTACCAGATTTAAGGACCGGTGTAAATAAACCAGCAAAACAACATTCTGCTTCAATGTGCCCCAACACGGTGATGCTGCAGCCATTTGCTGAACTGCAATAAGACTTTTCACACGCAACTGAAAAACACATTCCAGTTTCAAGATGATGCTATATCGTAGGCTGCAGAAATACTATCCAGGTCCTCATGGTAGTGTAGGTGGATAGTCTTTAAACAGTGGTCACTGGACATGAGGCCTTGGTTTTAAAATAAGCTTCCCCGTCTGCAAAATATAAAAGTCAAGAAAACAAAAAATGGGATTATTACGTATTTCAAAGACAAGCATGCACACACCAATACCAGCATAGAATGATTTACCCTTAAAAAGTCAGTGGATGTGTTAGATGTTGAGCCTTACTGAATGAAAGGCTTCTTTAGATTACAGCAAGGAACCATTCGAGGTCACAGTGTAAAGATCAACCTTAATCCTGAAACAGGTGTTTTCCACACTTTAGAAAGCTAAATATGGTGAAAGATTTTGACTGGCAGTCATGTGAAGGTTAGGCACAGAGTGAAAAAAAAGTTCGTTAAACCCAGGCCACAATGTCCAGTGTGAAGTCTTTTTTGACTTGTAATTCTAGTTCGTCATCATGGAAATTTTAAATGCAATAAACAGCGATTGTCTCTGCCAACGTGCAAGATCTCAAAGATATGTCCTATAGCTAAAATGAAGGGTTGTATGTGATTTCATAGAAAAATGATTTAATGGAAAAATGATTTCATGGAATACCATTACTGAGAAACCATTTCATCTAAACTTTTTAATGGAAATTTTCAGTATGAATTGCATTTACCTTTTCGTAGAAACCAATTCATAGAAAGTATTTTTGGTCAAAAATTGGCTTTTGAATGCTTATTTAGTATGTATAAATGCAATGGTTGCAGGTCTTAATTTTACACACATTTTTGTCGGAGATATTTATTTCAGTGCACATTATTTCATATTTATATCGTCTACATTGTCAATTACTTCGGATGCTTTTAATTCTCTGACCTATCACCACCCGTAAACAACATCCATTGCTGACCCCTCACAACCCCTAAATACCATCAATCCCTGCCCCCTAACACCCCTTACCACACCTAAACAACAATCATCCCTGAAGCCTAAAAGCCCTTTCTCCCCAAAAAATCCACCATCCCTGAAACCCAAAATGACTCACTACCCTTAACCCCACCCATTCCTCAACCCTAAAACCCCGTTCTACGCCTCAACCCCACCAATCCCATACCCCTTAAAACACCTCAGCACACCCAAACTCCACCCTTCCTTTAACTCTAAAAAACCCTCACCATCTTTAAACACCAGCCATCCATGACCCATAAGAACTTAACACCCTAAACTACTCTTCCCTGAACCCTAAAAACCCCTTCCTACGTCTACACTCCAACCCATCCCTGAGTCCTTAAAACCCCTCACCACCCTAAACTCCATCCCATTCTGAACCATAATAACTCTCCACCAGCTACGCATAATTGAACCTTAAAAACTCACCAGTCCTAAAATCTGCCTATCCATGAACCCTAAAACCTCTCGACACCCATACACTTCACCCGTCCCTGAAACCTAAAAACCTCACACACCTAAACACCACTCATCGGTGAACCTTAAAAAGCCCTCCCCATCCCTGCACTCCACCCAACTCTGAACCCTAAAAACCCAATTCTATGCCCCAACTCCAATTATTTCTGACCTCTAAGAACCCCCTAATAACCCTAAACAGGATCCATCACTGTGCCCAAAAACCCCACAGTAGTCTTAGACTCCACCCACGTTTAATGTAATTTTGGACTTTCTTTAAAATTATCTTTCCTTTAAAATGCAAAATGTTTCCATCATTTTCAATTGTTTTGTATTTCCTTAAAATTGCCTTTCCTTAAAATCGTTTTTTCATGATTTCGATTCTTCCAATCCGGTTTCTATGTTTTCGTTTTACTATCAATTCACCTACTACAAAAATGAAGAAAAAAAAACTGATAGAAAAAAAATTACTACGGAGTAATATAGATCAGTTTTTTTCAGAGAAACTTGGCTCTCCTGTGCATCTGCCCTGTTGTCAAAGCCCAAACAGTGATATTTTACTGTATGGACTGCTCTCCAAATAGTTGCTCAAGAAATTTCATAGGGACATTAAAGGTTTTCTGTGCAGGAGCCCGTTGACACACTGGACAGAGGATGCAATACACTGCTCTGAGATTGAGAGGTTGTATGGATGGAGCTGTATTAATATACTTTCCTAAAGTTTCTGATACCAGAGTGCCCTTGTCAAAGTCAAGGGTGTGGAGCGACTTATCCAATTGCAAGGAATATTATATAAAGATATTGGAAGCAACATGCTCCTATTTATTTGAAAATATGTTAACACATTTGGAGGGGGGAATAAATAGGTTCTTACAACAACTATTCAAATGACATTCAATGTTAGGTTTATGAGAACAAAGATTAAACATCAATAACACTAATCATAGGAGTGTAAGTAATATCAAGTATTGAAGCTGCTTGCACAAAAAAATGCTGAAAATCGGTTTAAAGGATAGGCCTTAAAGATGGGCTTCTACAAGACACAGTTATGTCTTAATGTGGATAAGACTTTGTGTAAGAGGCTTTCCCAAAGTCCTCTAAGAAACCCTTTAGCACTAGGACAGTGAAAAAATAAATTCAAGAAGCACTCTTCTGTGCCCGCACTTGGTGTCCAAAAGCAAACTATGCATCTCTAGTGGGGGTCGGATCAGCAGGAATGGGAGATTGAGAAAGAGATAGAGAGACATTGACAGATAAAGAGAGACAGAATGAGAAAAAAATTCAAGCGATTGAGAGAGAGCGAGTGAGTAAACAAAACATGTGAGGATACAAATCAGCACTTGTGAATGAAGATCAATGAAGATTTAATGATGGAGTAATAAAGTTACAAGCTAGCAACCACAAAGGATTCTATGATGCCATTACGTCTATATAAAAGGACCTGCTCTGGATTTTGAATCCCTGAGTCAATAAAGGACTAGCAATAGCACACACAAAACAAACATATGTACACCAAGTGTCACTGCAGAGAAGCTAACCTCCAGTAATGACCCAGAGGATTTCCTATTCATTTAAATTTTATCTGTTGTGAATTTATCAACATACCGAAATAAAAGAACAATAGATAATTAGTAAAGGATTATTGAATACAGATTAAAAGTCAAGTGCAACCTCTGTGCTCAGCAAACAATGTATACACTTTCCAATGGCTTGAGACACAAAGTGTAATGAATGAAGGAGGACTCACCCACCTTTGTTCTACTTATTTTAATTGTACATAAATCTCTACTGCAATTAGTCAATTTTGTGTATGACTGACTTGAAGAAACGCCATAGTTTATTCAACCAAGGTCTAATAACTACTCAACTATACGATTTGTAAAGGTTCCGACGAAACAGCTTACAGGTAAAAACATTACATGCAAGCAGATTTTTGCAAGAATAAGGACTATTCAAAGATGGAGACCTTTTTTCTAATAGTCTTGAGGAAAATACATCCTACCAATTTGTCACAATAACTCAGTTTCCATAACATTACTAAAGAACGATTAGATTAACAAGATACAAATAGTTGGAATGAGTAACCTCCAAATAGCAAAATCAGGAAGGGGAGGTAGAGGTAGGCAAAGAAAGGACCTGTCCTCCAAGGCACTATGCAAATAATCAAGAGAGGTACCCTCCAAAGGGACAAAGAGAAAGGGGATAGTATTTATATCCCTATTTCCTTGCAGAGACAAAAAAAAGAGGGAAAAGGAAAAAGATTTTTTTTCTTTTCATAAAACCCTCTCCCACCCGGGTTTCCCCTTGCTGGCATGCTTCATCATTGGGTCCTTCCCTGCCCTCTACGGACAGGGGCGTGCTGCTACCAGCGAATGTGCGGGAGCACGGATTTATGAAATATAGGGGTGTCCCTATACACCTAACCGTTTATGATATATCAAAAGGGAGTGGAGTTTTTTTTTTTTTTTTTTTTTTTTTTTAGAGTGAAGAAAAGTTTTAAAAATACCAAAATTAGTGGGTCCAAAAAATTACTTTATTTCCTACCCCTAAATTGGTATACTAAAATCTGGGGAAGTGTGGGAAAAGCTCTAGGCGTAAATACCTATTGTTTCCCTGTATGGTCAACTAGTTTCATGCCTCTCCCCAAGGCATTTCGTCAGGACCTAGAAAGGAGAAATGATGTTCCCACTCCAAAAGTCAGAGTAAACACAATGAAAAAATGCCAAAATAAATATACAGCACCTAATTGGTCTGTGTTAAAGCGAAAAGACCTGCAAGGATATAAATAAAACAAAAAGATTAAAAATATACACGACCATAAGGTCCAAATTGGGTTTCTTAAATCGGGATTGTTGCGTGGTAGTGGTGGTGAAATATATTTTTCAAACCAAGCCTAAAATAGGCGTGCGTAAATCTGTGGAAAATAAGACGCACAAGACAATACAAACATGAAACATATAATATCGTGTCACCAGCATCAACGTGATAATGGTAATGACATACTTAAAATGCGACCATCATTGGGCCCCATGAGTCCATCGAGGAGTTAAAGGAGGGACGCCTGTAGTCACACCCTACATTTGTGGCCAAAAAGAGAAATTCGTAAGGGCAGATTAGGTAAGCAGAATATTATCTTCGCGGAAAGAAACAGATGTCCTGATGACGGCAGGACGCCCCTACTTACTCCGTCAAGGCTACTCCCTCACTGATAAACCCGACCGCACTCTCTCGTGGCTCCGATGATACTGGAGCCGCGAGCAGAGTCGCTTCTTAAACACGAGCGCGTAATGCACAGCTGCTAAATGACTGGAAAGACTAGACCGCGCTCAGCAGTACACGTACCCAAAGACGGAAGATTCCGCGTTGTTCGAAAATATTACTATTTTAGCGTTGAGGAAGTAATCAAAACGTATAAATATAGTTTAAGAGCAAGGCAGTTCAAAAAACTCGTTCTCTGTAAAGTGGGATGTCTGCATGAAAAAATGACAAAGTAAAAGTAAAAACTTTTTTGACAACTAAGACAGACCCAACAATGGGTTGCATCCAGCCTAACCATAATAAACAAACGCGGTTCTATTGAAATAAGGTGAAAAACGTAGGTGTTTTTGTTAAAACACATCATGGCTACATGAAAAATCGTGATAAAAAAAAAAACTTGATGGAAAACTTTATTAGAAACTGACACGGACACAGTACGAATGCTTGTGTCAGAATTAAGCTACCCCTAATAATCATTAGGGATGCAATGGAAAAGTGGTCCAGAAAAAAGGGTGTTGCTCTGTTAGAACACGATGCTGACCTTCATTAACTTAGTAGAAAAAGCGAGGTGGACAAGGTCACTCCCTTGCATTATCAAAGCAAAGGGATCAAAGGAAAATCACCCTGTTGAAACATCTCAAGGACCCCGATAGCTTTACTGGCAGGCAGAGTAGAGCCTCCCTCGTATATTTCACTGGGGTATTATGAACTGATATAGACAATGTCAAACGTGGGTCTCCATTGGCGTAAGGCTTAACATCGAGTGTTGTATAACAAATTGCAAAATGAATGGATACCCGATGGACAAGGAGAGACATGAGCCATGGTGTCAATATAGTTATAAAAAAAAGGGGGGTGTGTGGTATTCACGACCTCAGTGTAGTATATGGTGAGTACATAGTTGCGGTTCTATGTGTGATAGGAAGGAAAGATCTATTCAGTTACGTTCCAAAATCCCTAATGCAAAGTTAGACAGTGTACCGTCAGGAAGGCGGAAAAGGGATCATACTAGGATGAGAGGTGCTCTATTCAGGTAAACTGTCCCCATGGTATATACTCATTCAATCCGTTGTCATGTGATCGGAGTCTATAGACCCATCTCTGCTCTTTTTCGTGAAGGCCAGCTTCATTGTCAAACAGTTCGATTACAGTCCATCTCAAATCCTTGAGAGTGTGTTTCTGTTCCAAAAAGTGAGAGTGTAAGGAAGTGGGTTTCTGTTGCAGTAACTCCCCCCACTTTTTGCCAGACCACTGATGCACTTTGACTTGATGTGCCCTGGGTCCCTGCCAATCAGGTTCCCAGGGCCTGTGTTCTTTCCCCAAAACTGTACCCAATTGGCATCTCTGGCCACAGGTCAGCCCCTGGTAAATGGTACCACAGGTACCCAGGGCACTGTGACCAGGGAAGACCTCTAAGGGCTGCAGCACTTATTGTGCCACCCTTAGAGGCCCTGTACCTTTACACACACACACTGCTTTTGCAGGCTGCGTGTTTTGGTGCAGAACAAAGTGAAGAGTCGACATGGAACACACCTCTGTGTGCCATGCCTACAACCCACTGCCCTGGCATAGGTCAGTCACCCCTCTAGCTGGGTGCACTATACCAGTGGTGAGGGTACAGGTGCATGAGCCCTGTACCCCTACAGTGTCTAAGTCCATTCTTAGACATTGTAAGTGCAGTGCTGCCATTAAGAGTATATGGTGCTGGGAGTTTGTCATTACGAACTCCACAGTACCATAATGGCTGCACTAAAAACTGGGAAGTTTGGTATCAAACTTCTCAGCACATTAAACCCACACTGATGCCAGTGTGGGATTTAATGAAAATGCACACAGAGGGCATCTTAGAAGATGCCCCCTGAAACCTAACCCACCTCTAGTGTCCAGGCTGAGTGACTGCTTCAGCTGCCACCACCAGACATGTTTCTGGACCCCTGGGTCGAGAGCCTGCTGCTCTCGGGGGCCTGAAACAATGCACATCCTGGGATGAGGTGCCAAGCCTCCTCCCCCAGGATGGGCAGGGTTCACTAAGGAGAAGCTTCAAAGGCATGCCGCCTTTGTGAGCCTCTCCAGACCATTTGCTGCTTTCAGCAACTGGTCCCCACTGGTTCTACCCCCCACTTTGGGCGGGAGAACCGGCGGGAAAACAAGTGGGGAAGGAGGTGTTCCCACCTCTGCCAACTCCACCCTCAGGTGGGGGAGGCGAGCTGAAGCACAACCTCGAGTGCCCGCCATCTTGAGGATGGGGGGACCCAGCCAACCAGGGACAGGCTCCTGCCCCCTCCCACTGGAGAGTGGCAGAATAGGGGTGTACCCACCCCAGGGAAGGGACCCATTGGTCCCTGCCCTTACCTACCTGTAACGCCCCTAAATCTAGTATTTAGGGGGCACCCTGAACCTTACTTCCTCAGATCCAGCAACAACAAGAAAAGAAGATAAGAAGACGGACCGATGAGCCGTGCAGAGCTAACAAGAGGACGACGCCCACTGACTTGGCGCCAGCCCTACAGGCCTGTCTCCCCTCGAACCTGCTCCTGCGAAATCCCGGTGTGTCCTGCAGCCAGCAACCTCAAAAACCCCGGAGGACGTGCCTGCCTTCACTTCAAAGACTGAATCTCCCATGAACACCGGACTTGTTCAAACTGCAGCTTGTGGCTCCGGCCGGACACCGCGAATCCAGCCCACTCTGCACCCGCCGAACCCGGCCCGAGCTCGAGTGGAAAAACACCCCGAGGAGGTCACCCCGGCGATCCTGACCCAAGATCCGGCAACTCCTGACCTGCCTCAAGCCTCCAATCGACGCCTGCAGCCTCAATCCAGAGGATCCCCTCTAGAGCGACCAGAGCGGGTAAGACTTTCCGACGTCCCAAGGCACCCCTGCACCCGACGCCCCACGGCCTTGTGTGCCCAAACCAACGGTGCCTAACCAACCCAAGACATCCCAATTTACCCCTCAAAGTGGTGGTCGCACCCAGAAGATCCTCGTCCCCGAGCCTGCAGTGTTTCTTCTAACCGGAGGCGCCCCATTGAAAACAACAGAGCACCTGACCTCAAAACAGCACCCTGCACCTGCCCCCCTAGTGCCGCGGAGGGTGCACCTTTGGTGCTAATTTGGTTCCCAATTTGCCCTGACCTAAACCCTAGGAGCTTTGCTCCCACAACCCAGTGGCCTGCTTGCCAGCAGCCACCAACCGGAGACCCCCTATCCTCCATAGGATAACATTGGCCTCAACACCCTGCACCCGGCCGCCCTAGTGCCGCTGAGGGTGAAACAAAAGTGCATCACTGACCCTGGGGGACCCCCTGAGTCTATCCTCAGAACCTTAACTTCCACAGTCGTTTACTTACCTGCAAACCGATAACCTGTTTTTCATCCATAGGATAACATTGACAATTTTTCTTCCAAAAAACGACTAAGTGTGGAGTTTTGAAAACTAAAGAAATTCTTTAAAAATCGTACAAATAACCAAAACGTGTTTTCTCACCTGTTTGCAGGAAATATCCCAGTGCTGAGTCTAGGCATCCAGCACCGAGTTAGAGAAAGTAACGTTAAAGTAACTTACCTGCAATTTACTGACAAAGTCTATTCATTTCAATGTACTGCTCCAAAAAGTTTTAGTGTGGAGTTTTGAAATCTGAAAATATTCTTTAAAAATCGCACGAATAACAAAAACGCATTTACTCACCTGTTTTCAGGAAATGTCCCAGTGCTGAATCCAGGCATCCAGCACCGAGTTAGAAAAAGTAACGTATAAGTAACTTGCCTGCAATTTACTGAAAAAGCCTATTCATTCCAATGTACTACATTTGCTAAGTGTTGCATACTACTGCTCCCTGTAAATCAAACAAAGTACAATTTCCATTGCATTTTCAAACTGTTCGACATTCAGTAACTTATTACTACAAAGTATTTTATGCTTACCTGTGCCAGGCTTGCTTGGTTCTAAAATAAAACAACAATATATTTTTATACAAAAACAATTGGCCTAGAGTTCAGTTCTTGTGTGTGAATTCATTTGCTGACTGAGTGTGTACATCAAATGCTTAACACTGTCCTCTGATACTGCCTTACTGCTCGACCAAGCTACCACTATTAGAGAGTAAGGTTCTATCTAACTTTAACCTCTGCCTACCTCTGGAGTCACCTGGACCCTATACACACTATACCTCATTTTGGTGTAGTATATATAGAGCCAGTTTCTTACATTGGTGGATCAGCGGTGGGATATACAACTTGCATTTGTTGGACTACTTGGTTACCACCTGATCACACGACAGAACTCTTAAATTGCCTTTAGAATTCAGATTTTTCAAATTGGCATTTTTACCAAACTACTAAAAGTCTTGTTAGGGCCTTGCTTAAGTCCCTTTAGAATTTTAGAAAATAAAAAGTCACTGTAGTCAAGGGTAGAGGGGTTAGAACTTTTTGTTAGAATGTCTCAAAAACAGAACCCAGCTACTAGTGAAGATAATAGTGACATACAGGACATGGTTGAGGAGCTTGACCTCACCCCTTACCTTCACTTGTCTTTCAAGGAAGTAAGGTCCTTATGTAAACTTAAAAACATAGCAATGGGCCCACATCCAACCAAACAAAAGCTCCAGGAGCTGTTGGCTGAATATGCAAAGGACCACCCTTCTGAACATGGTGATGACCAGTCAGAGGAAGAAGGAGGTGAGGAGGATGGAGATAGGTACCCACCTCCACCACTTCCTAGGGAAGAAAGGGACCCTGTACCCTTAATTCCAAGAGTTAACCTCTGGGGACCTAGAGACCACATAGGTGGCTCAGGTTCTGGTGGGGACATTGAGGAAAGCCTTAATGAGGAGGACAGCCTTTTAGCAAGGCTGACCAAAAGACTGGATCTGGAGACCAGACTCCTGGCTCTAGAGAGATAGAGAAAGGAGATGGGTTTAGCACCCATCAATGGTGGCAGCAATCAAAATAATAAGGATAGAGAGCAATCTTATGATCCTAAAATCCCCAAAGGGATTGTCCCTAAATATGAGGAGGGTGATGATATCACCAAGTGGTTCACAGCTTTTGAGAGGTCTTGTGAAGCCAGATGGGTGAAGAAGACTTTCTGGGGGGCACTCCTTTGGGAACTGTTCTCTGGTAACTGCAGAGACAGACTCCTGACCCTTTCTGGGGCAGATGCTGGGTCTTAGGACGTCATGAAGAGAACTCTGGTTGAGGGATTTGGACTCACAACTGAGGAGTACAGAATTAGATTCAGGGGGGCTCACAAAACCCAAAACCAGTCCTGGATTGATTTTGTAGACTACTCAGTAAAAACACTAGGTGGCTGGTTAACTGGAAACAATGTGCATGACTTTAATGGAATTTACAACCTGTTTATGAAGGAACACATTAAGTAATTGCATTGATGAAAAGTTGCATCAGTACCTGGTAGACCTAGATCCACTTTCTCCCCAAGAATTGGGAAAGAAGGCAGACCACTGGGTCAAAACAAGGGTAACTAGGACGTCCACTGGGGTGACCAAAAGAAAGGGGTTACCAAGCCTCCCCAGAGGAAAGACAGTGAACCCCTTAAAGATAAATGTAAGGAGTCCCAGGCCGCCCCCCAAAAACCTGTCCAGGAGGGTGGGCCCAAAGACACCTCACAAACTAAAACAGGGTACAAAGGTAAGAATTGGGATCCTAACAAAGTATGGGGTCACAACTGTCAAAAGGCAGGACACCACACCAAGGACCCTAGCTGTCCTAAAAACAAAGCCCCTAGTCCAGCTCCAGGGGTGACTAGTGTAGCTAAAGGGGGTGCCAGTGTAGCTTTAGAGGGTGATTCCTCAGATGAGGAAGCCCTCATAGCCTTCAACTGGAAAATGGGGCCACAAGGTAAGCTGGAGATTCCAGAGGGGAGTAGACACTTCCACCACCTACTGGTGAATGGAATCCCAGCCCTTGCCCTGAGAGATACCTGTGCCAGTCACACTGTGGTGCATGACAGGTTGGTTCTCTCAAACCAGTATGTCCCAGGAGAAACAAAAAGAGTAAGGACTGTCCCGGGGGGTGTCACTGTTAGGCCTGTGGCTGTAGTGCCCCTAGAAGTAGCTGGGTCACTTAGATGGAGAAAGGTGGCAGTCAGTAAAGACCTCCCCCTTGATTGTCTCCTTGGGAACGACCACCCAGAGGTTGGTCTGAGCCAAAGAGAGGTACTGGTCCAATGCCAGACCTCACCCAAGAAACCTGGCGGGGCTCAACCTGCAGTTAGTGCAGCTAAGCCCCAAAAGAAAAAGAAGAAACAGTGTAGGAAAGGTGGGCAACTGTTAGCCACAGTTCCAGTGGGCCAGAGAGATTCTATCCCAGTAAGGGAGAACTCCAAAATTGGCACTGGTGAAGTCCCCCCTAGCCAACAAAAAGCCCTGACTAGTCAGACAACTGTCCAGCCTGAGTTGGTGGCTCCCCAGCTGGCAGAACAGAGGATGGAAGAAGGGTGTTCCCTACCAAGTGTAGTGACCCCCCCCCCACCCTAAAACAGCAGACAGGCAACCAGAACCCAAAGAAGCCTGTAAGGTAGCCCCTTCACCTACCAGTGAGGAGCTAAAGCTGTGGTTCTGGGCACTGACAGCTGTCAGTAGCCTCTGCTGGGTGTTAGCCTTCATGGCAGCACTGTCCTTGGCATGGTGGCCTAGCCCCCTGCCAAATAGCACGTTAGGCCCCCTGACCTTATTGGTCATGGTGGGGTTGCTCAAGCTGTGGGTAACCTCTGTGGGTAAGCTGGGCTTTGCCCTAGCTAAGTTAGAAATTACAGAGGTAGGCACCTCTGAACCCAAACTAAAAAGATGGGGTGAAGGCACTAAAGAGATAGGAAAGGAGCATTGGGAATTAGGTCCTGAAACTGTTGAGGTAGGCCAGCTCCCTAAAGGGGCTGACCTGGACAGAAGGATGTAAGGCAGAGTAGGCCCTGCAACTCCCAAACCACGTCCTCTGCTCTTCCTCGCCTGAAAGACTAGGAAGACTCTCCCAGCTTTGGCTGAGTCTCCTGGCCTTTGGGCTGTGGGGGGCTTATGTAAGGAAGTGGGTTTCTGTTGCAGTAACCCCCCCACTTCTTGCCAGACCACTGATGCACTTTGACTTGATGTGCCCTGGGTCCCTGCCAATCAGGTTCCCAGGGCCTCTGTTCTTTCCCCAAAACTGTACCCAATTGGCATCTCTGGCCACATGTCAGCCCCTGGTAAATGGTACCACAGGTACCCAGGGCACTGTGACCAGGGAAGTCCTCTAAGGGCTGCAGCACTTATTGTGCCACCCTTAGAGGCCCTGTACCTTTACACACACACACAAACACACACTGCCTTTGCAGGCTGCGTGTTTTGGTGCAGAACAAAGTGAAGAGTCGACATGGCACACACCTCTGTGTGCCATGCCTACAACCCACTGCCCTGGCATAGGTCAGTCACCCCTCTAGCTGGGTGCACTATACCAGTGGTGAGGGTACAGGTGCATGAGCCCTGTACCCCTACAGTGTCTAAGTCCATTCTTAGACATTGTAAGTGCAGTGCTGCCATTAAGAGTATAAGGTGCTGGGAGTTTGTCATTACGAACTCCACAGCACCATAATGGCTGCACTAAAAACTGGGAAGTTTGGTATCAAACTTCTCAGCACATTAAACCCACACTGATGCCAGTGTGGGATTTAATGAAAAATGCACACAGAGGGCATCTTAGAAGATGCCCCTGAAACCTAACCCACCTCTAGTGTCCAGGCTGAGTGGCTGCTTCAGCTGCCACCACCAGACATGTTTCTGGACCCCTGGGTCGAGAGCCTGCTGCTCTTGGGGGCCTGAAACAATGCACATCCTGGGATGAGGTGCCAAGCCTCCCCCCCCAGGATGGGCAGGGTTCACGAAAGAGAAGCTTCACAGGCATGCCGCCTTTGTGAGCCTCTCCAGACCATTTGCTGCTTTCAGCAACTGGTCCCCACTGGTTCTACCCCCCACTTTGGGCGGGAGAACCGGCGGGGAAAACAAGTGAGGAAGGGAGGTGTGCCCACCTCTGCCAACTCCACCCCTCAAGTGGGGGAGGCGAGGTGAAGCACAACCTCGAGTCCCCGCCATCTTGAGGATGGGGGGACCCAGCCAACCAGGCACAGGCTCCTGCCCCCCTCCCACTGGAGAGTGGCAGAATAGGGGGTGTACCCACCCCAGGAAAGGGACCCATTGGTCCCTGCCCTTTACCTACCTGTAACGCCCCTAAATCTAGCATTTAGGGGGCACCCTGAACCTTACTTCCTCAGATCCAGCAACAACAAGAAAAGAAGATAAGAAGAAGGACCGAAGAGCCGTGCAGAGCTAACAAGAGGACGACGCCCACTGACTTGGCCCCAGCCCTACAGGCCTGTCTCCCCTCGAACCTGCTCCTGCGAAATCCCGGTGTGTCCCGCAGCCAGCAACCTCAAAAATCCCGGAGGACCTGCCTGCCTTCACTTCCAAGCCTGCTTCTCCCGTGAACACCGGACTTGTTCAAACTGCAGCTTCTGGCTCCGGCCGGACACTGCGAATCCAGCCCACTTTGCACCCACCGAACCCGGCCCGAGCTCGAGTGGAAAAACACCACAAGGAGGTCACCCCGGCGATCCTGACCCGAGATCCGGCGACTCCTGACCTGCCTCAAGCCTCCAATCGACGCCTGCAGCCTCAATCCAGAGGATCCCCTCTACCGCGACCAGAGCGGGTAAGACTTTCCGACGTCCCAAGGCACCCCTGCAACAGACGCCCCACGGCCTTGTGTGCCCAAACCAACGGTGCCTAACCAACCCAAGACATCCCAACTTACCCCTCGAAGTGGTGGTCGCACCCAGAAGATCCTCGTCCCTGAGCCTGCAGTGTTTCTTCTAACCGGAGGCGCCCCATTGAAAACAACAGGGCACCCGACCTCAAAACAGCACCCTGCACCCGGCCGCCCTAGTGCCGCTGAGGGTGCACCTTTGGTGCTAATTTGGTTCCCAATTTGCCCTGACCTAAACCCTAGGAGCTTTGCTCCCACAACCCAGTGGCCTGCTTGCCAGCAGCCAACAACCGGAGACTCCCTATCCTCCGTAGGATAACATTGGGCCTCAACACTCTGCACCCGGCCGCCCTAGTGCCGCTGAGGGTGAAACAAAAGTGCATCACTGACCCTGGGGGACCCCCGAGTCTAACCCCAGAACGTTAACTCCCACAGTCGTTTACTTACCTGCAAACCGATAACCTGTTTTTCCTCCATAGGATAACATTGACAATTTTTCTTCCAAAAAACGACTAAGTGTGGAGTTTTGAAAACTAAAGATATTCTTTAAAAATCGTACAAATAACCAAAACGTGTTTTCTCACCTGTTTGCAGGAAATGTCCCAGTGCTGAAGCATCCAGCACGGAGTTAGAAAAAGTAACGTTAAAGTAACTTACCTGCAATTTACTGACAAAGCCTATTCATTTCAATGTACTGCTCCAAAAAGTTTCTAAGTGTGGAGTTTTGAAATCTGAAAATATTCTTTAAAAATCGCACGAATAACAAAAACGCATTTACTCACCTGTTTTCAGGAAATGTCCCAGTGCTGAATCCAGGCATCCAGCACTGAGTTAGAAAAAGTAACGTAAAAGTAACTTACCTGCAATTTACTGAAAAAGCCTATTAATTCCAATGTACTGCATTTGCTAAGTGTTGCATACTACTGCTCCCCTGTAAATCAAACAAAGTACAATTTCCATTGCATTTTCAAACTGTTCGACATTCAGTAACTTATTACTACAAAGTATTTTATGCTTACCTGTGCCAGGCTTGCTTGGTTCTAAAATAAAACAACAATATATTTTTATACAAAAACAATTGGCCTAGAGTTCAGTTCTTGAGTGTGTGAATTCATTTGCTGACTGAGTGTGTACATCAAATGCTTAACACTGTTCTCTGATACTGCCTTACTGCTCGACCAAGCTACCTCTATTAGAGAGTAAGGTTCTATCTAACTTTAACCTCTGCCTACCTCTGGAGTCACCTGGACCCTATACCTCATTTTGGTGTAGTATATATAGAGCCAGTTTCTTACAGAGAGGTCATCTTGGTTGTTACTCGTTGGCATCCAAGGTTGCTGTGATGTTCGCATATACGTGTTCTTACTTTCCTTGATGTCATTCCCGCATAATGGAAATTGCACGGGCATGTGATCAAGTATATAACGTTCTTTGAGTCACAGTTCGTGAACTTGCATTGTTCCCAAATGGTGCCATCATTAAAGGTGATCTTCTTGCTTGTTCTCGTGATGCGGCACACGCTGCATGTGCCGCAAGGATGATGGCCACTGATAGGTACCAAAAAACCTTATTCCCTTGAGGTTTACGTGTCCGGGTGTGTACCAGCATATCTTTCAAATCGCGGTTCCTCTTATGCGAGAACATGGGTTTGGGTAGCGTCAGTGTGCATCCACTCAGAATACGCCAGTGTTTATTTATTATCTTGGTGATGGTGTTTGAAGCACTACGGTACGTTGTGACGCATATAGGACGCGTCGTGTCTGGTACCTTTATGGTATGATCCAGGAGGGCTTGTCTGTCATTATTTCTGGCTCTTTTCATTGCACGTGATATTATCCTATCCGGATAGTTCCGTGCTTTCAACTTTGTGCTGAGGTCAGTTGCTTGTAGCTATAAGTCCTTCACCTCACAGCAGTTCCTCCGGAGACATAGGAACTGCCCGAACGGTAGATTCTCCCTCAAATGTCTCAGGTGATGGCTGTCAAAGCTTAAGAGACAAAGGGGGTGTGATAGTCATCCAGACAAGAGAAGCATATCGGACTGAATGCCTTTGTCTTTTACAAGCCCAAAGGAACTACGAACCACTGACCACCGACCCTACAGAAAGGATCAGAATACAAGTGGGCAGTATGGTTGAAGAGGCTTTGGCGCATGACTGGCTATCAAAGAGAGAAGGGGATTTCCTTATCAACAAGAAACCAGTTACCCCTTATTTTTACACCATTCCAAAGATACACAAAAATCTGGAGAAAAAAAACCCGACGTCCTATTGTTTCAGGAATAGGGTCAATCCTGGAACCTCTCTCCAAGTTCGTTGACGCTTTCTTGCGACCCATCATTCAAGCAACAGAGACATACTTTAAAGATACTAAGGACATTCTATGCATCCTGAACACGTTACCATTTGATGAAAAAACGCAATGTCTCATTGGACTCGACAGAGAGTTTATATACTAGCCTCCCTCATTCAGAAACATTGGAAATCCTGGAGGCAGTTCTCTTCAATACAGTTTGGAAATATCAAACACCGCGCAGTCTGGTGATGGAGTGTTGCCACCTGGCTTTGGAGGAATTTTTTTTCGCTTTCGAGGACCAACTCTTCCTGCAGAAGCACGGAACCAGCATGGGCAGTGGATTCGCTCCAAGTGTGGCGGGTCTATACGTCCACCATCTAGAGCAATAGAAAATCCTGTCATCTACCAACCCCTATAGAGACAACATAGGGTTATGGAAGAGGTATATAGATGACGTTTTCGTCATCTGGAATGGAGATGAGAATACGGTGCAGTCTTTTATCACCTGGCTCAATGAACAGAACCATTATTTGAAATTTACCTATACAATTTCAAGAACCACAATGGTCTTCCTGGACCTGAAGGTCTGCCAATGGAGCAGGCCTAAAGACGACAACCCACTTTAAGGCCACGGCTAAGAATTGTCTCTTAAGCTTTGACAGCCATCACCCGAGACATTTGAGGGAGAATCTACCGTTCGGGCAGTTCCTACATCTCCGGAGGAAATGCTCTGAGGTGAAGGACTTTAAGCTACAAGCAACTGACCTCAGCACAAAGTTGAAAGCACGGAACTATCCGGATAGGATAATATCACGTGCAATGAAAAGAGCCAGAAATAATGACAGACAAGCCCTTCTGGATCATACCATAAAGGAACCAGACATGACACGTCCTATACGCGTCACAACGTACAGTAGTGCTTCAAACACCATCACCAAGATAATAAATAAACAGGGGCGTATTCTGAGTGGATGCACACTGACGCTACCCAAACCCATGTTCTCGCATAAGAGGAACCGCAATTTGAAAGATATGCTGGTACACACCCGGCCACGTAAACCTCAAGGGAATACACCTACCCAAGGTTTTTTGGTACTTATCAGTGGCCATCATCCTTGCGGCAAATGCAGCGTGTGCCACATCACGAGAACAAGCAAGAAGATCACCTTTAATGATGGCACCATTTGGGAACAACGCAAGTTCACGAACTGTGACTCAAAGAACGTTATATACTTGATCACATGCCCGTGCAATCTCCATTATGTGGGAATGACATCAAGGAAAGCAAGAACACGTATATGCGAATAGCGCAGCATCCTTAGATGCCAACGAGTAACAACCAAGAGGACCTCTCACTTTTTGGAACAGAAACACTCTCAAGGATTTGAGATGGACTGTAATCGAACTGTTTGACAACGAAGCTGGCCTTCACGAAAAAGAGCAGAGATGGGTCTATAGACTCCGATCACATGACAACGGATTGAATGAGAATATACCAT
Source organism: Calotriton arnoldi (assembly GCA_963921515.1). Lineage (NCBI taxonomy): Eukaryota > Metazoa > Chordata > Amphibia > Caudata > Salamandridae > Calotriton > Calotriton arnoldi. Next base: position 1,516,438 of record CAWUFW010001541.1, on the reverse strand, counting down.
GGGGACAGTTTACCTGAATAGAGCACCTCTCATCCTAGTATGATCCCTTTTCCGCCTTCCTGACGGTACACTGTCTAACTTTGTATTAAGCATTTTGGAACGTAACTGAATAGATCTTTCCTTCCTATCACACATAGAACCGCAACTATGTACTCACCATATACTACACTGAGGTCGTGAGTACCATCACCCCCCCCTTTTTATATCTATGTTGACACCATGGCGCATGTCTCTCCTTGTCCATCGGGTATCCATTCATTTTTTTTTTTAAACATACTTTATTGTTTTTTTAAAAGTTTTTGCATCTTATAGAGCCATAGGTACATACAATAAATGGTTTACAGTAGTATGCAGTGCAGTTACACCAGTGAGTCAAGAAGGATCGCAATTCGTTACCCTAAACATGACTTATAACAGACTGTATTAATCGTAGACAATTCGGTTGTAGCTGCAAACGGAGATCTAGTTACCTATGCAGGTGTAGTAACAATATTTCAACGAGCTGAAATAGGATAGCGTGATTTGTCTCCCCCCTCCCACCCAACTTCCCAACTCTACTGGCCCTTCTCCATCGCATAATGCGGCCAATAGGCTACGAATCATGTATCACCACTAACGTCTGCCGGGGTAGTGCAAATTTGCATGGTAAGGTTGTGCAACAGAACTATGCTTGGGGTTTCTTGTTTGTGCGGGGATCTGGTCTATTGAACGTGTCTAGTCTTCCTGCGCTGCAGGGACGGGGGCAGGTTTGAGCGCCTTAAATGCTTCCATTATTAGGTCCCAGTCCATCGAAATTAGTTTTTTACGTAGCACCCTGGCTTCTTCTCGTCGGATGGCAGCACTTTCCGCGCTACCCCATCTCACCACCTTCCCTTGCCATATATAAACTGTTGGGGATTTGGCTGATTTCCACCGCATTGTTATTGAGCGTTTAGCTATAAGTAGTGCTAGGTCAGTGAAACGTAGTTGCACTTTATTGGTTTTGGAGCGCCGGATCATACCCAACAGGCAGCTGCCAGCTGTTTCCGGTATTGGTAAACCAGTCGCCGAGCTAATGTTCGAGATTATTGTGTGCCAGAATTCTGTGAGCATAGGGCATAGCCATAGCATGTGCAGTAGATCGGCTTCCACTGTCTTACATCTAGGACAGTGGTGTTGTGTGGTCGGAAACATTCTTTGCAAGCGGTGTGGGGTAAGGTATGCCCTATGTAGTATCATATACTGAATGAATTTAAATTTGGCATTTCGGGATACTTTTTTTGGTATTCTATTAACATACCCCATTCTTTATCAGTTAGTTCTTTCTCAAGGTCCGTGGTCCATTTGGTGCGTACGTCTGTGAGGAGAGTCCCTGTATGTGCTCTAATGCCTTTATACAACCATTTTGTGAGGTGACGTCCTTCCCCCATTAGATAAACCGCACTCACCAATTCATGTTTTGGGGGTTCCACCCTAAGTGGAGCCCAGTGCTTTTTGGTATAGTAGAGTATTGCAGCGTGTGTTAGGTATAGAGTTTCTGGTACCCCATTCTGCCGGGTGAAATTTTCGTGGTCCATTAGGGTTCCGTTGTCAAACAACGCTCCCACTGTGGTGACCCCCCCCCCCCTCATACCAAGCAAGAATTCTCCTTTTAGTGATTAGGCCAGTGGGTGTGGGGATACCTAATAATGGTGTTTTATCTGCATATGGGGGGCATCTGCGCGTGTAGTGCAGTGTCATCTTCCAGTACGTTAGCGCAATACGTAGTAGTGTCGGGGCACCCGGTGGTATGTTAGCCTGTGGTAGCAGCAATGTATGCAGAATACCTCGGTCAATATCTCGGGCCGTGTATCCTAATTCATGCAGGTTACGTCCCGCAAGCCAGTACGACAGCCATTGGAGTTGGCTCGCATAACAGTATGCGCGGAGATCAGGTGCGCCCAGCCCACCCTTATCTGTGTCTAGTAGTAGTTTAGTTAGTCCCACCCTGCGGCGCCAGTTTCCCCATATCAGATCTGATAATAACGTATCTAGTGATTTAAATAGAGGAGTGGGGATTACTACTGGCAAGTTTGTAAAGAAATATAGCAGCCGCGGGAGGACCACCATTTTCGATATTGCCACTCGTCCCATCACAGATAGTGGCAACGAGGTCCAGAAGATTGTTTGCGATCTAAGGGCCCTTATTGCTTTGTTTAAATTACCCTCTATTAGGTCTTGCGAGCTTCTGTAAATTTGGATGCATAAGTACTTGAAGGTATGCTGTGCTTTAGAAAGGGAGAGTTGCCCAAACGGGATCGCAGTTGGGCGTTGACCAGGGCAGAAAAAGAAGGCTTGAGATTTTGTCTCATTTATAGTGAGGCCCGAGATTTGTGCAAAATGTGAAAAAATCTCCGGTGCTGGTGTTAAGGCAGTGGTCAAGTCATTAGCGTAGAGAATAATATCGTCCGCATAGGCAGATAACACATGCATGGAGTTACCCAGCCTGATGCCCATTTGTTCCGCGGACTATCGTAGCTTAATGGCCAGGGGTTCTAGGGCAAGCACAAATAATAGGGGGCAACCCTGCCGAGTACCTCTTCCAACCGGATAAGCACACGAAATGTGGTTACCAGTGCGGGCTCTCGCTGTAGGGGGGGAATATAGTAGTTTTACCCACTTCATGTAGGCTGGAGGTATTCCAAAGATTTTAAGCGCCTGGACCATATAATCCCATCCAAGGGTGTCAAATGCCTGCCTTAGATCGAACGTAATGCAGCCGGCATTATGGTGGCCTGAGGGCATTGATTCCATTATATGGTAGAGTCTCCTGACATTTAGTGAAGTGTTACGCGCTGGTACAAATCCGCATTGGTCTGGGTGGATTAACTTGTGTATATATGGGAGTAGTCAGCATGCTAGGATTTTGCTTAAGATTTTGTACTCCGTCGCAAGGAGTGATAGGGGCCTGTATCCCGAGAAGTCTGATGCCAAGCGACCCGGTTTAGGAAGGGATATTACTAAGGCCTGCATTGTGGTGGTGGGGAGTATTCCCGTGTCGAGTGCAGATTGATAAAGTCGTTCTAGTTGCGGTACTAATGCTTCTGAGAAGGTAGCAAAAAATTCTATTGGTAAGCCATCAAGGCCCGGGGCCTTATTTCGTGGTAGTTCCCGGACGCCTGCTTTTATTTCTGCTTTTGTGATGGGGTTGGACAGGTCATTTTGAACTGCTCTATTAAGCTGTGGGAATGTTAGGTCAGCTAGGAATGCGCTTAAAGAGTCCTCAGCCAATTGTGGGGGCGATTGATATAGTGCTTGATAATATTCGCAGAAGGCATTATTGATTTCCCGCTGCGTGTTCACAGTGTCCCCGCCGAGGGTTGTTATTTTATGTACTGGCATATGGGGGGGGGGTGCTCATCCCATGTTATACGCGCTAGAAGCATGCCTGCTTTATCAGCCTCAGTATGCTTTATTTGGGTATATGATTTATAGTCAATTTGTCTAAGGGTTTCCAGCAGTTCTGCGTGTCTAATATGGGCTTCCTGTAATGACGTCGCCTTTGGGGGGTCACCTATTGCTTCCTGTTCCAATTTGTTCATATTGCTTTCGACTGTTTTAATATTATTATGTATTTCTTGTCTAGCCCCGACTGTGGTGCTTATGGCTATGCCCCTTATCACCGTTTTGAAAGCGTCCCAATCTATTTGTGGTGTGGAGGCTGTACCAGTATTTTCTGTGAAGTAGTTTGTGAAGCCTGTATTCAGTGCGCTGCCAAAGACAGAGTCTTCCAGCATTTGCGGCCATAGTTTCCAGGTAGGAACCGTGGTGGGGATTCTGCCCCACCCATGCTAGGGTAATCTCTAATGGGTTGTGGTCCGAAAAGGTCTTACCTAGGTATGTGGCGTGTGTAATCTGAGTGGGAAGGCGAACCGAGCAGAATATCCTATCTATCCGCGTGTGAAGTTGGTGAGGCGGAGAAAAGAACGAGTACTCCTTACTGGTTGGGTTTTTCAGGCGCCATACGTCCCCTAGTGCCCAGCCTTCTGCCCATCTACACAGTGCTTAAGCTTGTTTTATGGACCCTGCCCCTTGAATTAGGGGGTGTGAGCGATCTATGTCTACATCCATGATAGCATTGTAGTCCCCACCTAATATCCATGGATATGGAGTCCAGTTCACTAATATGGAATTGAGGCTCAGAAGGAATTTATCCTGGTCAAAAGTAGGGGCATAAAGGCTACCCAGTACTATGGGTGTACCATCTAGTGTGCCTCTTACTAATATGTATCTCCCAAATGGGTCTGTTCGTTGTTCTAGCGCCTTAAAAGGGACCCCGTTCCTGATCCAGATTGTTGCTCCCCTGGCAAAGGCCGAGTATGATGTGGAGAATATCTGGCCTCTCCACTTCTTGCGTAATTTAGCTGCCTCAGCGTCAGTGAGGTGGGACTCTTTTGAAACACTACGTGCGCTTTGCGCCTGTTCAACTGCGCATGTTTTCTATGGCGCTTATGTATGGACCCCAGTCCCCACACATTCCAGGTTAGTATATTGTAGTTACCCTGCATATGTTCGCGTTGCTATGTGTGCTGTATTTGTGTTTTGGATGTGCCAGAGTCGACAGCATGTGGCGTAGAATATGGGGTGGGCCAGTTCCAAAAACAAAAAAAAAAAAAAAAAAGGGAAAAACTCCCCAACTATAACCTTAAATACACGGTCCAGCACCGGAACTGCGCTGGTCCAAACTAAATTCACAACAGTGCGAACATTTAACAGTTTAGTAGTTGCTTTTGCCATTGGGGGGGTGTTTACTAATGACCCTACTAATGGGGCGAGTGCCATGCGAGCACGCCGCTGCCCGGGCCAGGCATGTTGCTCAGTGGTATCAGTTCGTGAGTGAAAGAGCGTATGTGTACCTTCTGTTTTGGGCAGCTAGCCCTGCGTTACATTACAATGGACATACTATACTCTACAGACCACCTCAGCGGGTGCCATATTATCCCAGGAAACCATCAGCAGTTTGAGGTGTTACAGTTCTAAATAGCGCCAGGCTACCCTCCGAGTCAGAGTGCACAGTATTATCATCTGAAGAGTCAGAGGATGCAGGATGATTACAGTCCCGGATCGCGCTTGCTGCTGCCAACGCCTCCTTGCGCTCTTTTTGAGCTTGTTCCAGTGTGGGGTTTCTGGCTTGGGATTTATTGATGAAGGTGTTGCGACGTGGCTGTCGGTTCCGTTTGTTTTTCGGGGATCAGGGAATGCCTTGCGAGGAGGACCCAGATTCCGTTGGGGGGAACATAATTTCTAGCAATTCTTCAGTTTCTTCTGGAGTGTCAAAGAATTGTGTTTTTTGGTCATGAATGACTTTGTCTGGCCGGGAATAGCACAGCGTATTTAATGTCCAGTGCTCTGAGCCTCTTTTTGACCTCTTGATACAGGGAGCGCCTTCGTTGCACCAACATTGTGTAATCCGGATATAGCGACACTCGGTGATTCTCGTAGTGGATTTGTGTCTGTTCCCTCGCTTTCTGTAACAGCATGTCCCGATCTCTAAAGTTCAATATTCTGGAAATCAGAGGTCTAGGTGAAGACTCAGCCATCGGTCTGCCAGTGGGTATTCTGTGTGCTCTCTCCACACATAAGAAATCTGATAAGCCCTCCGGGGCCACGTGTTCCCTAAACCATTGTTCCATAAATTTAGTAGCATTTGGTCCTTCGCTGCGTTCTGGCAAGCCTATGACTCGGACATTGTTCCGCCGAGTTCTCCCTTCAGCGTCATCCACTCTGTCCTGGAGCCCGGTGACGTGACGTTGCAGTTGCGCAATTTGCGTAGCATGCTCTTTGTGTTGTGGAAGGAGCTCTGCTAGGGCAATTTTGTCGTCTTTGACAGTGGCGGCTAGTTTAGCGTGGTCTGCCTTCAGGAGGGTAAACCCAGTTGTTAGGGAACCAATTTGCTGCTCTATGGATCTCCTGGAATCTCTCACCTCCTGCAGGATTAGATCTAGTTTGTCCGGTGCAGCTTCCAGGTTGGTGGGTGGGACACAGTCCATTAGCTGTGTAGGGGCATCTTTGTCTTCTGCCTGTTATGTGTCGGCAGTGTTGGTATCCGGTGTCTTGCCCCTGGGGCGCCCCATTTTGCAGTTTATAGCCTGCCGCGTGTATACTCTGGTTGGGGTTAAAGTCTGTGTCGCTTCCACATGTGTTGCGGGTCGCCTCAGTGTAAATACATAAATGTCAGAGCCTCTTGTAAGCAGGGGCCGTCTTCTGCAGTGGGTGCCATGAGAGTGCCGGCTCCAGTGCGTGCTTGCAGGTCACTCATTAGAATGAGTCCTACACTCAGCGCTCCACTCAACCAGCCCCAGTAGCAAACCGGGAGTTAGGGGTCTACGAAGGTCACGGTTCCGCGCCACGGCTGCCCCAGCTGGACAATGAAGGGCAAGGCGTTCACCGCAGACCGGCCGCCGTCACAGGCCCACCCAGCCGGTCACGTCGTGGTGACTAGCCAGGATGAGCCCAGGATGAGCAGTGGCCAGCGCTCCGTCGTAGGTGCACACTCCAAGAGGTCTACGCACCCCTACAGGGAGAGGGAGGAGGAGCGGGGAGTCAGCGCACAGCTAGTCGTGTTCCGGCAGTGCTCCCGCCCCGCTGTGCAAGTGTTCGATGAGCAGAAGGCCTTGCTATAGGCCGCGGTACCACCACCAGCAAAGTGGCATAATCAGAGGCGTGCTCGGGGCTATAAGCAGTGTCTTTGGTGCAAGCGGTGCGCTCCGTGTATGATAGTGCTCAGTTGCCTCCTACCTTGCATATCATAGTCCACCCGGCACAGCAAGGCACCCAGGCCCCCAGCACCAGGGCCCGGGGCAGAAGCTTGTACCACGGCGGCAGGGGGTCACTCCGGCGTCCCGCTGCAGCAACAGAGGGGCAGGAGAGCGGCCCGGCAGCTCACATCCAGCGACGAGGGCCCAGGGCAGGCCGCCGTCTGCAGGCCCCGCACACCGGGTCCCAGGCTCACCCCAAGCGGCAGACGGTGATCACCGGAGGGTGGGTAGAGGTCTCGATCCGCCGCTACGAGGCTCCGCCACCACAGCGCGTCACCGTCCCAGCTCAGCGCCGGCTCCCCGCCCCTCGGGCTCGGCAGTCACGCGGCCTCCGCCCAGTGTCCGGACCACACTTCCCGCACAGCGGTACGGGGGGCTCCTGACGATGTGATGGCAGGCAACCCACGCTCTGGTTACTCCGCAGGACCGCCGCTGTCGATCGTATCGCTGATGAGGTGCGATTGGGTAGGATTTAGGCAGGATTTACTGGCCCGGGCGTGGAGCTCGCTCACAGTGCGTCCGCCATGTTCGGCGGTTAGCCGCCATCGGGTATCCATTCATTTTGCAATTTGTTATACAACACTCGATGTTAAGCCTTATGCCAATGGAGACCCACGTTTGACATAGTCTATATCAGTTCATAATACCCCAGTGAAATATACGAGGGAGGCTCTACTCTGCCTGCCAGTAAAGCTATCAGGGTCCTTGAGATGTTTCAACAGGGTGATTTCCTTTGATCCCTTTGCTTTGATAATGCAAGGGAGTGACCTTGTCCACCTCGCTTTTTCAACTAAGTTAATTAAGGCCAGCATCGTGTTTTAACAGGGCAACACCCTTTTTTCTGGGCCACTTTTCCATTGCATCCCTAATGATTATTAGGGGTAGCTTATTTCTGACACAAGCATTCGTACTGTGCCCGTTTCAGTTTCTAATAAAGGTTTCCATCAAGTTTTTTTTTACCACGGTTTTTCATGTAACCATGATGTGTTTTAACAAAGAAACACCTAGGTTTTTCACCTTATTTCAATAGAACCGCGTTTGTTTATTACGGTTAGGCTGGACACAACCCCATTGTTGGGTCTGTCTTAGTTGTCAATAAAGTTTTTACTTTTACTTCATCATTTTTCCATGCAGACATCCCACTTTACAGAGAACGAGTTTTTTGAACTGCCTTGCTCCTAAACTATATTTATACGTTTTGATTACTTCCTCAAAGCTAAAATAGTAATATTTTCGAACAACGCGGAATCTTCCGTCTTTGGGTACGTGTATCGCTGAGCGCGGTCTAGTCTTTCCAGTCATTTAGCAGCTGCGCATTACGTGCATGTGTTTAAGAAGCGACTCTGCTTGAGGCTCCAGTATCATCGGAGCTACGAGAGAGTGCGGTCAGGTTCATCAGTGAGGGAGTAGCCTTGACCGAGTAAGTAGGGGTGTCCTGCCCTCATCAGGACATCTATTTCTTTCCGCAAAGATAATATTCTGCTTACCTAATCTGCCCTTACGGATTTCTCTTTTTGGACACAAATGTAGGGTGTGACTACAGGCTTCCCTCCTTTAACTCCTCGATGGACTCATGGGGCCCAATGATGGTCGCATTTTAAGTATGTCATTACCATTATCACGTCGATACTGGTGAAACGATATTATATGTTTCATGTTTGTATTGTCTTGTGCGTCTTATTTTCCACAGATTTACGCACGCCTATTTTAGGCTTGGTTTGAAAAATATATTTCACCACCACTACCACGCAACAATCGCGACTTAAGAAACACAATTTGGACCTTATGGTTGTGTATATTTTTCATCTTTTTGCTTTATTTATATCCTTGCAGGTCTTTTTGCTTTAACACAGACCACATAGGTTCTGTATATTTATTTTGGCATTTTTTCATTGTGTTTACTGTGACTTTTGGAGTGGGAACATCATTTCTCCTTTCTAGGTCCTGACGAAATGCCTTGGGGAGAGGCATGAAACTAGTTGACCATACAGGGAAACGATAGGTATTTGCCCCTAGAGCTTTTCCCACACTTCCCCAGATTTTAGTATACCAATTTAGGGGTAGGAAATAAAGTTATTTTTTGGACCCACTAATTTTGTATTTTTTAAACCTTTCTTCACTCTTAAAAAAACCCACTCCCTTTTGATTTATCATAAGTGGTTAGGTGTATAGGGACACCCCTATATTTCATAAATCCATGCTCCCGCACATTCGCTGGTAGCAGCACGCCCCTGTCCATATAGGGCAGGGATGGACCCAATGATGAAGCATGCCACCAAGGGGAAACCCGGGTGGGTGAGGGTTTTGTGAAAAGAAAAAATCTTTTTCCTTTTCCCTCTTTTTTTGTCTCTGCAAGGAAATGGGGATATAAATACTATCCCCTTTCTCTTTGTCCCTCTGGAGGGTACCTCTCTTAACCTTCAAATAGGACATGCCTTCAATCCCAATGATTAAAAAAAGTAAAAACACTGCTCAAATTATAACCACACTAAGTAGCACCTAAACTGGATATCACTTCCAGCTAACAAAAAGGGAGCTTTCTTCATAAATAGTGCGAAAATCCAAACCGTTCTTTATTTTAGTGATGGTGAAACACAGAAGTACAAATGCTTATCCCACCTACTTGGTTTTAAGTGACGTGTCCCTGCCCCCTCCATGTTGCTCTCATCCTGGTGGACTTCCCTTCATTGGTTTCTTGCCCGTGAGCTTCTCCCATGCCTGTTCCACACTGCTCTGCCCACTGCTTCTCCTCCCCAGCCTCCACATTGCTTCCCCTCACTCATACCCTCCTCCTCTTGCCAGTAGCTTCTCCCTTCCCCTCCTTGCATTGCTTCCTTCATCTATGCCCTCTGTGTGGCTTTCCTCCGCCATGGTCCTCCATGTTGCACCACAATGCCGTACTAACAAGTTTAAAAAAAGAAAAGGAATACTGAGTAATTTTATAGGTGCACATACCTACAAAACGATTTGACCGCCATGTCATAGCAACCTTTTTTTTTTTACTTTGTTATTGTATGACCCAATAGAGAGACCAGCTGATTTTGCCAATGCTTATTTTTCCTATGCCACTCCTATTTATGCAAAATCAGGTATTTCTTAACTCTTTATCTCAGCCTCTCTAGGACAGAGGTCCTATTTTCCACCCTTCACTCCTCACCTCTCCATGCATTCTCCTGTTGATCTTAAGCCCTTATATTATTGCCGTTCACTTGGCCTCTTTTCTACACATATTCCCACTGCTACCACTAACAAATATATAATTTATACATGATCTAGTCTTTACTCACTTTGTCTTCCTGTAGACATCTTGCATTTTTCTGTCTGCAGAGCATTCTAAACATTGCACCCAGCCTCCTAGACAAGTTTACATTCACATCATATTTCACTTTACTTAGCTTCCCAGTCCAACCTTATTAGTGTATAGCATAGTCTAGGTATTTCGTTAAAGAACAGTCATCCTTTATCTTGAGACTCTCTTGTGTCCAGCTTCACAATTTTACTTATTGTTCCACTTTCTTGTGCATTATCCTCTCAGTGGTCTTAAGTATTGCTCTCCTTTGGAACCCTCTTCCATTAAAAAAAACTTTGCTTGCTACTTAATCTGAACTAATTTCATAAACTCCAAAAGTTAATTTTCTTGCCTTACCTTCCCTGATTGTTAATCTTCATCCTCCGAAACATTCTACTTCTAAGAGTTTCTATTTTGTCTTAATTTCTCTTATTGAGCATTTTTTGGTCAAAGTAAACAGATTTTACTTGCTCGCCTTCATCAATATACTGCCAACCACACCATGTAAAGAGGTATACTATGCATTCCTATGAAGTTCCAGAACAACAGATTTAAGATTACACCTCCTAAATGTGTTGATAATACATCAAAAGAGCAATTCAGAGCGACCCAGAAATTCAAAGGGAATGATCCGTATTTTTAATATAAAAACCCATGCCTCCATTATCAAACGAAAATCCTTCATTTATTTTGATATACTACACTTACATCATCGCACGACATATTGTATTCCGCCAACACAGTTCGACATCGAGCTGCTATTCTGCATTGACTTCATCAAGGAAGATTTTCAAATGTATATTTTTTTTTAAAGTTATATATCCAAGCAAATGGAGATAAAGAAAATAAGAACAAGCTTTACATGGTCAATGGCACAACAATCACAATATAGATATGTTATTTAATGAAAACCTAAGCAGGAAGGGACACATTTGAGAGAAGTATTCCACTGACTAATGATCGAAGTTACTCTTGATAGGATGGTTTTAAAAAAAAAGAAATTGTATTGTAAAACAATTCATAACAAAATCTATACCAATAGGTATTAAAATATATGTTTTACAAGCTGTGATAGGAAGTGCGAACACACAATCACAAGAGTTTTGAAAATCAAAAGTGTATACAATTATGCTCTGATTTCATGTAGGCCCCAAATGATTTATTTAGCATCCGGAAAATACATATTTACCAAATAATTTAACTAAAACACAGTGTCACATTAGGGCACAACTATCTACTTCCCGAATTGGCAGACTGGGTTCTGTTCTACAGGTGATGTGCAATGATGCAAAATGAAAACAAATAAAGTAACTACATAACATATAGGTTTATACAAAAAGTAAAGAAAGCGCATGGCGTTGATAAAGGGCCGATTCATACACAAGGACTCGTGGAAGAGATAGGAACTGGGCCACCACCCCCTCTCCTAGTTCCAGACGGGCCTTCTGTGCTCTTAACTCATGGAGGTCCATACATGAGGGACTTTAGATGGAAGGATTCGATCTTAAGCAAGATGCTTATTTACCCTTTTCAGTTTTGCTTGTGTTTGCAGTGGGTTACCGGTGAGTGCATGTTTGGGGCATAGGAAGTAAAATAAAACAGTAAGACATCTTAAGCTGAAAAATGGCTTCAATCAACAGTAGGACATCTTCAGCGGAAAAATGGCTTCAATCAACAGTAGGACATCTTCAGCGGAAAAATGGCTTCAATCAACAGTAGGACATCTTCAGCGGAAAAATGGCTTCAATCAACACTTAACACTTTTATCATGTTTAATACAAGATAAAAAGGATACATTGATGGCGCTACAACTCGTTTGTGTATTCCAGCAAAGAACAAACCTATCAGCGTAATGCAGCTAATTGTGAAAAAGGGATGATTCCAGAGTGATGTGAAAAAAGACACCTGAAAAAGAAAAGTCCCAGATTAAAATTTAAGAGAGGCCATGGCCATTGTGCTTCCATGATCAAAAAGCTCTACAGTATCCAGATGTAATCATGAATTTGGAACATAATGCACGATTTAAAACATGTTAAAAACAGAATTAATGGCTACAATTAATAATTTTGTTCATTACACTTTTTAATTAATTTCATCGCTCAGAAACAAAACATTTGAACAATTACACACTTGAGCAAAAGACACTGATATTTACTGATGAATGACTTAGCTGCTGCCAGCAGGCCCCCAAAAGCTGCCATATGTACAAAGATGGTATTCATAATCTAAAAACTTGAGTCAACACATCTGAAATCACAAATTAAGAAACAAAAACAATGGAATGAGAGTGATTGCACCAACTATCTCTAAAAGGGAGGTGTAACTGCAGAGCATTAAGCCGAACTGGAGGTCCACTGAGCAAAAGCAAAACCAGGGAAAGAACAGATCATACATCATTGCTCATCCAAATGGGTAAACAGACCATTTTGTCACTGAATTTCATACAACCAAGTCTACCAAATTCTCAACAAAATAAAGTAAACGTAACATGTTGAGCACCCAGTATTTAAGCAGCAAAAGGAAATTCAGTTTGTGGTAAGAGTTCTAGGATTTGCTAATACGTACTGTACCAACCGACTTGTCTCTCGCTGCGTAAAAACTGGGCTTTTCTAACATCAGCATCTCATGTTTTGATATTTCGGAAGAATGAGAAACCGAGTCTATCTTGCTAGAATACAAATCACGGACCGGCAAAGTTAGACACCCACCTGAGCAGAAGACGCTCGACCCACTAAAATGTCTTTCCAGTTATTAGTTTTTTCCACAGCATTCCTACATTTCATGGCAAGTCTGCATGAAACATATTTGCATGTTAGTGCAAATTGCTTTATATGTACACCTAAGTAGAATTATGAAGTGGGCACTAGAAACTAAAAGCAACTGCCAGTCGGAAATCACCTTTTTTTTTTTTTTCCAAACAAGACTCCTGCTTGCAAAACCCAACAGTATCATATATGAGCTATGTATAACCTCAAATGGAACTCTGTAAATTCTGATTTGGTTTGCACACCATTTACACCCTCCAATTTCTTTAAAAGCAAGAACAGCATTTGCCAAAAGTGAACCAGCCATCAACTAAAACCCAATAAGGATTGCCATTTTGATATTACTCTGTGTAGTGCAGCACAGTAATGTTTAATGACTTAAGAAAATTCTAGGAATATATGCAAAAACGAACTAGTCACTAGTGATAAATATTTTACCACCTGTTTTTTTAAACAATGCACACAGAGCAAGCATATGAGGATACAAACAATACCAAAATGAGATTTCCCAAGCACCATTCTCGTTTCTGCCCTGCCGAGGCACTCCAGTATGAATTTCGGACGTGTTTAGTCGTCGTTCTACCGGAGGGGGGGTAGGTGGGGGGGATAATCTAAGTAGGGGTAGCATTTGTTGAGCCCCGTGTCCTATCATGTAGTCCGTGATAGTTTCTGCATTTTCCTCAGACCTTGTCAAATTTGTTGGGGCAACCTCTTCACCTTGCATACCACCATTTATGCCTTAATACACCTGTTCGTGCCCTCCTGCCACTTGACTTTTATTGGTGTTTTTGTCTGCCCCCACAATTTGCCCACATCCGTTTCGCAATAATAAAAGGCCAGAATGCAGAACAATTGCGGCCTAGGGATGTCTACATCATTTGGGATGCCCAGTATGACCAGGTGAGATGTCCTAGGGAGATCTATTTCCAATATGGCTTTCAAACGTATATGTATGACTCCCTACCCCCCCCCCCCCCACACAGTACACACCCACCCTGGGACAGCTCCATAGTGTATGTAGGAATGCACCATCTTCTGTGACACATCTTGGGCAATATGGAGCAGACGCCCTCCCCATTTTAAATAGTTTGGTCCTGTTGCAATATATTTGGTGTAAAATATTGAACTACATTTATCTCAAGTGAGCTTTGATTGCAACCTTCCTGGGGTGCATCAGGGTCGCTTCCCAATCAATTTCTTCCAAAGTCCCCAGATCAGTTTCCCATCTATCTTGGAGATTCTGGAGGTTATCCGGAGTCTTATTGATTATCACTAATTATATTATTGGCCACTGAAATAAATTTGGGGTCAGCATGACAAGCAGAGACTACTGGTCTCCAACTGGAGTCCTTTGCCTCTGCTGTCATGAGATCTGAACTAATATGGAACCAAAAGCATTATTCTGCTTCACGCTTATCTGCAGTTCACTGGGCATTCAGAAGTGTACAGCTAATGGTAGTGGCATAGTCGTAATACGATGAGGGATCTCCTGCCTCTGAGTAAGTAAGCATCTCCCCCACAGTCACTTCCCTCTTAATGTAAAGCAGCCTCAGTGCACACTGGGACTTGTAGTCTACTAACAGTAATGCCCTTGGGATATGGTCCCCACCCACAGTAGTGATCTACCCCATAACATACACTGCCCAACTGCTTTACCACGTAGGAATTCTTCGTGCTTCTGCACAGTTCTTGTTTTTAAGACCTTAACCTTCCTTGGCCTGAGTAACACCCCAACAGGTGTGGTTGTTCAGCTAGATCTCCTGCTCAGGCACTCCAGTCACTTGGCAAACTGTACAGAGGCCTGTGCCAGAAGCGGTAGACTAGTACCGACACAGGGTTACCGGCAGTATGCTAGTCATGGCTCTCTTGCGCCTCACAGCACTGGCTGGGGAAATCTTCTGGGTGAGGCCTCCAAGAAGGTTGAGCATGCCCAACACAATCTACCATGTAAAGTGTACTGAGCAGCCCATCCCAAAGTCAGGTTTCAAGTCTGGTGTGGAAGTTGAGTTGGAACCTGGTGACTGTGCACCAAGATCCTTTGATAGAGGCAAGGGCCACGCTCCGTGATTTGGGAAGGTGGGCAGGCGTTTGATCAGACTGTGCCTACGGTCACTTTAGCGACTGTTGCAGTCGTTTGGAGATTTCTTCCACATTACAAATGTTTGGGACAACACAGTTAGAGGGATCAAAGTTGGTTTTTGCTGGGCCTTTTACAGGGAGGCCTCTCCAGTTAGGGCAAAATCCCTCCACACCCCTAATTAGGCCACAGGCCTACTACTACTACTAAATGGTTCGCTTAGCCGCAAACTAGCAGGACAGGATAGCAGCCAGCTTAGGACAGCTCTAGGCAGTCCACTGTCCCAATTGTAATTCATTCTTTGATTGAATCACTTGGTTCTTTCCTGCACAGCTCTTTATTTCTCCAGGTAGCTGGTCTGTAAGTCGCTCTTCTAGGCAGCTCCTGGGGATACCTCAAATGCACTCTTCTCGTTCATTATAGAGCCTTCTTTGACGCCTCCTCCGGATGCGTACCTCTATCAGGAATAATTCAGAACTTCAAAAGTCTGTTCTTGACTTAAGAAGGAGACTAGCAGACAGTCCCGAAACTCAGTAATTTTCCACAGGGCATGGCCGTCTGCAGCTTGGACAAGGAGAAATCCCTAGATCATGGACCTAGAAAATCTAACTAATATTTATATGTTTCTATTGTTATGTTTCATATAGAGGCCCTAATATAGACGCGTTCATATATGCCGTATATGGTCATATTCGCATATGCCCTATTATGGTCATGGTCGTATATGCCCTATTTTGGTCATAATCGTCTATGCCCTATTATAGTCACGATCTCCTATGCCCTAATATAGGCATGATCTTTCACCTACATTAGTTCCCTACAGTACACAACGAACTCTGAGGGTTGAACGTTATCTAGTCTGTGGTTAGAACACTGCAGGGTTTTTCCCAATCACAGGCCTACAATGTACTCATAAATTATGCATGAGCATTCACCAGCTACAAATCCCGCATAATATGTATGTACAAAGTTCACCCCTGACGTCTTCCTCATGTCTAACAAAGAACAATACAAACCATACTGAGGGATGAGATACTTTAGGGTATAAATACACCACATCTTGCCACGGTAAGTTAGAGGGAACCGAGACTTCCATGCTGACACACTGACCAGAGACGCTGCTGCTCCTGCATGCAGTCGCTCCAGCTGACAGCGGTCTAACACAGCCCTTGCGGGGTGTCCAACTCGAGACCAGGACGGGGTCCCATACTCTCTCTATTCAGGTAATGGGGTTCGACTAAATCTTAGAAGGATTCTTGGCTCTTAGGCTTTTAGACCTACACATTTGCTAGGTACACTCAGGTACATCTAGTTAGGCATCGTAGGAGTACGCGCACTTTCCATAATGCTTTTTATATTCATGTATGTATTCATGATTATTGCAATATGGTAGAACTGTTCTATCCCTTCACTTTTATCGTACTGCTGATAATATATCTCTGCTATTGTCTGCAGCACATATATTTTACACTAGAATAACAACTGTTCAATAAATACTTATTGAAACGCCCAGACTGTTTATTCTGTGTAACTCTCTGAGACAAACCGAATAAGTAAGCACGAGTGACTGAGCGAAAAGTAGTACATTGTTTCCACGATTCTGAGGAATTAGGGTTGTCATGATCTAAGGTTGCCAGGAACTAATCTCTCCCCGATAAGAGGAGATTCTAGTGGCACTGTGAGCTAGCTAATGCAAATCCAGCTAACATACGCGGTAGGGGTGTACAGAGCCAGTCTGCCACCAAACCCACAGTTTATGTTATCCAAACGTGCAGGTCCTGCAGGGGTACTATAGGAACTACACAACACTATGGTTCACCCCCACAACATCAGGAGTCACTCACTAGATCACATTGCAAGTAAAGGAAAGTGTTAACATTTAATAATATTTTCATTTTCTTCTTATTCAAATTATATAATTATATAATTATATATATATATATATATATATATATATATGCAGGCAACTCTGGGTAGTTCTGAAGTTTAGGTGGAGAGAAGCTCCTATTTAGAGTGTAGGATTAGCACAGGGTCTTCCACGCGGAGCTAGAAAGGGACAAAGTCTTTTGCCATTTCTACAGCTAGCTCGGCGTGGATGGCACTGTGCTAATCCTATGCTTAAAAACTTTGCTAGAAAAACAGACATTTGAGGTGACAATTTCAGAGTGTTGTTGGTGTTCTATGCAGGAGCTGCTCTGCACATAAACTTCGGAACTACTCAAAGTTCTCTGCTTCTTTTTTGCATAATTTATGCAGCAATCTAACTCTGAAAGGGTATGGTTCTGACTTATACTGGGTTCTCCCTTGTGTCTGGACAAAGCTAAACCTCTCTGAAGAGCTATAATGGGAGCGAAACACTTGTCAGGTGTTGCTTTTGATCATTCCAGGTTGGCTTGGAATGTATTTTACGAATCCAGAGCTGTAATACCGTGCCCGGACTGGTAAAAGGCTTTTGTCATTTTACAGTTCGGCATGGATGGCACTCTGCTAATCCTATGCTTAAAGACTTTGCTGTAGAAATGGCAAAAGACTTTGTTCCTTTCTAGCGTGGCGTGGATGGCATTGTGCTAATCCAATGCCTTAAACGTTTGCTGGAACAACAGACATTTAGGTGAGCAAATTTAGTGTCACTGCTGATGTAGGGTGCTCTATAAAGGACCTGCTCTTTAGCTAGACATGGGTACTACCACCAAAGGTCTTTGCTTTTTTTTTTGCATAATTTATGCAACAATCTAAGTCTGAAAGGGCATGGTTTTAATATATAGACAAACCACTGCGATGCATGTAATGCCCAACAGGGTGGGTGCCACTTGAAGGGAGGCAAGCCCTACAACATCTTAACTATGCTACTAAAAGTATGCTATACAAAGAACAGTGGTTCCATCGGAATCATTCGCCGAAAAACAGACTTTGTTTAGTCCAAAACAGCTGAAGAGAGCAAGGAATAAGAGTGAAATGGTGAGAAGGTTAATATTGTTGAATGCATGGCATTATCACGCAAGGGAACCATAGTTGAGGTAAGTTAAACATATGTAAATATAATTTATTATACACACATATATATATATATATATATATATACATACACATACACACACACACATTATATATACACACGCACACACATTATATATATACACACGCATACATACATATACACACACACACACACACACACACATATACGCACACATACACAACATTTTAATTCTTTTTTTGACAACACCCAATTTTTACATTATAAGGTTTTTTTCTTTATTTGGGGAAACCCCTCAAATCACCCCCTTTTTTAATTACCTTTACCACGCTATACCCTCACCCACCCCTAGACCCTAAAAATACAATACCCTTACCACCCAATATCCCTACCGATCCCTAAAAATACCCTTACCCCTCTATACCCATCCCCGCACCTAAACCCTAAAGATACCATTAAAAACCCTTACGCACCCCGAAACCCTAAGAATACAGTTACAACCCTATACCCTTACCCACCCCTAAAAAAAATTGAAAAAAAGCCTGGGTGATTCTCCCTGTTGGGTGCCTGAAGACAGCCCCCCTGCTGTCCCAGCACAGCCAGTTCCCTCTCGGAGGAACTGAAACTTGAGCCTGGAACCTTGATCAACTGCAGGGGCTAACGGACGCTGCCTCTACTGTTCCCCAGCACACCTATCACTTGCCGGAGCTAAAAATAGAGAGAATGATGCAGCCATGTTGTTCTCACAGTCGCTCCTCCCGCTATCAGCCCCCCTCGGTCTTCGGTGCTGGATCAGCCCCCAGTGCCATAAACCGCTTTCTAAGACTCAATAACATTGAGGCAACCGGGAGGACAAACCGAATGGACATCTGACCCCATTCCAATGACCGAGTGCTGGAAGCAACCACAACGCCCAATAGTGTACTGTGCACAGTGGTACTCTTCACATCTTCCTTTTCTTTAAATGCCCTGTTCGAGGAGGACCCTTTGTGCACTAACGTGACTCCTCTGCCAGAGCGGTGAAAGTGGTGGTCAATAGAATAGAGAAAGTGAGGGACGGAGAGACCACTGTGACACTCAAGAGTCTCTTTCCAGAACTGACCAGCATAGGAGGAATAAGTTTGCCCATTGATCTCACCATTGCCAGGACACTGCACGCGGACAAGTCACATTCACTGAAGATATACTTAGTCGCGGAACCATATCCACTGGGAAGTCATTGCAGCAGCTCCTCTTCACACAAGTCGTAGTGCACAGCAAGCCTGTCACACACCAGTCATTGGGGCATCAGTAGTCTATGACGATGGACCTCATCCTCAAAGACATTACTGTGTTGGGGCAGAGACTGGAGGTGGTGGACACAAAAATAACGTAATAACGGACCTCACAGAGGACACAAAATCTATTCAAGCGGATATCGGAACATTTCAAGATAAAATTAAAGGAATGGACAAATGTCTGAAAACCCTGGAAGCCCAAATGGAACACTACCTCTTGGGACGCTGAGCTCTGACAACTGCGGACCAAGGCCGTTGACCCAGAGGATAGAAGCTGCAGTGATAACATACGTTTTTACGGCATTCCCAATAAAGCAGAGCAAGTCATTCCCAATAAAGCATAGCAAGACAATCGGGGCTTCCTCTGTATCCTGCTCCCCTGCCTCCTGGGAACATGGAATATGCCCATACAAGCCGTACACTGGTGGGAGAGACAGACCTTTTATTGCATGCTTTCTCCACCATGAAAAAGCACGCCCGATACTCACAGGTGTCCACAAAATTGACCCATATGATTATGACTGACATAAGAGCCAAAATCACAGTGGACTTCTCTCAGGAAACAAACGAAAAATGGAAAGCTTTCCATGCAGCAGAAATGGGATATCAAATGTGGGCTCCTTGAACCAGCACAGATGTGGATCACGCTGAACGGTAAATCTAAAGACTTCACGGATCCACGGGAACTTCGGTCCTTCTTTGGCGGCTTGCATAAGACTGCCAAGGACGCTGCACCTACCCACTCCTAGGCACCTGCTCTGGAGACAAGGCGAAGTCCCTATGTACAGGCAGGCTGCAAAACAGTGTTTAAGTCCGAAAATGGAAAAGAGAGAGCTATCAGAGGTGTGATGTAACTCCCGCAGGACAAAGTACAGGATGTCACGTTCACTGATGAAGGCTGGAATGGAGCCAGACAGAGACAAACCCTAAGACTTCATATGCACCTCTCCTCCTGCTGGCAGATGAGTATCTGCTATCTGTAATGTTTGTTTTGCTTGAAATATTTTGAAATGTACACTTTATGTATTCTTACTTTTTGCCAGCTGGCTAGCCCCAAGTTCAGGGATGTTAAGCTCACTCACAATGAATCTTAGCAGGATCTCTCCTATAGCCTACCGCTACACATTGTATTACCATCCCTTTCAGGCACTGTCTTCTCCCCTCCTACAGGTGCAGGCTGCATTAGTCCATCCCTACAGCTGCCTCACTACCGCAAGTACCCCCCCCCCCAGACCACACAGCCGCTGATAGCATCATGGCTGGAATCTCTATAATCACACTAGGTTGTGGTCTCTATGACATCAGCGCTGTGGCTGCCACATAGGCGCCAGACCTGGCAACCCTCCTGTGGTCCTCACGGATGCCTGGGATCCTAGAGGTTTAGACCCGGTGACTAAAGTATATTTCCCCACACCTCCCAGTGGGAACGTAAGTCTCCCTCCACAAGTCGTACCGCAAATCACCCCCATCTTCTTTCACCCCCTCCCCCAGCTTTGCCCAATCTCAACGCCTCAACTGTATCAATGCTCCTCCTCATCATCAGGGCATCCCCCAAGCTCATCCACTTCTTTGTGGATTTACACACTACGGGCCCCTATCCAGGAAGGGAATAGCCGCGTGTTTGTCAGCACCTGGGACTCACCCGATCCACCCCCCCCAATCGCTTTGCCCCTACTATCTCTTTCCCGCCTCCCATGCTGCATAGAGCTTAGAATTGTACACAGAACACCCAGTAAATTCTTGCTCTCCCTATCGCACGCCACCCTTGATACGACAATGAGACCTCTGACTGTTATGTCCTGGAATGTTAACAGCCTTACATATGTCAAACGCAAGAAAGCCCTCACCTACATAAGGACATCGCCCTAATACAGGAAAACCACCTTGTCTGAGCTGCAGCTGGAAAACTCAAACGAGACTGGTTGGGGAAGGTTATTCCTAGCAGTCGTATGCCACTAACATATGCAGAGGGTCCCTACATGCCCCGGAAATGTGGTGTGGCCATTCTACTGCTACCATGCACAGTGCTTAACGCTTGGACTGATACAGAGGGCAGGCATGTCTTTGCCAAACTCTACATTGGCAGCAGGGTGGTGAGTGTATGTTCGGTATATGCACCAATTGGGACTAAAAAGACATTCCTCCTCTGGCTTAAGCTCATATTGATGGAACTGGGCACTACGATGACATTTATAAAGGGAGGACTGGAATGTAACTGGCGATGCAATACTGGACTACACGGGCCAGACTGATGTGATCAACAACCCAGGTAGGGCAAACAGGAGTGTTGTCTTAATTTACCATGGCTTTCTCGATGTATGGCAGCTTTTATACCAGACTGAAAGGGAATACTCTTATTTCTTGCACCCAGTCGAGAATAGACCACTTCCTCATCCCTCAATCAATGACTGAGCTAGTGGCTGATAATTTGATCCAAGAGCAGACAGTTTCAAACCAATCCCCTGCTTATATCACGGATTCCATGAGGCTGGCACAACCCACTCTTAAGCCCTGGCACCTTAGTATCTCCCACTACAAGATGCCCACATGAAAGGGCCTTCTTAAATCACACATCAAAACATATCTAAATCAAAATGCGTGTTCAGCTACATCAACACAAATGCTATAGACGGCAGCTAAAGCTACCATCGGGTGCAACACATGCGAGATGTCGCTATTAGTAACAGGCAGAAGGTGGTGCAACAGGTCTCCTTAGAAGCGGAGATTAGGGAGAAGTAATGCCTTTACACTGCTGTCAACAGGTGCCACCTAGAAAAAGCGAAAACAAATGTAACTCTTTACACTTCCAAAGCAGAATATGCGCTCCACAGCCTTAAAGTGTGCCACCATCAGCCGGATGAGAAAGCGGGCAGGTTACTTGCAGCCCTGCTCAAGCAAAGGGAGGCAATGCTGGCCATTCCAGCTATTAGGACATCAGGCTAGTGTGATGAAGCAGACAGCATGACATCGGGCTGCGGCGACAATTCCAACATGGCCGCCATCCTCGACCATCCCGGAAGTACGCGAGGCGGTCTAGAGGATGCGGTGCGTCGGGAGGACGTGCCCTATGAAGGGGAATGGTGGAGAGCGATGAGGAAAGCGGAGGAGAACGGTCAGAATTACGGACCGGAGAGAGACGCGGGAAGTAAAAGCCAGGAGGAGTGGAGAGAGGCCATCAACATCCAGGAGAAGGAGAACGGCGTGCCGACCGGAGGTCGGAAGGAGACGCGGGACGACGCTGTCATCGTGGGAGCAGACGCCGAAGACCGAAACCACTCAAGGAGCACTGCGCCAGAGACCGGGGCTTCCCGAGGAGACGTGGAGGCTGGGTCTTCCCTCGCCATGGCCCAGGAGGGTCGTGGAGCCAGGCAAGTACCTACCGCATGTTCCTTCTCTGTTAAGGGTTTGTGGGCACGGCTGAAGGCCACTAGGGAGTGAGCACAAGTATCCCTGCACTAGTCACCCACACGTTAGAACACTGGTGACGGAGCACTCTTACCCTCCCCCTTTTTGTTTGAATAACACGGCAGTAGTCTGAGCCCTCTCTGTTGTTTTCCTTTGTAGGTCACCGGTCTCGTGTATCTACGTGGGAAGAAGACTGGGAACCAGACACAAGAAGAACCAAGGAGAGAAGGACTTCTAGTCAATTTATCCTCCACTGCTAGCCAAGAGACTTATTTCATTTTGGAATACGTATGTGCCGTAAACGTACTCTTCCCCAATAAAAGAGAGAGAAGAAAGAGAATCAAAACCTGTGCCTGTCTTACATAAAAGGAAGGGTAGGAGGACCGGACCAGGGTCCCTTGACCACAGTGGTGTCAGAAGTGGGATTGCTGTCTGGACAATGACACAACCCCTTACCATGGAGGCAATAATCACCCAACTGGCGGAAGGTCAGCGACATCTGCAGCTTGTCTTTGAGCAGCAGACCAAACAGGCACAGAAAGAAAGAGAAGCCCTACAGACCGCCCTAAAGGACCAAGCGGCTCTCTTAACCGCAAACCAGCAGGTCTAAGACACCGCGGTTTTACGCCTCACAGACGCTATATCAAGCACCCGCATTCACCCCAACGTGCCGGGCTCAGTCCTTCAGAAATTCCAACAGGGAGACGACCCGGACTATTTCTTTGTGAACTTTGAAAGAGTTGCATCCACCGCCACTTGGCCACCGGAAAGGTGGGGACAATATATAGCCCCTTTGCTATCAGGGGAATTGCAAGCTGCCAACCCCGCGGGAGTCACTAGTTATGCAGATATAAAGATGGCCATATTGGAACGCCTGGGTTGTGACCAAGAGTACTATCGTGCTCGTTTCCGAAAGGAAAAATGGACTGTAGGAGACAATCCAAGGGCACTATATCACCGAATACGTGACTTGGGAAACCGTTGGTTGCAACCCTCCACATCATCCGTCGACGACCTCACAGAAAAGGTGTACTTGGAACAGTACTTGGAGGCGCTACCCTTTAACACGAGGGCATGGATTAAACAGCACCCCAACCTGACGGTCACAATGGGGGTTGACCTAGCCTGTGCCTACCACCGATCCCCCCCGACATCAAAACCCCTTTACATAGGGCCCCGATAGGTCCCCCAAAACCCCTGGGCAAATCACCCTCAAACCCCATAGATAATAAAGGACCGGCCCACCCACGATACCAACCCAGACTGGTTCCTTCTGTCCACCCCACACAAGGACCACAGTGTTTCCACTGTGCCGAATGGGGCCATATAGCTCGCCACTGTCCTACATGTCTTCCCCCGCAGGAACCCATGGAGGTTGGGTATTCCCGTGGGTGGGTATTGGTAACAGGAGTACCCCCAGAAAGGTATAAGAAAAAGATATGTGTGAACGGGAAACCGGTTATAGCATTCTTAGACACTGGGTGTCAGCATACAGTCGTCGATAGAGCCCTGATACATGAGTCTCAGATAGTAGAGGGTGAATGCATACAGGTAACGTGTGTCCATGGTGAGAGGAAGCTATATCCTCCTGCAGAAGTATTGTTTGATATTGATGGGGAGTCACAGTTGAGGAGACTTGGAGTGGTGCCATCCCTTCCCGAATCAGTGTTGTTGGGGACAGACCTTCCCAGGTTCCACGAGTATTTGCAGGTACACAGCCCGCCTCCAGTTTCAGTAGCTTGGCTTGATAGCGCCCCTTTCTATAGCGAAGACATAGAGGAGACAGTGCCCAAACCATCAAAAACCCGTAGAGAGGGGGGCGTGGCTAGCAGCCAGCGAAAATGGCCGCAGCCTAAGAGAGCTCCGCGGTCGACGACGTTTTCCCCTCTAATCCGGTCATTAATCCGCCGGCGCAACTGAACCAAAACGATAGGGATGACACCGGAACAGCAGGGGCACGGACTCAGAAAGTTTGGACTCCGTTTGAGCGACCGGCCGAGACTGGGACCGTGGGGCGGAGTCACGGCCTAGGAACTGAAGGGAGGCCGGGGCCTCGAGTGAATCGAGCACCGACTAGGGCGAAAGTGAAACCGGCCCAGATCCCCGCGGATGGTGAAGAGATCCGGGCAGCGTGGATAACACTGACAGCCACTGTGTGACAAGCCTCACAACGCGGCGGTCACCGGTGCAACTACCCAGGCAAGGAGAGACGATCAAGCGCCACCTGCACCGGACGGACCGGAGGGGGCGAAAGGCCAACGAGAGGCGCACCGGGACCCAGGCCGGGATCATAATTTGACAATTAGGCCGCAAGGACAATACGGACGTCGGCGAGGGTCGGGGGGTGCTTGGGCGGCCTACAGAAGGCCCTCGTACCACCGCCGTGCCCCGGGCAGCCCACCATGCCCATAAGGACGGGACTCTGGGTATCGGACATCTAGCGCAGCAGTTGCAGTGAAGGCCTATAACGGAGAGAAGTCCACTCGTGCCGGAGCTGCAGCGCTCACGTCTTTGAGGTGGGTGGAACCGATGTAACGTGACCCCATACTCCCTGCGCCATAGACTCTCCTGCCTCCTCAGGCCACCCTCTGGAGGTCCTACATTGTGTGCAAACGTACTCTGCCGACTGGGTGTGCACACCTGCCCTCAATTCCAGCTACTAGTTGCGATAAAGGATCTTGGCCTCCGCAGCACCTGTGGGGGACAACTAATTGCCTAATCAAACTGGGACGGATCAGGGGGCTATTTCGGCAGCGGAGGGGCCTAATAGATTCTCGGTGTGCTGCGCAGTCAACAGGAAATCCCGAGTGGAGACGACGAGGCAGCACTGAAGATAAGACAGGGCTGGGGCGAACCCCACGTAGCAGCACCCGCTCTTGGGGACGTGACGGTGGGAGACAGAAAAACCGAAAGGCCGAGCGTGGACGATACTCCCGCAGGAAGGCAGCGGCGACTACTGTTCTCCCCCCCCCCCCCTCCGAGTGACCTGCTGAGACGTCCAGCGAACTGGACACCATGGGAGGCCGGGAACAGCGCACAGTACAAAGCAACAAGCTGGAAAAATATGCATACCACAAAGACCAGCCGGACAAACCAGCGACAATCGCAGAACGCAGGGATGGCCCACAGACCGAAAAACCTAAGGAGGTCACCCTGCAGGATATAATGGCCACCCTCCACTAGGTACAAACGTCTATCGGCACGATCTCCACAGACATTACACTACTGCGTGCCGATGTTTCAAAAATGAGCACGAGAATAGCGGAGGTGGAAACTACCACAGCAGCTCTCTCCACAGATACGGCGGCTTTGAAGCGACAGGTGCGAAACCTAGAACTGGCAAATGGCGGACAAGCTTGATGATCAGGAGGGCCGCTCGAGGCGCAACAATGTACGCCTGGTTGGGGTGCCGGAGAGCGTGGGGGGACCGGCCCTGGATCTATTTGTCGAAGACCTCATCAAGACTCAACTGCAGCCGCGTGGACTGTCCAGCTTCTTCTCGGTGGAAAGGCCCCACCGAGGGCCTGGGGGAAGGCCCCGGCCGGGGGCCCCCCCCCCCCCCCCCAGGTCCATACTAGCACGCATATTCAACTTCCGAAATCACGATACGATTCTGCAGGCGGCGCGCATCGCCCCCCCAATATGTGTTAAAAACTGCACGGTGACCCTCTATCCAGACTACATGGCAGCGGTGACCAAGCAACGTCGTAACTTTCTGGACGTCAAGAAAGAACTGCGCAACCGAGAACTTAAGTATGCAATGTTGTTTCCTGCGAAACTGAGGGTAGAGGCAAAGGGGAAAATTTGGTTCACGACACCTGAGGAAGCCCATGACAGGCTGGAGGGATGGCGCCCAGCGGTGGGGTCCAAGAGGCAGGGACAGAAGCAGAAGCACCAACCCATGACATCGGCGTCGTCGGGAGCGAGGGAGTCGGAAGCATTGGGAGGCACGCCACAGAACGCTGATGAGAACTCAGATTGATGTCGCGCTTAACAGACCTTGGGACTGATTGGGGAGCAGCCCCAACGGCGTGGACGTGGAGACCCGACAACACAGCAATTCACTGCAGGAAGGCCACTGACAAGGATCGAAATGGACATACCACATGGTGTAATCAGAAGACACTTGCTGTTGTAGCAGTGACATTTTGGTGTGAACAGTTAGCCGCTCTAGAAGGCAAATTTAAGGGGATGACTTAAGGAGAGCGCTGAACGGCTCTCCCCCTCACGCAAGTACAAAGTTCTGGGAAATAAGCACTCTGCTAAGTTGGGGTGGCGGGTAGTTTTAAGTCCGCCGTGCAGGGAGGCAGGGAGGGGGTAGGGATCAGTTAAATGGGTTATTGTTTGCTTTGTTACAGATACATGGTGATATACTTGATGGCATACATGGCGACAACTTGGCGCGCATATCACAGGGCGCTCCTCACTCCTACATAGACGATGTCACACACGACACGAATAGACACACTGACTGACGTTTCGACCACCCAGTCATTGACCTCTAGGGCGTCACACCTTCCTTTCACTGTGATGTCATGGAATGTAAATGGTCTGGGTGACAAGATCAAAAGGGGACTGGTCCTCCAATACCTTAAACGCAAAGGCCCGGCTGTTGCACTGATACAGGAATCACATTTGGTGGGCTCGGCTTGTAGGGCCCTGGACAGATGGGGCTTTAAAATGGCAGCACACTCCGACTTCACCTCGGGTTCTCGGGGGTGGGGATTCTGATCAATAAACGCTTCCCACTGATAATAAACAGGTCCAAGGAAGATTTGCAGCGATATCATGTCAATGGGAGGGGCGGTCATACAACCTGGTATCAGTCTACATCCCACCGACGCTGCACCTGACGGCCTTCCCGGCCCTGGGAAAATTCCTGTTATCACTTCCGCAGGGCGAACTCATTGTGGGGGGCGACTTTAACGCTACGATTGACGCATCCATAGATGGAAAACCCCCTAGGGACCCCTGTAGTGTAAACCTTAAATTAGTAGAATTTATCGACGCCATTGGTCTCATTGATATCTGGCGAACCAGGTACCCACAGGAGCGACAACATACTTTCCATTCGGGAGTTCATAACAGTCTTTCAAGAATAAACTATATATTTACACTGGCAACGGGGCTGCAAAGAGTGTTAGAAGTCTTGCACTTGCCCAGGGGAATCTCGGACCACTCACCGGGGCTCATTACATATGCATCCTATACCCCGGGACGGCGCCGAACATTTCCGATTTACCCCGGATATCTTAAAAACCGCAAGATTGGGAAAGGTCTAATTGCAGCCACAGAGCAATATTTCGTGGAGTACGAACACTCAGTTCCATCTCCGACGACTCTGTGGGAGGCATATAAAACTGTACTACAGGGCCAGGCAATCTCCCTAGTTGCAAGACAAACAGGTCCAACGACAGCAGATTGAGACTTTGGAACAGGGGGTATCCCAGGCAGAGGCGGACCATGCCACAGACACCAGTGATACTACGGCACATAAGTTAAATTTAGCCCAACAGGAATACAGGGCCTTTGCATGGGAGGAGGCGAAAACCAAACTCACCAACACGCAGCACACTATTTACAAAGTAGGTGATAAAGCAGGCAAGCTAGATAGAAGGGAAAGGGCTAGCCGATGGGTGGCGCAACTTAGGTTAGGGACTGGGAGTATAACCACAGACCCCCAGCAAGTAGTTGATACATTGGCGGCCCACCACGAGAAGGTGTACACGCCCACGGCCACAACCACAATAAAAGGCAATCTAGCCTTCTTAAAGGACATACAGATGCCCACACTGACCCCTAATGCCACTCAAGCACTGGAAGCAGATCTGACTCCGGACGAACTCGCGCTAGCAGTAGGCGCATTAGACATGGGAAAGGCCCTAGGACCCAATGGTATACCTGTAGAACTCTATAAAAAAGCAGCAACTCAGCTCATACCACAGCTGCTTAACATGTACGAGGATAGTTTGGAGAAAGGGGAGTTGCCCAGGGATCAGAGCCTAGCGACGATAGTTGCAATATATAAGCCGGGCAAGCCGCCGCAGGAATGCACGTCTTACAGGCCGATTTCCTTGATAAATGCAGAAGCCAAAATACTCGCTAAGGCACTGGCCATTAGGCTGCAGCCGTATCTCACAACGCTGATCCACCCGGACCAATCGGGATTCATGCCGAACCGCAATACGGCGCTTAATCTAAGGAGATTACATAGTGTCATGGCGCGTACACCTACTATTGAAGAAGACGCGGTCATTCTGTCCCTAGATGCGCGTATGGCATTCGACCTTGTCGAATGGCCCTTTCTCTTTGCGGTCCTCCGTTACTTGGGTTTCGGCCCAAGGTTCTGCGCATGGGTGCAGTTGCTGTACACGAGACCACTGGCGCAGGTCGTGGTAAATGGTCGCAACTCGGCAGACTTCCCTCTGGGAAGAGGGACGAGACAGGGTTGCCCCCTGTCACCGCTCCTCTTTGCGCTGGTGCTAGAGCCACTGGCGGCGTGGATACGACAGGATCCGGTCATCCGTGGGTTAAAATGGGCTATGGGATGGGAAGATCGCATTTCGCTATATGCGGATGATGTGCTATTGTACCTGGCGTCCCCTGTGCGTTCTATTAATCGCCTATTGGACATATGCGCGGCATATGGGCGGGTCTCGGGCTATACCATAAATTGGGCAAAATCGCTCCTCTATATACTTCACGGTCCCCCGCCGCGGCTCCCACGTAACTGCGAAATCCAGATTGCTGACAAGGGATTCAAATATCTAGGCCTATACATAACGCATCAGAGCACGCAGTTTATTGAAGAAAATCGCGCCAGGGGCTGCGTGAGGTTTCGCTGTGATGTCAAACACTGGCGATCACTACCGCTCACGCTACTGGGAAGGGCAGCCCTCTAAGATGAGAACAAAAAACAAGGGAACCCTACTCACGCGGAACCAGGGTACTAAATTGTTAACAGAAACAATGGCTCCTGTGGACAAATGACAACGTACTTTTGATATAATGATGCTCAATGGCAATTAAAACGCGTTAATGTGATGTCAAAAGGAGAGGGAGCCCAACACACTATGAATTTATAATTCAACAGTTATTTATGTAGTTTTTGAAACAAATATTGAAACAAATATTGAAACAATAGTTTAACAGTAGTGAGTAGTGTCCCAGTGAAAACATTTTTTGGGAACCTTAAAACAAAGGTGACATATTTGTGACATATGTACAAGGTTTCCTATATATCAACAAGACGACCATTGGAAATTATATAGTGTATTAACCACACTTTATACAATAAGTGCTGGTTTAATGGTTCGTTTTTGTAAACAGTCGACGGCGTTTCGACCCTTTGTGCAATGTAGGGTCTCTTCAGGACCTAGGAGTGTAGGGACACCTGAAGGATCTCTTGTGCGCAGCCTTGTGGGAAGAGCGTGTCACCGTGAGTGCAGTGAAGGAATCAATACTTACATGGGCGCCCGGCTGGGTCCCATGTAAGGGTAGAAGTAGGCTGGCAAGGTTCTGAATGGCACAACAGGGAGGATTCCAAGATGGGTGCAGATCAGGAAAAGCACAGGATATGTGCAGTCCGTGCGCGTACTCCAGAAGGTGTATCTACGTGCTGGAAGGGCAGGCTTCTTCATTAAAAACTGCTACACAATGGTACAGTTTGGCAACAGGGGCGGCTGCTCAGTCTCCCTGAAAATCGGCATCGAACCGAGCAGACAGACACACGCTGTTCTGCTACGAAGTGGTCGAGGTGCAGGCCAACAGAAATCCACGATCAAGTAAGAATTCCCCACCGGATGCAAGTGACACTGATTTTCAGGGAGACGGAGCAGCCGCCCCTGTTGCCAAACTGTACCATTGTGTAGCAGTTTTTAATGAAGAAGCCTGCCCTTCCAGCACGTAGATACACCGTCTGGAGTACGCGCACGGACTGCACATATCCTGTGCTTTTCCTGATCTGCACCCATCTTGGAATCCTCCCTGTTGTGCCATTCAGAACCTTGCCAGCCTACCTCTACCCTTACATGGGCGCCCGGCTGGGTCCCATGTAAGTATTGATTCCTTCACTACACTCACAGTGACATGCTCTTCCCACAAGGCTGCGCACAAGAGATCCTTCAGGTGTCCCTACACTCCTAGGTCCTGAAGAGACCCTACATTGCACAAAGGGTCGAAACGCCGTCGACGGTTTACAAAAATGAACCATTAAACCAGCACTTATTGTATAAAGTGTGGTTAATACACTATATAATTTCCAATGGTCGTCTTGTTGATATATAGGAAACCTTGTACATATGTCACAAAATGTCACCCTTGTTTTAAGGTTCCCAAAATTTTTTTTCACTGGGACACTACTCACTACTGTTAAACTATTGTTTCAATATTTGTTTGTATTTTTGTTTCAAAAACTACATAAATAACTGTTGAATTATAAATTCATAGTGTGTTGGGCTCCCTCTCCTTTTGACATCACATTAACCCGTTTTAATTGCCATTGAGCATCATTATATCAAAAGTACATTGTCATTTGTCCACAGGAGCCATTGACTCTTTAAGATGATGGCACTCCCCAGATTCCTATACGTCCTACAAAATACCCCATTCCCGGTTTCCCCAGCATACTTTGCAGCGATAAACGCCAAAGTGACCAATCTGCTGTGGGATGGGAGATCCGCCCGTATAGCCATGCATAAACTAGTGAAGGGCTGGTATGACGGCGGCATTGCCCTCCCCAATATAAAAGTATACTACTGGGCGTCGCAGCTCACTGTAATAAATCAATGGCTTCACGCAACTCAAGAGGAACCAGCGTTCCGCATGGATAGACATCTCCTGGAAGCCGAGGGGGTTATGGGGGCACTATACAATAAATCTAAGAGGACTGCTCTCACAGGACCAACGGCACACACCGTCCAGGTCTGGTTTGCG
Source organism: Calotriton arnoldi (assembly GCA_963921515.1). Lineage (NCBI taxonomy): Eukaryota > Metazoa > Chordata > Amphibia > Caudata > Salamandridae > Calotriton > Calotriton arnoldi. The sequence goes on along the minus strand of CAWUFW010001541.1, from coordinate 1,484,938 downwards.
GCACAACGAGCGCTAGGCTGGGAGGGGGTCATAACGCAGGCCACACCACTATGGGAAACCCGACGATTAGGTAAACTGCGAAATACCAAGGGATTTAGACAGTGGGACCTGATAGGTATCTCAAAGGTGGGGGATATGTGGAAAAAAGGCGAGGTTGTCGCGTTCGCCCAGCTGCAGGTCACTTACGGGCTGGCGCAGACGGAAACTTTCCGATATATGCAGATCAGACACGCACTCATGGGGGTAATTCCACCAGGCACACAACTGCCAGAGGCCTCACCGCTAGAGGACAGACTTCAGACGGACCACTTGAGCAAAAAAGCCATTTCCCAAACCTACCGGAAAATAATAAATAATCAGCCGGACCCCACGACAGCCCTTAAGGAGCGATGGGAGGCTGAAGTGGGAGAACTGGATGAGACAGATTGGCAAGAGGCGGTAGCGTCCCCAAAAGAGGTAGCGATATCTTCCAAACTAAAACTAATACAATTAAAAATCCTACATCGCACTTACTATACGCGAACACTACTACATAGATTAGGCAGTACGGACACACCACTCTGCCTGAGACAGTGTGGCGCATCAGGCACATTTTTTCACACTCTCTGGCACTGCCCGGAAATCACACCTTACTGGGAGGCGGTTATGCGCACCATTTCGCAGGGTACTGGAGTTACGGTTCCGCCTGAACCAAAGAGATGTCTCCTTAACATTTGGGAGCCTACAGTCCTCAATCATATGGCTCAAGACTGGGCGACACTGGGTATGGCGTTCGCGAAGCGAAATATAGCTCAGCACTGGGGATCGAGACTGACTCCTGCCCATCGCCCATGGTGTCGTGACATGGACAACGCAATGATAATAGAGAAATCAGTCTATGTCCACAGGGGATGCCCCAAAAAATGGACTCGGGTGTGGGGCAGATGGAATGCTTTCCGGGGTAATATCTGCGAGCCCCCACATTAGGAATCGGTGTCAGACGTTAGCGAATAAAGGACCGAGGCGAGGATAAGGTGATTTGTAATGTAACTCTCTGCAGCTATGTTGTCAATGAGTGAGCGACAAAACTTGCTGACTAATGTGGAAGGTAATCAACTCATGTATAATATCTTAACACACCGTGTATGCACCATTGAATACTGTTGTAATGTATCGATTACTGTCAATTGCAAAATGCCAATAAAAATATATATTTTTTAAAACACGTAGAGAGAAAAGGAAGGAACGGGCTATGTATCACCAGACTGAGTCTGCCTTATCTGCTCATGTCTTTGCCTCCTCAGAGATGCCTCAAACACCAGGTCGGAGTTTCCGAGCAGCCCAAAGAGACGATACCACACTACAAAACGCCTGGGAACAAGCACAAGAAGACCAACCGGAGAAGGTAGGCCCCTTCTTTTGTGTAAAAAAAGGACTCCTGTATAGGATAACCCAGGAAGGGGGTAATAGGAAAGAACAGTTGTTGGTTCCCCGAGCCTTTAGGGAACAGGTTATATGTCTGGCCCACAGCCAAACCAGGGGTGGGCATTATGGCAAAGAGCATACACTGAAATATCTCCTAAACAAGTTTTATTGGCCGGGCGTATATCAAGAAGTGGCCCGTTTTTGTGCCTCCTGTCCAAGGTGTCAGTTAGTGAATACCCCATCCCTACCAAGGGGGCCCCTACAACCCTTGCCTATCATAGACATACCCTTCAAAAGAGTGGGAATGGATATAGTAGGACCACTAATCCCCTCTGCCCGAGGACACCAGTTCATACTCGTTCTCGTGGACTACGCTACAAGGTGATACCCCTAACCTCTACAACCACCACAGCGGTGGCCCACGCAATGATCACTTTCTTTTCCCGTGTAGGATTTCCACATGAACTGTTAACAGATCAGGGTACCCCCTTCATGTCAAAGCTGATGAAACAAGTATGTGACCTACTCAAGGTCAAGCAAATACGCACCTCAGAATACCATCCCCAGACGGATGGGTTAGTCGAGAGGTACAACCGCACAATCAAGACCATACTAAGAAAAAGCATAGATAAAGCAGGGAGAGACTGGGACCGACAACTTCTCCTCGTACTGTTCGCTATCAGGTCATACGAACAGAAATCCACGGGCTTCTCACCTTTCGAATTACTATTCGGAAGGAAACCCCCGTACCCTCCTAGACATGGCGGTAGAGCAGTGGACGGAGGAAGAAAATGAGGGCGAGCTCCTGTTGCAATATAGCGCTTCCCTGAAGGACACCCTATCCACTCTTTGGGAGGAGGTACATACTAACATGGAGAACGCACAAAGCAGGCAAAAACAACTATATGACCGTCACACCAAGTTGAGGGAGTTTGCTATAGGGGACCAGGTACTCATACTTCTGCCCACTTCCGAGAAAAAACTGCTAGCAACCTGGCAAGGACCCTACAAGGTCTTAGATAAAGTAACACCGGTAACATATCGCATAGACGTCCCCCATAAACGAGCCACAGGACAGATACCACGTCAACCTCCTCAAAGCCTGGGACGGACCCGTTCCTGTGACCCCAAACGCAGGCCTTCCCATACATCACATCACGGTAGCCAAACCTATGGAATTATCCCTAACACCTCAAACCCGTAAAGAGAAAACAAGCATCCACTTAGGCCCACAAGTGACGGAAGAACAGAGGCGACAAATGCTGTCCCTCTGTGAGACATACTCCTCTGTCTTGTCAGGGACACCGGGACGGACTACTCTAGTAGAGCATGACATCACGAATACTGCTAAACCCATTAAGCTAAAGCCATACCGTATCCCAGCAGCCAGAAGACAGGCGGTAGACCAAGAAGTAAAAGCCATGTTAGAGGCCGATATAATTGAACCGTCCCATAGTGCTTGGTCGTCCCCGGTTGTCCTTGTGCCAAAACCAGATGGAAGCATACGGTTTTGTATAGACTTCCGTCAGGTGAATTCCGTGTCAAAGTTCGACGCTTATCCCATGCCAAGGGTGGACGAATTAATTGTACGCCTGGGAGAGGCCAGAGTTATGTCCACCATAGATCTAACAAAAGGCTATTGGCAAATTCCGTTAGCACAGACAGCCAAAGAAAAAAACTGCCTTTTCAACGCCATCGGGCCTCTACCAATTCAAAGTCTTGCCCTTCGGTCTCCACAGGGCTCCCGCCACGTTTCAAAGGCTGATGGATGTCCTACTAACCAAGCACCAGAACTACGCTGTCGCGTATCTAGACGACATAGTCGGGTACAGTCCCGACTGGGACACACACATGGTCCATCTAGGAGAAGTGCTAAACACCCTAGAACAAGCAGGCCTCACAATCAATCCAAAAAAGACCACCTTTGGAACCAATCATATTGAGTACTTAGGATACGATATCCAGGCAGGAAGCATTAGACCACAAATCAATAAACTAGAGGCTATCTCAAAAATACCTCGACCTGCCTGTAGAAAGGACGTCCGTTCTTTCTTGGGGTTGGTAGGATATTATAGAAGATTCATCCCGCACTTCTCTGACATCGCCAGCCCCCTCACAGATCTACTCACAAAAGAAAACACAGGGAAACACCTACACTGGTCTACTCCTCAGGAAGAGAGCTTCCAGCGATTAAAAAGCCTTGTGTACTGCCCCCGTCCTTACCTGTCCCGATTTTTAAAAGAACCTTTGTCCTCCAGACCGATGCCTCTGGAAGAGACCTCGGTGCCGTCCTATCCCAGCCTGATGACTCTGGGGATCTACGCCCCGTGCTGTTCCTCAGCAGAAAACTATTCCCCAGGGAAACGAGGTATGCCACAATCGAAAAAGAATGCCTAGCCCTCAAGTGGGCTATGGAAGCCCTCCAATACTACCTTCTGGGTCGACCGTTCCTCTTGCTTACAGACGATGCTCCTCTCACCTGGCTCTCCCTACACAAAGACTCCAACCCTAAAATCCTACGTTGGTTTCTTGCATTACAGCCTTTTGCCTTCAATGCCATGCATGTCCCGGGAAAGTTACAAACGAATGTGGACTACCTCTCCCGTTTTCCTGTTTCAGAATGGCCCACTCGTCCATTCCTGGGGGGAAGGCAGTGTGATGAAGCTGACAGCATGACATCAGGCTGCGGCGACAATTCCAACATGGCCGCCATCCTCGACCATCCCGGAAGTACGGGAGGCGGTCTAGAGGATGCGGTGCATCGGGAGGACGTGCCCTATGAAAGGGAATGGTGGAGAGCGACAAGGAAAGTGGAGGAGAACGGTCAGAATTACGACCGGAGAGAGACGCGGGAAGTAAAAGCCAGGATGAGTGGAGAGAGGCCGTCAACATCCAGGAGAAGGAGAACGGCGTGCCGACCGGAGGTCGGAAGGAGACGCTGTCATCGTGGGAGCAGACGCCGAAGACCGAAACCGCTCAAGGAGCACTGCGTCAGAGACCGGGGCTTTCCGAGGAGACGTGGAGGCTGGGTCTTCCCTCGCCACGGCCCAGGAGGGTCGTGGAGCCAGGCAAGTACCTACCGCATGTTCCTTCTCTGTTAAGGGTTTGTGGGCACGGCTGAAGGCCACTAGGGAGTGAGCACAAATATCCCTGCACTAGTCACCCACACGTTAGAACACTGGTGACGGAGCACTCTTACCCTCCCCTTTTTGTTTGAATAACACGGCAGTAGCCTGAGCCCTCTCTGTTGTTTTCCTTTTTGGGTCACCGGTCTCCAGTATCTACGTGGGAAGAAGACTGGTGACCAGACGCAAGAAGAACCAAGGAGAGAAGGACTTCTAGTCAATTTATCCTCCACTGGTAGCCAAGAGACTTATTTCATTTTGCAATACGTATGTGCCGTAAACGTACTCTTCCCCAATAAAAGAGAGAGAAGAAAGAGAACCAAAACCTGTGCCTGTCTTACATAAAAGGAAGGGTGGGAGGACCGGACCAGGGTCCCTTGACCACAGCCAGACACCCCCAGGAGATTGCAGCTACACTCGCGGAATACTACAGGGACGTACATACACCAGAGTTAATTACAAATGTAGACCAGATAACCTGTTTTTTTTTTTTTAAAACCAGCCACCCCGGTCTTAACAAGAAAGGCAGGTGGGTTTTATACCCACGAGGACCTCCCTGAACCACCTGCACACCCTGACCCACTCTTTGTGGTTAGCTAAAGGCTTACGGGATGACCCGTTGGCCTTATTGCTGGAGGTCGAAAAGGCCTTTGACCGCATTGAATGGGGATACCTTTTTGCGACACTTCACAAATTTGGCCCGATTAATGATTTTATTGCCAAAGTTAAATGGCTGTATGAGTTTCCCACAGCCCAGGTGAACTGCAGATTTTTTTATTCAATCTGATCCCACCCCTGTGAACCGGGGAACGCGTCAGGGGTGACCATTGCCCTCCCTCCTTTTTCTATTGGTCCACGAGCCCCTACTAGCAACTATTGCTAGTCACCAGAGATTGTGTGTATCCCCAGGCCGGGAGGACCTTGATCCGTATTTCGATACAATCATGACATTTTACTAACGCATACTGCCCTCACTACCGCCCTTCCAGCCTTTATGGGGATAATTACAGATTTTGCAGGAATAGCTGGGTATAAGATTAACTGAGGAGGTGAGCCAAGTCCTGCTCATGTCACGGCCACAACAAAGGCGGCATTCAGTGGGTATCAATTTCAATGGAAAGCATCCCGTCTCAAGTACCTAGAGGTATACAAAAATAGGGGGTTGCAGCACATGGTCCTGGATAATTTTGAACCACTCATTGCAGGAGCTTAAACTGACTACGTCAAGCGGTCGCACCTAAACCTGTCACTATGGAGCAGAGCAAGCAGTAAAAATGGTGCTACTCTCCAGATTCATGCACGTCTTAGGCATGCTGCCTTGTTCACACTCTTGAGAACAACAGATAAGGACATTAAAGACTTCACCTGGGGCACCGCAGGATTGAGTTTTGCAATGGCCATATTCTTTACCCACAGGAAGTGTGAAGGTTTGGGTCTCCACTCAGTGCAACATTAACACAGCACTGCACACAGAACAGTTAACCTATATGCAATGGTACACCCCAAACCCCCCTCTGTGGGTTAGGATCGAGAGGAACATCACAGGCAGTCAGCCAGGACTGCAACTGCTATACAAACAAGGAGGGACCGCAACTGTCACAGACTCCGAATCCTATTGTCCAAGCAATGGTTAAAACGTGGACACGAGCCAACAGACTCATCAGTAGAGCCTAACATATAGAACAAGGCAAAATGCTAGCATCTGAATTAGAGGAGCCATACTTCACTGGGAACGATGGCAGAAGGTGGGTATCATGACGTTGAATCTGGTTGTGCTGCAAGACATTCTCAAATCTTTTGAGGAGCTTAGGAAAATGATTCTGACTTCTGATGAACAGAGGAAATACCTGCAATTACGCCATCTGCCTTTTCCACAGGCTGGGGACACCACATTGGGTTGTTCAGACCTTCCCAGTAGTATCTTACCTCTACAGTTGGGGAAAACTCAAAGGGTTATGTCAGGTCTTCACAATAGGCTGATACAGCACCTGTACTGCCAACCCCAGATAACAAGCTCCTTGCCCGATGGCAAGAATTACTTCAAATGGACTATGCAGAGGAGGATTGTGCAGAGTTACTGGAGAACTCAGACCGGGGGCAAGGGAGTTGAGAATGAAAATCTGTCTTTTCAAGACACTTCAAGATTGGAACGGGACACCCATGAAAATAGAAAAATCTGGCTTACTTCATCACTCAAAAGAGTTGGCACTGCGGGCGGCTGCAGTGGGATACTGTTCACATGCTGCATAACTGCCCTGAAATACGCCATCTGTGGGACGAAGTAGGGTCTAACAAATAGATCGGTCACCATCCTTACACCAATTCCGCACCACATGATAATTCTTCATGACACTGCTGATGCCCCCGCACTGACTAACCACAAATGTCACTTACTCGCCACAGTGATAGTTACGGCCAAGTTATGCGCTGCACACCATTAACGCTCCCCACATAGACCTATGCATGATGAATGGATAGCTGAAATGTATAAGGTCGCTCTTATGAGAGAATTTTTTACACACTTCAAGATAAGTCTGGTTCTTTAAGTCTGGGTGCCACTCCCGAGCGATGATACTAAATTGAAACGCTGTCTCATGCCTAGTGCCCTTTACTACGTACAATCGCCACATGATCTCCATGCACCAGAGTCGTGCCGGCACATCCTGACTTAGTCATACTCATACAGGACCGCGCCCACCAGGGCCAAGCAAGCTGGAATGGTACCTGCCCTTGTTAGACCTTTTCCGAGGTAAACCCACAGAAGAGATTTTGTAGGGGATACCTGGATTCTCTTTTTCCATCCTTCCCAGCCTCCATTACCCCCCTTCACATGCTCGTCTGATTGTTTTGTCTAGTTGAAGTCCGCTACCCTTCGACGCACTATGGAGCACAAACTTTTTGTGGCTGCAGAGGTCACGTTTTCTCAGAGTAATCTGTACTGGAGGAGCCTCCTGGCCTTTCCATCTGTTTCACAGTTTGTACGATTATTCCGTTTTGCTTCTGATAATTGATGGCATTCTGATGTATAGAAACAACATACAAATGAATAAATAAAGACATCAAAAACAAAAAAAGAAAGCATATGGGGACACTTTGACTGACACCGGAACATCTACCATGCACTGGTGGCTTGTCTCTACGAACGAAGGAGTGTCAAGAGTACCATATATTTACCGCCTAGTTATACTACTAAGTGATACAGAGACTCGCAGTCCTCCTATTCGCATTAAGTTGTGTATCCCCTCACTTTTCAAACCCCTTACCAACTTAACACAAATGTGATACGGTGACATTGCCTTTCCTAGACTTGTATGCTATCCACTGAGAAGGGTAAATGCTGACACTTGCTGCGGCTTACAACCCTTTTGCCTATCTTTGGAGGTGAAGACTGACCAATTACTTTTTCTTTTTTATTAGGTTTATTAAGTGATACAACAAACACAGGCAGCAAGCATGTGCCTCAACCTGAGGCGATAGAATTGATACAGTGAAGAGCATTAATCTACAGGCCACAGTTTAAAGTCATTCAGTCCAGCATTTCATGTATACGGCCAATCGACCATGCAGCGTCCTCGTAGCCTACTGTATCAGGTTCATAGCCGGCTTTTACCTGAGAAGCACCTGCTTACAGAGTAAAAACAAAAAGAAACAGGTGAGGGAGGGAAAGAGAGGGGGAGGTGGAGGGGAAGGTGCATCTCTCTGGCCAGGCTGAGGAAGATGGTGTGCCTAGGCGTAGGGTCACCCCCCGTACCGCAGAGCTCACCGAGCTTTCCTACCCATCCGCTGCCTGTGTTTGTGCTGGGTCGCCTTGATGAGGGCGCAGAAAGCTCAGCAGTGGTTCCCAAATATTCTGAGGGCGCGCCTGCACCGGCATTAGTTTCCAGAACTCAGAGCCAAGAGTGGCAGAACGCAGCGTCCCTAAGCCAATCATCCCTCCGTGGCCACCGTCTACGGCCCCAGCAGATCGCCACTCGCCTCTTCGCCAGCAACAGCATAATAGTTGCGAGTTTCCCAATCTCTGCAGGAAGGTTTTTGACATATGCCAGTAAGGCAGTCAACGGGGTGCGCTCAATCTTGCAATTCAACATTTCATCCAGCACATCAAACACACATTCCCAGTATTGCGCTACTTCCCAGCATTCCCACGCCAGGTGCATGAAGGAGGCCTCTGGCACTCCACATCGGGCACAGAGCGCCTCCACACTCAGCCCAGGCCTGCGAAGCCACACAGGAGTTCTGTACAATCTATGGAGAAATTTAAAATGAATAAGCCTGAGCCTGTAGTTGGGCGACATATCCCTGGATTGCGCACAGCAGTAGGCCCACACACCCCCCTCGAAGGGGAATCCCAGGCTTTCCTCCCAATCTCGCTGGGCGGAGGGTACAATTATTGGGGAATCGCGCTGCATGCCCGAATAAAGACGGGTTATTCATTTGCGGGGTGAGGGATTAGACAGGAACGCCTCGAAGATGTGGAACGTTGGCGGCGCTATCGGGGATAAGGCAAAGTGCACCCGCATGGGTGCCCGCAGCTGATAGTACGTCATCCGGTCCAGTAGGCCTGTGTGTTCGTCTCCCAATGCGGCGTCTAAGCTAACGAAAGCATCGTCAGGGAACACCCACCCCATCGTATGCAGCTTGAGCCGAGGCAGCCGCTGGCAGACCCCCGCCTTGTCTGTAAAGGGCAACCCCGGGTGCCTGGTGAGCGGCACTGAAGGTGCAAATAGCGTGTCCAGGCGCGCCCTGCGGAGAAGCAGCTTCCACGCCCAAACCGTACAGCAGACTGTGTCGATCCTTGCCCGCGGTCTGCCCTGGGGTCGGAACAGCGCCATATGTAGCGGGACTGGGTCCGCTTGGTCACTTTCAGGAGCTGTGTGCGCCATGAACTGGGTCGGATATATCCAATGGAAAGCAAACTGGGCCTGAGCACAGCAATGGTACAATTCCATATCCGGCGCGCCCAGTCCCCCCTGCTCGAACAGGTGCATCAGAGTCTCCCAGGCTACCCGCGGCTGCCCACCCGCCCAGGCCAGAGAAATCAAGTTGGACCGGAGCCGCTTCTTAAATTCCACCGTGAGAGGAAGCGGGAGATTAGCGAAAGTGTAAAGGAACTTGGACAGTATCACCATCTTGGCAATGGCAATACGACCAGCCAAGGAGAGGGGGAGCGACCTCCATCGAGGTAGGCCGCTTTCCAGCCACTCCATAAGCCTGCCATAGTTGTATCTCCACAGCTCCTCATGGTTCCTGCTGATCCACATGCCCAGGTATTTCACTGGGGAATCCACCCACTTCAGCGGGAATTCCGACTGAAACTGGTCCGTGGCAGCGGTAAGGGGGAAAATTATGGACTTCCCCCAGTTTATATTGATGCCTGAGAGGCCACCAAACCTAATGATCTTGCGTATGAGGTGATCTAGATTAGTCGCCGGGTGCTGGACGTAGAGGGTAACGTCATCCGCGTACATGGACTCAAGGACCACCCTGGGTGTAAAATCCAGGTCTCTTTGCGCGTGAAACTGTCGCAGTCGGGCCGCCAGCGGCTCCATGGCAATGGCAAAGAGGAGGGGGGAGAGCGGACATCCCTGGCGGGTGCCAAGGGCTACCCCCACCGGCTGGGAGACGACCCCGTTTACCTGCAATCTGGCAGTGGGGGCGGTGTATAATAGACCAATTTTCTTAAGAAACGCTGGGCTCAAGCCAATGCTTGCGAGCAGCGAAAATAGGTAGGGCCACTCAAGCGTATCAAACGCCTTGGTTGCGTCTAAAAAAAAAAAAACACGCCCACAGGGAGGGTAGGGTCCAAACCCTGCATCACAGCGAAGAGGGTGCGGAGGTTGTGGGCAGTGCTTCTGCCCGGAACGAAGCCGCACTGATCGGGCCTCAGTATTGTGGGGAGCAAGGGAAGCAGGCGCGAGGCCAGAAGTTTTGCTAGTATTTTATTGTCAATGTTAATTATGGATAATGGCCTGTAAGAGTCGCACAGTAATGGATCTTTATCGGGCTTGAGAATAGTCACAATGAGCGCCTCGTGAAGGGAGGGAGAAAACCCTGCTCCAGCGAGTCCTCATACATGTTGAGGAGGTGGGGCACAAGGAGCGGTGCAAGTTCCTTGTAGGAGGCGGTTGTGAGCCCATCCAACCCCGGTGCTTTGTCCCCGGGCATGGCCCGGATGACTGCGATCACCTCCGCTTCGGAAAAGGGTTCATCCAGGTACTTCTGATGAGCGTCGCTGAGCCAAAGCAGTTCGATCGATTCAAAAAGGGGCAGCAGATCATGGAGTGCCGCTGACTGGCGAGCAGCGTATAGCGAGGAATAAAATGCTAACATTTCGGCCTGAACCGCCTCTTGCCCGACCACTGTCTTGTCCTCGCTCGTCCGCAGCTCGCTGATGTAGCCATTTGCCCATGGTTTTTTAACAGGCCGGTAAGAGTCCTGCCAGCTCTGTCACCCTCGCCATATTGACGGGCACACGCCTCTTTTCCTAAGAAGCATGTTTCCCTTTGGCCCGCTTCTTCAAATTCCACTATTTTCGCCTTGACCTGTCCGAGAGTTGAAAGCCGACTGGATTCGAAGTATTCCAACTCAAGTGCACGTATCTCGCTTTCGAGTCGGCGCAGGTCGTTTCTCAATGTGCGAAGGACTCCAGCCTGTTTAGCTATACACTGGCCCCTAATAACGGACTTGAAAGCCTCCCAGAGCATGGCCGGGGAGTCCACAGAGCCGACGTTCATTTCAAAATACTCCACTATGGCAGCCCGAATTTCTTCCGTAAATACCTGATTGCGCAGGGCGCCAGCTGGGAGCCTCCAAGTGTAGGTCCTGCTGGACGCCTCCGGTAACGCAAGTTCCAACAGCACCGGAGCATGGTCCGACAGGGTGCGCGCAAGGTGGGCACTATGCCTGACCAAGGTGTCCGCATCTCGGGAGACAAGCCAATAGTCTATTCTGGACCACGTAGGGCCCGCAGAGGAGATACAAGTGTCCTCACGTCTATGCTGGTGCAGACGTCGCCAGACATCAATCAAGCCATAGTCTTCCATGATCACTTGAAGCTGCGCCGCAGCTCTTGGGTGGGGCCGACGTGAATCGCCCGATCGATCGTCCTCAGGGTTTAGGATCACATTGAAATCTCCGCCCCACAGTATCGCGCCGGGACCCAGAGATACGACCAGCCGCCATACCTCACTGAAAAACTGGGGATCATCGGCATTGGGACCATATACTGAGACTAGCCGGACGGAGCGCCCCCCCAAGGATTCCGGCAGCCATTACATATCGCCCCCGAGGATCACAGAGTGTGGTGCGCGTATGCCAAGGGAGTCCCTTCCTAAGGATGATGGCGGTGCCCCTGGCATAGATAGAGTATCTGGCTATGAATTTCTCACCCATCCACTCCGCACGCAAGCGAGAGCATTTGTCTCCTGTTAGGTGCAGCTCCTGTAAAAAGCAAATGTCCACTCCGTGTCTATTAAGCAGCGCAGCCACCAGGCGCACCTTTCTACCATCATTCAGGCCCCGCACATTCCAGGTGATTGCCTTTAGGGTGCGTATCCTGTCGGGGTTGTCAGCCATAGCAGCACATCCTCACATCCATGAGCAGCAGGAGAGGGGCAGCATCCGTCAGCATTAAGCCCATGACCAGAGAGGAGGGGAGAAGGGAAGGAAAGCAAGACAAAACACATAGCATCGGAACAAAAGCAACGTACCCACTGCCCAACCCACCCACTCCAGCTACCCAACGTGGCTGGAAGGCATCTACCCAACCCCAGCAATGCCAGAAAAAGTTAACAACAAATTGCAACAAGGGACTCACCCCAGGGGGGGCGGGAACGCCAGGGAGCTCGGTGTTTCCCAGCCATGAAAAGCTGGGTGGCTGGACAAAGGCGCCCATACGGGTCATCTGGCCAAGCAGGCGGGCGCCCAATACAGCTCCTGTCCGTCTCAAATAGCGGGTGCGAGACTGTACCCAAGGACTCACGGCCGAGTTTAGACTAGTCGGCCCCAGGAAGACACCCCGGTCCGGCAGGCTCCGCGGGGCTGCTGCCTACCACTCAATAGTTCTCGTTGAGCGGCTCCCCCTCTGACTGGGCTCGGTCCTCGGAGGCAGCAGGCTGCGTGCGTTTGAGGCCGTGGGAGAATTTGACGGCGAGCTTGGGATCCGTGAAATAAGTTGTCTTTCCGGCATGGAAGACTCGTAGTTTAGCCGGGTAGAGCAGTGAGTATTTAATGTCCTATTGCTGCAGCATTCTCTTCACCGGCATGAACTCTCGACGGGCAGCCTGGACCGAAAGGGTGAAATCCGGGAAAAATGAAACAGCATTGCCTTGGTATCTGGAGTCAGGTAAGTCCCGGGCCGCACCGCACTGCACCGTGTCCCGATCCCTGTAATTCAAGAGCCTCGCGATGATGGGACGGGCCGGGGTACCCGGGGAAGGTCTCGGTCCCAAGGATCTATGGGCGCGCTCTACGACACATCGCTGAGAGAGCTTCGCCAAAAAGAGAACGAAGCATGTCTTCAATGTAGTCCTCCACACGGGTCATTGCGGTCGTTTCAGGGACCCCCAGAAAGCGCACATTGTTGCGGCGGGACCTAGCCTCCAAATCTTCATTTTTTGTTTCTAATGATCTCCAGCACCTTCTCCATTCGAAGCAATTTTTCACAAGCCGCCACGCCTTCGTCCTCCAGCACTGAGGTCCGCTGCTCGACCTCTGCAATGCGCTCATCATGGTTCGTCACTTTGTCCTTGAGTCGATCAAGCCGGTCTGACATCGAGTCAATTTTTAGATCAATCGCTGCCAGGGAGTGCTTCAGGTCCACGAACATGGCTCTGATATTGGACTCAGTGGCAGGCGCCGCAGCCATACTCGCGTCAGCCTGCTCCTCCGCTGAGGAGGGGCCCCCCCTGGTTGCTTTCCGGTGTTCGAAGGAGATCTTCGGCTGTTTCGCGTCCACCTTGCCCATGGCGCACTCCTCAGTCACCTCGCCAGGGATGGACTACTCTAGAGCCGAGCAGCCGGTTCAGCCGCAGTGGGGGCCCCAAGGAGAGACTCCAGACCCTCTGCCCCCGGAATCAGAAGTGGGCACGGCCAGCCCAATACTGTTGGTCCCCGACCCTGTCGTTCCAGGCGCTATATCAGTGCGTCGACCGAGCCACCAGGTTTCCAGTGCGGCTACGCACCCTGTTGCAGGTCAGTGCAGTCCACCGCCAAACGTCTGTGCACCTCAGGGACAGCGTCAAGGGGCCAAAGGGCTCACCACCCCCTGACCCACCAGCTACACAGGCAGCAGTTTCTCCAATTCAGCAAAGTGCTCCAACTAATGGTGTAGGGACAGGACCCTATACGCTCGCGCCCGGTAGTGCGGCCCCCCAGGGAGCAGCCGCGGAAGGCCCACCCAGCTGCGCCCCAGCAGGTGTCGACCCAATGAGTTCTGGGGCCCCAAGCGGACTGGGGGGGCTCCTACCCCAAGGAGCAGAGAACGTCAGCAGCAGGACACAGGATGGAGGGCAGGTCCACCAACAACGCCCCAGACGGCAGGGCCCCCCACTCACACCAGAGCACGATCTCAGATGCCGCTGGGGCGTGTATTCAATGTTGGCAAAAGGGGGGGAGCCAGAAGTCCGCCAGCAGGCAACCAACACACACCCAGGGGCCCCGTCTCCCACCCCGCAGTCAAACCGTCCGGAGCGCGGGGGCCGCCCCTCAGGGCCAGCGGCGCCTCTCAGGTCCTACCGCAAAGGCAGTCCACTCCTTCTCCGCCGCAACGCCTCACTTCAGCGGGTCACAGCAGTTCACCCCGCAGGCCGCACCAGCCCCAGCGAAGACCCTCTCACCGCCGCACAAGGACCCGGGCCAGCTGCACTCACAGCATCCCCACCGGTCGAATTGCCGGCCGAACGCTCCACGCCCTCTCAGGCCGCACAACGGAAGGCCCAGGCAGCACCACAGTCCAAGGCACACGGGGCGTCACTACAATACCGGCAGCATCCCCAGGGCCAAAGGTTCCTCATCCCCAGCAGCTCTGATGTTAGCCGTTCCGCAGCGCCTCCTCACTGTGACAGGGCCCCTCGGCTTTCCCGCAGGCCACGTCGGCCCCCGCACTCGTAGGGGACAGACGAATCAGTGGAGCCGGGTCTGGCCGAATCCACACGCCACAGAGCCTGCTTGCCGCCTCAAGTGCTCGGGCCGGCCCACGTTGCAGTCCGCCTCCCAGCAGCTCTTACAGCACCCCCGCCGGGCGAATTCCCGGCCGATCACACCTCACCTGCGTGGGCCGCTCGGCGGAGGGCCCAGGCCGCACCACAGCTTCCACCGGCAGTGCGCCTCACGACAGGCCGCCGCGAGGTCCGACGCAAGGCAGCCCCACAGACGACAAAGGCACCAGCGAGCCGCCCACCTCCACCAGTGCAGTCCCAGGCACCTCGCGCCACAGCAGAGACGTCCGCTGGATCGGGATCTAGCGCTCCCACAGCGATTCGTTCAGGCCGGGGCCGCCATTTTCTTCCAGGAGGCAGTCTGCAGCCCAGCGCCCCAGTAGAGCCGCAGGAGTTGTCCGATAGCAGTCAGAAACAGGTTAGTGCAAGCTACATGACATAAGGAGTTCGCACCCAAGTTTGAGTCTCAATGGGCCCCGGACTGCAGGATAAATGATGGATTAACAATCCAGCCTGCAGAGCCTCACTACGTGGCGGCCATCTTACAGCCGGCACTCTAGCGCCCCCCCAAGACTGACCAATTACTTCACCACTCGTCAGTCTGATAACCCCATTCGTTGTGCATGCATTTGCACTCTTGCACATGCCTCCCTTATTGTGCACATGACTAGGAAGTGGACTCTGTACTCCTCCTGCCCCCTCTCCTCGGCCGCTAACCATACATCACTATTCTGGATTTAAGGTTGCACCTTGACCTCCAGTCTGTTCTGACCGGAGTTGCTATCAGAAACTATGGAGTGATCGGTCATTATCACGGATCTTTTTAGTCTGTACATTCTGATGAAGCACTGAGATGTCTACTTGTCCAATTTATTCTGGTGATCCCCTTTATCCGCCTTCACTGCGAAATTCCCTGGCCGCTCTGCCTTGTAGGAGTCCTGGTGGCCATATATTAACAAAATGTGCACCCTAAGGCCCACATCCAAGGGACGCCAAGTATCGGGGCTTGTGCATTGAGGTTCAGAGAAAATGACAATTGCAACAGTGGAATGACCAGAAGATC
The DNA here is from genome assembly GCA_963921515.1 of Calotriton arnoldi. Taxonomy (NCBI): domain Eukaryota; kingdom Metazoa; phylum Chordata; class Amphibia; order Caudata; family Salamandridae; genus Calotriton; species Calotriton arnoldi. The sequence continues at coordinate 1,469,189 of CAWUFW010001541.1, read as the reverse complement.
TCAGAGTCTACTGGGATCAACTTACTTTCAAGAAGAGGAAATATGTAGAAACTGATCAGTACAAGGTGGGTGGTAGTGTCTTTTGGCTCCACAACTGGAGATATAGCTGTACCTTATAGACTGCATCCAAAAGGCTATTTTACAGCATGCACCACCACAAGAATCTATGTAGACTGCATGGTTGGAATCCCACAGAACACAGCACCCGGGCATTTGATTACCGGCTTTTCAGGATCCTTACTGGACGTTTGGGCGCAGTGGCTTTTTGAACCAGCAGCCTTCGTGGCCACAAGTGCGACGCCGTAATACCGTGATACCCCTTAAGGAGTTGGAGAAAAAAACTTCGGGCTATTGCGGTGAGGAGGTGGCGGTGTGGAAGTGGCAGTGGTAGTGGGGTGTTCTTAAGAAGGAGGTGAGTTTCAGACTTTTGTTTCAGACTCCTGCTTTTTCTTCTGTTTATTTTCCCTTTAAGGAAAATGAGTATGTCCTCCTGTGCATCCTCCCCTGTGCTTCGCAGCAAGAGACCTCTCCTTGGTGCCCAAAAAGGCAAAATCGCAGGGGAGAGCCAGTAAAAAGAGGAAAATCGGAGGGAAGAAGGGGTCAGCTCAGCATGACCAAAGCGTATCGTCAAGTGAGGCCCCACGCTCACCCCTAGTAACCTCAATAAGGAACTTTGTTTTTAAACATTACCATAATAGAGCTCAACAGCCTTCAGAGGAGGGGGCAAAGACCCCCCATGGGCGCCCCAGTGCGCTGGATTCGGCAATAGATGTCCTACACACAGTCCCGGATGAAGTGCAACCAGCAAATCTGTCAGTGTCTTCACCCAAGATCGAAATCGGGACCGCAAGAGGGGGCCCAAGGTTGTCTTCTTCTCCTGGTTTGAACATTTTGTTATCCTCATTTAGTCCGGATGACTCCAGCCCCTCCCAGTCGCCTTGTCGAGAAGGTCAACAGGATCAAGCAAGCATTAGTCATCATATAATGCCCCCATGGTTGGAGAGAAACTCCACGCTTGGATCGCAGGGGAGGTCTATATCATTCCAGCCCTCCTCTCCATCGTCTTTGTTGGACGTAATGTTACTTATGCAGACTACTTTGCATGGGATTCTAGAAACATTGGTATCAATAAGGTCAAATCCCAGTTATATATGGAGGGATCCGTTTAGATCTCGAAATACCCTATGCTTGTGAGGAAAAAGCAGCATGGTTTTATTCCCTCTAAATTCACCGCAAGGTTGTACCGTACAATGGAATGGATTGCTTGGGTCCCGAGCCCCACGTGTGGGCAAAAAGAAACACCTGCATATGAAAGGGAAACATAGTAATGGCACCGGTCCCCAAGCCCAACATCCCACTCCCCAAGGTGGTAGCACCGCGAATGTACTCCCATGTAAAAAGACACATTAAAAGGTAAAACAATGTAAAAACCTGCCCTAAAACCAGTCCGGATCTCCTTCCTATTTCCCAGGTAGTTCGCTCTACCGCCTCTAATAATGAACAATCAGCAGCCCGCAATAAGACAGCTGAGCCTCAGCCTTCGAACAAATTGCCCAAAGAACCCCCCCCTCTGCCTATGAATCCTTTATTAGATCGCAATTAGGAAGCTCAGAACTTTTGCTCGATATTACTCGTCGAGGAAAAAAAGCAAAGAAACTTCGACCCTTGAATCGCTCCAAAATTCTCCAGTTATTCCAACAAACTCCTTCCCTCCCAGGGATAACCTCGTTGGACCTAGTGTCTGTGGGGTTTCAATTGGGCGGCCAAGGTAGAGAAGTTTCCAGAGTCTTTCATTTCCCCCTGTATTGCGGACCTAGTACTTAAGGCTGATGAAGACCTAGCAAAAGTAGGTCTACAGGCCCTGTGCCCTATAAAAAAGAGCCCTCAATCATTAGCACCTCAGTCGGGTTCGTTTCCACCCGCCATTTTAAATATGCACAGTGGGTTATCTGCAACTCAATGGGAACGATCTATACAATATATCCCGCCCCTATGGCCCGAAGCTACACAGCAAAGTAGCCATCCACCCACCGATTTGAGAGTGATTATAGTAAATGATAGGCCATTCTCTCAGCCCGGGCAATTAGTATGGGCTCAAGGTAATAGGTTCTCCCTCCTGCGGCATCTGCCGGAGGAAGGTGATTGGAATATTAGATCCGCCCTATCCTAGAACGAGGAGTCCTCTCAAAATCTAAGAATCCTAAGTTGGAATATCCATGGGTTCGAACGTTTGAGGAACAGTGGTGAATTGGAAGAAAGTTTGAAACCCTTCCATCTGGTATTCCTTCAGGAGTCTTGGCTAAGAGAGGACCAGTCAGTAGAAGGCTTCATGGCTTTGAATAGTAAAGGTCACTCTCGGGGTAAGGGGAGAGCATCCACAGGTGTACTAACACTAATATCGACTAAGGTGATCAAGAGGCCATTAGAGGTCATAAATGTTTCAAGTGGTCTGCAGTTATCAGTTGTGGAAATGGGCGTGGGTAAAAATGTTCTTAGTTACTTTTTACTCATAAATGTCTATATCCATAAAGAAGACCATCGGCAAATGAAACGCTGGTTGGATTTATTTGAATCTCCTTTCCAGCATTTGGTGGCAAAATATCCGGAAGCAGTGATAATAATGGCGGGGGATGTAAATGCTCGTCTCTTCCCTGTACAGCTAGACCAACACTTGGAGGAAGCATTGGATTCCTACAATATTCCTTTAGCACAGTTTTCCCCAGGTATCATCAAAAAAGAGGCTAAAGTGCTGAGTCAAAGTCTGGCAAGCCATGGTCTGATTTATTTAAATGGTCGTTTTAAAAATGACTCACCAGCAACATTGTAGCAGGGTCACTCTCTGGGCCCTATTGATTACATATTTACGTCCCTTTGGCACTTTGGCCTCTTTAAGAGTTTTGAGGTGGCAAAATATGAGGGCAGTGACCACTGGGCAACTATGGCAGTTCTCGATTTGTGTGAACCAGTATCCCGAGAGGGTTTTGCCTTTGGAGATGTCCTACCCGCGTAGGCTCTCAACACGTTTAGACACTATGCATCTTCAACAATTAGCTTCCCTTCAGTTAGAAGAGATGATCCTTATCCACCCTATTCATGTTGATGATGTAGTTGTGTGGTATAATAATATTGTGCAACGAGTTTTGGGCTGTATTTCTGTGAAAATATGTGAAAAGGGCGTTCAGACAAAATCCCGCTCAAAGGGCCTTACGGGCTGGTTCGATCTGGATTGCCAAAAGCTGAAACGATTGGTGAGACAGAGAGCAAAGAGTGTTAGGCGTCATTGCGTTCCTTCAGCCACCCAAGAGCTGGCCAAGCTTAAACGCCAATATAAATCCCTTGTGCAGACGAAAAAGGCAGTCTTTTATTACAGTAAGTGGGAGGAGATGCAGGAAATTATATCATTAAATGATCAGCAAAAATTCTGGACAAAGGTTAATGAATTTAATGGTCAAAACAGGGGCACTCTGGCCTGTATGATTCCGGAAGCCCAGTGGGCTACTTATTTGACGGAGTTATATAGGGGACCTTCAGGCTCAGACGGCCCTCAGCATATTTGCGGGCAAACTCTCCCACTCATCTGGTTTTCAGTAAAGGAAGTTAAGGCCGTTATTGAGAGAATAAAACTCTCACGTGCTGCCGGCCCTGACAATGTCCCAGCCTTAATAATTAAAACAAATAGTGTCTGGTGGGCTACAATTTATTCTACTTTGTTTTGCTGGGTTGCAGGGACTGGCCTTCATCCTTTTACCTGGAAGGGGGCCATAGTGAAACCGATTTTAAAAAAGGGGAGTGGTTCAGACCCGATGCACTATAGGCTTATAAGCCTCCTGGATATTTCATTAAAGATATTCTCCAAGATTATCCTAGCCAAACTCGAAGATTGGGTCACTGAAACTAAGAGAATCCCACTAGAACAAGGGGGCTTTCGGGAGGGTCATTCCACCATAGACCACTGTTTTGCTCTGTGGGCTATTACTCGAAAGGCTCTGGAGGAAAATCAAAGACTGTGCAGTTGTTTTGTAGATTTCCGGACAGCCTTTGATTCTGTTGACAGGGATATTCTGTGGGGAAAACTTGCTGCTTGGAACCTACCACCAAACCTTCTTGGGGCTCTTCAATTCTTGCACTCCGGTAACTGGGCTCAGGTCGAGTTAGACAAGTCGGGTCGGTTGTCCCAAAGAATCCCTATCGACAACGGCCTGCGCCAGGGGTGCGTTTTAGCACCCTTACTTTTTAGTCTATTCTTGGCCGACCTCCCAACTGTTATTTCCCAATCAAAGTCTTTTTCGCCTAAAATTGGGGACCAGCATATTGCTTGTCTGCTTTATGCAGACGATTTGGTATTATTGAATTATAACCCAATTGGTCTGCAGAGGAAACTCAATGCTTTGGCATCTTTAGTAAGCAGAATAAGCTCCGCATTAATCTGGAAAAGACCAAGATTATGATCTTCGGAAAAAAAGGGCAGAGTTTTTCCTGGTATTTAGGTTCACAGGTGGTGGAGCAAGTGGATCAATATAAATACCTGGGTTTAATTTTTAGGAGAAATTTGAATTGGAGTGCGCATTGAGATGTCATTAAGCAGAAAGCCCTATTGCAGGCAAGCTGTCTGTCCAGATTCAATGGTAGATTTGGGGGGCTATCCCATTACTAAAGGCCTATGAAGGGAAGATACCACCGTTAGGCCTGTATGGGGGAAGAGGTCTTTTCTCTTGATCCAACCTATGAATGGGACAGACTGGAAGGAATTGTGCTTAAAAGACTTCTATCACTCCCCTAAGGTACCATGGTTCAAGCTATAAGGAGAGAGTGCAGTCTGGTCTCTTGGAATATGGCGGCCTCTACTCGGGCCCTAAGATACTTTAACACACTGTTGGAGGATGAGGAGGTGGTTAAAGTCTCCAAATTGTGTTGGGAAGAGATCCAAAGTAGTGAAAGGATGTGGGCAAAGGCCGTCAGAACCAGAATAACTGCAATTAAGAACCTCCACAGTTACATCTTGGCTTCCTTTTCCAGGCAAACTAGCACTGAGAGAGTCCGCTTCTATGGCGTCAGGATCAATCGATCTATTGTATTTAAAGAATAAATCATCCATCAGTTTCTCGTTTGCCACATTCGGCCAGGATGGTATTTTCCCTTATTTATCACGGTTACCAGACCCAGGCTTAAGAAACGAAATCTTAAGGGTTAGGCTGGGATGTAATCCAATTTACTCATCCCACCCACATAGGACTAGGGTGCAGAATAATAGTGGTCTCTGTCCCTACCCTTTGAAAGTTAAATGGACCCTTACGCATATCCTTATGGACTGCGTCTTTTATCTCGCAAATCGAATCAAGTTTTTAAGACCTCTGTTTTTTAAATATGATGTTCTTCATAGGAACAAAGCGGTGGTGTTATTGTCTGAGATGCGACATTTAGATGTGGCAGTTGGCATTGCTCGGTTTTTACGATCTGTCAAACAGAATTTTAAAGATGAAATGTAATGGGTTGGGGGGCCGGGGTAGATAGGAGGGGGGCTTTTTTTAAAGGTTTTAATTGTTAAGTGTGTTTTTTAGAATGTTTTAAGGACAAATGTCTAAATATACTTGTTTCTGAACCACAGAACACAGTACAGGGTACACCCAGCCACAGGTGATAGTAAGCAACGTTGCAGCAGCAACTCTCACCAATCCTCAGAACACGTCCTGGGTGCAATGATGGATCAGCGTGTCTTTTACAGAGCATAGGTACTTCTGGAGAGTGCCACAAGGATATCCATAAAATGCGAGCAGCTGAGGATTTTCAGATCAAACCTGCCGTTTCCCACTTCCTCCAATGGCCTTGGTGATTTTGGCTGAAACCTACTGCATAGCAGTGAGTTCTCCCTGTGGTCCACTGTGAAAGTAAAATCTACAGGGTCTAGATACCATAGACCCTGCTATGCTCTGCAACCACCCAGGGTTTGCCTGCTCAGTGGGTCTGCAATGAGGTCAAATCTCTTCAGGGGGCTGCTAGTCACTCATTATACAGCGGCACCACAGTCCTCCTTTGGGAAATGCCGCTCACTGAGAGTACCACCGACTACAGCTGTCTTCTCCATGAATCAGGTCTTGGGGGTTGGCTTGATATTCAGACTAGGATCATTTAGAGGAATCAACTGAGGTTATGGGGTGGCATCGGTTACAATATGTCAGCCACTGTAAGTAACAGGCCATGCCCCCACCCCCGAACTAATGGCTTGCTGACCACGGGCACCCACAATGCTGTCAAAATAATAGGATGCATGTACTGTGCCCGCAAAACACATATCAAGAGCTGCAGCAAAAGAAATATCAAGTTGCATATTGCTTAAACAGAGTCGGCTCTATAGTAAATACAATTGAAGCATATAGCCTCATAGAAAACCAAGCAGAATAGCAACAAAACAGACCTACTACTGATTTCACTTAACAATTACTTTTCTTCTAGTAAAATATTTTATTAAAGTGTACATCCAAGACAACTAACAGAAATGTGTTATAAATTAAGATTCATACAACATAGCATACAAATCAGCTCACTGAAAGTTAATAAAAGACATCCATCTTAAAATGTAAAACCTAATTTAGAATTAAGATACTCATAGGGTGTCCCTGGAGACTCTTCGACGCCCCCCCCCCGCTCCCAAACGGTGGTGGCCTAGGAGCCAGTGATTGTGAATTTAATTATTTGTCCACCCAACTCCCAACTACAGAAAGCGGCTGGCTGGTACTGCCCGAGAAGAGATGGGTCAGACTGGTAAATTTACTCCTCAGGAGGCATTATTGGCAAAGCTTCTGGCTCGAAAGGCTGACCTCCCGCGACCAGGGGTTCTGTTGTCGATTGCTCTGGAGAGTTGGTAGCGATATCTGCGACGAACGGCTGGGAACCCATTATGTGCCTCAGTATTACCATTGATGGGGTTCCCACATGGAGACCCGATCATGTTTTATAGAGCCCAACAGTTGTCGATGTGGTCGGAGGCTGGGATACTGACCGTGGGCAACTGATTTCAGCTGGGAACATTAATTCTACTAGAAGATTTATTGGCACGCTATGAGCTGCCCCGAGTCAATTCCTGACCTACGAGGCTCTGACGAGGTCGTTCAGAGACTTATGGTCCAGTGGTAGAGAGGAACCCAAAACGCATACGGTGTTGCATTTACTGCCGACTATGGGTGAAGTATGACACCTAGTGAGATGGTTTTATACAGCTATGTTGGAAATGGCCAGAAGTCCTCTTATGGCTTTAAAGACCAGATGGGAGGCATTGCTAGGACGTGACCTGCCAGACCGCGAATGGTCGGAGGTCCTGGTGTATCCCAAATGTATATCTAGGAATATGCGGCTGAAGTTTACCCTGTTCAACTACTTGCATATGACCTATCTAATGCCTTCTAGACTTCAGCCCATACATGGGGGAGGACCACAACCATGCCCTAGATGTGTGGAACTGGACGCGGGCTTTGAACATATGACCTGGAGTTGCCCCACGCTGCGCCTGTGGGGGGTGGGGGCGGGGAGTAATGAGTAGGCTGACCCATACACTGAGATGCCCAGTTGATTGTTCCTTGGAGGTTTGCCTGTTGGAACTCTTCCCGAGACCCAGGTCAAGGAAGGTGGGCTTCGGGTTTTGAGATTTTACCCTGGCTCTGGCGAAAAGACGCATAGCACTCGTATGGAAGTCGGAAATGGGAAAGGAGCTAAAGGCTTGGCAGCGAGATGTTACGACCTGGGCCAGGGCGGAGGAGAGAGAGCACTCCTTCGAGAGGATAGCCAAAGAGTGCGTAGACGCTCTATTGTGAAATTGTGGTCGAAGATACTTGGGACCTGGGAACAACTGTATGAAGACATAGAGAATACCACTAAGGATGGAGAAGATGGGATTGGAGGGGAGGTGGGGTAGCTCTCCAGGGCCTTAAGCAAAAGTAGGGAATATATATTAGTGAATATTCATGTTGTAGTACAGGGACTCTATGCCTGACCCTATATGGTGGATACAGTTTCTGTCCCTATTCGGGAGCCTGCGCCTGGAGCCACAGATACGGTGCCGTGCAGCACTACTTTCCTTACGCTCCCCCCTCTGGCTCTGCCTGTCTCAGCTGCCCCCTTACCCTGCGGTGGGAGACGGCCGTGGGAGCACAACACCCCTGTCCAAGCCCTCATTGGGGAGAGTTGTAGACCCCAACCCCACCTCCCCCCGAAGACAATTGGGTTTGTTATAGGTTTACTTTCTTGACTGGCCACTACAATGGTTCCCATTAGAGATACGAGTGGAGCACAGCAAAGTGGTGGATGACCTTATGCAGTTTCCTGGTACACCGGAGGATTCCTCGGGTGTACTTTATATACGGCGGGTATAAATAAGAGACAGTAAGGCATCTGGGCTGATAAGACAAATGGGTATGGTTAGGGATTTATGGAATCTCCTAGATCCCTTTGGTACTGGCAATTTACCGGAGTGCTTTATGCAGGCCGTTAGTGGTCGGGGGGTAAACTATGGTCCGTCGATTTTGTATATCAGCTGCAAAACATCTGGGATCATTTTTTATACTTGTGATAACGATCTAACTGACTACATACATCCTTGTGACGTGCTACGATTATATAACTGAAATATATATTGTAAAATGCCAACAAAGACATTTCTAAACTTGTAGACAAACAACTACTGCAATGAATAGTATATAAAATATACACACAGTTTTAAAATCAAAGGGTGGAAAGTGGGAGCAGATAAATAATATCTACAGGGTTGTCTTACTTCCAAATCCTTTCTTGGAACTTTCACCACAGAATCACCACAAAGAACTATAGGAAATCTTTGCAAAACACTTTCCCTTCTTAATTACTTTAAGAGGGTTTTTAATTTCCATATTATGCAATATTGCTTTTTCCTTCAAGGCTTACACTATACCACCTATCATTGAAAGGATCACAGAAACACCATTATTCCAAGTGTCCCCAAATAAATTGGGCTCTTAGGACTACTGCAAACACTCCCTATGCTCCTGTCATCTTAGGTCAGTCTTCTACTTGGACTATATCGTATTATTAGATATATGTGGGTTATGTAGCTCCAGCTGTTTAAGTATATTATCACTAGGAGCACCCCAGTGCACAAAGAATGTACACGACCCACAGCCAATACCCTGAGATCACTGACCCTGCTCTGATCATTGCTTTGTATATTAGTGAATACTGCACTTTGACTGTACATGTATAGCAAGATTTTTGAACTTTTTACCATTTCTTAAAAATCCTACTTTAAATTGGTTTTCATTTTGGTTTAAGTCTTTTACAGTGATCTCTGGAAGATATATTGTACCAGAGGCGACTCTTGTTTCCTAGAGTAGGGTCATGGTAGGGAGAGATACCGGGATGGCCACAACACCACATGGACTACAATAAAACATATAGCCATCATTACATCCAGTAGCTAATGCTTTCGGGTAACCTCACGGGGGCACTCCGTTAATACTGAAATCAGGCAACAAATCCAAAAACCGGGTACTGGTTATATGTGCATATTCACTAAGTATACAAAAGTAGACAATACTCACACTTGAGATTGTTAATTCATTCTACATTCATCTCACTTTTGTTTCTGTATAAACAATATCTTAGATACAAGAACGCTACACCCCCATAAAATATATCTTGTAGTAAATTCTCATTTAAGATGGCAATTATTTCGAAGTATATCAGACTGACATCTTTGAAATTCAGCAATGTGGTCAATTAACAGGACAGCAGGATGAAATTACCAACCTTTTGTGTTTCAGGGTCTATTAACCAGTTCCACGCGCCAGTAGCCGTACAGACCGACACCACTATCAGAAGCACTGTTAAGAATAAAAGATCAAGATTATCATTTCACTCCATTACATGTCTTGTTGTTGCTCTTTACTGTGTGACAAGGTAGTTTCCATATCCTTGGTAGCCAAAACCTGTATCTGTATTATAACCGGATGATAAACTGAATACATTAGAAATACAATAAACAAAAATCTGAACAGTCCAGTCAATGTTGCTACAAGCTGAAAGAAGCTGTAGATTAAAATAAAAATTTAACCTGAAAACATGGAAGGAACAAAATATTTGGTTTCCTGCAAACATTATACGCTTTACTATGGGTGCATCATTTATGGGTGCAATCTTTAATATTGAAAATCATAATCTGAGAATGATATTTCAATGAAATATACAAAATTAAGTGTATTAAATACTCACTCCTCCAGCGTCCTGTAGCTGGCTGGAGACATGAAATGTATTCTGTAAGTCTCCGCTCAAAAGCTTTGAGGTCTGGGAAAACAAAGCAAGACAAAGCAGGTTAGTCTTCTGGTTAGCAACTATGCTGCACATCTGCGGTACACTGCAAGACTCCCGGACATAAATGAAGGAGATACCTTTTATACAACCAACAGTACAGCTCAAGGTAAGCATATTCCTAGGCTGCGTGGGAGGGGCATAAAAGACATATAATCCCATCCCTGCTTCCTAACATTGCACTTATCCATGACATTGGTTTATGCTTCATATCAATCCACTCAAGCACCCTCGATGAAGAGTTTAGAGAGGGAACACCTAACTGGCTGCTTAAGTGGTTAGTGTAAAAAGTAAAAAAAATATCTTTAGGTCGACATTTATATACATTTAAATTTAGTCATTTAATTGAATCATTTTTGATAGATAGTAATTCCTGCAGTTGCATGCAAGTTTGGATTGCGTATGAATGTCTTTATTTTCCTAACCATTTAGTGAGTATGAAGGGTTGGATGGGACCAGGTAAAGCAGTTTTGCATTAGTATGATCAAAAAGGCCGAAGGGCACAGACCGATGAAACATGTGCTTTCTGCATAAAGCCCTTGTGCACTACGTTGTCGCTGCGGCGTGCCACTGCCTGGCGGTGAAATGTAAGAATAATGGACAATGCAATGTCATCTGTGGCATGCTAGAGAAAGCATGGGGATGGCCTAAAGGAGTATTAGATTATTCCTCATCCCTGAACGGCTGGTGCTTCTGTGCCAACTTAAGGTTATTTCGCCAACCCCAGGTCTCTTTGTTTTGTGTATGAGAGGAGAATCTAGAAAGTTTGGCTTTTGATCAAACTGGAGTGGACCCGAGTGGATGAGATCCAACTGGAGGCTTGTACTAATTGAGAAGGCTCTTGAGTTATGCTTTTCATGTGAAAAGAGACCGCTTCCCAGAAGTCAATTTTCAGTTGGCTGTAGAGATGGTAGAAGTTTTTTTCCCCTGAAGCAAAAAAAGGGGGGTACGTTATGACCAATTCTCTGACTAATCAGGATGGCCATGAATGTGATTCTACACTCTCTTTGAGAGAGGTCCATCATTGTCTTTACCACTCACTGGTAAAGACAAGGGCAGGGTTATTGAGTGCTTCTTTCCCGATAGGTTTAATTGTTAGTTCTTCCCTAGGTTGCGTGCTATTAAAGGCTTTGATTTCTTTAGAGGCAAAGAGTTAAGAGACACTAGGGAATTTATTTTCACCACAAGGATGTGTTGTGTTGCCAAGTCTGCATTGGTCACAACTTGTAGATTTCCCTTAGCCCTTCAGGCTGACCAATTTATCAGAGAGAGCAGGAAAAAAACAAGCAAGGCTCCTGTGAATCTCTGCCAACTTACCAGGAAAGGATCCACATTAAGAGGAGATTAACCTGCCAAAGACAACACGTATCTTGTTCTGGATGCTCCCTGCCCAATCATCAGTAAAACCATGCACAAGACATGTGGGCAAGTGTTATTAGAGTTGCTTATTAGAAGCTAAGCTAGTGCAGAACAGATGCAAAACAATGGGAATAATTATTAGTTCTAGTGGCAATAGAGATTTTAAGAAGCTATATTTTACAAAGAGAGACATTTTTGGTGATTCACTTTTCTACAGCGTGTCAGCTGCTAAGAATTATCAGATAAAAGGTCTGCCATTGTGAGGAGGTGGAATATAGTGTCTCATACATGTTTGCCTAGGGCTGTCAGCCCTACACTCACACAACCTGGTCTATGGGAGAGAGACTTATCTTTCAGAATATCCTTGAAACAGTAATTCCGTAGGTGGAAGAATGGGCACCCTCTCCGTCAGATCATGGCATCCTATTTATAGTGTTTCTACCGGAGGACCAAGAGACGGACTCATCACGCTATATGTGTATGTGTGTGAGTATGTGTGCGAGTGTGAATATATATATATATTTAGATGCCATATAACACTATGTTTGTTGTACTTTCTGTCCCCCTTTTCACTTTCCATACCGTCTATGTAATGCAGGCCCTTCCCCTCATAACACTGTGTGACCAAGCTTGCTTCGCAAGCGAAACGCGTAACCTGGAATTAAACCAACTTTTTGGTAACTGCATAACCCTCTGAGTGATCGTTAATTGGACTTTGTTGATGAAATAATGTCCGGCGCGCTCCGCCGGCTCTAAACGATCCTCTGCGCAGGGCGTGGGAAAGCGGAAGGAGCAGAAACTTATGAAATTGACTATTGAGCTTTCCGTGGCCCGGCTCCAGTATCAATTTCAAAACCCGAAGAAACTGACTGGTAACCATGTGGATGTTATAAATCAGACTCTGGAATCACCGTATGCTGGATTACCTGGAGAGAGTAAAAAACACGGCTGGGAAGCGCTGTGACCGAAGCGAAGACACTGACGGAGCAAACGAGAACTCGAAGTTTCACCGACCACCAAGGTAGGCACTCCAGTAGGGCTGCACGGGTGTACTGGGAGGGAGACGGGTCGAAGGACGCGTGTCCTTCTCGCCTTCCTGCCCGGGTCGTGGCACGTAGGAGGCTACCTACGGGTGGTGTGGGCGGGGGCCAGAGAAAAGGAAACAAACTGGCGAGATAATACTCCCGTGTTGTCTTTCGCACCTAAAACAACTGCCGATTTGATCGAGTGACATTTTCATTGGCAGCGGACACACGGAACCCTTTCCGATAATTACACGCACTGAAGCCCGTTGACTGTGCGATGGGTGCAGTCTGTAATTGAAATAATTGAGAACAGTGTGGGGATTTAATAAATAGGATTCACGTGTGTTTCTTCGAGAACTCGTTTTCTACTATCAGAGACTGTATCAGAGACTGTACATACACGAAAGGTATCGCCGGAAAATACATACCTTGGAATTTCCTTCATTTATTCACAAATAGGCGACCCTTTGTTAGAGAAAACGTTTAAAGTCATGGGGATAAGTAATACCTGACTAATAATAGGATACTTAAGCAGCAGGAACTTCACAATCGTGGAAGGGGGGCAATTACCAAACACTCTCCAGACTGAAAAGCAGTCCACAGGCATTTTATCTTTTCCTTTTTCGAAGATCACATAGTGGTGGAACACAGCACAGACAACTTGACCTATTGCCCTCAATAACATAAAAGATGGAGGAGGAATCAGAAAGAAGGGCAGCAGCCCTCAGCCTCTTTGCAAGGGCACCCAACAAGGGCCAAAAGAAAATCGAAACCACAGCAAAAGACTCTACGCTACAGGACAAATTACGAAGGCTTGAAAAAATTAAGAGAGCAGAAACGGCCAAATGGTGGGAAGCAATCTCGCTACAAGATTACATGGAAAAAGACATGGTACCACGAGGATTACGCATTTACACCACTCCCTCGTATGAATCAATCAACCCAAGAATGCTGGAAGAATAGGCTGATAATTCAGCGAAAAGCTCTAAACAAATGCTGATCATCCTTGTGAAATATGCTTGGGAGGATAGGGAAATACTAATCCAAGAAATCAAGCAATTGGAAGACGACTTGAGGAATCACAAAGAAGACATAATAAAGAAATATATGGAGGATCTTAAGGCAAGACTAAAAAACTATGAAGATATAAAGGCGCGTAAACTGCATCGTGACTGCGGAGATTACGAGAGTGGCAGAATCCTAACCAACTCACATAAATACGACCACCTATATGAAAAACTTGCCGTGGGAGAACCATTGGAAAGTGAGACAGAGAACGCCAGTGGAACAGATTCCATAACCAGCAGCGATGTGGAAATAGAAAATCCACATACACAGGACAGATCGATGGAAAGAAAGAGGGGCCCCAAAACACAACCGACTTTTTTAGACTAATATCGCCTCATGAGAACAAGGAGAGAGATACCGCAGACAGTACAACCCCCGAAAATGAGAGGGAGAGGTCGGGGACGAGGTCGGGGAAGAGGACGAGGAAAAAACCAGGAAGAAACCGGAGAAGAAGGAAGCAACAGCGACAGAGAACATAAGAGGCAGAGGAAGAGGACGGCACATGGGAACCAGACAAACGGGCCAGAAAAAACAAATAATGGATGACAATATGGTAAATAAAACCATTATTAATTTATCATATAGACCGCTTACCATGTTTGAGAAACAAACCCTATGCTTAGGTCTATCCTTCTGCCCAACTAGTTACTTCAACTACCCCGAAATGAGAATTGCCATTTTTAAATTTGTGAGAAAGGTAAAGTTAAAAAAATGGCACATGTTAAGAGGTACACCAGAACATATATGTGCCAACAAACGTGGAGATAATGATACTAACACGTTTCTTGATATTCAAGATAGGAACACACTACTTGATATGGAGGGTCTTTACCAGGAGGGAGGTCTGGACCTTGATGAAGAACTTAACATACCCAGAACTGACCTTCGAGCTAACACCAAATTCAGGCCCAAATCTATCTTTCTCCCTACTATGCCCCACGATAATATTGACGCCTTCCATGAAACAACAACTAAAGATCTGTTAAAATTACGTAAACAAAAACAATATAAAAAAGATACCAACATTAATTTCACCAAAGAACAATGGAAATTGATAAAATCCCTATCAGAGGATAAGAACATCATAATTCGACCTGCTGACAAAGGGGGGAACATTGTGCTATGGGACAGAGCTGCATACATTGCTGAAGCAGAAAGACAATTAGATGACACAAGATTCTATGTCAAAACCAATATACGAGAATACAATGAGAGTATATTATACATCTGGAATATGCTCACTGAGTATAAAGATAAGGGTATCCTCCAATGGGAGGAATACTGTTATTTAAAATGCGATTATCCCAGAACTCCCATCTTTTACCTACTTCCGAAGATACACAAGGACCCTAAAATACCACCAGGGAGACCTATTGTGTCCTCAATAGGATGTGTATCGGAACATGTTTCTAAATACATTGACCATTTTCTCCATGAGTATGTGGAAAGTCTTCCTTCATACATAAGGGACACAAAAGACTTCCTGGGGAAAATACAGACCATAACATGGGAAGAGGATTACCTGATGATAACGATGGACGTGAACTCATTGTATTCTATTATTGACCATGCACTTGGGTTACGATGCTGCAAATATTTTCTGAACAAACGTAACATGTGTTATTTGGAACATACAGAAATGTTATTGAAATTGATGGAATTTTGCCTATTTAACAACATGTTCTTATTTAATGGTACCATGTACAAACAAACCCTTGGCACTGCTATGGGGACATGCTTTGCCCCTAGCTTTGCCAACCTGTTCCTAGGGGTTTGGGAAGATGAGGTATTGAAAAAACTTGAGACCAACCCTGAAGGAAACAGAGTAGTAATATGGTATAGGTACATAGACGACCTCTTGTAGTGTGGAAAGGGAGTGAGGAAAGTGCTGTAGATACCATCACTGAACTTAACAACAATACCTATAACCTTAACCTCACGTACACCATGAGTAGGAAGCAAATTGAATTCCTTGATGTGTTAGTAGAAATAGAGAATAACACAATAAATACCATACTGCACAGGAAGACGACAGCAGGAAACAGCCTCATTCATGCTCTCAGCAGCCACCCTGAAACACTAAAATGGAGTATTCCGTTTGGGGAGCTGTTGAGAGCAAGAAGAAACTGCAGCACAGAAGAAAACTTCCTTGTTGAACAAGACAATATGATGAAACGTTTTAGAGAGAGAGGGTATCCGAACTGGGTATTAGCCAAAGAGAAAGTAAAGAAAATCAGGAGAGAGGAAACTCTTCTAGAAAAACCCACAACTGAGATTGAAACCACCACAAGAGTGATTCTCACTTATAACAGAGACTCCAAGAAAGTATCTAAAATTCTCAACCAGAATTGGAATGTGCTCTCAAGTGACCCCACCATAGGACCTACAATCGAGAATAGACCGCACATTACATACAGGAAAGGGAAAAATCTCAGAGATTTCCTTGTGAAAGGAGATATCACAAGCACAAACAAGAATACACAAATTGGCCTACAGGGATTCTTTCCCTGCGGCCACTGCAAGGCGTGCAGAAATAGCTCCATGAGAAAAACATACAAAACACCAATAGGGGAGAAAACGATTAAACAATTCCTCATGTGCGGCACCACATTCACTATCTACATACTAGAATGCCCCTGTAAAAAGAGGTACATAGGAAGCACCACACTAGCTACTAGGAAAAGGGTATTGGAACATATGAGGGCGATAAACAACAAAGACCCCCAGTACCCAGTAGCGAGACATTTTTCTGAGTACCACCTGTCCAATAGCTCTCTCCTCACATTCTTTGCTATAGAACAGATTGAACATACCCACAGGGGAGGTAACAGAACCCTCGCCTTGAGGAAAAAAGAATCGTGGCATATAATTAATCTCCAAACCAAGTACCCTGAGGGACTGAATCAGGATGAGGAGATAAGTGTACACTTACACGAATAATGCCATATGAGGAAGACAGATGTAGTATACTTGCCCTAGGTATTTAAGTCAGGGTAGGATCTTGACTGCAAACAAGTTAAGAACTTTGAATGTTATTGTATATGTTGCTGTTTGTACATACTATGTGAATCTTCTGAATTCGAATAAGACTAGATCTCATACTCACACTATGGAATCATAGATGTAAGAAATTTTAAGTATTCTTTTATATTCTTGTGTCATTATCACTTATCTTATCTTTTTCCTTTTTCTTTTTATCACAGGAGAAAAGGAAGGGGCCGACATAGATCAGCTTCCAACGTATTCCCCTACCCTTTTCTTCAATCAATTTTCTTCAATCACAATCACTTATGGTGAAGGGACCGACCTAACAGATAAGAGACTAATCTTCCTAACTGATTTTAATCTATATCTGGGGCCTAAGTTTGAGTATAGATTATAAAGTAGTAATAAGGTATTTACAGATTATGAGTGAACGGTGGACTTCTGGGGTGTTGGTATGGGGAATGTGCTATGCATCAATACATAGAAGAAGAAGGTATAGAAATCCTATAGTGAGATTTAGTTGGCACCAAGCCGAATGGAATTTAGGCAAATAAGGAGGGGTCCTTAAAACAGTAAGCCACGTCCATGGCATTTTGCCACAGACCTTTACACACTTTGTTAAGAACTGGATACTGATTGAGGGAGGTACTAAGCCACGAACTGTACATAGGAACTATGTCGAGAACAATATATAATTTCAAACCGTTGGACCACAAACCCATTTACACTCTTTACATCAGTAATAGAGTACAAACCTGGAGTATTAGGTTTTAACTCCTTATTTTTAACAAGGGGACATTTGGTTGTATCCTTAAACGTCCAGTGAAAAGGACTCGGGCACTAAGCCAAAAATCTTTCGTAATTACGTCTTTTGATACCTTTATTCTCATTTAATATTAGTTTCCTTTTCATGTACTTTGAGAAATATAGATACATGTGAAATATAAATGTACTAATTGCTAGTGTGCATCAGACTTATATAAGTGCAATTCCTGTATAAAATATGAATACAAATACTTGCATTTGCACACTACAAAATGGATGCCATATAACACTATGTTTGTTGTACTTTCTGACCCCCTTTTCACTTTCCATACCGTCTATGTAATGCAGGCCCTTCCCCTCATAACACTGTGTGACCAAGCTTGCTGCGCAAGCGAAACGCGTAACCTGGAATTAAACCAACTTTTTGGTAACTGCATAACCCTCTGAGTGATCGTTAGCTCCGCCGGCTCTAAACGATCCTCTGCGCAGGGCGTGGGAAAGCGGAAGGAGCAGAAACGTATGAAATTAATAAATATATATATATATATATATCTCTATCTATCTATCTATCTCATGGGTAAGCCTTTTTATTCAATGTTTGGCAGTTGGCAGGCATTTCAAAGCTCGCATTTCACAGAACAGAGGTTCAACTGTGAGTTTTTCCATTATTCACAATACTGGAGTAATTTGCAGGATATTTGCTTCTCTAAACAAACAAAAAAAAATGAAAATACAGCATTTTATCTTTCTTTTAGTACTGGGGAAAAAAGACTTACACAATGACAGCTGTAGTAAATTGCTGTTACTAAGGCAATAACCTGTATTCTTACTTTTAAGTTTCTTAAACGTTTACTTTTTCCCCAACACACTTGTATTCCCTTTATCCCTGTCCCAGAATCCCTGTTCCCCGTACCCATGCATGCAATGGAATGTTCCAAGGGATTGGTTAGAACTGGAGATGACAGTTGAACTGAAGGAATGTGAGGTGGCTTTGGGGTGTCGTGGATTTACTAAGAGAATAAAGCTCTTATTGATATCATTTTTTGCTTCTCTAAACAAACAAACAAAAAATAAACGCAGCATTTCGTCTTTCAGTTCAAGCTCGTATTTCACAGAACAGAGGTTTACCTGGGAGTTATTTGCCATTTTTCACAGTACTGAATGAATGTGCAGGATATCTGCTTCTCTAAATAAAAATAAATAAAAACACAGCATTTCATCTTTCTTTCAGTAATGGAAAAAAAAAAAAAACTTTCCTAATGACAGTGGTGCTCTTAGACCATTAATAAGCACACCTGACCAGCACACCATTGCAGGCCCATCCTTGATGCCACCATCTGCCAATGAATGTGTGAAAATAAACACTGTACAAGCAAAACTCTGTTAGCAAATAGTTACTGTCCCACATTGCTCTTTATTTTCTTTCTTTGCATGTCTTGTTTAGGTGAGGTCTTCATATAATTGAAAAACTGTCATATTCTCTTGGTGAATACTATTTCTAACAGGAATTGTTCTTTTTTTTTACTGCCTCTTTTCTGCTTTCTTGTTTGGGTCGGACGTTGTTTTTTAACAGGATTACACTCCCCAACATTGATTTCAGTCAAGAGAAATGGATTTGCCTACTGAGGCTTGACATCAAAGGACTTTAACAATGTATACTATTGTGCTGAATAATATGATTTCAGGAAACTATAGGAGATTGTTATACGAATAAATAATTACTCACTATGAATCGCTTATATCCTTCTCACAGACTCAGATACTCTTTGGCCTCCCATCTGCTTTTCAAACCAAATTTATCTATTTAAAGAACATTATTATTCAAGCATACACATTTCAGTTCTGTCCTTTCACCAAATCCACAACCCCTCACAAATCTCCCCCGTATTTTGCACACAAATCCAAAGGCCTTCGTTATCTATTCACAACTACAACACTCTAGCGATAGAGCCAAATCAAGCTCGGAGTTAGCATGGGAATGACTTATCCACTACTTTACCTATATCAACTTGGAAGCACATTTGGATTAAAATCAGGAAATCTTCCTGGGCAGCAAACACGACGCAGACACTTTTTTCATATATAACAGATTATTTTTGACACCCCCTTTCCTCCATAATAATAATCTTGATTCTCCGGATGGACATGGTCTTCTAAACATGCAACACTTGTTATTCATGTGCCCTCTTGTTTTCACTGTTTGGACACAAGTTTGGGGTCAAATTAACTCTAATTTTCATTCTACCATTCCTTTTTCTATCACCAATGTGTTTTAGGTAGTATTTCTCATGCTTGGGCAAATGTCTCATTTGATATGAAAATACTAGACTTGTTATTAGCATTTCCTTTCAGCAAATAACTCAACATTGGAAAGACATTACACAATTGTCATTCAAGGCTTGGTGGTACGCAGTCTGCTATAATCATCGACTGGACACCGCTTACATGCATCCTGTATCACTTGTTCTGAAGCGAAAGGTCCTCAGGACAGCAATTACTTTTTCTTGACAGTTCTGTAAAGTTGTCAGTTGCACCTCCACCATGAGTTCAAGAAGTGTTTCAATCTCCCCGACTGATTAGTGTGCATTGTTTTTGTTATGAATTTGATTATCTTCCGTTATGATCAGACATTATGCATATGCCTTATGTACTTACTTCTCCTTTTTATATTCTTTAATTTTTATGGCTATTACATTGTATTATCCTTTTTTCATCTTTTCACTGCACCAAAATATTTACAATAAAATTCTTCTTTAAACTTAAAAAATAATGAATTACCCACTCGGGCTTGCTAAGCCTGAAGTCGAGACTAATGATTACCTGAGCATATACTTAATTTCTAAATTATATGACTGATCAAAAACAGCGCTTGTAAATTTACGAGTGTACCCATGAATTTCATTGAGGAGGGTGTTATAGAACTCTGTTCAACTTTGACAAATTAAGCTGATGGAAATATATATTTTATGTAAATAATCTGAAAAAAAACTTACTTAGTTCTTGAACGATGTATTTGAATGAAGAAAATAATGGTGACCTGTTCTTACACAATAGGTCATTTATTTCTTTTGTAGTTCAGATATGTCAAATGAGCCCATTCTTATGGTTTTGGAATTTAAGCATGTAATGGGACTTAGTAGGTCAGGTTATCAAGGCGTTAACTGTAACTCGTTCTCTGTACCGCAGTCACAAATAAAGGGGATTTACTAGCAAAGAGTTTGGAAAGAATATATATATATATAAAGTAAACTCGCATTCACTTCTGCCTTGCCACCAGAAATAACGAGCGAGGACCCAGCGATAAGTGCATATATCCTTTTACTTTATTCCAACCATTTGTCCGCCATGACGCGTTTCGGCCGAATAATCGGCCTTGATCACATATATATATGATCAAGGTAACGGCTGTTACGGAAACGCGTTATGGCAGCATGATCGTGTAAGAAATAAAGAAACTTTGCGACCTCAAAACTGGAGTTCGTGCCCTTCTGTTCCGACTGGGATGAGAAGAAGTTGAAGGAGGGCAAATCTTGGTGTTGTGGATATATATATACACATACACACACATATACATATACAACTGCTAATTTCCACAAACATGGTACAACATTCCCTTTTAAGGCAACTTTTGTTTTGGTCAATCGCATATGTATGTATGTATGTATGTATATATATTTTTTTTTCCCCCGCCTGTTTTTTAGGACAATAATGAAATGTGGCATTAGTATGTACTAAGTACAAGCTTTGTTTTTTTTTTAAAATAAATTTTACCGGTATCTGAAAACATGTATTGTTTCCATACGAGGATCATTCAGTGTCTCTCCTATGTTCATGGTTTACTGGTTGTTTTAAGGGTGAATGGTGCACTGGGTATGCGATTCTGGCTGTGACGAAGAACTGGTCGAAACAATCTGCTAAATAAAACGTCTTCTATAAGACACATCCTGGAGTGCGCGCCTTCTTTGTGACACGGATTGAGCAACACAACTTCTCTAATTCATAAACGGTTCCCGCAACCGTTCACTCACACCAGCCCTGTCAGGTGGAAGAGATTGGAGTACTGTGGGACTTTGATATATTGATGTACATACATAAATATATATATACACACACACAAAGTAATGACTCCAATGTACTGTGACATACATACGCTCAAGAAGATTTTCTCCAAGTTGGCAACACCAAAGTCTTTGAATAACAATAAGTGGGTGCCTAGGGATGATCAAGTTTGTCCCCAGAAGTTCCCAGGCTCAGTCTAACGCGGAGAGGTGTGCTCCCTTAATGTTAAGGTGCAGTCCACCCACAGACTATGGCCAGGAGGAGGATATGTTCATGCTTAACCTAGGCAACAAAGTTGCAGAACAGAAACTTCCAATGTCCTGGAGCCTAATCCATAAGGCCACAAGGAACTCAAATTCTGGCCTTTCACAACTGAAACCATGTATGTCTTCCAAAAAGTAAGACCGCAAAGCTTCTCGCTGGTGGCGAAAAACTGTTAGGGTTGCCGGGTCCTTTTACTTCCTAACCACAAGTAGGAGGTTGCTCAAGGAGCAACAAGCAGAGAGGAGATGCTTTATAGAGATAACAACCCAGATTACCTTCAAACAAAATAGGAATCAAGCTGTACCAATGACTTCCCCAGTATGCCATATTACCTCACACTAACATCACTCACCTTGAGCTAATGCGTCCTGAAGAGCTAACTTAAGTATCACTGTAGGCGTCTCGGAGAACCTGGATGCCTTGACAGCTACTAGAATACTGTCCACCAGAGATCAGTACAGAAGCCAAAGGACCACAATTCTGCCACTCTGCAATGGTAAGGGCACACTCACCTGCGTGGTGGACAGCTCGGCTATTTTAGGACCACCTTGCGAAGATCGGCATGCAGGTGAATTCCTGCAAGTCTTAACTTGTAGTCGCTGGGACCACAAGGACAGGTGTAGGGAGGACTTCGTCACAATCAATAAGGACTTCAAGAGATATTTGAGAGCATTAATTTAGCTGTGCCTTTTGGTCTGATGCCTATGAGTCATTCTTCCAAAACACAGGTTAGGTGTCCAAAGTACTGCAAGTCGTCTAAGCCTTGGACTCAGGTTATCGGAGGTTTTTTTCAAAGAGACTTTTTTCTTGGTGTTCATAACTTTGGCCACACCAGTAAGTGACCTACAAGTTTTTTGTGGCTCCAAACTCTCCCTAGAGGAGACTTTCATCCAAACTAGAGAAGGGGTAAGATCACATCTGCAATGGTCTGCCTCTGGGATGATACGCTGTGCCTGATTTCTTGCTCACGGCCAGACTGAACTGGTGGTTGTTCCGGCGCAGAGCGTCCAGTGTCTTCTTAGAAATATATCTCATGCGAGTGGTGAGAGCAAGAAGGAGATGTGGGGTGATTAAGACAGTGTGGGCTTTATGCCAACCAGCTGTCAAGCGGCAAGGCAGGGCGTGGCCAAATACGACAGGTGTCAAGAGCAGGGAGCATTGTGGGCGCAGCCGGCTGCGTCAGGGATAGTTCTCCGTGGGAGCAGGTGAAAATATCCACGAGGGATTGTCTGGACAGTTTGCAAGGTGAAAATGCAGTCCGAGAAGGTGGCGGGGAAGAACTTGCAGGCAACAAAGATGGATGCAGAAGACCTAGCTGTCCTGCAGATATCTAGTGAAGCGGACAGGTGCTGCAGTTCCACTAGCCTGTAACGACTTTACATGCGCCAACTCCTTACTGTTCAAACCAGGTTTGCAGGTCCTATTTCACCGCACTGTGATCGCTGAATGCATGACTTTGACAATGATGTGGGCCCTCAAAGCTGCTTTGCCCTGGCTTTGGCTAGCACTGCCTTGGGGAGTTTGTGCCTGGTGCTGGGCAACCAAACAGTTCTTTACTGCAGCACTTTTTTGCCAACAATCTGTGAATATCTTGGTGCCCACATGCCCTTTGATTGGCCCCACAGAATCAATGAATTCCCCAACATGTGATGTGACAAAACATGTATATTCCTACAAGGTTGGCATGAGCGAACTAACAGAAAAGCATCAGACCAATTAGTGAACGGCGGAACAGGAAACTTCAAGGTGTGAAACAGACCCACAGTAAAGCGGTGGAGGTTCTCTGTGGGGTCACAGGAGCCCTCATGATAAAGACTCTGGATCTGAAGTAGTGCCGACACATCCTGCAGGACCTCTGTAGGACAATTTGAGCTCACGTCACAAATCCACAAGGGCAAACAAATCTGATTTTATTTTTTTAACGTACAGTCAGTGGGGAGAGTACACAACATCAAGCACAATGAGCACAAGCTGGTGACCATATCTTAGAATAAAGAGGAGGGGATACATGCTCATACTCCTTAGAGGAGACTAGGCAGTCCTTAGTCATGGGTGACTTACAGGACAAGTTGGCCTTAGTTTGGATTGAGACAGGAGCATGGGGGATATCCTGACACAAGGTTAATGGAGGATCAGAGTACTTCTACATTTAAAAGGCCCGCACAGCACACAATTTCTAACTGCATTCAAACTACTTACATTTAATGTAAAAGGCATCAATTGCAAAGTTTTTGCCTCTTACTAGGAGAGTTATGTGGCTAGGCATTACAGTGATGTTTTGTTTATACATAAAACCCATTTGCTGTGACAGTATAAGTTCAGGGTGCCTCAATAAGACCTATCCAAACTAATTTTAGGCTTTAGCTGACATCAAAAGACCGGGGGTAGCAGCTCTGTTTAAGCAGTTTATTAGAGGTGGAGGGAGCTAAGGTGAAGAGGGACAAGGGAGGGAAGATACACTTGGATCCAGTTTACCCTTCGCCACAGGTCGTTCAGATTTCTCAACATATACTCTTCAAATGTAAGCCTGGAAAATTCCCTGAGGGATACTCTGCAAGCCCTCCTGAAGTAGTCAGGGGAAAACAAAATGAAGAAAAAATGGAATACTGTTTTCAGGAGATAATCACAAGATTTGGCTCTTCGCAGAGGAGATCCTTCTCGAACTGATAAACAATGAAATTCACTCCTATGGGTGATCAAAGGATTACATGCATTTGAGAAAGTCTCACAGGGTAAAAAAACATAACATAACCCAGCAGCTGAAATCAGCAAAATACATGGAAAACAAATGAAATTGATATGATGTGGTAGAAAGGCGTGAGTGTTTGGAACATTCTAATAGGGAGATGGATGGCCTTGAAAGTTCTGATCTCTTAAAGTACCACTAGGCTACTAACTTAAGAATTGTGCTGATGCTCACTTATGAATTGTGCTTAAGTGGACAGTCAAGGAAAGTGAGAAAAGGTGTCTGTTCATGGACCATGCAGGGGTAGGTTAATCTTTGAGAGCGTTGGCCTGGATGAAGAAAGCACACAGTAATGAAACTTATCCACACCTGCTAAAAAAATGAATTGCTGAGGAGTAACGGTTAACTCTGCGGTAGGACATTTCCAAATCTTTTCAAAATTTGGCTTATAGAGAAGCAGACTATAAAAAATATAAAACTATATTTCAATCATATGAGACTCCGAGGTCCTGGATGGTGCTGAAGAGGGAACTGGGGAAAGGGCTTCTTTGGTTCATATTTGGGTGTCATCCTCTGTGATATTGTTTTGGAAGGAGGTTCTGTGTCCTAGGTTTCCAGCAAATTCTTGTTTGACATATGATATGTGAAAGCCAGCACAATTCAGGCCTGTAGCCACGGGGGCATTTGAAGGCTGGGCCAGCCCATATTAATCTTTGCCCACGTCCCCTCAGCCCACCAAATGACCCAGGCAGCTAGCACAGCATTTATTCTAAACAAACTCCATTCACATTTGAATGTATACAATCTAATCTTTTTTTTAATAATTTTTTTTATTTGTCAACAAGAGGACAACAAAGTAAACACAGTATTACATATGTGAAAAAAGAACGCAAAGAAAAAAAAGGATTCAAATAAAAGCACATCTCAAAAGATTGAAACAAGCAGGGATACATCATTAAACAAATAACATTATCGGAGCATGACCGCTTTCAAAAATTCAGCATATTTATATTAGAACAAAGACCCCCATATTTCATTACATTTTGTCAAGGAGCGAATACCCCTTATTTTAGCCAGTGCTCGTTCCATTTCATACGTTTCCCTGACTAGCAGCCACCAATCACTAATAGAGGGAGGTTTTGGGGAAATCCATACCCGGGCTATTGCCAACCTAGCAGAGACCAACAGTATAGAAGATAGTCGATTGGGTCTATGATTCATTTTCCTAAAACCCATCATAATTTCCATAACAGTGATAGGCGGCTCTAACCCCAACCTCTGAGAGAATACTTGGCCCACCTTTTGCCAGAATGGCTCCAATTCCGGGCATGTTGCAAACATATGCGTTATACTAGCCGCATACATACCGCATTTTGGACATTTCGTCCGATCGCTACCCGAACTGTTAGAAGCCCATTTAGTGATTTTTTTTCTGGCGTATAATACTGCAAGCATATAGTGCGAAATTGCTGCAGTCGCAGGTTAGTAGAATAGACTGACTTATCTACAATATTTAATGCTTGCTCAATAGTAGTAGGCGTAACCGCTGTACCCAAGACCTTACTACAGCGCTCCGCCAGCCATTCACAATCCCCTTGTCTATAGCTACATAAACATTTATACATGTTACAAATCAGAGATTTTGTCTTCCCACTATAAAGGCATTCCCAGATTTCAGAGCGAGAAATACTCATTAAACTTAAACTCCGCACAAGATAATCCCGAATCTGAAAGTATTTAAATAGCATGTTATCAGGTAGTTTATACAGTAACTGTAGATTCTCAAAGGAAGAGAATCCATTATGATCATAAAGATCACCAAGGCACGTAATCCCATAACTAGCCCAGCGTTTACTAGCTACATCTTGGAACACCTCCGGGAAGCTCGGATTGCCCCAAAGAGGAACTTTATCATGATAGAATAGTACTTTGCATCTAAAAGATATAGCACGCCAAATATATATGGTATCTCGTATAGTCTTAAACTGGACTCTCTTGAAGTAATTCGGGTCATTAATTCTATGTAGATACATGCTGCTCTCTTCGCCCAGCATAAACTGATGATAAAAAATAGTATGTACCGGGTTAAGGAGGCTACGAAAGCGCCCAGCGAAAGCTGACCAAAAATACATTTTAAAATCAGGAAAGTCCAGTCCTCCCTGCTTGAAAGGAAATTTTAGCAAGTCTATTGCACGGCGAGCTTTTCTATAGCCCCAAATAAAACTACTTAGCACCCCCTCTAACCTCTTAAAAAATAAATTGGGAACCCGCAAAGGAATTGAACGGAACAAATACAAATATTTTGGTAAAATCTTCATTTTTATAATGTTAATTCGTCCTATAATACCTATAGGCATCTTATGCCAATTTTTCAATGATTTAGCTGTTTCTTTCAGTAGAGATTCATAATTCAAGGAAAATATCCTACCAATCTGTGCAGAAGGCTTAACCCCCAGATAAGCGACTACAGAACAGAACCCCAAGATTGGTACTACCGGTTTGAAGTTGAGAAGTATTTGAGTTTAACGTTTAACTTATACCCGGATATTGAACCAAACCTAGCTGCTTCCTCCTCAATGGCTTTTACAGCCCTGATAGGTTCAGTTGTAAAAACCGCAATATCATCCACGTAAGCGATAGCCTTAAGTGAATTTACCCCAGAAACTAAAGGCGAGATTTGGGGGTCGCATTGCAAAGCACAAATAAATGGCTCAATATACAGAGCAAAAAGCAGGGGTGAAAGGGGACAGCCCTTGCCGGGTACCACACAGAATCGAAAAGGTTGCTGACTGTAAACCTAAATATACAAGTTTAGCTTGGGGTTTATCATATAAAGCTTGTATTCATGGTTTGAGTTGTCCCTTAATACCAAATTTTACGAGTATGGCCCAGAGAAAATCCCACCCCACCCTGTTGAATGCCTTTTCAGCGTCCAGAAGACTCATACCAAGGGGAATCGACCCCATGCTTGTCATATCAAAGGCCCCAACCGCCATATTAACGTGGGCAGTAGTATCCCTACTTTGGATAAACCCATGCTGGTGAGGGGATACAAGACTGGGCATAACTGGAGCAAGACGGTTTGCTAGTATTTTAGCAAAGATTTTTGCGTCCGCATTAATAAGTGATATTGGCCGATATGAGCCACACTCATCAGAGGGTTTGCCCTTTTTCAGAAAAAAAACAATCTGCGTCATGTTCCATGACTCGAGTACCTTACCATTTGAGCCAATAAACCGTATCACCGAACTAAATGGCATTATCAGAACATCTTTTAAGAGCTTATAAAATTCAACAGGTATAGAATCTTCTCCAGCCGCCTTTCCAGATGGCAGAGCAGAAATTGCCAGTTCTATTTACTCATTTGAAATGTCTTTTTCCAATAACTCAGATGTCTCTGTCCCCACGCTTGATAAAGATCTAACCTGAATATATCTTTGGATGTCTTCATCATTTGGTTCAATTGTTGGGGTATATAACTCCTGATAATATATAGAAAATTGTTCCAATATCTGCTGTGGATGTAAATAGAGTATGCCATTTGCCCCTTTAATGGCTTTTATACGAGTTTTAGCCCTATCTTCTGCAACCTTAAAGGCCAAAATCCTACCTATTTGCTCACCATATTCATATTGCGTAAGACGGTATTTGTTAAATCTTACCACAATTTTCTCCCTGAATGTCTTTTTTAAAGCTAGCCTAAGATCTATTAAGATAAGCAACAGTTGTTCTTGATCATTAGTACCCCGCAAGACTGCCTCTGCGTGTTGTTCTTCCGCATTACGTATAGCTTGAATAGCCGCCTTACTTGCCATTCTACGTTCTTTATTCTGCTGCCATACATATTGTTGTGTTATGCCCCTTATAACTGCCTTACATGTATCCCAAACCATAATCGGTGAGGCTGACCCAATATTCTCTTTAAAAAATAATTCAAGCCGTTTCCTGATACTAACCAAATACTCTGCATCTGACACTAAATATCTAGGGAAGGAGAAAGGTCTAAGCATCTTGCATTCAGCTATAGCCTTCAATGAGAGTAGTATAGGGTTATGATCAGAAGTAACTCTCGGGCATATTTCCATATCTGCCAAACACAATATTTGATCCGACACCCAAGCCATATCAATTTGGGAATAAAGTTTATGCGGGGCAGAATAATACGTGTACCCTGGTATGGTTGGATACAGATTTCTCCACACATCTCTAATAGACTGAAGCCGACCCAGTTCCCCTATTGCTACCAGAGTCTTCCGCATCCTATGAGTAGCCCCCAGTCTTGTTGTATCGATACTGTAGTCCAAAACAGTTAAAAATCACCCATCACAACCCGCTCCCCCTCCCAATTCACCATTTCCATATTCAGAGCATCCACAACAGTGGGGTCATCAATAATGGGACCATACAGTGAGCAAAAAACATATTTCTTCCCCCTTATCTCCATCTGTGCGATTGCCCATCTACCTCTCTGATCGGCCAGTGTTTTGCATATCATACATGAAAACCGTTTATGTTTTAATATAGCAACCCCGCGTAGAGGAACCTTGTAGTGTACACACCACAATTTCAAACCCTAGTTGTTTTAAAAGGCCACGATCTTTATATGACATATGCGTTTCTATTAGCATTACTACTTGGGGATTATACATTTTTAAGCTCTTCACAAACAAGTTGCTGCTTAATTCTGCTATTTAAACCTGCAACATTCCAAGCAAGACATTTAATCCACTCCATTATAAAGATTATTCCCTCCCGCATTTCTAATACCAGACTTAATTGAGCCTGTTCCGTTTTCATTAACTCTGTTCCCAGAGCTGCTTCTTAGTGCCCTTGTGTTGACCTTTCCTTCCCCCCCACCCCTTTCGCCATAGGCGAACTCTATACCCTCCATACATCCTGAAGTTGGAATTTTCCCCTTCTAACAGCTGCCGCTGAATTGGCAGCTACTTAGAGCCAGTGCACCCATGGCGGCTCCCGAGCCGGGCCCACACCCCCTACAGTTAAACCTTATCAATTACAAAAAGCCAATAAAAAGAAATGAGAGAAAAAAAAGAGAGAGAAAAGTCGAAAAAAGACAATATACACCCTGTGAACACAACCCTTCCCACCCCTCTGTTCCACCCTAAACAAGAACCTCAGACTTTATACGACTCCCCTTTTTGCCATCTACCAATAGCTTCTTTCGCTTCATGTTCTGTTGAAAAAAAATAAGATGCCCCCCCCGCAAAACTTTCAAGCGTGCTGGCTCTTGAAGAAATACTTGTGCCCCAGTGCCTTTCAGCGGATCAATCAACTGCCGTAATCTCCACCGCCTGTCCATTGTCGCTTTGCAGAGATCGGATCGCAAAAAAAAAAAAAAGGAAAAAGAATCGGCTGTCACCGGAGAACTAGGGCGGGCCTTCAAAGATACGGCCTGCCGTAACAAAAAATTGCCGAAGTAAATCAGAAATGGCCTGGGGTAGCGAGAGCCCTGTTTGTGCTGTATTAATGGGAGTCTATGAGCCCTTTGCACTTGACAGTCCCAATCCCAGTCTCCCAGGTCCGGAAAAGCCTTCTGTAAAAGCTGTACAATAAAAGCTCTAGAGTCCGGCCCCTCTTGCCCCTCCGGGGCTCCAAACAGCTTTAAATTATGCCGCCGCTGGCGGTTCTCCAGATCTTCTAATTTGAGTTGCATAGCAGTTATATGGTCATCATGCTGCTGAAGCGAACTAGCCGTTTTAGTAGTAGCCTCCTCGGTACTAACCACCCTCTGCTGCAATTCCATGACATCCTTTGCCAGTGACCCGACCTTAAGTGTCACTTCCTGCAAGGACTGCTGGATAATATGATTATCCGCCCTAGCTTGAGCATAGTGCTTCTGTGCCTCTTCTCGCTGAGTTTTCAAAACTTGGAAAATCAAAGCAAGTGTCGGAAGATCATCCTGTGACTTTTCAGATTGAGATTCTTCGGTGGCTGGTTGCAGCCCTTGAGAAGAGCCAGATGGTTGGCCGGAGGGTATTGCTGAAAGTATTACTGAGCCTGACTCCGAACAAGCCGCTCCAGTCGCTACCGCCATCATATTACCACAGCCATCACCTGTTGGACTGACACCCGATAGCCTTGATATCATTGTCTTAACCCCTCCTTTTGCTTGAACCCAGCGTCGCAGGGGACTATCGGCTGAAGCATCTTTAGTCCGTGATGGTGGAGCAGTGCATTGCTGCTGGTCAAGCCCGTTATGGCCTTTTTTTGCGCCTTTTGTTATTCTAGATTTTGTATTTTTCTTCTTCACAGACAAATTAAGTACCGGAGAGACCCGTTTTTCCCCCGGGGTTACCCAAAACCTGCTGAGAATCTCGTGGTGCTACTATGTTTTGATCATCTCGCACCTCACTATCTCCAATCAGTGTCCGAGATGGAGATTGCATATTACTATCAATATCTGAACTCAAATTAGGAAGAGTAGGGGCCAATAATGTAGCAGAGATTGTAGCGGAAGAGCAGATCGTACCCCTCTGATCATATGCCACACCTGGCGAATCAACAAGTGCTAAGTTTCCACTGGAGCATGTATTAGCTCTGCTACGAATCTCGTTAGCTTCAGTTTGTGATAAATCCATTACCCCTCCTTCCATGGAATCAAGCGCAGGCACAGGCCGAAGCGTTAATGAGTCCATTCCTGATATTGATACATTTACCGCTACTGATTCCTCTATTGAGTCAATTGAGGAGATTACACCATTCTCACCGTTGGTAGCGCGATCATTAACAATATCAGTATCATCAGTGTCATCAGCATTGTCAGCACTATTGATGTTATCAGTGCTATCGGGCTCCTCTAATATGCCAAAATGAGCCCTTCGTACATGACTGAGGGAGTTTGGGCCAGAGAGAGCATTCTCCATGCTACTTTGTTGCCCAGGAATTGCCTGTGTTACAATTTCAGCTAACATGTTGCCAGTAATTGATTCAGCCGCAGAGCCTGTAGCAAACAGTTCCGCTGCCTTACCCGTTTGCAGGAGGCGCATTAACGGCTTACCGACTCTCGATGGAATTTTAGAAGAGTCCGCAGTTTGACCCGCCAGTGCCTCTTCAGCCGCATCAGCCCATCCAATGCCTGTAGAAGCTGATGTATTCGCCGGCAACTGACTCGCTGCCCGAGTGCCTCTAACTGATGTCTTTGGCGGGGCCATATCTCCGGGGCAACCCAAATGCAGATCGGCAGCCACAGACAAGCCTGGGGCCAGACCGCACCAATGGAGCGCCGAAGAACGAGCCACCAAACGAGCGATTTGGGAAATGTACATCAGCCGCCCGATGCCACCCCACACTGCTGCCTGCATCCACCGTAGTAAGTCTTTCGCGCGGCAGAGCCACCCAACAGTAAATCCACAAGACAAACGCTTGTATGCAGTGCTATACGGTGATTAAGATAGAAAGAAAGCACTACGCCTTTCCTCCTCACGCCATCCTTAAAAATCGCCTCACTCCTTCATTTCTTTTCCTTTGTCTAAACTGACTCAGTCTTCATTTGTGAAATTGAGTGCAGGAGCTCGGGAGCCTGTCCCTGTGCCTGCTCACACAAGCGGCATCAATCCGCCATCTTGCTCCTAACCCGTGACTTCTGACTCCACACCGAGACCAAAGAGCAGAGAGTGTATACAATCTAATCAAAGTAACGCTGAAAAGAAAGGGGTGGGAGTTGGGGGTGCTGCAGAACCGCCACAATAACCATGATGGAGTTCAGAAGGTGAATGAACAATTTCAATTTTGTTTTTATCTTGTCACATTTGCTACTGTGCGTTCAAAGACAGAGGTGAAATGTCAGGATATATCTTCTGACAAACTGCTGCTTATTCTTTTAAAATGGAGATGTGGTTTTTCTTTCTCTGTCTGCAAAGTGGGATAACTTTGTAAAATGAACTATGTGACAATCTCGCTGAGGTCAGGGCACGCGAAAAGAGACTGAATGATGTTGACTTTTTTCTAATACACAACAAAATTGCTGTAAAGGAACTGTACAAATATTTCATAAAGTTTCATCAGCAGTTTTGAAAGCGCAAAAGAAGCACATTTTGTTTTGAAATTCTGAAGTGTGATGGAAACATTTTAAATGATCAAATAAATCTTGGTGATGCACAAATGTCAAAAATTGTATTGTATTGTATTGTATTGCAGGATTTGTATAGCGCTTATTTTACTACCACTATGTGAGACACTGAAGCCCTTTAACTACTTGGGCAGCAAGCTATGCCATATAGGATGTAGTTGGAAGGGTGTTTTTGTTTTCTTATCCTATGTGAGAAGTATTTCCATGTCGTGCATGAGGACCAGCGAG
The DNA here is from genome assembly GCA_963921515.1 of Calotriton arnoldi. Classification (NCBI taxonomy): domain Eukaryota; kingdom Metazoa; phylum Chordata; class Amphibia; order Caudata; family Salamandridae; genus Calotriton; species Calotriton arnoldi. The sequence continues at coordinate 1,436,332 of CAWUFW010001541.1, read as the reverse complement.
GTGTAGTTATCGTTTTATAATACGCATCGCATGGCAGATTGGTGGATGATGAGGTGTGAGAGACTCAGACATGCAGTATATAGTTTTTCAGTATGATGACAGCTTTAAACAGCTTACATGTCCCTTTAATTAATTTCTTATGATTATAGTCTGCCTAGCTGATTACTGCATTTGGTTGTCCATTTACATGTTGTGTGTATAGTTTTGGGCCTGAAGTGACATGGTTGGAGATAGAGATAACTAGAGACATCTGCTGGGATAGGCATTGTTACGATCATCCCATATCTGCGTGGCATTGTGAGATGTAAATAAGTAGAGATAATGTATAGATATTTAGGACCTGTAGAGACTAGATTAAAGTCCTCCGATTGACAAGCAGTGTATTCCATTCCTGTTAACTTGATGATGGCTGGTTTATTGGCTGCACAAAACTGGTGATGGACGACCCTTGTAGTGGATATGGCTTATGTGAATGTAAGAAGTGCAAGTTACAGTTGACTGCCGACCACTGAGTGTTATGGTATTAGTATTAATGTGGGCCAGAAATGTTATATATGAAATTATATAACTATATAATATCCTGGCGAACTATAGGTCAGCCCTCCGTAAGTTACCTGCCTATCGAAAGTAGTTATTGGTTGGGTTGTTTCCAATCTGTGGATTGTAAGCTGAAGATTGAGTTTGAGGGTACGACTGTCTTTCCGGGTTCCATTGTTGGGATGTAGTTGTCTTGGAAATACTCATGTATTCAACTGTCTTCTGACGTCTATATGCTCTTGGATGACTCAATTGCTGGCTGGTATTAAGTTCTAGAGCTTGGTGGCTGGCACTGAGAAAACAATGCCTCCTACGAGTTCCTTATAGTAAGGTGGTAAGATAAGTGGTACAAGCCTTGAGCGCAGTTTCCTGTTTTGTTTGTATTGCTTGAATTTAACTTATAGGTATAGTAGTCCTTTTCCTTAGGAAGCCCTGTGGACAATGCTAAATTCCTTGAACATTGCTCTTCTATCTAAAAGTAAGCCAGCAGATTGGTTGCAAGACTCTCTTGGGTGAAGGCGGAGAAGAAGTCTTGCTGTAACATTTCATATGAGTTGTATTCTGTGTATGATGAATGCAGGTGAGCCAAGGTATAGGCTCCGACATAGTCAAGCTTGGAGATTATGAGTGCAAGTATTGCTTACAGATTCTGTTGGTATTCAAAATATGGGAAGAAGCAACGTAGTATTTTCACTGTGTGACGTTGTTAAGATGTGGTATTAAGTATAGGTCTGAATCCATGGTTAACCCTAGGTTCCTGACTTTGATATTGTTAGAGGAGCCTTCTGTTCCTTAGGCCATATGGTGGTAGGCTGGCATTTTTGCCATTGTCTGCAGGTCACAATCTCTGTCCCGGTGGTGCTGAGCTTTAGATGGTTTTTCATTTTCCATGCGTTTATGGCCTGAAGGTAGTCATCAAGTTTTAAATTGTAAAGGCCTTCAAGGCCATCCAGCTCTTAAATGATTTGGGTGTCATCTGTATAGTGAGGTGAGGATGAATAGTTTAATCAGGTTTGGTAAAGGGGTTAGGTAGATGTTGAATAATAGAGAAGATATGAGGGGTGCCACATTGTTGTGTGTGAGGAGCAGATGTGGTACGTGGTACCAACACTAGTTCGCAGTCACAGCTTAGAGGCCAATAATTCAATGGGCTTTAGCTGAACTCCCTTCTCATCTTTCACATATAATAGGTCATAAAGAATGTGCTGTGTGAAAAGATTGCACAACTGTGCAGGACATCAAGTCATGTTGTTCTTAAGCCAGCAACATTATGACCTTTGGTGTTGGAGACTTGGGGGGACTTCCTGACGAGACGGGAAGGATCGGGAGGTGGCTTGGGGAGTAGTTTTCTGTTTTTAGGGCTGGGGTCTGGGTACTTATCAGGGCTCAGGCCGGGTTTTAGGGCTCAGGGTTGGTGGGCAGGGTAGTTTTTAGGACTGGGGGCCAGATTCAGGGCTCAGGACGGGGGACTGGGGTGTTTTTAGGGCTGGGGTCGTTTTCAGGGCAGGGGGGCCAGGTTCTAGGGCTCAGTGCGGGGGTGTAACCTTTACACGCATATGTCTTTACTAATCATGCCTTTACAGAGAAATTAGTTGTAAAGGCAAGCGTGGTAAAGACACGGTCGTAGTAAAGGCCGCGTTGTTAAGGCATGCAAAGTAATCGCATGCGTGGTTCCGTCATACAACCGTTAAAACCTAACCAATGTATTTGATTGGTCGCCCAACTCTCTTGAACAATACATAGATGAAAATCATCAATAACTTTCCCCCAGTCATTATCAACTAGCTTTGATTTAATACCTGCAATATTTCAATTCATTAATCCGATATACTCCCTGCTATCCTGTTTGCTGCCAATCTAGTTTTCTTTGGTCGTTTTATTCTCAGTGGTTATATTGGTTGGGGATATATTACCCCTTTGATCAAAGCGACAAATGACTTGATCAGAGATACAGGTCTCCATCCTTCCTGCTCATACAGGGGACAGAAGGGAGTCAATCTACAGCAGAAATATCCCCTCCTACATGCGATTTTGGGCCCTTGGTTATACCTTGTCATCTTCATAGATAGGGCAAATTGTATGCCTTGAAATCTCTTGTTTAGCACTGGGTATGGCAAGCTTGAATTGGATCTCAGTCCCTTAGGGTAGTGGGGGGAGAGATACGCTTGTCTAACAGAATTAGGCCTTCAACAAGATTGTTGGTTAATTTGATTTCTATACAATCCCACTGTTCCTCATCTGCTACATGGAGTTTTACAAAAATAACGTCGGGGATAACTATTGAACAGCAACGTTGAACATTAAGTATCCAATGGGCTACTTTATTTCTTAGTGAAATTCTACTTTCAGTAGTACCCCCGGGTAACTTAGGGACCTTGGTCATAGACACTGACTTCCCTTTTTGGAAATAAGGGGCACAGGAATGATGTGTCTGGTGGCTAGTGCTACGTTCAGGTGTAGGCCGATGGTTATAGGGGTGAGTTTTAGAACACATGCTAGAGCCCTCAGAGTTGCAGGGTGCCCAAGGTAACTTTCTAACACGCAAGTTACAGTTAGTCCCTCCTATGTAACCGTAGTCAGGGTTTCGAAAGCCTTCAAGGGCTCTTTTTTCATGCTTAGGTGGAGCATTCGGATTTCGTGAACTGGACTTGCTCAAGGTACTACTTCTAGGACCATTGGCATCAATCAAATCATGGTTAGGGATAACCAATAAAATATAGTTGTGGCTAGGTTCCCTGTATATCGTAGTAAGTAAAATCGTTAGCTTAAAGATTGCATTCTCCCATTTAGGGTTGATATAAGTTTAACTGCCTCAGCTGATGTTGTGGTCCCAGCATCAGTGATTCGAGCATCCGCTCTAGGCTTTTTTCTTTTTAATAAAAGATAGTGGATGCCTGGGGGCTGGTTGGGAAGGCATGTTGCCACAGTGCACAACATCGTAACGATTTGAGCACACTACATTGGGTAATATTCCCACATTCTCAGCAACACTGGGGGGGGATGAACAATCTGCCCTAGTAGGGGGAAGAATATTTCCCCTGGTACGGTAATTAGCAGCTTGGTCTGTCTGGCTAGATGTCTTAGCCTTTTTTGTAAAAATTTCAGACATGTTTTTTTCCTCCATTTGTAGCCTCTTTGTGTGGCACATTTGTTTTCAGTAGACATTCCACTTCCTCTATTAAATGGTCTATATCCTTGACCATACAGTTCTCTGCTGCATGTTTATGTTTCTTCTGGAGTGTAGCACCCATAGGAATAGCTGCTGCTTTTCTTTTCCCCGTTTTAAAATACAAGATGTTTATCGGGCGTGTGCTCATGACGGCCGGGAGCCGTCCGAACTCCGCCCACTGATTAATTTCCCCGCACTGGCGGGGAATTAATACCGTGGGCGGAGCGGCAACGTTCGGACGGCTCCCGGCCGTCATGAGCACACGCCTACTGTGACTCATGACGGCCGGGAGCCGTCATGAGCACTCAAGTGGTTAACAGGTGAGGACAGGCCGCCCTTGGCCTGGGCACGGCCTGCACAGCAGGTATGGTGTTGCCGCTTTGTACGGCTGTGTGGAATGGGCTCTTCTCCTTTACCCATCCTCTCTGTGTGGTAAAGTCTCATGGGACGCTGAGCCCCCAAATCGCCCTTATTTCAAAAAAAATTTAATATCTAGATAACCATGCCAGGGTCAACAAGCTCAGGATTTCTCTCATTGAACTGAATATTGTGGAAACCATAATCCGGGCATCTGAGGCTGAAAGTATTTGTATTAAACTTGACCTCTAGACAGTTCCACACATTGACTACCATTTTCTCATTTTAATATTTTGTAACGTCAGATCTGTATTGTATGAATCTGCTCGTTTGAAAATCTGCTTTATATTTATCTAATTTATGGTCATAGCAAATAAATTGTTGTTGGGAGGTCCTTTGAAATTGATGTACTAAATGCATAATACTTAGTGAACATTTGGGGTACTGTTTTTATTCGGAGAAGTGTGAGAACACGAGAACACTGGGTGGTAGGAATTTAATGCATCTTTACACACTCCAGAATTTTTCTTCACAGAAATATGAGGAACATCTGTGATTTAGTAAAAGTGTGGTGTTTACAGAGTATTCTGGGTAAGAAAATGTATTGGGGTCCCCTCAAACCACACCACTGCAAACTACCCTAGGTGCCTTGTTTTTCAGCAATGTCTGAGCCTAGCAGGTTTCCCTGAGTGCTGACTGAGCCCCGACCAAAATACCGCAGCTACCCACACGGCCATAATGGGTCAATTTGCAAAATCTCGATGTTTCCTTGTTGCGTTTGGGTCACATCATTTCACAGGTGATAGCCTAGCCACACAAGTTGGGTATTATTGGCAGAAGTGTGCTATGCAATACATATACATAAAAAAAAAAAAAAAAAGAACAAAAAAAAAAAAATATATATATATATATATATATATATATATATATATATATATATATATATATATATATATATATAAATACTCTAGGTAAGCATTTCCCTCGCATCCCCAAATTTTGGAAAATAAACTTTTTGGGGTGTTTTTACTAGAAACATTTTCTTTTCCAGTACTGTGGATGACCCATTGAAGTCCACCACAATGTGAAGGTAGTGCAGTGGACGTCAACAGGTTGTCATCTACCCTAAAGCAGTTGAAGTCCACCAAATTCATGAAGCCTTATTTTCTGTCCTGTAGTGTAGCTCCTATTTCCCTAATAGGCTCTGCGCATTGGAATAATATATCCTATAGGTTTGACATAGGACTAAGGTCAGTATGTCCCTATCGAGTATATTAAACTTAATTACTTGTGCCAGCTAGCTCAGAGGCCACTAGAAACGTCTTGACAACAAGAAGGGAGTAGTTTCTGGCAGCCGCAAAACATGACCACTGTGTTTCCCTTTAGAATCAGAACGTGTCCCAGAGTCGTGGAAACAATAGATAACTATTTCACTCAGCTCAGTCGTGCATGCTTAGTTTTCTCCAAGTTACACAGAAAGAAATAGACGGGCGTTTCAATAAAGAATTTATTGAACAGTCTTGTTTCTGGTGTAAGTAAAATGTGCTGTTACGATCACAAGACAGTATGCGAGATAAATAATGTACAGGGTGAGCAGTAGAAATAAATAATACTGCGATAGCATTATCTTTTAGTACATATGCATTTACATAAATAACACGGACTAAAAATGCGAGTACTCATACGATGCGTTGCTAAGCTAGTTCTACCCCAATGTACCTAACCTGACCTAGGTGTAGGAAGAGGGAAGTAGGTGAAGTATTCCTTACTATGGTATACTAAGAGTATGTTAAGTCTAGTATGCCAAGAGTCCCTCTAGGTTCTAGTCAGCTCCATACCTTGAGAATGAGAGAGGTGGGAATCTCGTTGCCAGACTCGAACTCCAACACCCCGCAAGGGAAGTCAGATCACTGGAAGCTGGGCTCTCTGCGTGCAGGGAAGGCAGCGTCTTCTCAGTGCGTCAGGCCGGGAAACGGGCTCCTCTGAAGTCGAAGTCTCCTCTAGTTTACAAGGGCTAGGGAAGGTATATTTATACCTGAGAGCACCTAAAAATGTTATTATTGGCGTGAGTTGGACAGCGAAAGACGTCATGAATGAACCCCTAAGGAATAATGGTTCATGCATAATATATGAGTCCTTGAAGAAATCAATAGTCCTGGACTAGGGAAACTCCCGCAGCCTAAGGGTCTGTTCTTCAAGAACTCGTTGTGACGTTAGGGTGGACGGATGTCAGAGACCATGCCTGTATTTGGAGTGCACGGTTAATGCCTAAATAAGGGCTGGGATTTTATGCCTATATAAGGGCAGGGCGAATTGTGCCTATATAAGGACATGATACTGGAAAGCCCGTTTATGGACACCCTAAGAGGAATACAACAGTCCAACACCAACAAAAACGGACAACAAACTGCAGGGATATGATGTCCTCATTGCGCCAAGTTCTTTGTTCCATGGTCGTAGGGGACTTCTTTTGTTCCCAAAGGCCACAGGATGGTAGGCTTCCAGGACTAGAGAACAGCAAAAAGCACAGTGGCCAAAGAAAGGTGGAAGCTGCTGCTCATGGCCATGCCCAGCCTAGAGAAGGTTTCAGTTGCCAAATATGGTCTATGGAGAAGAGGGCTAGAAAAAGAATAAAAAAATATTGAGAAGTACAGAGAAGATAGAGAAAAGGAGGTTCTAGGACAGGAGAGGAGAAGGAGATAAAGAAAAGAGAGTAAATAGAAAAAGCAAGAGAAAGCAGGAGAGGCAGTAAGATAAAGAAAGATGCAGCAGCTAACAGAAAGGGGTAGTGGGGAAAAGGGTGAGAGAGGCAGTGGGGACCGAGAATAGGAGATGAGGAAAGAAGGGAGAAAATAAAGCAGATCCTAAAGGAGCAAAATGAGAGCTAGATAAACATGGCAAAAAGGTGATTGGAGATATTAAGAGGAATTTATAGCTCATCGTGTTTTTGACAAAACAGGCGGCCCAATGTGATTTCAATGCACAACTGTGCACTTATTTTCTATAAAAGAATCTTAGTATAAGATCCAAAAATCACCTTGCATAATGGTATTTGAAGTCCTATTAAGGTCTAGCTATTGCTACTTGATCCACTCATACGACTCTGTAGCATTCAAATGGGCGGTACCCAGTGCTTAATTTGAGCCTGGGCTTTCCGGTGCTAAGCACCGGCACTTAATTGGTTTCCGGTGCTCGACACCGGCACCTAATTGTCAACACCATACCTAGAACAGTCTACCACAGGGTGGCGCTGCTCATCTAATTTAGAGACGAGCAGAACCGCAGTTGTTTAGGAATACCATATACATTAAAATTGCAAATACCCGTCTCCCCAGCCATTCCTTTAGCTTTGGGAGCCTGGAATAATCTGAACTGTCGCATTTACATGAGAGAGAGGTGGTTAGTAGTTGTTTTGGCAGCGATGACAAGGGCGATGGGTGGTGCAAGCTGCAGTGGCCTACTGGTCAGAGCCCTGGCACTTAATATTTTACAAATTAAGCACTGGCGGTACCATGCAAGCAACATCAAAGACAGATGTTATCACAGAGCAGAGTCCTAGATGCAAGCCATGAAACCACTACGCAGAGCCTTAGAGGCAGTGTTACTGTCTGCTTATCTATGGCGCCTCTAATTGGAGATTAAACTAGTGTCCTCAGCCAGGCCACAGACATCAAATGAACCCATCCAAGGCTCACAAAATCACCTATCCTTTAGTATGCTTATGTGTCTTGCTGATCAATGTCAGCTGAAGGTCTCCTTTTGCACAACCTGCTTGTAAGTATGAGGGGTATATGCCAATGTTGAAGCCTGCTTCACGTCCATGCAGTTTTTACTGGTGTTTTTGATCAAATGTAATTGAACTATCATCTTTTGTCACAACATTACAAAGATATATATATTGTGGGACCTTCACAAGTTCCCCTGTAGAATGACATTTAAATTGCATTTAGGTTTCACCATTGTTGCAGCTCTAAAATGTTTAAACCACACTGTTTGCCACTACTTTCCAAAACCGTCCTTACTAGATATGCTCCAAGATCTGTAAAGTTATTTTAAAGTAGTGGCAAATTAAATTAAAGCTTCACTTATAAAATTGGGCGAAATTAGGAAACTCCATATTTTAAGAAGCAGATTAAATGTCCTAACATTACTTGAGGCAAGTTTTATCCCTTAGGGCCTTCCTGGTGTGATGATTTCCTGATGAAAAATTTCCTAGGTAGGTAATCTTCAGGAAAAAAAAAATTGAGTGTGAAAGCTGGACATCCACCACCTCAGAGAAGAGGTGTGGGAGGTATGGCCCTGTGCGGAGGACTGCTTATTTTTTTAAGAACTTTATAAGCTTTGTATTTCACAAAGCTTGAACAGTTTAGAAAATACACAAAGTTGCAAGCCAGCTGACTTTACAACTTAAAGTTCCATCTAAATGATGGGATTTAAAGTTGAATTGTGGAAAGTGGATTGATTGTGCTTTAATATGTACCTTAAAAAAAAATCCATGTATCCCTTCACATGGAATCACATGGTTTGCACCCTGAATATCGAATCCAGAACATCAATGGCACAGAATATTGAGGACAGAATATCGAATCCAAAATATCGATAGATACTTGGGTATAGATTTTCTCCACATATATTTACCTACGTAGATAGAGATATTATATTCAAGGTACACAGATGTGGATTTAGGAATAGTAGATCTATGCTTCTCAAAATGCGTTTATCTTTTGATATTCTGTCCTCTGAGTTCTTATACCACGATATTCTGGGGGTTAATATTTAGTAGTATACCCAATCACACCAAATTTATTTATTTTTTTGAAAAACAAAAAAGCATGGAGTACTTTAAAATATTGCGTACTGTATGTTTTTCTCCCACTGTTATTTAGAAGAGAAGGCACCTATAGTGCGCAGCTTTAATATTTGATTGTAGCGAAGGCCCATGCACCCCCTAAATATATACTTCTGGCTATTGGCCTGCAGCAACTATTGTCTTCGGTTTGCATGGCTTTCAACTGAAGTGCTTCGACTGGGCCCTATTTTTTTTTGTTTGAGTTTTATATAGCGTGAACTAGATTCGAGACATCGGGTATCAGAGCGCTTTACATGAGCACCAGTTTCGTTACAGATGGACACATTCATTTTTGTTAGGCACGGGGAGATTAAGTGATTTGCCCAGAATCACAGGATGTTGAGCGTCGTTGCCGAGACTCGAACCCGGTTCCCCAGCTTCGAGGTCGACCGCTCTAGCCGTAAGGCTACATCCTCTCCCCAATGGATCTACTAGATGGTAGGCGCAGCCAAGATGCTTATCACTTTACACTGGAAGATTAAGGTAGGACCCTAGGTTTGTTCAGTGGTTTCATAAACTGTCGCAACACCTGGCGATGAAAAACTGACCTGAGCCTTAAAGCACAAGGACTCCAAGTTTAAAGCTAATTAGGCTTCTATACTGCATTCTATCATGAAATTGGAGAACCTGTCACTTTAACATCCAATACTAGCAACTTTCTTTATTGTGCTTTGGACATGTAATTCCAAACGAGCACTCTACCTTCTCAATATGTGGGTAGTCTTACCAGCACATCGTTTAGCTGATATGCTTCTCCTAATGTCAATACGGTGTCAGGGTGTTTTCCATATGGGGACATTTCCTATCATCATTTACAATATGCATTTGATTTGTCTAATCCAAGTGCCTTTAAAAGGTGACAAAAAATATCCGGTTCGCATAATGTTAGCATACACCATAGTACAGACTACAGGCAACTCTTACTGTGATACAGACTAAAATACTACAAACTAAACCCACAGCCCTCCCATTAGACATAACCACCCCTCAATACTGTCTCCCTCTCTCATCCAACCTCATGGTCCAGTCCAGCCACAATAAAACAACTGCAACAAAAACAATGAAGTGTTGGGAGTAATGCTTGAATTATTCTTAGTCGCTGGTGTTGGCTGGGGCCAGATTCCAGTCCATCATTTTAGGCCATTGTGTCATAAGCAAATCAGTTTTGGTCCTGTCCCAATAGAACAGGTCGCCACAAAATACCACAGTAGGGCCACTCAAGACACAAAAACAAGCAACGCCTCATCAGCGAGATCCAGCGGGAGTTCTGTGGCATAGTGAGCAATGGACTCACGTCTGGGCATACCAATATCACTGAGAACATCTACTGCAACAAAGTAAGGGAAGGAATACTTTAATTAATCACACCCACTGGCAATCATTAGATCTGCAATTCAGTATGTTATTTTTCACCCACAATTGTAAAGTTTAGAGACCTCAAACATATTGGCAAAAAGCATTTGGAAAGCTAGGTTTTCCTTTAATGTGCTATCACATGCAAACACAAGCCTGCACAAACGTGCACAGAATCTTCGTGCAGTTTCTCAGTGCAACCTTCCTCTTTAGGTGTCCATGCCTGTACCCGGTTTATTTTATCCCCCAACTTTCCAATACTGTTGTTTCTTTTTATACCCTAATCTTGTATTGCTGGTGCCATGAAGTGTCACAGGCTTGGCAAATAAACAGGGCACAGACATAAGAGACACATTAAGAAGCAGGTTGAACAGAAACACTGCAGGAGTCTGTACGCATTTCTGTAGTCTAATGTTATACTTTAATCACAAGGAGGGTGTAAGAGGGTCTAAGGGGTACACCTGTCTTTACGAGGACCGGACCTGCCTATGGGACTATACTTGACCTCCCAGAAGTGACTTAGTCTGAGAATCAAACGAGAGTATGCTCCTACATACAGAATTAGGCTGTCAGCTTGATAGGCCAAAGGCACACCTTTTCTTTAAAAGTGCTCTCACTCACCAAACAGTTGTTTGGTGACATGCTTCATCATAGAACCTCCACTCACCCCCCCCCCACCCCTCAAATACTCGGGCAACACTTAAATACAAGGGAGCACGATTACAGTAGTGAGGGACAGTGAGGGGGGGGGGAATCACCAAGGAAAGATTAGTGATTTTAAAATTGCCTTCACAGTACCCTGGAATTCCCTTTATTCTTAAGTTCTGTTTTGGCAAAGGTAAAAACTGGTGTGGGGTTGAATGGCAAGAAGAGGCAGGACAGCAACTGGTTAAGAAGCAGGTAAACGAGTGACCAAAAAGCCAACAAATGGAAGGCATTGGGCCATCTCTAAGCCCACTGTACGTTTTTTATATGGTCCACAAGAGGTTTTTCAACAGATAGCTATTAGTGAGACCTAAAACAAGTGCTACAGATGCACAAGACTATAAATATCTAAAATAGCAAAGCCTTTGAAGAGTTGTAAATGAAGGTGGTTTAAACCTCCTGCAAGAGAAATATGATCAAACTGAATTTTCAGACTGCAGTCTGACATGTTTAGACTCTGTAGTACTGATCTAACTAAATCTAGATTACAAATGAACCAGGGATCCTCTCTATTTACTTTGTACGAGGGAGTCTATGATACATCTGATCACAATGGTTGAATTACATATATTTAGAAGCTAGACCAGCAAATTTTAAGCACACAGACTCGTGCCTCAGTTTCAGACAGTCTAGCGGGTCGCAACAGGGTCACTAAGTACTGGGAAGGGGGCATATTTCAACAGATTTAGAAAAAAGAATCACTGGTGAAGCCAAGTAATTATATATTGTTCAGAACTGTTGTTTTTTGCAATGTTAAGTAGATTGTAATGCAGGGTACAGTTTAACAAACTTTTCTCTTATTATTAGACAGGCTTTGACCAGTGGGTTCTGTAGACAACACAGTTGCAGACAGATCTATTGTTTGCTCCATAAGTTGATCCACCAGCTAAACGCAAATGTACAGACCGGCATTCGGCTGAATTGAGGTGGATTAGAATATCATCATTAGCAGATCCTGCACCACTGATTTTTTTGATGTAGCGTGGCATCGTATTGGCTTTTTTCTGCGAACAAGATGAATTTGAAAGCAGGTATAAGCAAGCATTGGCAAAGCCAATTGGTCAGGCTTTTGGGAGCAATAGGTTTTGTCAATGCTGTACAACATCTACAAAAAGCATCTCTTGCCTATTTGCATAGCCAAAAGGGAAATAAGTGCAATGACGTGACCTCGTCATTTTGTATTCATGACGAGTGTTATCGCTCAAGCACATGCATACGTCACCACATATGCGCATGCCTATGAAATGACGTGGGAACCATATATATATATATATATATATATATATATATATATATATATATATATATATATATATATATATATATATATTTATTTTTTTTATTATTTACCAATCTGAGATGGATTGGAAAATATAAAAAGATTAAATAAAAACACCTTGTGGGGTGGGTGAAACGAAGGAACTTGTAGGCGAGTAGATGAGGTGATTAGAGTAAAAATAAAAGGTGGGAGGGAAAGCAGCAGTAGAGGAAGGGAGCAACACAGAGGGTGAGCATAGAAGCACATGAGGAATAGAGAAACACAGGAGCAAGGTGAGAAGCATTTGCAATGCAATAGGTCTCGCATTATTGAAGGTTTAAGCTATTGGCATTACATTATTATTTGCAGTGCCAATATCTCAAACATTCAGTAATGCGAGACCTATTGCATTGCTAATGCTCGTTTCCATTTCCAGCACTATATTCCTCATGCAAAATAATTAAAATTATTAATACATCATTTGTGTAGATTAGATGTTCCTTTCATATTAAATAAACCGAGACTTCTTAATGAACCGGAACGAGAAAAATGTTATTGTATCAAAGATGATGTCAACTTTGCCTACTATCAGTGTCACAACAGGATATCCTAAGGTTGCGGGGTTGCACTACTGTGCAACAAATGATCAAGTAGGTGAGCCGGAAGGCTAGTGATTGCCAAGGCCATGGCAGGCCCAGTTTCGACTGCCTTGTGCAGTGCAGTGCAAGACAGCCCCATGCAGACCCGGAGGCACACACCGTCCTCTACAGCATCCCTTAACTCTGCACAGCGCTTTTCTCCATGGCAGGCACCGTGCTTTCAGTGGGCCAGAGCACACCACCTGGCTCGCTGCACATCATGCTGTATAAATGACTCGTGGTCAGAGAGGTCCAACTGGAAATACCCACAGACAACAGTGCTTTGAGGCCCAGATCTACCCAACAGGAGCCGTGGGGGGCACCCAGCAGCCAGACAAAAATGTTCTTTCAATTCAGTTTACATCACTATAGTGCCTAGACACCCCAGGGTAGTAGAGCGCTCTATACATTTAATTTTCATTAAATTTACTAATTAAGGTCTCATTTGGGGTATTGTGCCCAGTTCCACTACTGAAAATGCACAAATAGGCCCAGGTCTGTACCACACAAAGCAGGAACCTAAAGAGACAACACCTCAGCGTTGTGTCATTTCCTAATACCTGGCCTTAAGTACTGTGTCGATTTTGAGAGACCTCACTCATCAGGAGTGCTGTGCCCAGTTCTGGAGACCACACACGTAACTACTTCTGAGGCCTCACCTGCGGTTTTATGCCATTCTTGTACGCCCTGCGTGGGGTACTGAGCCAAGTTCTCTAAACTTAACCTGAAACACGGAGTCCAGTTCTGCAGTCCAAACTCCCATGCACAGAGCCATCCATATATTTACACCAAATAAGGTGAGCAAATGCCCCATGAGACGTTTTCCAATGTAAACAGATCTACGCTGAAGAAAACCGGGACTGTGTGAGGCACAAGAAAGATACTCTCATTCTTAAGAAAATAAAAACCAAAAGAAGGCTCTTTCAGCAGTTTGACGCTGAAAGGGGTGGGGCGACATTACAATTACATACGTTCTCACAAGGAGAGAGTGAAAACATACCTCCCAGCCAGAACGATGGAGGCAAATACTAAATGAATTTTTTTTTAAAAAGCATCGGCTAGAGAGGAGCAACAGTACGATGTACGGCAGGGTAAAGATGGACGTCACGTACAGTATGTGTGTCGAGAAATGACGTGCACTTACAGTCTCTAATCTATGGACCTGCCACTGGCCTAAGATGAGAACGAGCTCGGGGTTCCTATGCACCGTCCGTAGATCACAGTGCAGCCCAGAGTGTGAAATTCCGCACAGAACTGCAACCGCGCCAGTTCCGTCTGGGCACACCCGGGGCGTGCGGCCAAGCGCTTTAGCACACGCCCCGTCTTGTCTCGCTGCTTGCACAGCAGATGTGAATTTCACACAGCACCTCCAGCTCTGTCATCAGGGCTTCCAAACTGCGATTGCCTTCTTCTGAAACTTCCTCCCCCCAGAACCGGGACCCCAACCACACTAACAAACACAGCTGCTTTCCATCTCGCCCCTCCACCTAAACACTTTGTTGCGTGCCAGTATTCTTAAGACCACCCACAAGTCCAGGCCTGGCCACCCAGTAGGTCTTCACCACCACTTTGCACCACCCCCTGGCCTCCCCTCCCCGGCCACAGCTGCCCTGCCCATCTAAAATACGTGTCTGGTCTGGCTGGGGTACACGTTCCCCTTGCCCACACACCCCGCCTCACACAGCTAGTTTGTTTATATAGTCGAGTAAGAATAGATGCCGGGAGCAAAGCACGCGCGCCCGGGAAAATGGGTGTACTGAGTACTTACCCTGGAGATGGTGAGAGGCTGGTCAAAGTCCTTCCCATCGATGAGCCTGAAGCCCCAGGGTCCGGGGCCCTCGATAACGATACGGATCATGCCGGACATGCTGCTTTCACTTTACAATAGCTGCCACCCACACAGCACTCGCGGGGTGGGCCAGCAGCTATTCTTAAAGTGAAAGCGCGATGCCGAATGAAAACAAGCTGTCGCCTTGGCGCGAATGACAAAAAAAAAAAAGTGCTTACCCACTAATTGAAGGAGACAGTATAACGCCGCAAGTAAACGATCCAGTCCTGATGGGCGGTCCCAAAAGGAGACAGGGCGGTAACGAGGAGGGACTAAGAAGCCTCATTTTCAATCGGAAGCCAGCATTTACCATGGACTATGACGCCAGCCAATGAAAAATATGGGCGGGGCTTCCACACCACTTCTAAAAAACACCCTAATACAGCATGCCTCGCAAAGCGAACAGCGCATGCGCTGCAACGCTAGGCGAGACCTAAAAAACGAGTATGAGCACAACACGGAGGGTGGGGGAGAAGTACAAGGGTGAGCAAGAGCAATATAGAGCACAAAGGAACAGAATAACGAGAGAGAAAGAGTGGGAAAACATTTGGACTCTCATAGCGTACTGACCAAAAGGGGAAAAAATTCCTCAAAGTGAGCAGTGGAAGGATAGCAGACAGCCAATTAGAAAGTTGGTAAAGAGGCCATGCTTCAGGAGAGGGACAAACAAAATCGACAAGCTGAGATCAGAAAAGCCATCAAATACGAAGCAAGGAAATGAGCGACAATAAAGCCATCCAATAGTAAGCAATGGGCGGTCTGTAAGCCCATGCAAGTTCTTGGTAAGCCCACAATAGGTATTTTGCACCAGACCTAAAAATAGTTACAGGTCCTGCACAGGAAGCATCTTGAAAGACTAATGAATAATTATGAACTCAATGGGAAAAAAAAAAACTGTTGTGGTAAAAAAATAAACAAATGTGAAATAGGGAAAACATTATGAAACTTGCAAATGACTTATTTACCTTCCTAACTAAAATAAAGTTAGATAAATATGTATTCTCTAGTGATAGCATGGAGCAACCAAAGAGGTATACTTTGGGAAACTTAAAATCTGAAACATTTATTTCATGAGATACAAGGTATGTGCACTTACCTGTTTTAGGGATAACTCAAGATTAGGGCAGAGTCAATAATATTGATTAATGCATACTGTGCAGCAGGGCATGGGAAAAAAAATTGTACGGTCTAACAATATCCAATTAAGGAAACTGATAAAGACATTTCTTATTTCAAAGAATGCCGGACCTACCTCAGAGTTTAGTATATAGTTTTGAGGAGGTTACAAATATATGCTCGAAAACAGGCTATGTATGGATATGGGTCAAACACAAGTCAATGACAGACGTAAGAAACAAAAAGAGCTCACTCAGCAAGAAGCAAAAATTGCACAGAAGAGTAAGTCACAGGGAGCAGGAGCACCAAAGAAAGCAAGAGAAGAGCAGTAATATGATTATATCATCAAGGAAATTTGTATCCCTCTGGAAAGCCTTAGTAAAAAGGAACAGATTGTTCTATACCTACTTCGATTTTTTCAAAACAAAAATCTGAACAAAAATTGGGGAGGACGACTTCTATTTATACAGAGCAAAATATTTGTATATCCTAAGGCAAATGGCAGAACTAAGAGTGCCTGCTTGAGACTTTGGCATGAAAATTGCTAAAGACATTGAACTGAATTGCTGCATTGACTTAAAACACTTTTTAGGCTACCAGTAGCCGATCCTCATCACTACCCACAGAACAGAGGGGGTGGTACAAGTGGGATCCTAACTACAGGGGGAGAGAATTTGGTACCGGGAAGGAGCGTATTGCCTCCCTGTTAAAGCACAACATATACCAATCCTGTGTGGTGTGCTAATGAGGTGGTGTAGTATTCAGGTCTGTTATGAGTTTAAAAATACTTTCATTTTCATAAAGATAAGCACTGTGCTGGACATCACGTTATTGTACCTGTTGTTTCACTGTTGAGTTTTGAACTCTTATTCCCCACACTAAACTCCGAAAAGACTGCGACAGCTCACGCTCACTACCCTGCGAGTCAAGTGTGCAAAGGTTTGTACTTGGCCCAGTTTGCAGTGCGATGAAACGACAGACCCCAGAACGTCAGTGGGAAAATACATTAACCACCACAGTAGGGGTCCAGTAGCCCCAGTAAACCTACCTTACCTGGGAATGGGATCTGAATAATTCATAGAGGACTCCTCTAATATTCTGGATGACCTAAATAGCTTAAAATTCCAGGCCTCGTTCAGTAGGAGAGTGTTAATGTATACCAAGAGAAAATAGAAGAGGAATGGAATCTGAGAAAACAAAGCGTTTACTCAAACGTTAAGTCTTCTATTAACGTCTGGAAAGAGAATGACAGCGCCTCCTCAGGCTAACAATAAAACTCAACTGGAGCTATAGCAACAGGAAATCCCTGGAGACTCACTATAAAATGTTAGCTCCTTTGGAATAGAGAATCCATTAATGATATTATAGTTCTAACCACAAACAGCTGTTCTGTGATGTCATGTTATTTTAATGATTTATCAGTGATTTCAGTGAAACCAACAAAGGAACTTTGATGTGAATCCTTATTCCAACAATTGGTGCCCTGGAATGCCAGTGTTTTATCAGTAATTTGAAGGCTCTAGAATATGGGCATCATATTTCTAATCATAGTGTTAGTTGCCAACAGAAGACAGTTATAAGAAAATAGCACTTTAGGTGGTTTCAATGCTTTCAATAAATCGGCAATTAAGGATAACAGTAGCACAAAGGGTGGTTTATCTGTATTTGTAAGTATATGGTTGTATTTACTCCAATAAATTGATAGCCTATGACAAATGGATTATGATTAGCCTCTTGGCTAAGAAATGACTGGAAATTTCACCAATTGTAATCCATGCATACTTACTCTCTAATGAACTGGACTGCAAGGATGATCTGGAAGAATGGCGTGTTCTTGTTAGAAAGAAGTTTCAAATAATCCACAGTATTTTAAAAGGTGACTTGTAGCAAGATTTGAGACCGCTGAAGTGTCTACAATTGACAATGGCCAGTAATCTTTTCTCTTTATTTCAGAAGAGAGTGCATGCTATAATTAACTAATGCAGCAAGAATTAAAATATATCCTGTCAATGTTCGGCTTGACTACAGTAAATGGCATGACCTTTTCTGCTACTACAGCAAAATATACTCATTCTGCCCTTTTCTCTACAACAGCTATTTAATATACCTTTGTGTGACAGACAGTGGGGGAATGTTTGGGACTTTTAGATTCTTGAGGTCTGAAAGCAATCACTTCACATGGAGGGTGAGTTGAGTTTAGACCATCATCCACAAGTGATCGAGAAAAAAATACGAAGGGAGATTTCATGATTTCGCATAGAAACTGGAAACACCAGTATTAGTTCCAAAAAAGAATGATGCCTCACAATCCAAAATATAGTCTCCCTTAAGATTGCATTGACAGTACACAACTTTGAGTCTTGGTGCAAAAGCTTAGTTTTAGATTAATAAAATTAGGTATATGAACAAGAAAACATTAATTCAATACGTCAGTCACAAAAAGGGGTCTATTATGAATGCCTCGGATTGAAGGTAAATATACAAAACCTCTGGAAAGTGAAAGGGATTAGCACTCATATTAATAATGAGCTAGCTGCCAGTTTGAGGCTAGTGAAAATGTGGTGGAAACTGCTACTTCAGGAGAAAAGAAATGACTATGAAAAATCTTTCAGGGAAGAGACCCAGCATTTTATGCACGATTAATACCCAAGAAAATACTGGAACCTGATCTCAGAATGTCCAGACTTGGGTAACAGAAAAATTTGAAAGCTTGCCTCATTTAAAAACGTACATCAGATGTTAGATTACATTCAAAAATACGAACTTTCGATCTGGTCTAACTGAGACGAAAGGTTGGCTGGGAAACTAGTCGCTGAGAAGAGAATTTAGGATTTGAAAATTATAACTTCAGCTGAAAAGTATTCTAATACAATTGAAAAGATCATGAGCAGATGGTCCCAACAACATTTGTATAAGTCTCCTTAAAGAAAAAAAAAAAAACACACATATACACATATATACACACACACACACACACTTTTTAAAACATACATACATACACATACTACCCAGTGGCGATTGCCACTGGGTAGTTATAGTTAGGTCTGCGTTTCTATAGTAAATGCCTTTTTGGGGTTTCTAATAACTTTGGTGCAGTTTGATGAATCTTCACAAAATTTTCCAAAAAAGTGCAATTTTTTGCTAAGATCCTTCATGGAACATTTTTGGGGTGATCTATCAAGCGGGAGCCGAGAAAAAAAAAGGGTGACCAGATTTGACAAAAAGCTAGCTCTTAGTCCAAAAGTGTGCTTTTTGTGATTTGCTGTAAATCCTTTCAATAGTTTTTGAGAATTTAAGGTATAAAAATATTTGTATATCTGGGCAGTTGGGTTCAAGGGACTCTTGAAGCACAACTTAAAAAAATAGAGCGGTCTGACTCACCGAGGGGGATTTTTTCTCCCTTCCACAGGAGTGAGGGTCCTGTGAGAGTGATCGCTTTGATTGGCTGGCGACAAAGTGAATAAAAATGTTGCAATGCCCAATACAGGACTCTGGGACGTAGTCCCATCCTGAAAATGTTGAGAAACAATATAAATTTTAAAAAAAAATATATATATATATATATATATCTATCTATCTATCTATCTATCTATCAGGGTAGGGATTACCTTCCCGCCTAGCCCTTGCCGGAAGGTCTCCTTAGGGACCAAAATTGAAAACATTGCTTTTTTGCTGCGTTCCTCCTGCGGGATCACAACAACAACAAAAAATACAAAAGGGGGGTGGGCACCATCTTTAAAAAAAATATATAATCATTAGGACCTTAGGGACCGGGTTTCAACATATATTATTTGGGGAGAGGAGTGTGCTTGGGGCCCCTGCCCGATTTGGCCTTGGGCACCCCATTCCCCGGGTCCCGGCACAATAATGAAAGGGGCGGTGGTGCATGGTCCCCCTCCCTAAGCTGATTACGGACGCAGGGACCTGGATAATACTCCTAGAGCCTAGGCATAGGGATAAGAGCTTGTCCTTCTATGGCAGACCTCTCAAATTCCTTATCATAGGTTAATCTATATAGTACTTTACATTACGTTGCAACAACTATGATCTAGATCATTTGAATTGACTGCTGTAACCAGCACAGAAAGTAGTCAGGTGGTTTTGACTATCACCGGCCAGAATCCTAAAGAGAACTGTAGAATAATGTTTTGACAACCTATTTATAGAAACCACGGGCACTATCTCTTGCTAATCTTCCCACTACTACATTATTAGGAGCTGAGACCCAAAAGAGGAGAAGGACGCCATTCTGGTCACTCCTGCACAACATCAAAAATGCTTCCGACACAGACCACAGTAATTATCACTCTCCAACAGTGTAGACTGCTACCAGTCAAATCAAGTACTTTCGCATCTCAACATCGGTATGAAGTCCTATACAAATGCAATTGCAATACAGTATAATGCCACACATTTATTCTACAGCACAATACAAACGCTGTCCTTTACAGTTTTCTTCTTCTTCATGTAACATATATTTACACATTTAGCTGTTGTATAATAGATGCAAAGTAGTGGAAATTGTATTCAACATGTTTAGCTCTTTCGAGGTAAAAAAGCTGTGCTTTTGTATCCTTTGGTTCTATGGATTCTACTACAAATGTTCTCCTCCATGCAGTGTTGTGCTAATGCAAATCGATAATAGTTGTAGATTCTTCTATCCCTCCACCATCCTTTTCAATCAAAATAACAGACTAGCATGTTCACTTCTCCAATTCCATATTCCACTATACTAATTCACCACTAATCCTTTATGGGTTCCAGAGTAGTGTGCTACTCGCCAACAAAGCGCTTCAACACCCATCAGGGGTAATAGGCGCTATATGAATGCAAACCTTTCTTTGCCTTCTATCCCTCCACTATCCTTCTCACTCCAAATAACTGACTAATATCCACCACTCAAATTACTTTCATATTTCACCATACTAATTCACCACTAATCCTTTATGGGTTTCCGGAGTAGCATGCTACTCGCCAAAAAAAAGCAATTCAACACCCCATCAGGGGTTAGAAGCGCTATATAAATACAAACCTTCTTTCCTCTTCTATCCTTCTGCTATCCTTCCGAATCCAAATAACTGACTAACATATCCACCACTTAAAATGTACTTGCATGTTTCACTATACTAATTCAACACTAATCGGCTATGGGTCCCGGAGTAGCGTGCTACTCGCCGAAAAAGCGCTTCGACGCCTCGTCAGGGGTAGTAAGCGCTATACAAATGCAATTACAATACGTCTGACTGCCTTTGTGGTACTACAAACAAACGTCCCTTCAGCCACCCCCCCCCGTACACTGCATCTTACGCTATTTCGATAAATGCATTACAGAGTGGATGAGTTTCACAGCCTTTCACCTGTATGTCAGATCGACTTTGAAAATATTTATCTCTTAGAATTGCATGGGTTCTCGTCTATATGGGTTCTTCCGCTTTGCTCTACGAACCTTAAAGGAAGTCGTACTGCAGAGTCACATTTCCTGTTAGGTCAACTTTGAAGATGGCGAGTGACATTTTTTTGTGGTAGTTAAATAACATGGCCAGCCAGTGCAATATTCAGCAAAACCTCACTTAGTTCCCAACTTTAAAGATAAACAGTAATATCAAAAAGGCATTGTAAACATATTAATGTGTATATTTGTGTACAATGAAAAGGCAAATAGGTTTCTAGATCAAGGGACAGGCTGTATGAATAACAAGGTCATGAGGACTGCAATCCATGGGTCTCGGAAAGAAGAGTCCCTGCTTCCTCGCTTGAAAGGTGTGTTCCTGGACTTGCCCGACACAAAAGCTATTCCTCTGGTGATGTCCCATAGAAATCCAGGGAAAGTGTGTTAGTCTAATTTATTTAAGGCAACAAATTAAGACTAAAACATCTAGAATCCATTCATTACGTTGTCAAACAAGAGTACAGGTCTGGACACAAGGAGTCCATGATGACTTGAAGCTACATGGCCATCCAAATCTCTACTTTGAGCTATGGGTGCCAGGCTCACCTCTGTAACACGGCCTCACTCTTGGTAAGCCCAACATTCTATTTACTTTTAATGAGTTTCATGTTAAAACCATCGTTACCCTGTTAAAATCTGAACCATCTGGATCAATGTCCACATGGGTGGGTCTGTGGTTGTAAAATATGTCAAGGTGCATTTACTGGAGGGATACTAACTAAGTTGGGTCTTTAAGGGGCACCCCGCGCAACAAAATGAAATCTCATACATCAGTATGTTTGGGGCAGTCCATATGGACTTCTGCACGTTCCCCAACCGATGGCCTTTCTATAAAGGGCATGATTCCGTAAGTCCAAGTTGACATGCCGACTATAAACATATATTCATGGCTAATATATATATATTTTTTATAAGATCGAACACATTAACTCCAAAGTATGGGGTACTCGCTTGAGCCTTCACATACACAGAGTGTGAGCCTTTACTCTTTGCAGATTCCTTAATGAAAGGAACAGTTTCTTTACCTTCCGCCTGCTCCAGAGAGTTCATGTCGTCTCCCCCGAGCACACACTTCACAAGTCCCCACATTCGATCACCGGTAGACAGACAACCAATGCTCGAGCTTGCAGCAGCTACTTCCTGTCTTAAACACCTACTTCCGTTCCGTCTCACGTAAAGTTCTTTATGACTTGGCCTTCCAGGAAAGACCTTAAAAGCACATTTTGTTTTCGGTGGACAGATAGACTCTGATTGGTTACTTCAGTTAAATATTAATTGGGCTGACTATGTTTTCTCCTCTCATTGGCCAGTTGTGAAGACAAAACAGAAAAGGGACACCATACGAGATAGTGGCTTAGAGACCGGTGTTTGAGTCAAATGCGTCGGCCATCTTAAAATGGTGCCGTTTTTTCTGCCTTGCGTGGAGCCCGCTGAATGATAATGACCTTCTGACTTGGTGCGCGCCTTGCGTCCTTTGCCTACAAGCAAACACTTCTTCCAGGAACATCTTGCCAGAAATTAATGAACGATTCCATGCAATGCAAATAGTGCCGTTTCTAGTAGCGCGGGGACCTTACACCTGGTCGGCTCCCGGATACCAGAACCTCAAACCACACCAGTTTATCTTTGTGGAAGAATTGAGCCTGTAGGTTAATTTATATAGGCAAATCAGAGGCGATCCTTTCACCACCGTTTCCTTCTTTACTCACTGAGCCTATACCCACCTCAAACATACAGTCCAACTTTGGGATAGCAGAAAGATGGAGATTTAAGACAAGGATTGGTAAAGCCAGTAGATCTTGCCAAAGCAAGAGATAATAGCTTTGCCAATGTCTTTTAGCCATGTTGTACAACAACGTGACTGATATTCAGCATGGCTAAATGTTAGTGGTGTGGCATGGCGTAAAGAGGAGTGGTATGGCATAGAGAAGAGTGGCGTAGAGTAGAGTAGAGTAGAGTGGAGTAGAATAGAGTGGAGTAGAGCAGAGTGGCGTAAGGGTGAGTGGAACTGCGTAGAGTGGTGTAGAGTAGAGTGGCATAGAGTGCAGTAAAGTGGCATACAGTATAGTGGCGTAGAGTGGCACAAAGTAGAGTAGAGTGGCATAGAGTAGAGTGCCCTAGAATGGAGTGGAGAGGCGTAAAGTAGAGTAAACTGGCATAGAGTAGAGTGGCATAGTGTGGAGTGGAGTCACAGAGCACAGGGGTTTAGAATGAAATGGCGTAAAGTAGCATAGAATGCAGTGGTGTAGAGTAGAGTGGAGTGGCGTAGAGTGGAATGGAGTAGAGCAGAATGGCGTAAAGTAGACTGTATGAATGTTCCAAGCTGTTGTGATAAATGCATTTTTGGCTCAGGGTTGCTTGTCCCAGGGGCTGATGCATCTGTGTCCTGGATTTTCTTTCGTGTGAGGAGTCAATCATCATTCATGCCACACAGGGGCATAAACCTGTCACTGAGTGGTAAGGCATAATTAGGTCGGGATATGTTACAAGGATAACTGGTACCCATGAACCTGTAATTCTTTGGGACCACTGGTTGTAAGTGCCTGTAAAAATAACCTAGCGGCAGTAACTTCATAGAACTGGGTTTCATCCTGCCAAAATGTCTCTAGCAACATTTGGGTTACGCACATTTATGATGACAGTATCTCCCAAATAATTTCTTGGTAGGGGTCAATGCCACCAACTCTCCGTTCCAATATGATTTCTTTACTTAAATCCCACTGTGAATTGACAGAACTTTGTAGCCAAAACAAAACCTTATTCCTGAGAGACCATTATGATTCAACGGTATCTACCGGTAGCTGGGGTACATTTGCCAAGATCATAACATATGGACAGGAAGCTAGGGGAAGGTTTATCACAGGTAAATGCACTTGATTTAAGGTACTGTTCCCACCGACCCACAGAACGTCATTCAGGAGTTGGGGGCCTATTGTTTTGGGGTAACTGATGTGTGGGAGCGGCCTTAGTAATAGCTGTTTTACAGTTAAGGCTCCATGTTTTCCTTTTTTACGGATTTTTACAGATAAATACAGACTAAAAATAATGTGTTTTCTGTCTGCCTCTATTTTTAAAAGTGGATAAATAGAGAAAATTATGCTTCTTTTAAGTGCCTCTCCGTACTGTCTTTCATGAATTATAGCCCAACAGCTGAGCAGATGGACAGCATGGGAAATTAAAAAAACAGGATAAAATGTCTTTAAATAATGGCATATGTCAACATACATTTGTGGTATAATGCTAATATTTACCAGCGGATGTATTGTTATGTAATATTTGACAGCTTAAATAGCTACAAATGACAGACATCAAAGTATGAGTGTGCGTCTATCAGTTAAATATAGAAATGCACAGTTTTACAACTTCATTTATACGCAAAACACAAAATAAATATGGATAAATTCAGATAAAATGAGCAAAAAATAAACAAGACGGAAATGTAAAAAAAAAACAACATAAAACTGGGAGCCCTAATTACAGTTTTCAGTCATGGTGTGATCAGTGGCGTCTGGCATCTACTGGGGGGGTGCGGGGGTGAGGTTGAGTGCGCACGTGAAATAATATAAAAGAAGACTTACCTGAAGACGAACACAACGTCCTCCACTCTGGGCCTCTACTTACAGGAACTGGGTGCTGCAACTCCGTTGACCAATCCTGGCGCTGCTCTAATGCAGCATGAGATCAGCGCCCTGATTGGAGGGAGCGGCCTACTCGGCGCTCCTCTGTGCTCTGGAGGCCTGCACTTGCTCTAACCCAGCTGTCTTATGTTTAAAGGGTGCATGTGTAGCTGGCCGTCGCAAGGCGGTTGGCCAAAAAGACATGCACACTTTAAACAGTGCATAGACAGTCCAACCTCCTCCCTGCTGCTGTCAACCAACAGCGACCCCCGTCCCCGTTCTGATGCTCTGTTCGGGACTGGGGATGAAAAATAAAATGGTAATAAATTACTATTTTATTTTATAATACAGGCATAGCCAGCACAGCACACACACACTCCATGCACTGTGTTCCAAACATGCTGGAACATGCCTCTCATGCTTAGAAATCTTTAGTAATGCGCTTGTCAACCCACCACGTTGACCTTTATGCAGTGAGTATTGATTATATGCATAAACCAGGGGCGTGAGTGTCTCCCTGGATAGCATAAGCATACTTGCGTTTAATGTCAGGCAGTGCGATGCACGTGTTCCTGCATTACGATGTATAGTCAGGCTTAAAAGTGAACATAAACATTTGTATATTTAAAAAACAATGGGATGTTTCTCATGCGTTGCTGTTCAGGGATTTAAAGGTCCTGAAGAAAGTCATATTGACCCTGTGGGAACTTGACTAAATGGCCGAAACATGTAGACCAAAGATTGTATTGTATTGTAATTGCATTTATATAGCGCTTACTACCCCTGACGAGGCGTCGAATCGCTTTTTCGGCGCGTATCACGCTACTCCGGAACCCATAACGGATTAGTGGTGAATTAGTATAGTGATATATGAAAGTAATTTGAGTGATGGATATGTTAGTCAGTTGCTTGTATTAAGATGGATAGTGGAGGGATAGAAGAGGAAAAAAGGTTTGAATTTATCTAGCGCTTGCTACCCCTGATGAGGTGTTGAAGCGCTTTTTTGGTGAATAGGACGCTACTCCGGAACCCATAAAGGATTAGTGCTGAATTAGTATAGTGAAATATGAAATTAATTTGAGTTGTGGACATGTTAGTCTGTTATTTGGATAGAAAAAGATAGTGGAGGGATAGAAAAGGGAAGGATTTAGAACTTTTTTTGTTTTGTTTTGGAACTCATAGCAGTAGGAGGAGGCTTGGGATGAGTAAAAGGGAGGTGGAGGGCGAAGAGTCAGAGGGAAGGGTTTAGAAAGGCTTTTTTGGGAGATCAGAATAGTAAAATAGGTATGAGATGATGCAAGGAGGGGTAGAGGAGGGAAGAGTCTAGAAATGGTTATTTTGGGGATCATGGTAATGGTTTGGGATGAATGAGAGAGTGGAAGTAGAGGATATATTGATAGAGATATAGAGTGAGAAATAGGGTACTGCATTGGAAAGAGTAGTAGAAAGAGGCTTGAGATGAGTCAGAGAGTTGAGGTAGAGGATATATTGAGAGTGGTATAGGGTGAGAAATAGGGTAGTGCATTGGATATGCTGAATTCAAAGAAAAGTTATAAATATATAGATCGATAAGTACATGGAAGGTATATAGATGCATAAAGGAAGATAGTATATGTAGATCTATGAATATGTAGCTTGCACAGGACACCGCGGGCCCGATCTCTGCACGTGTGCAGCTCATACTCGACGCCACAGGGCTCTGACTCTGGCACTGTCCAGCTCATTCAGGATCTATGCATGTGTGCAGCCAACATAGGACACGGGCTTGATCTATGCACCTGTGTGCAACTCATACTTGACCCCACAGGGTTCTGAGTCGGTCACTGTTCAGCTCATTCAGGATCTATGCATGTGTGCAGCTCGCATAGGACACCGCGGGCTCAATCTATGCACCTGTGTGCAGCTCATACTCGACCCCACAGGGATCTGACTCAAGCACTGTCCAGCTCATTCAGGATCTATGCATGTGTGCAGCTCACATAGGACAATGACGGCTCGATCCATGCCCCTTTCTGCAACTCATACTCAAACCCACAGGGATCTGACTTGGGCACTATCCAGCTCATTCAGGATCTATGCATGTGTGCAGCTCACAGGGGACACATCGGCTCGATCTATGAACCTATATGCAGCTCATACTCGACCCTACAGGGCTCTGACTTGGGTACTGTACACTTTATTCAGGATCTATGCATGAGTGCAGCTCACATAGGACACAGACTTGATCTATGCATATGTGTGCAGGTCATACTCAACCCCACTGGATCTCACTAGGGCACTGTCCGCTCATTCAAGATCTATGCATGTGTGCATCTCACATAGGACCCAGGCTCGATTTATGCACTTGTGTGCAGCTAATACTCGACCCCACAGGGCTCGGACTTGGGCACTGTCCAGCTAATTCAGGATCTATGCATGTGTGCTCCTCATATAGGATAAGGGCTCGATCTATGCATATGTGTGCAGCTCATACTCGACCCCACAGGGCTCTGACTCATGCACTGTCCTGCTCATTCAGGATCTATGCATGTGTGCAGCTCACATTGGACATGGGCTTGATTTATGCACCTGGGTGCAGATAATACTTGACCCCACAGCGCTCTCACTCGGGCACTGTCCTGCTCATTCAGGATCTATGCATGTGTGCAGCTCACATAGGACACGTGCTTGATCTATGCACCTGTGTGCAGCTCATTCTTGACCCCACAGGACTCTCACTCGGGCACTGTCCAGCTCATTCAGGATCTATGCATGTGTGCAGCTCACATAGGACACAGACTCAATCTATGCACCTGTGTGCAGCTCATACTTGACCCATTCGGTAAAGAAAACATTAGCAAGCTTTCAATTTATTATGGGGTTAAGGCATTCTAGGCATCATGAAACCAAATGTAACCACACAACAGACCGATGATAACAACTGACTAAGACACGTTCTTATTTTTTTATATTATAAAAATATTTTTATTTAAATATTCAATCTCCTTTAGTTATATATTCAAAATATTGAATCAATTGTTTAAATATACAAAAATACAGGAAGGATACATACACATAATATATACATAAAAGATAAAAATCAATCCAATTAGTACAATCAATGCTTGT
This sequence comes from Calotriton arnoldi, assembly GCA_963921515.1. Taxonomy (NCBI): domain Eukaryota; kingdom Metazoa; phylum Chordata; class Amphibia; order Caudata; family Salamandridae; genus Calotriton; species Calotriton arnoldi. Next base: position 1,408,348 of record CAWUFW010001541.1, on the reverse strand, counting down.
GTCTTTAATAAAAACTAGGCAATTCTTGATGAAGGCTAGCGGTAGATGACAACTACGCGCGTTTCGGCACTTCTGCCTTCGTCAGGAAACCGTCTATAACAGCAAAAATTCTGACATTTATGATGATCTACGTGCCTGGATATGATGCAGTGTTAATGTTGAAAGAAGCAATGAGAGCTTCTAGTCAAAAAATTTGACCCCACAGGGCTCTGGCACTGTCCAACTCAGCTCATTCAGGATCTATGCATGTGTGCAACTCACATAGGAAACCGCAGGCTCGATTCATGAATCTGTGTGCAGCTCATACTCAAACCCACAGGGCTCTGACTTGGGCACTGTCCAGCTCACACAGGACACCACAGGTTCAATCAATGCATGTGTGCAGTTCACATAGAACACAGCGGGCTTGTTCTATGCACCTGTGTGCAGCTCATACTCGACCCCACAGGGCTCTGACTAATGCACTGTCTGTAGGAAGCTGGCTCTGTATATACTATACCAAAGTGAGGTATAGTGTGCACAGAGTACAGTGGAACCCCAAAGGTAGGCAGAGGTAAAGTTAGATAGCACCTCACTCTCTATTTGTGGTAGTGTGGTCGAGCAGTAAGGCCTTATCAGAGGACAGTGTTAAGCATTTGTTGTACCCACTCAGTCAGCAAATTAATTCACACACTCAAAGACTGAACTTCAGACCAATTGTTTTTGTATAAAAATATTCTTTTAGTTATTTTATTTCCTAGAACCAAGCAAGCCTGACACAGGTAAGTGATAAGTACTTTGCAGTAAATATACAGTTTGTAACACAGTTTGGATTGCAATTGTAAATGCACTTTGTTTTGACTTACAGTATTGTTTCTGAGAAATGCAATGCTTTGTAAATACAGTACATATACTTGGTATAGGATTTTCAGTAAGAGTACAGGTAAGTTACTTTTGAGCTTACTTTTCTTACACAGTGTAGTATACCTGGATACTACACTGGGACATTTCCTGTAAACAAGTAAGTAAAATCGGTTTTGTTAGTTAGTACAATTTTAAAGAATTTCTTTAGGTTTTCAAACTCCACACTTAGAAACTTTTCCAAGAAAAACAGTCAATGTTATCCTATGGAGGAAAATAGTGTTATCGGTTTTAGGGTAAGTATTCGGTAGTGGGAGTTGAGGTTCTGGGGGTAGACTCAGGGGTCCCCCAGGGTCAGGGATGTACTCTCGTTACACCCTCAGTGGCACTAAGGCGGCCGGGTGCAGAGTGCTGAGGCCCAATGTTATCCAATGGGGGATAGGGGGCCTCTGGTTGGTGGCTGCTGACGAGCAGGCCACTTGGTGGTGGGAGCAAAGCTCCTGGACTTTAGCTCAGGGCAAATGGGGAAACAAAGTAGCACCAAAGGTGCACCCTCAGCGGCACTAGGGCGGCCGGGTGCAGGGTGCCGTTTTGACGTCAGGCGGCCTGTTGTTTGCAATGGGGAACCTCCGGTTTGCAAAGGCACTGTAGGCTTGGGGACGAAGGTCTTCTGGGTGCGACCACCACTTCGAGAGGTAAGTTGGGAAGTTGGGGGTTAGTTAGGCACAGTCAGTTGGGCCACCCAAGGCAGAGGGGTGTCATGTGTAGGGGTGCCTTTTAGGGTCGGATCTTCTTACCAGCTCCTGGTCGCGGTTGGGGGGACCTTCCGGATTTAGGCTGCAGGCGTCGGCTGGAGGTTTGAGGCAGGTCAGGGGTCGCCAGATCTTGGGCTAGGATCGCCGGGGAGACCTCCTCGTGGTGTTTGCCCACTCGAGCTCGGGCCGTGGACGGCAGGTGCAGAGTGGGGCGGATTCGCGGTGTCCGGCCGGAGCCAGAGGTTGGAGATGAACAAATCCGGTGTTCACGGGAGACACAGTCTTTGTGGGTGAAGGCAGGCAGGTCCTCCGGGGTTTTCTAGGTTGCTGGCTGCAGGACACACCGGGATTTCGCAGGAGCAGGTTCGAGGTGGAGACAGGCCGGTAGGGCTGGGGCCAAGTCAGTGGGCGTCTTCTTCTTGTTAGCTTCGGCATGGCTGTTCGGTCCTTCTTCTTCTTTTCTTGCAGTTTCTTCTGGTCTGAGGAAGCAAGGTTCAGGGGTGCCCCTAAATACTAGATTTAGGGGCGTTACAGGTAGGTAAAAGGTTGGGACCAATGGGTCCCTTCCCTGGGGTGGGTACACCCCCTATTATGCCACCCTCCAGTGGGAGGGGGGTATAAGCCTTTCCCTGGTTGGCTGAGTCTCCCCATCTGCAAGATGGCGGGGACTGAGAGTTGTGCTTCACCTTGCCTCTCCCACCTGAGGGGTGGAGTTGACAGAGGTGGGCACACCTCTCTTCCTCACTTGTTTTTCCCGCTTGTTCTCCCGCCCAAAGTGGGGGTCAGAACCAGTGGGGGGGACCAGTTGCTGAAAGCAGGAAGTGGCCTGGGGAAGCTCACAAAGGCGGCAAGCCTTTGAAGCTTCCACTTTGCGGACCCTGCCCATCCTGGGGGAGGAGGCTTGGCACCTCGTCCCAGGTTGTGCATTGTTTCAGGCCCCCGAGAGCAGTAGGCTCTCGACTCAGGGGTCCAGAAACATGTCTGGTGGTGGAGGCTGAAAGCAGCCACTCAGCCTGGACACTAGTGGTAGGTCGTTTTTCAGGGGGCATCTCTAAGATGCCCTCTGTGTGCATTTTTCATTAAATCCCACACTGGCATCAGTGTGGGTTTAATGTGCTGAGAAGTTTGATACCAAACTTCTCAGTTTTCAGTGCAGCCATTATGGTGCTGTGGAGTTTGTAATGACAAACTCCCAGCACCATATACTCTTAATGGCAGCACTGCACTTACAATGTCTAAGAATGGACTTAGACACTGTAGGGGTACAGGGCTCATGCACCTGTACCCTCACCACTGGTATAGGGCACCCAGCTAGAGGGGTGACTGATCTATGCCAGGGCAGTGGGTTGTATGCATGGCACACAGGGATGTGTGACATGTCGACTCTTCACTTTGTTCTGCACCAAAACACGCAGCCTGCAAAGGCAGTGTGTGAGTGTAATGGTACAGGCCCTGTAAGTGTGGCACAATAAGTGCTGCAGCCCTTAGAGGTCTTCCCTGGTCACAGTGCCCTGGGTACCTGTGGTACCATTTACCAGGGGCTGACCTGTGGCCAGAGATGCCAATTGGGTACAGTTTTGGGGAAAGAACACAGGCCCTGGGAACCTGATTGGCAGGGACCCAGGGCACATCAAGTCAAAGTGCAACAGTAGTCTGGCAAAAAGTGTGTGTGTGGGGGGGGTTACTGCAACAGAAACCCAGCTTCTCACACAAGCCCCCCCCCCCCCACCCAAAGGCCAGGAGACTCAGCCAAAGCTGGGAGAGTCTTTTAGGCGAGGAAGAGTAGAGGAAGTGGGTTGAAAGTTGCAGGGCCTACTCTGCCTTACATCCTTCTGTCCAGGTCAGTTCCTTTGGGGAGCTGGCCTACCTCAACAGTTTCAGGACCTAATTCCCAATGCTCCTTTCCTAGCTCTTTAGTGTCTTCACTCCACCTTTTTAGTTTGGGTTCAGAGGTGCCTACCTCTGCAAATTCTAACTTAGCTAGGGCAAAGCCCAGCTTACCCACAGAGGTTACCCACAGGTTGAGCAACCCCACCATGACCAATAAGGTCAGAGGGCCTAACTTGCTATTTGGCAGGGGGCTGGGCCACCATGCCAAGGAAAGGTGCTGCCATGAAGGCTAACACCCAGCAGAGGCTACTGACAGCTGTCAGTGTCCAGAACCACACCATTAGCCCTTCACTGGTAGGTGAAGTGGCGCACTTACAGGCTTCTTTGGGTTCTGGTAGCCTGTCTGCTGTTTTAGGGTAGGGGGTCACTGCACTTGGTAGTGAACACCCTCCTTCCACCCTCTGTTCTGCCAGCTGAGGAGCCACCAACTCAGGCTGGACAGTTGCCTGACTAGTCAGGGCTTTTTGTTGGCTAGGGGGGACTTCACCAGTGCCAATTTTGGAGTTCTCCCTTACTGGGATAGAATCTCCCTGGCCCACTGGAACGGTGGCTAACAGTTGTCCCCCTTTCCTACACTGTCTCTTCTTTTTCTTTTGGGGCTTAGCTGCACTAACTGCAGGTTGAGCCCCCCCAGGTTTTTTGGGTGAGGTCTGGCATTGGACCGGTACCTCTCTTTGGCTTAGACCAACCTCGGGTGGTCATTCCCAAGGAGACAATCAAGGGGGAGGTCTTTAATGACTACCACCTTTCTCCATCTAAGGGACCCAGCTATTTCTAGGAGCACTACAGCCACCGGCCTAACAGTGACACCCGCTGGGACAGCCCTTACTCTTTTTGTTTCCCCTGGGACATACTGGTTTGAGAGAACCAACCTGTCATGCACCACAGTGTGACTGACACAGGTATCTCTCAGGGCAGTGGCTGGGATTCCATTCACCAGTAGGTGGTGGAAGTGTCTACTCCCCTCTGGAATCTGCAACTCACCTTTTGGGCCCAGTTTCCAGCTGAAGGCTAGGAGGACTTCCTCATCTGAGGAATCACCCTCCCAAGCTACACTGGTAACCCCTGGAGCTACACTAGGGGCTTTGTTTTTAGGACAGCTAAGGACCTTGGTGTGGTGTCCTGCCTTTAGACAGTTGTGACACCATACCTTGTTGGGATCCCAATTCTTACCTTGGTACCCAGTTTTGGTTTGTGGGGTGTCTTTGGGCTCACCCTCCTGGACAGGTTTTTGGGGGGCTACCTGGGACTCCTTACTATTATCTTTAAGAGGATCACTGTCTTTCCTCTGGGAGGTTTTGTAACCCCTTTCTTTTGGTCACCCCCAGTGGACGTCCTAGTTACCCTTGTCTTGACCCAATGGTCCGCCTTCTTTCCCAATTCTTGGGGAGAAATTGGACCTAGGTCTACCAGATACTGATGCAACTTTTCATCAATGCAATTACTTAATATGTGTTCTTTCATAAACAAATTATAAAGACCATCATAATCTTGCACTTTGCTTCCAGTCAACCAGCCATCTAGTGTCTTAACTGAGTAGTCTACAAATTCTACCCAGGGCAGACTCTGGGTTTTCTGAGCCCCCCTGAATCTAATTCTATGCTCTTCAGTTGTGAGTCCAAATCCCTCAATCAGAGTTCTCTTCATGAGGTCATAAGACCCAGCATCTGCCCCACTCAGGGTCAGAAGTCTGTCTCTGCACTTACCAGATAACAGTTCCCAAAGGAGTGCCCCCCAGTGAGTTTTCTTCACCCTTCTGGCTTCACAAGCCCTCTCAAAGGCTGTGAACCACTTGGTGATATCATCACCCTCCTCATATTTAGGGACAATCCCTTTGGGGATTTTGGGATCCTAGGATCCTTCTTTTTCTGTATTTTTTTTAATTGCTGCCACCACTGATGGGTCCTAGGCCCATCTCTGCTCTTTCTTTTTCTAGAGCCAGAAGTCTGGTCTCTAGGTCTAATATTTTGGTCAACCTGGCTAGCAGGCTGTCCTCCTCATTGAGGCTGTCCTCGATGTCCTCAGTAGTGCCTGACCCACATGTGTGGGATCTAGGTACTGAGAGGTTGAGTCTTGGAGTCAGGGGCACTTGGGCCCTTTTCTCCCTATGAAGTGGAGGTGGTTGATCTACCTGGTCATCCCCTTCCTCTTCTTCCTCATCTGATTGGTCTTCACAATTTTCAGATGGGTGGTCCTTAGCATACCCAGCCAAGAGCTCCTAGAGCTTTTGTTTGGTGGGATGGGACCCCATGGCTATGTTTTTAATTTTGCATAGGGACCTTACCTCCTTGAAAGACAAGTGAAGGTAAGGTGTGAGGTCAAGCTCCTCAACCAGGTCCTCTATGACATTGTGGTTAGTTTCACTAACAGCTGGGTTCTTGTTTTGAGACATTGTTAAAAAAAGATTTCTAACCCCAGCTAAAGTGACTTTTTATTTTTCTAAAACTCTACAGGGACTTAACCAAGGCCCTAGCAAGACTTTTAATAATTTGGCAAAAAATTGCCAATTTGAAAAATCAGAATTCTAAAGACAATTTAAGAGTTCTGTTGTGTGATCAGGTGGTAACCAAGTAGTCCAACAAATGCAAAGTTGTACATCCCACCGCTGATCCACCAATGTAGGAAGCTGGCTCTGTATATACTATACCAAAGTGAGGTATAGTGTGCACAGAGTCCAGTGGAACGCCAAAGGTAGGCAGAGGTAAAGTAAGATAGCACCTCACTCTCTATTTGTGGTAGTGTGGTCGAGCAGTAAGGCTTTATCAGAGGACAGTGTTAAGCATTTGTTGTACCCACTCAGTCAGCAAATGAATTCACACACTCAAAGACTGAACTTCAGACCAATTGTTTTTGTATAAAAATATTCTTTTAGTTATTTTATTTCCTAGAACCAAGTAAGCCTGGCACAGATAAGTACTTTGCAGTAAATATACAGTTTGTAACACAGTTTGGATTGCAATTGTAAATGCACTTTGTTTTGACTTACAGTATTGTTTCTGAGAAATGCAATGCTTTGTAAATACAATACATATACTTTGTATAGGATTTTCAGTAAAAGTACAGGTAAGTTACTTTTGAGATTACTTTTCTTACACAGTGTAGTATACCTGGATACTACACTGGGACATTTCCTGTAAACAGGTAAGTAAAATCGGTTTTGTTAGTTAGTACAATTTTAACGAATTTCTTTAGGTTTTCAAACTCCACACTTAGAAACTTTTCCAAGAAAAACAGTCAATGTTATCCTATAGAGGAAAATAGTGTTATCGGTTTTAGGGTAAGTATTCGGTAGTGGGAGTTGAGGTTCTGGGGGTAGACTTAGGGGTCCCCCAGTTTCAGGGATGCACTCTCGTTACACCCTCAGCGGCACTAGGGCAGCTGGGTGCAGAGTCCTGAGGCCCAATGTTATCCAATCGGGGATAGGGGGCCTCCGGTTGGTGGCTGCTGACGAGCAGGCCACTTGGTGGTGGGAGCAAAGCTCCAGGGATTTAGCTCAGGGCAAATTGGGAAACAAAGTAGCACCGAAGGTGCACCCTCAGCGGCAATAGGGCGGCCGGGTGCAGGGTGCCGTTTCGACGTCGGGCGCCCTGTTGTTTGCAATGGGGAACCTCTGGTTTGCAAAGGCACTGTAGGCTTCGGGACGAAGGTCTTCTGGGTGCGACCACCATTTCGAGAGGTAAGTTGGGGGTTGGTTAGGCACCGTCAGTTGGGCCACCCAAGGCCGTGGGGCGTCGGGTGCAGGGGTGCCTTTTAGGGTCGGATCTTCTTACCAGCTCCTGGTCGCGGTTGGGGGAACCTTCCGGATTTAGGCTGCTGCGTCGGCTGGAGGTTTCAGGCAGGTCAGGGGTCGCCGGATCTCAGGTTAGGATCGCTGGGGAGACCTCCTCGTGGTGTTTGCCCAATCGAGCTCGGGCCCTGGACAGCGGGTGCAGAGTGGGGCGGATTTGCGGTGTCCGGCCGGAGCCAGAGGTTGGAGATGAACAAATCTGGTGTTCATGGAAGACACAGTCTTTGTGGGTGAAGGCAGGCAGGTCCTCCGGGGTTTTCTAGGTTGCTGGCTGCAGGACACACCGGGATTTCGCAGGAGCAGGTTCGAGGTGGAGACAGGCCGGTAGGGCTGGGGCCAAGTCAGTGGGTGTCTTCCTCTTGTTAGCTTCGGCACGGCTGTTCGGTCCTTCTTTCCTTGTAGTTTCTACTGGTCTGAGGAAGCAAGGTTCAGGGGTGCCCCTAAATACTAGATTTAGGGGCGTTACAGGTAGGTAAAGGTTGGGACCAATTGGTCCCTTCCCTGGGGTGGGTACAGCCCCTATTATGCCACCCTCCAGTGGGAGGGGGGCATAAGCCTCTCCCTGGTTGGCTGAGTCCACCCATCTGCAAGATGGCGGGGACTGAGAGTTGTGCTTCACCGCGCCTCCCCCACCTGAGGGGTGGAGTTGGCAGAGGTGGGCACACCTCTTTTCCTCACTTGTTTTTCCCACCCAAAGTGGGGGTCAAAACCAGTGGGGACAAGTTGCTGAAAGCAGCAAGTGGCCTGGGGAAGCTCACAAAGGCGGCAAGCCTTTGAAGCTTCCCCTTCGTGGACCCTGCCCACCTGTGGGAGGAGGCTTGGCACCTCGTCCCAGGATGTGCATTGTTTCAGGCCCCCGAGAGCAGTAGGCTCTCGACCCAGGGGTCCAGAAACATGTCTAGTGGTGGCAGCTGAAAGCAGCCACTCAACCTGGACACTAGTGGTAGGTCGTTTTTCAGGGGGCATCTCTAAGATGCCCTCTGTGTGCATTTTTCATTAAATCCCACACTGGCATCAGTGATACCAAACTTCTCAGTTTTCAGTGCAGCCATTATGGTGCTGTGGAGTTTGTAATGACAAACTCCCAGCACCATATACTCTTAATGGCAGCACTGCACTTACAATGTCTAAGAATGGACTTAGACACTGTAGGGGTACAGGGCTCATGCACCTGTACCCTCACCACTGGTATAGGGCACCCAGCTAGAGGGGTGACTGATCTATGCCAGGGCAGTGGGTTGTAGGCATGGCACACAGGGATGTGTGCCATGTTGACTCTTCACTTTGTTCTGCACCAAGACATGCAGCCTGCAAAGCAGTGTGTGAGTGTAATGGTACAGGGTCTCTAAGGGTGTCACAATAAGTGCTGCAGCCCTTAGAGGTCTTCCCTGGTCACAGTGCCCTTAGAGGTCTTCCCTGGTCACAGTGCCCTGGGTACCTGTGGTACCATTTACCAGGGGCTGACCTGTGGCCAGAGATGCCAATTGGGTACAGTTTTGGGGAAAGAACACAGGCCCTGGGAACCTGATTGGCAGGGACCCAGGGCACATCAAGTCAAAGTGCATCAGTAGTCTGGAAAAAAGTGGGGGGTGTTACTGCAACAGAAACCCAGCTTCTCACACTGTCCAGCTCACACAGGACACCACAGGTTCGATCTATGCATGTGTGCAGCTAATGGACACTGCAGGGTTCTCACCCAGGCACAATCTGGTAGGCTCATGTGTTTAGATGAAACACAGGTGCCTACTACTGACCCATGCAAGATCTCTGCGCCTCTGAGTAACTCCCACAAGGCACAGACCAGGTATAAATCTCTGCAACTGTGTCCAGCCCACATTGGACCCTACAGAACTCTGACCCAGTCATGACCTATGCACCCATGTGAAGCTCATACAAGATATTTATATACACAGACACAGGAAGAATCTATGCTTGTGTGTGCTGTTTATAAAGCACTATGCACGGCACACACCCAGGTAGGGTCAATATCCCCATGTGCAGTTGGTGCAGGACATTGTAGGGCACAGGTGCAGACCACATTAAAAATAATCTGTGTGCTGCTCCTTCAAGACGCTGCAGGACAGACCAAAAGCAGGTTCAGTATCGCCCTGTGCAGCTCACTGTGTGTGGGGAATCATCACTATCTCACATCACATCCACTTTCGTTTTTAACCTTACCCTAGGTTCCTATCATTAAAATTGTCTTGATTGGTGGGCAACCTTGACGCGATTTTATTTGACTGGTCCCTGCGGTTCCTAAGAAAAAAAAAGCTAAGCTGTAATTCAGGCATCGAAGCACACTCAGATGTGCTAGGCATCTCGTTGGGAACCCTATGATGAAGCATGCCACTAACTAGCATTAGTGGGTGAGGTTTTTGTTCTGTTTACTGTCCTGATGCTTATTATAAGTTTCATTTGCTTCCGTCTATTCATCACATATATTCTATATTAGAATCACTTTGGTTCATTAAGTCCCTCTGTGTAGTCTTTGTATATTTTTCTGAGCAAAAGAGAGCACGAGTGTGTGAAGGAAAGGTTCTAGGTCTGCCACCACAGTTCCTGAGGGAACAGGGTTGCCATGCTCAGTGGTTGCCAGAACTGTTCGCTCCCTGTCTAGGTTAAGGGGGGGCCTATACTGGCACTGTGAGCTAACAGGTCTATGGAACGAAACATTTTCTGCGCGGGTGTACGGAATCCGTCTGGCACCATCCCAAAATGTATGTTTTCCACAAACGTGCAGTTCCTACTGATTAGTGGAAACTACATGACATGGCGCCGCAAAAGTTGGTTGGGTTTTGCATGGATCAACTTAGTTCAATCGTGTAGTAGGAAGCAACCCAGACCAAACAGACACATAAGTAAAAGAACAGACCAGACTATTCAGAGGTAGTAGATCTGACCCCCAACTCACTTTGGACCCACATTCATCCATCTGTCACGGGAACTATTGCCCACTCACCAGGGGTTAGACTAATGCATGTTAGTGCTGTTGTCCAGACAACAGCAGCAAAATGCTAATGTCACACATGATTATCACCCTACTATTGTCAGAACTGAAACAATTTCAATTCTATTTATTCAATTCAAAATCGTTGTTTTTAATCATGGATACTACTTATAAGCATTGGTAATGCCAAAGGGTCTAGCTTGTGTTAATCGTATGTTTGTTGTGTGATCTTGATCGACGCAGTAACGGATAATTCACAGAGAGGTACTCAAATACTTATCACTGTTTTCCTTTATTCATGATAAAGTGTCATTCAAAGTGTCACACATTAGTGTGTCATACGCCAGCTAAAACTAAAGAAATGTCACACATAAGCAGTCTGAAAACATGGCAGCTAGGAGTTTTAAGATCTTAGAGTTTCTCGTTGCTCAAATGGGTGTAATTTCTGATATTTATGTTTCCCTCGTCTTCAGTGCTTGATTTTGCTTGCGATAAAGTGTCACTCATACTCGTTTAAATGTCACTCATAATTACTTTGAAATTATGACAATGTCACACATAAGCAATCTGAAACCTTAGCAGCGATGTCTTCCCTCTGCTCCCTGCTGCTAGCACAGCTCCAGGCTTTGCCTTCCTAATTAATCTTTACAGCCGCCACCCAGCTCCTCCCTTGGACCCCACCTCCAAGGTTTGAAATGCTACATGTATCACCCATGTAACGATGTCTACCCCAGGCACACGTGCTCAATGAATTAGAGATAGTGACCTATCAGAGACAACATGTGCTTCAACTGACCCCTTTCTAACCTGCAATTTCCAAAGCACCCCAGGTCCATCTGATGGTCCTGTGATTGATCACAAAAAAACATAACCCAAAAAAAACTTGACAAAGCAAAAGGCTTCGAATAGGCGAATTCGCCAATGGTTGTTTGCCGGCCATAGACAAGTGTACTCCTGGCTCAGCTTTCCCAAAAACGTTTGTTTCCCCCATTCCGGAAATTTACTCTCTCCACTGCTCCTGGGCGGACGGGACGCCACAAGGGTAACCCGCTGGCCGATTGCCAATAATGAATTGACCTTCCGATGGTATCTCTGTGACCAGTATCCATCACTTATTCTAATAGCCGTAGTCAACCATACGCAGAAATGACGCACTGCTGCCGCTGTTACAGCCCGGCACCCACCTCCCTCTCCCATGGCATCCAGACTCGCGGGCAGCAAACGAGAGCTCTATTCAACCTGCTGTCATCGTCCAAAATTTTTATTAGAAGATGTCCAGCATCAAATTATAAGCGTCAGAACCTATGCTTCTCTCACCAACCGAAATAGGGCGTCTGTAGTAGAGCCCACACAACTGCTTCATAGGCACTTGCGGTTCGGACTCTCCAGCCACTTAACATTTCGGAATTCAGTACAGTGCACTAGGATTGGTTGCCATGCTGACTATTCTCCAATCCTATATCTCCTTACACATTAGGCGTCTCTCGCTCTCACAAAACGACTCAGAATCTATTTAGCACCGGGATTGGTTGTTATGCGACCCGGAAGTATTTCGTTTACAAGCAATGGTGACTTGTGCGCGGAAAAATTGATAACGAAAAACCGACGAAGCGCTGGATTTATCAAAAGCCTCTGCAAGTAGCGGTCAGTGATCATCAAAGATGGCCATTCTCCCCTAATTTTTGTGACACTAGATTTTTAGTTAAGTGTTTTGTTTTCGTTTTTGAGTCCCTCCGTATCGGTATTTGGGCTGAAGGATAGTTGAACTCGGTTTTGTTCTGCATTTCGCTCAGTACAAATGTCACATTCTTTTTTATGTTTATTTTGAGTTTCTTCACATGTTCTTCCACTTACGCTGGGTGAAAGGCAGAAAATGGCGAGTTACAGCCCAATCAGTGAGAGATGATTCCGGTCCTATATTTGTCATACACTGGCTATTTCTCGAGGCATGGGTTTCATTTAAAAGCACGTATAACGTTTTCCTGAAAATATTTAGTGTTGGTCCTTCCTGAGGCTTGAGCCCAAGCGAATTGGCCCACATATCGATCCTTAGTTGAGGTTATAATGCCCATGTTACAATTTTTTAGGTTCACCATTTTCTCATGATTCCAAACCATGTAAGGTTATCTCAGGTCTATGGTTTTTGTGTAAAACAAGATTGCATGACATTGTCCTCTGGCTGACCTGTGTCCTATTATCTGCCAGTTGACCTGCTAGATCCATGCATAGGGTATACTTCCAATTAGCTTGAAATAAGCAGGCAGCAAAATTCACTGTAGTGTTAAAACGGACAGCGCGGCAAATGGGATGTTTAATCCGATTTTAGTATTTCTTTGAGAAAACTACAGCAAGCGCAGATTAAGGCTACCAAGTCTCGAAGCGCCAATTACTCTTTTCATTATACCGCTGCTTGTAGCCAAGTGTCTAGCACCGACTGTGCTCGCAGACTGCCTGGCTATAGAAAAGTCCCTCTCCCAAAATGGTACTCCTCTGTCGTGCCATCAGGCTGCACCCTTCAAACCACTCTTTAAGCAAACTTTGGTAAAGCCAATAGGTCTGCCCTTTGGGACGACCTGTTGGTTTTGCCACTACCATTTAGCTATTTTCTTAATTGATATAGCTAAATAAGAAAAAAGCCTATTGTCTTATTTTGTAGGCGAGTGCAAGCAAGCGTTTTTTTAAATTTTTTTTTTAAGCGAGTTGGGGAGCAACATAAGGCAAAAGCGGGTGGGGGAAAGCCACATGTGGGAACTTAAGCAACATGGGGTTGAAAGCAAGAGAAAAGGTTCGGTGAGGGGGAGAACTAGAGAGGTGGTGAGCAATGTAGTGGGCAGGGGAGAAAAGCAAATTGGCAAGAGGGCAGTATGGAGCTGGAAGGGGTAGAAACACTCGGGTCGAGGGGGCGCATAAGGGCGAGCTCATTTTGGAGGTGTGGCGGGGAGAAGTTCACAGGTGAGAGAGCAGCATGGGAAGGGCGAAGAGACGCACATTAGGGAGGCAGATGGAAAACTTGAGTGCTTAAAAAAAGAAAAAAGTAGTACATGGAAAAAGTGAGCAGTGTAAGGACACAGTAATGCGTCCATGCTCCAGGGGAGAGACAAACACAAGAAAACTAAGGAAATCCCACACACGCTAATGAATAGGCAAGTAAATGAGTGACAATGATGCCAACCAGTGGTAAATACTGGATGGGCTCGAAGGCCACTGTAAGCTAACAATGCGTCTCGGATCTTGCTACAGACGGCACATCCAAGACCTAAAAACAGGATCTTGGAGCCCACTGTTTGAGGAGTACCTATCCACCTCTGGCTCTCATTTCATGTAATGGATGACTTAAAAATGAGTTGTATTCCAATTAAAATAAAAGCCCAGGCTAATGAACTTCTTAGAGTGTTCTAATGTAGCAAAAAAGTGATGGGTGGAATGCCTGAATGAGTCTGAGCTACTGGTAATTGCTTGGACCTGTATTCCAGTTTATCTGCTATTTGCCAACCATTTCTCCTCCTAAAGGAACCAGCCGTGTTTAAATCACTGTTGGTCCTTCTCCAGTAGCAACAGTCCATCCCCGAATTGCCAGGTCACAAAGATGAACTGCAATATGTCCCTGAGTGATATCCAGAAGCTGAGATTATTTCAAGCATTCCTTTCATTGCTTTGGTGTTTGGCCTTATTTGAGGTCTGGGTGCCTGAGACATAGAATCAGTAACACTCATGTTATTCGATAACCTCCTCTGTATTTTAGTTAAGGCCACCATTGCCTTCTCATCCTAATGGATTATGTGACAGTATTTGACATTGACGTCCAAATCTGCTTCGCGCTTGTGAAATAAAAATAGTCTAGTCAATCTGTGATTCCAGTCCAGTGCCATCTGGCGGACCTTGGTTCTGTGTAATGGCACCCATTCTGTTCAATATTTATGTTGGTTCAGCTGAAGACCGTAAAATCTGGGCATATTCTGTCACAAGAATACTGATGTCACCCAAATTTATCAGTTGAACTCTGAATGAAATAACATTATCAGACATGCACTGTAAGTCTCTCTCAAATTTAGCTGAAACAGCAGGCATATCTGGCTTGAAATCTTTTAGAATACTAGTATTAATTTGAAATTTGATGTCTGCAAAATGCCCGCGCCTCAATGAGCACATTTAAGCCATAGATGAATCTACAATTCATAAACACCAGAAGCCTAAACACTTACAAGCTGTACTTTTGCACAAGACTTAAAATTAGCAGTGGATGCTCTTGTAATTTCCTTTCTTGATTACTGTTTGGCCCTTTTCACATTACTTTACCAAAATATGCTAACCTTTGCTTAGAGCAGTCCTAGATTCTGAACATATTACCCTAGCCCTTGCTTTACTGAAGTGCCTTCCCAATGACGTGCATGCATTATCATAACTGCATGCCTCTTCTGCGAAGCCCTTTATTTAGTACTCCTAGAAACCGCAATTAAAAGTCCATGTTTGGACTTTTTTGTACCGCATGTTTAAAGAAGTGGCGTAGAAGGGTCACATCTTTGTCCTGCACACGGGCAACGATCCAATAGATGCAGCAGCTGGCTCCTCACACCTCGTAAAGGGAGTCCACTCGACTGGGCTCCCCACTGGACCTCGCTCCCTCCAACACTCCTCTTCCTCACAGGGCCCAGTGGTCTTGGCAAGTAGGCAGGCAATGGTGCTCCAGGGCAGGTGGTCTTGGATTCTCGGAGTGATTTCTCCTCACCCAGCAGAGATCCTAGCAGGCCTTGCCCCCAGCCCTGGTCACAGGCAGAGGTCTTGTAGAGCTTCACCTCCTCACACAGGTAATCTGGCTGCATGAGGTCTCAAGCTCCCCTTCTTATAGTCCATTTCCAGACACCAAATGTGATTTAGTCTGTCTTTGAAGTTTATGTTGGGGGTCTGCTTCTTTTTGAAGTGCCCACTCCCTCTTTAAAGCAGTTTGTCACAGCAGGAGCAACTCGAAAGCTGGTACCCCCACAACACAGATCATGGGAGTTAATAGAGTTTACGCCTCAACGTCGGCTACAGTGATATTTGTATCAAAAGATTAGCCTAGGGCCTCAGCCCTACGCTTTCAGCCACATCTCCTTCCTAAGATATGCCCAGGCCCCTTCTATGTGACCTCTCTGAATCAGAAAGCAACCTTTAAAGAGTAGGGGAGAAGCCTGGCTCCCCCCCCCCCCCTCTCCAGTGTGTCCTACCCAGCTTACAGGACTGCAGCAGTACACAAATCAGTCTGGTGGGATTCCTCTTCCTCCTCTCCATGTTTCACCATGCATGTCTTGGTCTCCCAAAATGGAACCCAGAGTCCGCCACCTATTGTACGATTTACAGGCACGCATACACCCAGCACATGCGTTTAACATACATACACTGTATATTTCATGTTCTGTACAACTCACAGGCGCTCATACTCCTACTTCTTGTACATGCACTGCACAGCACTACACCCATCATGTATTGTACCACTCACAGGCACACAAACACCCAGCACATATATTTTAACATGCATATGCTGCTTTTTCCCTGTATTGCACCCTTCCCAGGCACACACACACCCAGCACAGATACATCATTCATGCGGTGCGCAGCACTCCATCCACATGAACCCGATGTAGGCCAAGGGATGAGTTAAGCCCACAGCAGCAGAACTGTGATTGAGTGAATCTGTGGGCCTAACTCCAGTGACACAGGTTAAAGAGGACTTGCTCACTACTTCTGATCACTACACAGTATGCTGCTACCATTGTGCTCATGATGCTTAACTCCTGGTGAAGGCATTAGCCTTCCACCACTATGAGGGCAGCCCTTTGAGTGCCCTTCCCGGTGCAACAAGACCGCAGTCCGTGAGACAGGCCTATGTCATGATGCACATGCATGATCCGTGTTTGCCTGTGACAACAAAAATCGGTATTAGGGATCCAGACCTCAGTACAGCTGAGGCACTCGGGACATGGGTGTACATCCATTACCGTGTGCAGGGCTTTTCCGCCCCAACAGTGCTTATACACAAAGGGCTTCCGTATCAGTTTAGTAAATATATTTTCAGAGCAAAACAAAAAGATCAAATAAGAGGGCCCGTTTCACATAGTTTTTTTGTGCTTGTAAATTTGAGTGCAAATGGATGGGCCTGTTACTGCTAATCGTTAATTAAAAGGTGATGTAGCGATCATAAATCTGTTTGTGTCACAAAATATTACTCCACAACAATATAATATCTGTAGAGTAAACTCCACGGAAGGGGTGGAAAGTGGGAAATTGATAGCATGTTCAAAATACACAATTTGAACGCCCATAAACACATCAGTTTAAGGCAATGAACACGTTTTGCCAACCAACTTCCACCCTAAGAAAGGGTGAGAGATTTAGTTTAGGCAAGCAGTGGAGTGAAAACACCTTTTCAGAGTAGGAAGAAGAATGGAACTCCTCTATACTTTTTGAGGTGTGGGAAAGGGTTTTTTCCACAGGGAAAAATATAATTCTATTGTCAAATGAAATTGGGGGATAACCAAATTCTTTTCACAAGCACTGTTAGTATTTTCATATGATTAAGGAGCATTCTCTGAGAATTGTCAATAAACTAAATTTGAATCTAAAATATTTACGCTTTTTTGTCATTTTTATTGTGGAAGTACTGCCTGCAGTGTAGGCGGAGCCTCAGTTACTATACTGCCTTATAGCACTCGCCCTAACAGTAAAATCTTTCCATTAATGAGCCATATACATAAAGGAACACCTTGTATGCATGTCTTGCTGTAAGAGCTAAGGGTGTATTTCTGTTACCTATAAAGTACTATACTGAGCCTGTGGCTTTGTTCAGTCGGAGGGTGCAGCATACTTGTCCAGTGAGCAAAATGAAAATGACGACTTATCCCTGACCTCAAACATTATGACCTTGTTGTTGGGCTATGAATTCCACCCCCCTGAATGGCAT
Source organism: Calotriton arnoldi (assembly GCA_963921515.1). Lineage (NCBI taxonomy): Eukaryota > Metazoa > Chordata > Amphibia > Caudata > Salamandridae > Calotriton > Calotriton arnoldi. Next base: position 1,391,192 of record CAWUFW010001541.1, on the reverse strand, counting down.
TCTATTCTTGTTTTTTCAGCAGGATTGCTTTTCTGGTTTACCCCTCCTCCTCTGACCAAAAAACGTCTCTTTGATGTGGGGATACTCTTCTGGCTTGCCTCTGCCCCCAATTTTTAGGTCTGGCCTGGAAAAAGGTTTTACTTTTTCTTCTACCGCCCATTTTACTGATATTTTCTTTGATGGAATAAAATCACATCCTGCGAATTTGAAGCCCCGCTGAGTGCCGTTCTTTCCTTTGGGTTTATTTTTTGGGAAGGAGTTTCTATCTATCTATCTATCTATCTATATCTATATATCTATATATATATATTCACTGAAAAAACCATAGATTTCAGGGACGTTATAGTTAGTTGGACATTTCACTCGTACAAAACCATAGAAATTCCACCGTTATAGTTAGTTCAGCTAACTATAACTCGCACCCCAGCAATGCACTGCTGATGACGTTACATATTACATCATTCATGACATGGTCAGTGACATCACTGATGACATCTCAAATGACATCACTGATGACATCATCCAGTGAATGTAGCTTTCTTTAAAATTTAAATATGTATTATATATATACCAAGCTGTATTAAAGAATGAATGGATGTATAAGTGTCTGGATGGAGGATTTCCTACGTGTGTGACTGACTGTTTAAGTGAATGATTAAATGTATCTTACTGAATACATGGGTTAGTGTCTAAAGTGTGTGAATGTCTGTATCACTCTGTTGTTGTGTAAGCTGCTGCATCGGTTGGTCAGTAGCTACATGAATGTCTATATGGGTTATTGATTAGTTGCCTGCGTATTTGTATAAGAGACTGAGTGTGTGTGTGGTTGGGTGGGGGGTGTGTGACTCTGTGCATAGATGTGTGAGTGGTTGATTGACAGGGTGTATGAGTTTAAGAGTGCATGTGGAAACAGTTGTATGGGTGGGTAAGTGTGTGTATGGGTGTCTTGGTGACTGAATCGATGTCTCAGTGCACAACGGAGTTGGAGGTGGGATCGCCATCGTCCACAAGAACACCCTCAGGATCTCGACTAGCACCGACGACACCCTCAGCACCGCCGAGCACCTGCACTTCCAGATCCACACCGACCCCAACACCACCCTCAGAGGAACTCTCATCTACAGAACCCCCGGACCACGGCTCCAGTTCAGCGACACCATCGCCGACCTCGTCGGCACGCACGCCCTGGCCTCCACAGACTACATCCTCCTCTGGGACCTGAACTTCCACCTCGAGAACAACAACGACACCAACTCCACCACCCTGATCGACAACCTCGCCAACCTCGGACTCAGACAGCTCGTCACTACGCCCACCCACTCCGCCGGCCACACTCTTGACCCCATCTTCTCCGCAAGCTCCCACGTTACCTTCAGCCACACCACCGTACTCCACTGGACCGACCATCGCTGCATCCACTTCACCTTCCGGAAACCCACCGCGCACCACCGCACTCAACAGATCCCCCTCCGCAGCTGGAGCAAAGTCACCGAAGACCAGCTAAACTCCACCCTCGCCCGAAGCCCACCCGCCGACCTCACCGACACCAATTCCGCCGCCCGCAACCTCAGGCACTGGATCGACGACTGCGCCAACATTCTAGCCCCGCTCAAGAAACCCTCCAACAGACGGACCGGCCAGAAAGCCAGCTGGTTCACCGCAGACCTCCAGGCCTCCAAACAAACCTGCCGGAAACTTGAGAAGAAGTGGCACCACGAACAGACACCAGACAGCCATGAAGCCCACAAGAACGCCATCCGCAGACACCACCACCTCATCAGATCCGCCAAGAGGACCTCCTTCAAGGACCGCCTCGACAACAACGCACACAACAGCAAGGAGCTCTTCACCATCGTAAAGGAACTCTCCAACCCCAGCTCCAACACCAACGACATCTCACCATCGCAAGACCTGTGTGACTCCCTCGCCACCTTCTTCCATCGCAAGATCGCAGACATCCACGACAGCTTCCAGACCGCCCCGACATCCACCAACACCTCAGACCACACGCCCACCATCGACGTCGACCCCTTGATCACCAGGGCCAACGTGAATGTCGACGACGCCATCAAAACCATGAACACCATCCACTCCGGCTCTCCGTCAGACCCATGCCCGCACCACATCTTCAACAACGCCAGCGCCACCATCGCACCCCATCTCCGCAAAGTCATCAACATCTCCTTCGAGACCGCGACCTTCCCGGAGAGCTGGAAGCACGCCGAGATCAACGCCTTACTCAAGAAACCCAAGGCGGACCCGAGAGACCTCAAGAACTTCCGGCCCATCTCCCTGCTCCCGTTCCCGGCGAAGGTCATCGAGAAGATAGTCAACGGACAACTGACCCGCTACCTCGAAGAGAACAACGTCCTGGACCTGTCCCAGTCCAGGTTCCGCAGCAACCACAGTACCGAAACTGCCCTCATCGCCGCCACTGATGACATCAGGGCCCTGATGGACAACGGCGAAACCACAGCCCTCATCCTCCTGGACCTCTCAGCCGCATTCGACACCGTCTGCCACCGCACCCTACGCACACGCCTCCACAACGCAGGGATCCGAGACAAGGCCCTGGAATGGACACCTCCTTCCTCTCCGGCAGAACCCAGAGCGTCCGCCTCCCCCCCGTTCCGCTCCGAAGCCACCGAGATCATCTGCGGCATGCCCCAAGGCTCGTCCCTCAGCCCGACACTGTTCAACGTCTACATGGCACCGCTCGCCCACATCGCCCGACAGCACGACCTCAACATCATCTCCTACGCCGACGACACCCAACTGATCCTCTCCCTCACCAAGGACCCCCTCACCGCCAAATCCAACCTCCACGAAGGAATGAAGGCTGTCGCCGAATGGATGAAGAACAGCCGACTGAAGCTGAACTCGGACAAGACGGAGGTCCTCATCCTCGGCTCCAACCCCTCAGCCTGGGATGACTCCTGGTGGCCGACCGCACTGGGAGCAGCACCGGCACCCACCGACCACGCACGCAAAATGGGGTTCATCCTCGACTCTACACTCTCCATGACCAAGCAAGTCAACGCCGTCTCTTCCTCCTGCTTCAACACCCTCCGCATGCTCCGCAAGATCTACAGATGGATCCCCACCGAAACAAGAACAGTCACCCAGGCCCTCGTCAGCAGCAGGCTGGACTACGGAAACGCCCTCTACGCGGGAGCCCCGGCAAAACTCCTGAAACGACTGCAACGTATACAGAACGCCTCTGTACGCCTGATCCTTGACGTACCCCGCCACAGCCACATCACACCGCACCGGAGAGACCTGCACTGGCTCCCCGTCAACAAGAGGATCACCTTCAAACTCCTCACCCACGCACACAAGGCACTCCACAACACCAGACCGGCTTACCTCAACAAACGACTCACCTTCTACATCCCAAGCCGCCAGCTCCGCTCAGCCGACCTCGCCCTCACCACCGTCCCCGTATCCGAAGAGCGACCACCGGCGGCAGGTCCTTCTCCCACCTCGCCTCCAAGACCTCGAACACCCTCCCCCTGCTCCTTCGACAGACCCAGGACCTGCTAACCTTCAGGAGGCTACTCAAGACCTGGCTGTTCGAGCAGTAGCAGCACCCCCCCTCCCCTCAGCGCCTTGAGACCCTCATGGGTAAGTAGTGCGCTTTACAAATGGATTGATTGATTGATTGATTGACATGTCCAACTAAGTACATATATAAAAGGCAGTGTATGTGAGAGTTGGTGTATAGAAATGACTATACGTGAGAGTCAGTGATTGTGAGAGTGGCTGTATGTATGAGTGTATACTTGTATTAGTGATTATATAAGAGACTAAGTATGCATTACTATCTGTATGAATAAATGAGGTGGTGTGTGTATAACTGTGTACGTGAGTAAATGGAACTGTGATTCTTTGCATGAGTGACTAGGATGAGTACATAACTGACTAGGATGAGTGCTGGTGTGTCAATGTGTATATAGGTGTATGAGTGCATTTGATAGTGTTCTATTGATCAGTGACTGCATGTATGACTGATTGTATGGGTGAATGGGTAGATGTGTGTCTAGACCTAGGAATCACTGAGTGGGTATGTAGTAACTGGTATTAGTGTGTCAATGGTATCGAAAATGGTAGTCTGTATTTTACAGTGAGTGTATCAAAGGTTATATTAGTGTGTGACGAGGTACATCAGATTGTCACATGGATGATGTCATCAGTGATATCATTTGAGGTGTAATCAGTGATGTCATCAGTGATGTCACTGACCATGTCATGAATGATGTAATATGTGACGTCATCAGCAGTGCATTGCGGGGGCGCGAGTTATAGTTAGCTGAACTAACTATAACGGTGGAATTTCTATGGTTTTGTATGAGTGAAATGTCCAACTAACTATAACGTCCCTGAAACCTATGGTTTTTTTCAGTGAATTTCAAAGGTTTTTTAAATACTAATTTCTAACTATAACGTGCCTGAAACCTATGTTTTTTTTCAGTGAATTTCAAAGGTTTTTTAAATGCTACTTTCTAACTGTATTTTTCCTAAAACCTACTATTAATAATAATAGCGGGTAATTGTGTTAGTACTTAGGCCATTCCATAAGTACATGACTAGTAACTGGATGATTATAGTGCTGTAAAGAGAGTGCATGGTGTATTTATAAGTGCTTTGGTATTAGCGAAGTGATTAGATAAGTACACCACGCTAGATGGGTGATTGGAGAAGTGCATGGGGACTGACAGGGTGATTACTAGACTGCATGGGTAGTACCAGGGTATTTAGATGAGTGAATGAGTATTATGTGCCTGCTTAGAGGTCTGTATGGATAGTGCACAGACAATTGTAGCACTGCTTCTGTTGGTGCTTCGGCCATTGTATGAGTACATCAGCAGTGACTGGATGATTACAGTACTGCAAGGAGAGTGTATGCTGAATTTATAAGTACTTGGGTATTAGTGGAGAAATTGCATTAGTGTATAGTACTGGCTGGGTGACTGGAGATGGGCATGGGGAGTCACAGTGTCTTTGATAGACTGCAAGGGTAGTACCTGGGTGGATTAATCTTACCTGTTTCCAAGTAGATATGAAATTAATAGTAATATAATTTCACTTCTTTTTTTTAAATGCAAATTTAAAGTATTTTAAACTTTAGTAGTAAGGTCTGTAAAAAAGAAGAAAAAAATTCTGTTATTACATATGTTATAGTTTTCGCAACACAACATAAGTATACAATTATATCACATATTCAATTTGCCATTTTTTGCTGTCTTCAGATTGTATTGAATTTCACCATAAACAGTGATTTCAATGTTAATCATCAGATGACGGCGGGCAAAAAAATACAATCAATAAGATTGTTAAAAAAAAACATACTTCTCTTCAAAATGTCTACAACCAACGCAACTTGGTATTTACATTTTCACAAATAAACATCCTTTGTAACATAGTATACAATACAAAGATCAAATATATCACCACCTTCTTTCAAACACAATTTTTCAAACGCAATATGAAAGAACAGAATTAATAATTGAAACCGTAATTATGAACATCTTCCCTATTGGCCGAATGATGTTTCTAAAAATATTTCCATTGAGTATATCCGAAATAAACTTTTGAATTCATATACACACCTTCCCAAGAGGCCGAATGATGTTTCTGAAAACATTTCAATGACGATATCCAACGTACACGTCTAAAATTATATTCACATGTTTCCAATCGGGTGAATGATGTTTCTAAAATCATTTGTAGTGGAAATATCCAAAATATATTCAGTAATTCATGTTCATATCTTCTTAGAATTTTGGCATCAAAAATATTAAGTATGAATTTGGTAATTCATTAGGCAACCGAAATTTATACTCTAAATGCGCATCATTACATAGTGTCCATCCTGTATTGCATTTTAAATAGACAGTATAGTGTCCAGATGTTGAACTAGGTCCATCGTGGAAAACAATAGCCATTGTTTTAAAAGTTCTTCCTGAAATTGACACTTGACCTGCTACAAAATTTTTAATTTTGGTTTCCAATTTTGTTCCATCTGCTCTACAACGTTGCAGCATTAAAATAATATATTGTCCACATCTTTCTATAAGTAATGTTGACAACATTTCCGATTTGCACTGAGTACATTCCATATCTTGATTAGCTGATTTTACTAGTTCGTTGAAAGACACTGTTTTCAAATCTGGCATTGTCAAATATATGAATCGTTCAGTGTCTATTTTAGTGGTTGATGAAAATGAGCAGCTGTCACATCTATGAACCCATCTGTAACGTAGTCCAAACAGATTTTCAATTTGTATACCTTCATCTTCTAATACTGCAAGCATAAACATAAGAAATTCCTGAGCATCTTGCTGTACATTCTGTGTAAATTGTGAAGAACCAGAACATATATCCAAAAGATTCCGCACATCAGAAGCACTATGGATTTTCGTTTTATCAGTTTTCAACTTCTCAAAAATATAATGTAACAAAGAACAAAATCTTTTTCTCGATTTTTCAATAATTGCATGCTGTAGATTTAAAAAAAAAAAAGACAACGTTCACAATTACATTAGCATAGCAGTTGATACCTGAACTATTTTCTAACCTTTTTTTCTTTGCAACTTCAGTATAATCTTTATCATATTTTCGTTTTGGACGTATTAAACGTTTTGCATAAATAGGATATTCACCTAAGTTAGGAGCATAGAGTCTTCTTAACCTATTGTACTCTTTTACACAATTTACATCTGCACTAACCTTTTGCTCATCAAAATCAATCAAATACAATCCGGATAACGTTCTTACTCGAGACAATGCAACATACGCCATACCCTCTTTAAACACAGAACTTCCAATATTTACCAAAGCATTGTCTACACTTAAACCTTGAGATTTATGAATAGTCACTGCATATGCTAAACAAACAGGAAACTGTTTTCTACGAACATACAAATCTTTTACAAGCAAGAAACAAACACAACAGCGTCCAATTTGTTTCACCTCTTCAATCTGATCAAATGTAATCTTCAAAAATTCAATCTCATCTCTATTTGCATAACTAACAAAGTCAACAACTTTCCCCATTGCTCCATTTACTAAACCTTTTTCAACATCTAAATTACGTCGTAATATTACCCGGCAGTTTACAGAGACATACAAGGTCTTTTCCAAACCAGCAGTCTTAGATATTGATTTTTCCAAAGAGTCTAATTTTAACTGCAATATCTCTGACAAAAGAATAGTTACTCCATCATGTTCTATTTTATCAATAGCTACCATTTTCATTATCGGTTCATTCTCCTTTTTCAACAGTTCTTCATTGAATCTAGAGCATTCTTTCAGTGTTGGCATAAGGCAAATTATAGATTCCTTTTCTGCAATTCTTCGGTAGATTGTTTCAGCCGCAATATTTTCTGTTGGAAACAAGTTTTTTAGTAGCCGACTTTCTAAAGCATTTTTCCATCCTTTGTTAACACACCAATTCTAATATTTTGAAGAATATTTCCATAATCTTCATCACTTGATTGTCGCATGTTCTTGATAAGTTCCTTATATTCAAAATAACTCCAAATATTCACATTTCCAATACTTCCCAAAGATTTTTTTAGTGTCTTCATGAAGAAGAGTTTTAAAAACCGGTTGCCCTTTCACAGGTGTGAGTTGTAGTAAATCACCAAATACAATTACATGTTTTCCTCCAAATAAAACATCGTAATTTGTTTTTAAAATCTGCTGCATCCTCAAATGTACAAACGCAAGCATTAAGTTTGAGACCATGCTTACTTCATCAATTACCAGAAGTTTCATTTTCTTTAGTACTCTTGAAACTTCGAAACAAGCTTCTCCAGATAGCTTGTGGTATTCCAATTTATTTTCATGTTCTACTGGTAACATAAGTAGACGATGTAAAGTAATCCCTTTAATGTTGTGTGCTGCTAACCCAGTTGGAGCAGTTACAACACAAGACAAATGTGAATCTGTTTTCTGTAGATAACTTGACAAACATTTAATCAAGAAACTTTTCCCCGTTCCAGCTTGTCCACTGATGTACATAAGAATAGGTCTAAATGATGTACATTGGCAATCATTCTTTTCATGTAGTAATCCATGTTGTATCTGTTGTGTAACTTGGTCATATATTTCTTTCTGTTCACTATTCAGACGTTGCTCTAAATTTTCCAAATCAATATTGTCCTGTTGTGCTTGCTGCATCACCGTTTCCACTTCACTCATTGCTATTGCCGCTTCATTTTCAAGTATGGCTTCTCCTAGTGGATCTTGACTTTGTGGAGCAGAACTCTGACTATCTTGAGAACTATCTCTAGCTATTTCAGCTGCAATAGTTCTTTCTTGATTAATCTCTTCGTTCAACATTTGTAGATAATTTGGAAAAATTGTACATTCAATGCTATCTTTACATGCATTGAAAGAATCCTCATAGCAGTCAAAATGTCCAAGTAATTGCAATTACAATACAATACAATACAATTCCATTTCAGTCCGCCAAGTTTTGAAGAGTTGCAGAAGAGCTAAATAGAAAAACTCTCTTTTATCTGGAGTATCACAACTTAATTTCCTGTGATTAATCAGATATCCTTTGTCATGCTTTACCAAACATCCTTCAGATCCAATTACAGCGTATTTTCCTTCATTTATATTTTCTGTGACATTTTTATTAAAACTATAATGTTGCAGTATTTCATATAGACATATGTTTTCCAGGTATGGACTTCTATTTGGATAGTACGTATTCAACATATTTGTTTTCAGAATATCTGTACTTTCCGGTTCATCGAGTGCCAAGTATTCAATTTCTTCTACAGATTTCAAAACTCGATTTCGTGCTGCAGCAAGACCAAGACTTATCCAGATGATCCCTCTTGACTTTGAATATAAACTTGCAGATGTCAATCGATCCGAACATTCGTACGATCCAATTTCTCGATGTGAAAGCATCTTCAAGCTGAACCTGAACAATTTTTTGCTAAGTGACTTCTGCGAAATTTCCTCCCACATTTCTTTCAATTCTGTCTTCTCAGACTTGGTAATATATGACGTGACATAGCGAGCAACAGCAATTGAGTTATCTGCAACATATTGTATGTCCATATTTGCATTCCACATCTTCAAAATCACCGGATTGTAATCATTGATGTACTTCGATTCTTCTGTTCTTTTTAAATTAGAAGTATTTATGGGTGATTTTCGAGTGATGGTATGCCTCACTGCTGACATAAAACTGTTCTCTCTTCCTTTGGAAATTACTGGACGTGGAAAGCCAAATCGACATTTTGTGTAAAATTTATCCTTTGACTTATATTTCCGTCGGCAATACTTTCCACATCGATGACTCTGAAACCGTAAAACTTGCTGTCCTTCTTTTTTTTTTTTTTTTTTTTTTTTTTTAAACATCTTTTTATTAAACAGTCTCGACATAAGGTACAGATTCACAGAATCAATTAGGGTTACAGTAAAATCAGGTTACATACAGTACTGCAATATAATTCATTGGAATTCACGGGGATGGGGGGTCATCACCATCGGCTTCAAGGGGAGGTGTACATATATCTCCTCGGTATGCATTCCAGGAGGCCCATACCTTGGACCATTTTCGGGGACACCCCCTAGCCACATAGACTGTTTTCTCTCTCAGCATACACCAGTCTAGATCCTGCTCCCAGGCTACTACCGTGGGCGGCTGTGGGGCTCCCCAGAGCTGTGCGATATTTCTCTTAGCGATCATGCAGCCAAGCGTGACCCATGTCTTAGTATAGGTGTTGAGGTCGGTAGGTTCCCAGATATTAAGGAGGCATCTAGGTGCCTCCGGTTCGATTACTACCTCCAACACTGCACTCATGACCGCATGGATGTTACGCCAGTATTCCTGGATTGGCGCACAGTGCCATAGTATGTGTATGAATGTGCCCAATTGTGCGCATCCCCTCCTACAAGAGCCGTCTGTCAGCCCACCCATGTGTACCAGCTGGGGACCAGTTATGTAAATTCTATGGAGGATCTTTAATTGCACCAGTCTGAGTCTCGCTGGGATAGCGACCGTCTTAGGAGAAGAGACCGCTTCCTGCCAGGTTTCATCATCCAACTCTATTCCGTCCTCAGTCCATTTGTCACGCAATTGTAATAGGGGGTTGTCAGTATTATTGATGAGTTTTCGATATGTTAGGGAGATGGCCCTGTCAGGCAGGTGGCCATCCAATAGTCTGTCCTCTAGTGGGGATGCGTCCGGTGGCGTCGAGTCGTCGGGGATAGCTGTTTGCAGCGAGTGCCTGATTTGCAGGTAGCGATAACATTCGGAGTCTGCCAGGGCATATTGCGTTTGTAGGGTATCAAAGGATTTCACACCCCCATCGTACCAAAGGTCTTTGACATGGGAAATCCCTATTAAGTCCCATTTAGCAAATCCCTTTGAGTTTCCCATATATCCTAGTTTTTGTGAGTCCCACAAGGGTGTGGCCATCGTTAACTTATTTTGCCAACCGACTGATTTAGCAGCAGAGTGCCAGATTGCAACTGTATGGGCAGTGGGTCCGGTGAGCGGGTATTTCTCCGGTTTTGAATATAGAGCTCTCAAAAAGGTCCCTTTAGGTAAAAGCCATCGATCCATCAGGAACCCCGGGTTGTCAGGGTGACCATACGTGCAGTGGTTGATCGCTGTTAGATGCGCAGCCCAGTAATATTTTTTAATATCAGGCAACCCGATTCCCCCATCATACCAGCTAAGTGTCAGTTTTTTCATGGCGATACGTGGTCTCCCTCCCCATAGGTCTCTCAGGAGCCCTTCCAGATCTTTAAAATACGAGTTCGGGACAAGGTCGGCTGAGTTCTGTAGCGCATACAGGAATCGGGGCAGTGACATCATTTTAAATAATGCAGCCTTGCCCAATAGCGAGAGCGGGAGGGACTTCCAGTGTGTTATGTCGCTTTTGAGCCGTTGCAGTGGGGGGAGCAGATTGCGGGTGTACCGAACTGATGGGTCTAAAGATATAAAAATGCCCAAGTACTTGAAGCCGTCTGAGACCACTGGGATCGGGCAATTTCGGGGCAAATGCGGAGGAGTTCCCCATAGGACATATAGGAGTGATTTTTGCCAATTTACCTGAAACCCAGAGTACCTGCCAAAAACCTCTAGTATATCAAAGGCTACTGTTAGGGATCTCTTAGGGGATGTAAGATAGAGGAGATTACTCCAGTATTGGAGCTTTCATAGATTCCCATGCTTGGAATCATTCCCCGTCGTCGAGATGGGAGCCTCGGTAAATATATATATATATATATAACAGTAGTAAATAACCATTACAAAAGAGAAACAGGCCTAGGCCTAATCCCATTTTGTAGTCAGACCATGTCTTTTTGTAAAAGAGACCAAAAAGACTCATTAGCCAATCAGAGCCGCCTCACCCCTTAGAACCCTGGTGAAAGAACCTCAGCTCCTCAGATTTTCTACCGCACGTTGTGCAGAAGGGAGTCTCCTGGAGCTCTGCTCTATTTCGACTATTTTCAGCTGTTTTATTCAGGTTTTCTTGGTGAAATGTCTGAGAAAGGAAAGAAAGGGTTATTTAAGGCCTGTTCCACTTGTGGAAAAAGAGGCTCTATGTGGAGGATAGGCACAAGGACTGTATATACTGCCTATACCCGGACCACAAGGCTGCGGAGTGCAAGATTTGCCGCACTTTTTCGACTAAGACTCTCCGGGATCGTGAGGGTCGTCTACTTACCTGGCTTCACAAGTTAAAGTCAAGGAAAGAGTCGGTGTCCAGTGACAGTGAGGACGCTTCTTCCGCAGTTTCTTCAAGAAGGTCAGTCAAAAGGGGTAGGGGTTCCCCTTCATCTCTGGGTCACCCCTCTAAGGCCTCAAAGAAGATCCCAAAGGAGTCTGAGGGCCAAGGTTCCATGAAATCTCCTCACTGCGGTGTAAAGGAGAGGGAAGAACCATTATCTGCATCTGCGACTCTCCCTGGCAAGGAGAAACCTTTGAAGAAGTCTTCTTCACATTCTTCGGACCATTCGTCGACGAAGCATAAACCCTCGTCGACGAAAACGCAAAAATCACAGGTTAAAAATGTTCCTGTGTCGACTCCGTCTCTTTTCCCAGTGTCGACGGGCTCGTCGACGAGCACATATACAGCACCGTCGACGGCGGTGTCGACGAAGACGGTGTCTACAGTTCCGTCTACCACTGTGGCGTCGACGACGAGAGTGTCGACGATGACGACTGCAACAGTGATGACGACATCAGCAGGGGTGTGCCTTATCTCGTCGACGACAGGTTCGACGACGCCCATCGTCTCGTCGACGATCAGCTCGTCATCGAGGATGTCGACGCTGGTTCCAGTAACTTTCTCGTCGACGGTGCCCCCGTCGACGACGGTCATCGACGACGGTTTTGACCTCCACGTCGACGAGACCGTCGACGGCGGTTTTCACCTCCACGTCGACGAGACCGTCGGCGACGTCGTCGTCGACGGGAAAATTTCAATTTCCATAAAAGAAAAGGGGTTGCGCCGGAGAGGCTTTCACCCAGGAGAGTGGATCCCTTACCACCTGCATTATTATTGGAGGAGGAAGAGGACTCTTATGGTGAGGACAGTCAATTTGGCTATGCTAACAGCCCATCTCAGCTTCTAGTGAAATGTCAAGAAACTGATTCTGAGGGTGAATACTGCCAGGAACAAGTTTCTATACATCATCAATATCCACAACAGGAGGATGTTCAGCAACAGATGGTTTCTGTTCCCACCTCTCTGTTATCGGACTTACAGGGGATGCTCCTTGACTATCGTCAGAGGTTGTCTTCGCTTCCTCCGCAACCTATTCTCCTACCACAAACTGTGCATACTCCTCAACCCATGGTGATAGTTTCACCACCTCCAATGACTCATCCACAAATTCAAACGGAGGCAGTCCCTCAACTTCAGGATGTTTCTTCTGAAGAGGAAGAAGGTGAGCTTGTACAAACGGATCAGGGAGAGGAGTGGGACGATTACGTGATCCCTGATCCCGCTTCTCCAATTCCTGCTCCTGTGGATTCCCCTCCGGCTGATATAGGGGGTTTTCACAAGCTAATGGAAAGGGCTTCGTTACGTTTTGAACTTCCTATGCCATCTGTTCAAACGGAGTGTTTCCTATATGATTTTAAGGAGCCGGGTAGGAGGATGATACGTTCCATTCCAATTGTAAATCATGTATGGGAAGAGGGGATAAGGACCATGAAGAATCCAGCTACAGTGGTCCCAGTCCTACCACGGCTAGACAAAAAATATAAAGCTTCTGAGGACAGCCCAGCCTCGTTGACTGGTCAACCAAAGCCAGATTCAGTGATTTCCCAGGCAGCGCAGAGGAAATCTAAGAATCCTTCAGTACCTCTGACCACACCACCGGACAAGGAAGGCAGACGCCTAGACAATGCAGGGAAACGATTTTCCTCTATGGCGAGTCTGGTTATTAGGGCTGCTAATGCATTAGCGATACTTGGCCGATACGACCGCCAATTGTGGTGCGACCTTTCGCCTTACCTTGATCAATTGCCTGATACAGCTAAGTCTGAAGCGAAAAAGATCCTGCATGAAGGAGAGCTAACATCAGCAGAGATTATAGACTGTGCGATGGACATAGCTACGACATCTTTCCGCTCTTTGGCAGGGGCAGCTGTGCTTCGTCGACAAGGTTGGCTCAAAGCAACTTGGTTCCGGCCAGAGGTTCAGAATAAGATCCTGGACCTCCCATTTGACGGGGAAGCTTTGTTTGGGAAGCACATAGATGATGCTCTCCAAGACATTAAAAAGACACTGAGACGGCTAGGTCATTGGGGACCCTTCAGTATCGGAATGTCCCTTTTCGGGAGCAAGAGGCAGGGGTTCTCCCTCATATAGAGGATCCTATCAGCAACAGCGATATTCCTCGTATGCTCCCGCATCCCAATCTTACCGGCCTTCTTACAACCAGAGACAACAAGGCCAGACGTCATCTTTCTCCAGATCCAATTATAGGGGAAGACAGAATCGTCAGGGACGAGGCGCCTCTAAGAGGCAGTAGCGGCGACCTGGCTCTTTGCGCTGTGCCCTCCTCCTCCTCGAAGACATCTGTAGGAGGCAGGGTTTCTCTTTACCTTCAAAACTGGCAACGGATTACATCAGACCGTTGGGTCCTAAACATCATTCAGAGTGGCCACACCCTGGAGTTCATTCACCTACCACCATCCAGAGCTCCTCCCGCCTCCTCCATGAAACATCTGCGTCTTCTCCGGCTCGAAGTTCATCAACTGCTGATCAAAGGGGCAGTAGAGCCAGTTCCTTTCTCTCAGAGGAGCAAGGGTTTCTATTCCAGGTTTTTCCTGGTAAGGAAGACATTGGAAAAATGGCGGCCGATTCTCGACCTCAGGGAGCTCAACACTTATCTCACAAAACAATCCTTTCGGATGGTATCTCTCCAGGACATTCTGCGTCTTCTCAACACTGGGGATTTTATGGCCACTCTCGATCTCGAGGATGCGTATTTCCATATACCCATTCATCGGGCACACAGAAGGTTTCTTCGATTTACAGTCGCCAAGAGCCATTTTCAATTCAAGGTGCTTCCATTTGGCCTTCGCTCAGCTCCGAGAGTCTTCTCCAAGGTGCTTGCACCGGTAGCGGCATTTCTCAGGAAACATCATTTCCAAGTCTTTCCCTACCTGGACGACTGGTTGCTAAAGGCCCCTTCCAGGGGGCAGCAGCAGAGGCGGTCGCCTCTTGCACCTGCCTCTTCTCCAATCTGGGCTTGACTCTAAACACCACCAAATCTTATCTTCGCCCTTCCAGGAAGGTTCAGTTTCTGGGAGCGATTTTAAACACATCTCTCAGCAAGGTTTTTCCCTCTCTAGAGCGACAAAGAAATCTAATCTCAATGGGCCACCTAGTGCGAAGAAAAAGTATCTTTCTGTTCGCCTCTACAAGTCCCTGCTGGGTATGATGTCCTCCTGCATTCCATTGATACCTCACTGCAGATTGCGAATGCGTCCCCTGCAGGAGCTTCTGGATTTACAGTGGAAACAAGTGAGCGGATCCTTCAACGACAAGATTCGGATCACTCAGGACATGCGCCAGGCCATTCGATGGTGGACAAAACAAGAGCATTTGTCCCAAGGTCTATCCTTCGTAACCGCTCCAACACCTCAAGTGGTAACTACGGATGCGTCACTGGAGGGCTGGGCGCAGTTTTGCAGGATCTGCAGGTCAGTGGTCACTGGCTTCCAGAACATCGCCTCCTTCACATCAACCTCTTAGAGTTGACAGCGATTCGTTTAGCTCTTCAAGCTTTTCTTCCAAGGTTGCAGGGTCTGTCGGTACTTGTCCGGACGGACAACACCACAGCCATGCACTACATCAACAAGGAGGGCGGCACCAGGTCTCTGCCATTGTCACAAGAAGCCCAAATAATCTGGGAGTGGGCGATCTGTCAGGGAATTTCTCTGAAAGCAGAATATTTGCCAGGAGTACTGAACGACAAGGCGGACAGACTCAGCAGGCTGAAGTCTGTCACACACGAATGGGAACTGGATCAGACAACGCTGGAGAGGGTTTTTCGCCAGTGGGGCAGACCTTCCATAGACCTGTTTGCCACACCAGAAAACAGGAAATGCCAGTGCTACGCCAGCAAGCTGCACCATCGAGGGTCACTGGG
This sequence comes from Calotriton arnoldi, assembly GCA_963921515.1. Classification (NCBI taxonomy): domain Eukaryota; kingdom Metazoa; phylum Chordata; class Amphibia; order Caudata; family Salamandridae; genus Calotriton; species Calotriton arnoldi. Next base: position 1,375,544 of record CAWUFW010001541.1, on the reverse strand, counting down.
GAATGCGCTTCGATAGCCTGGTCAGGCGCATTTGTCTACGCCTTTCCCCCCATTCCGCTAATTCCCAGAGTACTCAAGAAGATGAAAGTGGAAGGATGCAAGATGATCCTAATAGCTCCTGCCTGGCCGCGGCAGTTTTGGTTCACCGAACTTCACCTTCTCTCCATGGACCATCCTCTTCCACTGCGACCAATTCCTCACTTTCTTACAATGTCTCAGGGTCAGATACTACACCCAGATCCTCGCTCGTTACAGCTCACAGCATGGCTCCTGAAGAGCGGGAATTTCTTCACTTAAATCTTCCAGAGGAGGTTAAAGATGTTCTTTCACAGGCAAGAGCTCCTTCCACGAACAGGACCTACCGCTTAAAATGGAAGCGTTTTAACATATGGTGTCTAAGCAATAATTTGGATCCTTTCTTATCACAACCACACCAGGTCCTTCCGTATTTCCTGGCCTTGTCTAGGGCAGGTTTGGCTCATTCCTCCATTAAGGTGCACTTAGCAGCAATTTCTCGTTTTCGACGCACGTCCTCTGGGCCTTCTCTTTGGTCAAGCAGAATTGTCAAACAGTTTCTTAAGGGCCTCTTCAGGGTGTTTCCTCCAGTGAAGCCTCCACCGCCTTCGTGGCAACTAAATTTGGTTCTTTCTCAACTTATGAGGCATCCGTTCGAACCGATTCATCGGTCAGATCTCAAGTTTCTCTCCTGGAAGGTCGCTCTGTTGTTGGCCCTCACTTCAGCCAGGAGGATAGGAGAATTACAAGCTCTTACAATTCAGGAACCCTTCCTTCAGTTCAAGGGAAATACTGTCATCTTGAGAACTAATCCAAAATTTATTCCTAAAGTACCTTCTTCTTTTCATCTCAACGAACCAGTGATCCTTAAAGCTTTTTTCCTCAGCCTACTTCACCGGCCGAGAGAGCTCTTCACTCTCTGGATCTACAAAGATGTTTAAAATTTTACTTGGATCGAACTAAGTCCTTCCGCAAATCTTCACAGCTTTTTGTATCATATAGCGCTCCCCGCAAGGGATTTCCCATTTCCAAACAGGGGATATCTCGCTGGGTTGTGAGCGCAATTCGATACTGTCACACAGCAGCGGGCAAACCCCTGGAGGGTGTTGTCCGAGCACATTCGACAAGATCTATGGCATCTTCAGTGGCCTTGTTTGCTGGGGTCCAGATCAAGGACATTTGTAGGGCTGCAACTTGGAGCAGCACTCACACCTTTACAAAGCATTACTGCCTGGAGTCATCACTTCAAGAAGACGCGGCGGTTGGACAGGCAGTCCTGAGGAACCTCTTCCAATGAGTGGTGAGCTTTCCCTTGCTTCCCTCCTTCCTTCTTTTGTCTGCTTTATACACATTTTCTCTTGTTTATAAATGCTCTAACTTATCCATGCCTTTGGCTGGTTTTAAAAGATGTATTTGAAGAATGTTTTTTCAGACAGGTAATGTCTTATGGAAAATGTGTATCCTTACTGCTAGCTACTCTGATTCCAAGCATGGGAATCTATGAAAGCTCCAATACTGGAGTAAGAAAACAAGTTACTTACCTGTAACTTTGGTTCTCCAGTATTGGAAGCTTTCATAGATTCCCATGCGACCCACCCTCCTCCCCTGGGAAAGCTCAGCCTATCTCTGTGTATGTTGTCACAACGTATACGAAAATCTGAGGAGCTGAGGTTCTTTCACCAGGGTTCTAAGGGGTGAGGCGGCTCTGATTGGCTAATGAGTCTTTTTGGTCTCTTTTACAAAAAGACATGGTCTGACTACAAAATGGGATTAGGCCTAGGCCTGTTTCTCTTTTGTAATGGTTATTTACTACTGTTATATATATATATATATTTACCGAGGCTCCCATCTCGACGACGGGGAATGATTCCAAGCATGGGAATCTATGAAAGCTTCCAATACTGGAGAACCAAAGTTACAGGTAAGTAACTTGTTTTCATATCGTCTGCGTACAGTGAAATCCGATCCTCCCACTCCGCTGACCAGCGCAGTCCGCGGATCCTCACATCCTTACGGATCCATGCTGCGAGTGGTTCAAGGGCCAAAGCGAACAGTAAAGGAGAGAGGGGGCACCCCTGACGAGTCCCCCGGCTGAGTACAAAGGGTTCAGACTTTCTGTTATTCACCACTACCTGGGCCAGCGGCGCGCTGTACAACAGCCGTATCCAGCTGCAGAAGCTTGGCCCAAATCCCAGTCTACCAAGCACTGCAAAGAGATGGGGCCATTCCAGTGAATCGAAAGCCATGGTGGCATCCAGGGAGACCACCACAGCGTCCTCTCGTATCATCGGTACCCTGCCCAGAACCCCGTGTAGTCTACGCAGGTTGAGAGCCGTGTTTCTTTTGGGCATGAACCCTGACTGGTCTGGGTGGACTAGGTCGCCTATCACCTTAGTAAGCCTAGTGGCAAGCACTTTAGCTAGAATTTTGGGTTCTGCATTCAGCAGCGATATAGGCCGGTAGGAGGTACACTGCATTTTGGGCTTCCCTTCTTTATGGATTGTGACTATGGTGGCAATTCTTTGGTCATATGGCAACATCCCCTGGGTGAGGCTATCCTCAAACATTGACTTCAAATAGGGGGCCAATTTATCTGGTCGAAGCTTGTAGAGCTCTATTGGGATGCCATTTGGGCCCAGAGCTTTCCCGGAGTGCAGCGCTCTTATTGCCGTAGCTATTTCATCAGCCGTCAGTTCACTGTCCATGAATGTAAAGTCCGAGTCCGATAATGTCGGGAGCGATATGTCTTTGACTAGATCAATAAAGTCTGCTTCAGGGTATGGTGCCACCGAGCTATATACGGTTTGGAAGTGAGCTGCGAAATGGTTAGCTATGTCTTGGGGATCTGTCACCGAGGACCCATCAGTGCCCCTAATCTCAGGCACGAGCCTGCTGGCCTGCTCTCTCTTGTCTAACCATGCGAGCAGTTTGCCGGCCTTGTCGCCCCAGTCATATATCCGTCCCAGCCGTTCCTGTCCCAGTAGTTTGGCACGGTCTGTGACCAACGCCCGGTATTCTTCCTGCCGCAAGCGTAGGAAGTGGAGGATTTCAGGCTTGGCATCCGAGGTGACATCCTGTTCTAGGCGGTATAGTTCCTGCTCTGTCAGAAATTTCTTTCACCCTGTCTTTTTTGGAGCCCGCCACCAAGGAGAAGGGCCTGTCCTCTGACCACCGTTTTGAAAGCTTCCCATAGTGTTTGAGGTGACTCAACTGTGTGTTCGTTCTCCAGAAAATAGTCATCAAGAGTTTTAATTAGGCCTTTCCGTATTTTGGGGTTCTTGAGGTACCAAGGGTTTATTGGGGCAACTCGTCCTGTCTGTGTGTAATCTAAAACTATATGGACCCAGAGAGGGGAGTGGTCGGAGATACCTCGTGCCAGGTGACGGATCTCATGAATATTGGTAATTTGCAAGGCCGGGACAAGTATATAATCCAGTCGGGATAGGCTGTTATGCGCCCCTGAGTGGAAAGTGTGCTGCATCTTATCGGGGTTGTATGTCCTCCAGCCATCCATCAGTCCCATCGCCTCCAAGAAGCTGGAGAACGCATGAGCGGCCGGCGGGGTTGCACGGGGGGGTGCCTGTCTAAAGCGCCCGAGACAATTGAATTGAAGTCGCCGCCGAGCACCAGGTGTCCGTCAGGCAACGTCAAGAGTATAGCACTCAGGTCCGTGAATGTTGTGCTCTGCATCCCGGGGGGCGCGTATATTGACATGAAAGTGGTAGGTTTGCCCTCCCAGGTGCCTGTGATTCCAACATATCTGCCTCGGTCATCTATGTACGTATTGGTGAGTGAGAAAGGGAATGATTTTTTTTTGCATAATGCCTACTCCCCTGGAGCTAGAGGTAAAGCCCGCATGCACCACCATCGAATACCCCCATCTGTGCATTGCCCTGCATGTGTTGCCAACGAGGTGTGTTTCCTGGAGTAAAACGATATCCGGCGATTGTCTCCTAATATACTGCAACACAACCCCTCTTTTGATCTTGTCCCCCAGTCCGTTAACATTCCAACTTAAGATTTTAACGGCCCTGTTGTACTGTACTCCCATTGAGAGCGGGGCACTTCCCCACTAGTGGGGTCGTATGTAGACATCGTACCGTCGAGATAATATAAAAAAACAACAACATACAAAATAAATATCAGTCCCTCCCAACATCCCCCCACCCTGCTCCCCTGCACTCCGGGCTTAAAACTGCCCATGTTATTTAAATGCAGAGTGCCTGTCGCCCAACTATTCTACTAGTAGAAAAATAACACACTGGGGAAGGCCTCAGAGTTCCGTCGGCCCCCCCGCCTACCAGTACAGATTATCGATGCAGGACATGACCAATGTTCAGTTCACCAAATGTGAGAGATCCCAAGGCATCGGTACAAGGTTCATACCAGCCTGAGCCGAATACTGGCGGTTCAGGGTACAACAGCGGCTGAAGCGAATCGTTTTTGAAGAAACAGAGGCCACCCCATGAGAGATCGCCGCGGGGTTCAATGAGCGGTGGAGTCCTGTTCCGGCGAGGGTTTAAGACTGTCCAGCCAGTCGGATGCCATCTCCGGGAGGTCAAAGAAACGTGTTTTCCCGTCAAGTTCAACTCGCAAGCGGGCTGGGAAGAGCATGGCGTACTTGAAACCTTTTTCTCTCATCCTGCGCTTGACATCGAGGAAGGAGCGTCGCCTCATCTGCACCGTTCGGGTGAAATCGGGGAAGAAGGTGATTTCCGAGTTGTCAAGGTGGATTGGAGGAGCGACCCTTGCCGCCTGGAGGATTGTGTCTCTGTCTCTGTAATTGAGCAGTCGGGCCAGTATTGGACGAGGGGGGGCCCCAGGCTTTGGGCGACCCCCAGGCACTCTGTGGGCTCGCTCAATTACAAACAGTTTAGAAAGGCCCTTTGGTTGTAGCTTCGTCGAGATCAGTTCCTCCATGAATAGGTCTGCAGCCGGACCTTCCGATTTCTCTGGCACTCCAAGGACGCGAATGTTGTTGCGTCGCAGGCGCCCCTCATAATCATCCAGCTTGTCTTCCGTGTACTTGCGAAATGATTGAAGCTCCCCGATGTCCGTTTGGAGTTGCGAGGTGTCCTCTACGAGACTGGCGGTGGTAGTCTCCAATTGCTTGACCTTCTCTCTATATTTCGTGAGATCCGCTCTGATCAGCGTCACCTCCGAGGAGAGGGTGTCAATAGATGTGCGGACACCCATGATGGCTGCCATTATGTCCGTCATTGTGGGCTCGGTGGGGTCGTGCTCGGTTCCACTCTGCGATTTATCGCTGGCCCCCTTCTTGTCAGGGATGTCCGCTTTCGGGCAGGTAAAGCGGCCTAGCCTGCTTTGTTGAGACGCCCGGGAACCCTTGGTGCTGGACATGGTGAGGTCAACGCCGTTCCTTAGGCTGGAGACTAGAGGAAACGCCAGATGGAGCAGTCCCTGGCCAGGCCCTCCGAGGATGTCCGCAGAGCCCCGGGCCAGTCACGCACTGATGTGGATGACACTGTTTTAGCTCCGCCGTTTCTGGCTGCTTGCTGGGACCCGGGACTTGGAGTCAAGCAACGGAGGTGGGCACTCAGGGCGTCGCCGGTCGTGAAGGGCCACCTGTGTGCTACTCGGACCAGTCGTCTCCCGTTCCCCGGACACCGCCAGCCCCCAAGCACCCCTTAGGCAGCAGGGAGCATCCACGACGATGCCAGCTCAAGGGCCACCGGCGCGCCAAGGAAAGGCGGGGGAGCAGGGCGGATCACTTCATGCGGCCCCAAGCAGCCGTCCCCCACAACGCAGGTACGGTAGGGAGGCCGCTCCACGCTCACTCCTCCCCGTCCTCACCAACCACAGCAAACACACACAGCAGCAGAAACCCCCCCGGTCCCGGGGGTTGTTTCGATTAGCGAGGCCCGAATAGGTAGGGTAGGGTCGGCAGCTCTCACAACGGGCCCTGTATGGATGCAGCACACCAGTCCCATGGGTCCTCCGCCGCCTCTACCACAGTAGGCGCAGCCGCGTCCTGGAAGCGCGCACTGCACCCAGCGATCACGGCCTCCAGCCAGCTCCGGATCCCCGTCCCAGGCAGGGAGACGCCGGGGCCGTCACTCACCGGCGCTGCTCCTCCCGCTCCGGTGTCCGTGGGGGCTGATCATGCTGCCGCTGTACTATCGACGCCGCAGGGCACCACAAGACACACGCTGCCCCAGTCGTCCGCAATCTCCCCAGTGCTGGGCCGCTGGATCCCCTTTCACGTCTCCGGCCTCCGCACGATCCAACCCGCTCAGGGGCTGCACTCCAGTGCCACAGGCAACAGCGTCACGGTCGCGGGGGGGGGCACCGAAGTCGCTTGCCAGACTTTCCCTGACCCCCCGAGGATGGGGGAGGGGGTCATGCCCACGTCCTCGCGTCTCCCGCCGGCCGTCTCCAGCACTCGAGGCCCCGGTTTCCTCAGCCACAGGCCCAGAGTCGCCGATCGGCACAGCTACTGCCTACCACCTCCGATTGTGCCCGGGAAAGCTTTGCCGGGCTTCGCTTGCGCCCCTGTGTCCAATTCTGCACCTTTCCGTCGGTTTATTGTAGCGGATTAATGAGGTAGGATGGAAGGGCTCCGGAGCAGCCCTAAGTTGCGGCCATGTTGGTTTGCCGCGAGACCACGCCCCCCAAAACTTGCTGTCTTAAGATATTTTCTCCTCCTGTTTTTGGAATCGCACAGGTAACATAGTCTTCAATAAAAGACCAAACAGTCTCATCCGAATCCGTTCCAAATTTAGGTCATCCTTGATCCATACAAGCATATGTATATGAGGAGCACCTCTAGCTTGGTATTCTTTTCTCCCAAAAAAATCAATAACTTCGCCAATAGGTGGATTAATTTTATTACAGATAAAGGACAACATAGCTTCAAACCTATGATTAAAATATCTGCATACATTTACAGGATCCAGGGAACACAGTTCTCCAGCTGTCTTCAATTCAATATGTTCTATATTTGAATTTGCTTCTCGTAGAAAATCCAGTAAATCATCCCATGCGTACTCAGCACAACTAAGTGTAACAAACCATGTAGGGGTTCCTAAATTTCTTAACATACATTTTAATTCCCCATGACGTCGATACCAATATTCATTAGTGCCACGTTGACATGCCATCAAATTAATTAACTGTGATTCTAAATGTTCGTCTCTTCCTTCAACTTTCTCCATAAATTCCTTTGCAGAAACATGTAAGAGATGCGTTCCCGTTTTCAATATGTGGTTGACTGCATATGAAAGTGCGGACAGATCACTCTCAAATAAAAGATGAAATAAATATGGAATACACTGACGAAATCTTGGATCTTCTGAGTACAGTCGTAAACTACGATATTCTGCAGCTGGAATCTGAACTGGTCGTTCATCATATCGTCCACCTTTTCCAGTAGAGAACAGCTGTGGAAAACAATGAGCTTCCAAACTTTTTTCCCACACACTCATGGGAGTTCCTTTTGCTTTTTTCATCTGGAACAATTCAATAGTATCTCCTATCAGTTCTTTTGAATGTAGAGGGTGTATAGTATAATGTTCATAAATTTCTTCTTTTTTTGAGTTTTCCGCTTTTTCTATTTGTCCACTTGAAATGTCCGTTTCATCTTCTAAAGTCATTTCTTCTACATTTACATTTTTATAGTAAATATTGTTTTGCACCAGATACAATGTAGCCTTTTGCACTTTCCTCACATCTACTAACTCTTGCCATATTTTCTGACTCTTCGTGGGTACACCATTAACAAGAATGACTACAGGTTCAGTATCCTCTCTTTCTACACCAACAGTTTCAACATTTTTCTGAAAACCCAAAGGTAAATACACAACTCTTCCTTTTAAACCTCTTTGTAGATCTGTTGGAGGCAGCTTACCTGTTTTAGGCTCCATACGAATTATAGCCTGAAAAGGGTGCACAGATTGTATAAGGATAGCCTCATATGTATTTAAATTTTTAAGTTCTGGAGGTATAGGTACTAATTCTAAGTCATTATGGACAGCTCTAGCTGGCATTTTGTTTTCTTCTAATTTATTATAACAATATTTACAAATGCATTGTACAGTACCTAACTCAAAACGACCTTCCACAAACAGATGACAAGCAAATTCTCTCCATTTATCATTGTTTTCCTTTTCACTTTTTAAAAACACATCTACATTCCTAGTTTGAATTTTATAATGAGTCCGTCGACAACAAATACAAACATAGTTGGGATTTTCACCAGAAACTACTTTAAACTTTGTTATTTCTTTTTCAAACTTGACATCACTAGTATCTTCCTCCTCCTCTTCTTCAACACCTACACTTATCAAAGTCTCACTTTCTCTACACTCCTCTTGAGCGGCAAAATAGCGTAACTCTATATCATCACATACTTTTTTTTTACATCCAACACTGAACCATGCAAAAGAGCTGTATTAATTTCATTTAGACATAATGCAGGACTTTTCACGTAGTATAATCTTCTAACTAATTTCCGCATTTCTGAATGATGTACTGCTAACATTCTCAAATGATGAAAACGACTTTGAGACACTTTCCTAGAAAGACAAGCCATAGAATGACCTTGCAAGCTTGTATTTTTTCTCACTTTGCAAGGATCCAGTCTTTGTAATATCTTAATCTTCTGTTTCACAGTTTTTCTTCCATATTCTCTTAAGAAATTTAGTAAAATATCAATAAATTCTTGACATATACTACAAATACTACTACAATCCCATGTAAACACTGGAGCCTGGGTACGTCTCCCTTGAACTTCCTCAGCTATTAATTCTTCAACATTTCTCGGAACTAGCTTTTCTTTCTGAATTGCACAACCATCTCGCACCTCATAAGAACGACCACAGGTATCAACTGCATGCACTAAACTATTTTGTTGAAAATAACTTTCTTCATTAAAAAAAGGTTCCGTACTAGAAGTATGCTTCCATTCCCCGGAAAATATTTTACAAAAATTTGTTCTATTTACAATTTTTTCCTCTTACATTTGTCCTTCATACGGTGCATTATTGTATTTAAACTCTTCAATCTTTTTAAAATTAAGATAAATAATCTTCTTTTTAATTCAAAAGCTTCTTCAATAACACTTGGAATCTCCTTTTTTTTTGTCTGTAAAATGCTGATCTCCTTTTATATTTTTTACATTTTTTTATTAAACTCTGCAGTACTCTACTTTTATATATTCGTTTTCGAATTTCTAAAAATTGTTTGTTACGTATTCCAACATCATTCTTTTTCCGATAATCCAATTTTCCACTTTTTTGAACATTTTTCTTTTGCTGTTGTTTCACTGTTCTTGTTCGGTCTGTCTGTTCTATATTTTTAATATTAATAACAGTTTTTGCAAGTTTAAAAAAAAAAAACTTTACTTTTCTTACCAGAACACTTTTTCTTTGAACATCCATGTTGTACTGGATCTAGTATCTCTTTTCCTTTTTTTTTCAAATAAACCTCCTTTCTTTCTTTTCTTTTTCTTTGTTGTTTTCTCGTCATTGTATCTTTCTTAATAATGATGCAAAATATCTGTAAAAAAATAACAGTTTTGAAAACCGATTAATATAATTAAAATAGTTATATATAAATATTCAAATGTATAATTATAAAAATATTCACATATATAATTATAAAAATACATACAAAGAAACTACATCAATGGAACAGTACTACCTGCATAATTCTGGTACTCTGGGGTCGCGCGTTTTAATATAATGAGGCCCTTGGGTTGGCTAGGTTCAGGGGGCATTTCTTAAAAAATAATTGTTGAGAACCCACCAATGGTTCCCAGAGAGAGAGCTACAAGCCTGCGGGCTGGCTCCTAGAGGAACACGTGCAAGTTCACTAGCTGGCTCATACAGAGAGAGCTACAAGCCGCATCACAGAGGAACAGTTGCGGGCTGGCTCGTACAGGAAAAACTGCGAGCCATCTCGCTGGCTCGTACAAAGAGAGCTACGGGCCGGTTCACAGACTAACAGTTACGGGCCGGCGGGCTGGCTCGTAGAGGAAGACCTGCGAGCCGACTGCCTGGCTCGTAGAAGGAGTGCTGCCGGCCTGGTCGCACACAAACAGTTGTGGGCCCACTACTATAAGTAAAACTGCGGGACGTCCACTTCCAAAGGCATAGGTACGGGACGGTGATGTGGGGAGAAACAACGTGAAGGGAGTATCTCGCAGAGAGAGCTGCGGTATATTTCCAGTATTAGCTTGCACAGCTACAACTGTGGGCCCAACGGCTCGCAGGGCAAGAGCAGAGAGCCGACCGGTCATTCGCAGAGGGAGAGCTGCGGGCCGCCGGGCTCACTCGTAGAGGAAGACCTCCGAGCCGATTGGCTGGCTCCTACAGGGAGAGCTACGACCCGTCGGCTCGAAGAGGGAGAGCTGCGGGCCCACTAGTATACTGACAGCTTATGCCCGTCCACTTCTAAAGGAATAGCTGCTGTACGGTGATGTGGGGACAGTGAACGTGAAGTGGGTATCTCGTAGAGAGAGCTGCGGTATATTTCTAGTGTTCGCTTGCAAAGATACAACAGCGACCTGGCTCGCAGACGAACAACTACGAGCCGATCTGTAGTTTGCAGAGGGACAGCTGCGAGCCGGCGGGCTGGCTCGTAGAGGAAGACCTGCGAGACGACTGCCTGGCTTGTAGAGGGAGAGCTGCAGACCATATAGTGGTGGGCAGGCGAGCTGGCACGTAGAGAAACACCTGCGAACGGACTGGCTGGCTCGTAGAGTCAGTCCTGAGGGCCGGCTCACAGAGGAACAGTTGCGGGCCGGATCACACAGCAACAGCTATGGGCCCACTAGTATAGGGACAATTGCAGACCGTCCACTTATAAAGGGATAGGTGCGGGACGGTGATGTTGGGGGAGGGAACGTGAAGTGGGTATCTCGTACAGAGACAGCTCCGATATATTTCTAGTGTTCGCTTGCAGAGATACAACACTGACCTGGCTCGCAGACCAACAACTGCGAGCCGACCGGTAGTTTGCAGAGGCACAACTGAAAGCCGGCGGGCTAGCTCGTACAAGAAGACCTGCGAGCCGACTGGCTCCCTCGTAGACAGACAGCTGCGGGCCGGCTCGCACAGGAACAGCCGGGGGCCGACTAGTATAGAGAGAGGTGCGGGCCGTCCACTTGTAAAGGTATAGGTGCGGAACGGTGATGTGGGGAGAGGGAACGTGAAGGAGCTATCTCGTACACAGAGAGAGCTGCGGTATATTTCCAGTGTTGGCTTGCAGAGGTACAACTGCGGGCCCAAGGACTCACAGAGAGACAGCTTATTCCGAAAACCATGTAATATTTAAACATATGTCACGTCCCTTTTGTACCATTCAAGCTCATTACGACCTTCTCTATACACTACAGATCCCACCAACACCCCAATAAAAATATAAGTGCTATTTTTATACTGGATAAAGCTCTATTATTTAATTTCTATAAGCATGACTGTTGGGTACACAAAATGGAGAATGTGAGATGACGAGAGTAAACAGAAGTGTAATTCTTAAACTTTTATTCTACGATTTATTTAATATACGTATATTCAGACCTTTGAGTGGGATAAAAAAAATGCAGATATCTGAAAGGCGCACCAGTGTACAGCACAGCTAAGACCCGGCCCACTTAAAAGCCTGCGTATATTTAACACAGAAACACAACCTAACAATTTTCATCACTTCTAATCACAGTTACTTTACTAGTGTGAACAAACCGTACAGAAAATGTATTAAAACATTTTTTTTTCTTTTTTTTTCGCTCACATTTATAAAATATCTCTTCTAAAGAAACGCCCCTTTCCACCTTTATTTTGTAACAACGAGCAATAAATAATCCCTTTAGCAGCATCTAGTCACTAAATACTAACACGGTGCAGTATACCTAAGTGTAAAGCACAAACACTATTTAGATTATATCTTAAAGCATCATCAAATTATTGTAACCATACATACATACAGAAAGCAACATGTATGTTTACTTTCTCCATTTACTCTCCATGTAATCTGTGCACATTATGAACCGGTTCGAAGTATAACACTTGTCTTCACTTATATACAAATCTACCTCACAGTGTAAAATATAACATTACAACCTATGTATATGTAATATTTCCAACATAATACAGTGCAGTTTTATACCATTGAAACTAATTGTAACATTCCCTATATACTACAAACCATACCAATATGGCAATAAACTTAGAAATCCTATTTTTATAATACAAACAGCTATATTAGATTATTTTTATAAACAGTACCGCTGGGGGCACAAAATAGTAGTGGGAGCTAGACAGAGTAAATAAAGGTGTAATTCCCAAACTTTTTATGTATCGTCCCTTTACTATACCTATATTAACAGCTTTAACTGGGATTATAAATTTCGCAACTATCTCAAACGGGTGACAGACCCGCACCACTTAAAAGCCTACGTATATTCAGCAGACAAACACACCCTAACAATTACCTTCACTAATCATCACATTTACTTTAGCACTGTCAACAAAATCATGCAGAAAATATACATCAAACATTTTCATTTATTTCTTATCGCACATATTTATAAAAAATGTCTTCTGAAGAAACGCTCCCCAACAACTTGCATTTCAGAACAACACCAAAATTCAAAGCCTCCCAGCAACATAGCAGTCTTAACTTATATAGAAATCTACCTCTTTATGTACAAAATGAGACCACAAATTGTCCACATAACATTTCTTGTTTTTGTTCCATCTCTGTTAAGTTAATAACACATACATTTTCTAGTATAACCCCTTCACCACTATTTCCAGACTAAGAATAATTTGGAAACGTGTGACATTCAGTTTATCTCATCGCAATACATATACAAATCCAAATAAACGCTACATATAATTTTCAAAACCATACAGTCTTTTACAGATGACAAGTTAAATTTTTTTTATCTGAAAAACTCCTAAACATATATAAAGTAATTCTTTAACAATTAGTCACACTTTATACATGTTTTAGAACCAATGTGAAACACCACACCACACTACACTAACACTATTACTTAGAAATAAAAAATACTTTCAAAGTTAAAAAGAACGCCTCAAATATTAACCACTACTACACAACACAACACACATTCTTAATTTCTAACTTGCGTTCGTAGTTGGTTTTCAGATTCCAAATGTCACAAACGTATGCAATTCTTTCTTTGTCACACAGTACATATAATGCACCACTCTCGTCAACAATGGAACCAGTAATGGCACAATTTCCCTGTTGCTCCACACGTAAAGAACAAATCAGAATAGTTCCTTGATTTTTTTCAAATTGCAAAACTTCTCTCTATTGGTTATTTTTAAACTTCCCATATAATCATTTTTTTTTTTTTAAATCTAAAGACACATACAGGTGACAAGTTCAACGTATTCTATCAACACTTTCTAGAACATTCTACGGCACCTGCAGGTTAAAAGTTCATCATTGCTTTGAGTTCAAACGGTGCTTTCCATATACAAGTAGCAGGTGTGGTTCAACTGAGGAAAGTTTATCCTATCATATGAACTCCACGTTCAAACTGCTTTTTATTAACTAATGACAAAGATGCTTTTCCACAAACTAATATGCACCCTACTTTTTAGAAAACAATGCTTTGCATCTCCCAATCAGTTATCGTATTGTATGAGAAAAAAAAAGTAGTTCCCCCATCTTTAAACATCTCTTATTCTACAAACGGACTGCATGAGCTACAGACATCTATCCATACCTCCCAGCCATACCTTCAAAATGATAGTGTGGATCGTAGGACATAGCTATGTTTTCTGGTGCAAGAGGTATGCAGAAGAGAGACGTATTGACTTAAAAACCTACGTTTACAAAATGTGGACATTAAATGGTTTGCACAGAGAGGATTGAAGTGGCACCAATTGTTGCCTTTGGTTAAAACCTGTTTGCATCTCCAACACCCTGACCTCATGATTGTGCACTGTGGTGGAAACGACCTAGGCACATTGACTGAGGTAGGTTTGGAAATGCTAATGAAGGACACCTTTCGACAATTGATGTTGCTTTTGCCTCAAACTGTCTTTGTATATTCCAATATATGCTAAAGACAGAAGTGGAAATGGTCAAACCAATTTTGTCCTCAGGTTGAAAAATGTAGGAAGAATGTCAACAAAGCTGTGTCTGCATACCTCAGAGACCATAGAATGGGGTCGATCTACAACAGCAACATACGTTATGATATGGCTGATATCTACAGAAGTAATGGAGTACACTTCACAGATCAGGGAAATTGAGTTTTTCTGAATAACCTGAAGCTGTGTCATGAGTGTTGTAATATGTGAGCTTATATGCAGTGTAAGGCAAGGCATGGCAACCAGCGACGAATCCTCCGCTATGGTGGAGGAGCGCCCCACCCCCAGCAGCAACAGTTGCAAAACTTGAAAAAAAAACAATAATAAGGCATGCTTATTATAATTTTATTTTTCTTCATAGCGTCAAGCCTAGGGGGCGGGCCAATAGGGATGACAGACACGAGGGGGAGTGGTAGGTGCACTGTTGTCAGTGCGTGTGTGGGTTTGGTCGGCTGTCTCAGGATGGCCAAACTGACATGCGCACTGAAGCTTTCTCCAACTCGAGCTGCGTTGCTGGGTTGGAGACAGCAGGCACAGGCTCTCAGTCACTCTGGGAGTGCAAATCCAGGCCGCTCAGGCCAATCCTGATGCTGCTCTCATGCATGAGAATAACGTTGGGATTTGCCGCAGGACCGTCTGAGAGCCTGTGCCTACAGTGGAGCCAGAAGAGCGGCAATGCAGCGGGCATTCAGTAATTTATTTTTATGTTTTGTTCCTCCCTCTCCCCTTAGACCCACCAGCCGCAAATGTTGCAAGTTATAGTTAACCATAACTGGTAAATTTTAGTGTTTTTTTTGCAAACACTCTGTTCTACTCTAAGCAGCTCTTTAGGTTCTTTTGCAGGAAGTAGCATGAATCTGTAACATTAGTGTGATACCCTTTTTTTTGTGTGTGTATGTGCTGCCTAGTAAAACTGTTCCTATGAAGCTCAGATGTCATGACTTTCAGTGGTGTGTACTTAAAGTGTTGTTTGAGAAGCTCCCCCTCAACCCAGTCTGTTAATTCTGTTTACAACTGTTTTTCACTTTTACCAGTTGAATCCAAATAGAATGTTGCTATTGAGGTCTAGAGTCAGTGTGTTATAACCCTCCAGTACTGCTTCACAAGAAGCCCCTTGACATGACTGGAAGGAGAGGAGTCTCTAACAGATTTCCAGAGCCTGGTAAGGGAATGCTGCTTTGTGTTCTGCATATGACTATAGCCAAGTTGTGGCAAGACTTGCTTTACAGAGGAGATCGTCTTCTTGTTTGTGTGATGTGCGAAGTGCCCGAGTAAAAAGGTTTCCAAGGAGAAGCCTCCAGGAGGAAAGTCCTTTGGTTTTTAAGAGGTATGGAACTAAATGGTCACCAGAGAGTTTCCTTGTATGCTCACTATATTTTTGGGTGTAAAACGTGCAGTTGAGGTGCTGACAACTGGTGCCTATCCAGAGCAGAATATTAATTGAGTGAAACTGAGGTACTGAGCGGTATAGCATACCCACTGGGGTACATATTGCATATATATATTTAAAGTCTTCCTGAATCCTCTGAGTGAAACAGTCTGGGTAAAATTGGCTGCAAATGTGTGATAAAGGCAGCTGTCTGTCTCCCTGTCTTCCCCAGAGATGGACCAGGAACTACTGTGATGAGCAAATGACAATTTTCTGTTTATTGGAGCATCGTCCACAGAATATGCTGCAAGAACTGATAAATAGTAGTCTGTCTTCAACCAATTGTAGTAGCGGTGTCTGCGGCTTCTCTAGTGCTGGTTGGTTAATCGTGTTGCTTTATCATGAAGTCCGGTGATGCGGCCAAATAGAGAAACCTCTAAGCAGTAAAATAAAAAACCTGTTACAGTCTCCTGATCTGTAATATTTACAGCGAAAGTTTCACAGTGCCCGTTATCTGCAGTGCTTTAGGAGAAGCAGCTATTTTTGTGTATGCATTCCAGAGGCATCTGGAGCTGGGATAGGGGAAGGGATTGGAGCAGTTGTATCAGAGTATTTTATGAATGGTTTAAGGCCAGCAATTTTCACATGTTCTCGTGCGAAGTCCATGTTGTAGGAGAAACATTTCATAGTCTACCTTGACAATCTCTGTGGATTTCTTGGGAGTCATTACATGTGCAATGCAGTTTTTTCTCTTTTAAATTATAAGCCTCTAAATGCAGTTTCCTTCCATTTCTTCCTGTATTATGTAAGGCATGTCGGACCCTTTTCTGGGGGTGGTGGGGAGTACAGTGACTACTGCGCCCCGGCTGTGGTGGTGGAGCTAGTTAGTTTGCCACTAGTGACGTAGGCACAGTCCTGCTAAGAGCTCTGGAAACAGCACCAAGTACAAACCATTTCGCATTTGATTCAGAGTAGTGAGGGCAAGCAGTCACAGGCTTCTCGGAGAGAGAGTGTGTGGTGCAGGAGCTCAGAACTCAACAGTCAAATATACAGAATAACTATCCAGCCCAGTGTTTGTCTTTTTACAAAAGAAAGTTATTCTTCATCTCACAAAAGTAGTAAAAAAAAAAAAAAAGATGTAATCCAGAATACAGGGCAGTAATCCTGGTTTGAATTTTCCCTTGGAGTGCTTCACCCACTAATTGCCCTCATGCAATTGCCACCACTCCTCCCCGGGTGACCCTTAATAAGTTTATCCGCACACCCTCAAGCAATTACAGCAAAAGCATGAATCTACTTCTTGCGTTTTTTCAATGGCCCAAAAGTCAAATGCACACACTCTGTTCATGTTTCAACAGTTCTTTTCTCTGATGTGAATCATCTCTGATGTGATGAGTAACAAGTTAGTCGTTCACGCTTATCCGGCGCAGATCCAGTGGCCTTGCTGTCCTGCAGATAGAGAATCATGGTGATTGAAGGCTGTCTTAGGGGCTACTGATGAGACCAGGCATAGCTGCACTTGGGTGCTCACAGCCCTTAGCTAAGGTCAGTGGTGGCCCCGGTGCTTGTGTGCAGGTGCAGGCCAAGCTGCTGCGCCCATCTTGCCAAGGAAATGGACCTAAACCTGACTGAGCTTCTCGTATGACGCAGAAGTAGGTACAAGCCCCAACTGGGCAGTCAGTCAATACAGGAGTTAAAGCCCCAGTTAGGCCATTGCAGTCAACACAGCGGTTGCATCCTTGATTGAGTTGATGTAGTTACCACAGCACTTGCATCCTGGATTGGGTCAGCACACTCACCAAAGCACTTGCAGCCCCAAATGGGCCGACGCAGTTACCACAGCAGTTGCAGCCATGATAAGGCCTTTATAGTCCCTGCTCCCACCAAGACCCTTCTGAGAGACAGGGTAGGCACTCTGCCGCAGAGGTCACTCCTGGATTTGCTTTCATGCAATCTGCGTTCTCTACGTGAACCTCAGTCCTGGGAACATACGGAGCTGCTACTCCTGGACAGTGTTCCTCCTGAAGGGACAGGCAGACTTCTTTCTTCATTCAGCAGGCAGGCTTCTAGGCACTAGGTAGACTCTCCGCCCTTCCCCAGCGCACATTTCAGGTGATGCGCCACACCAGCAGAAAGTGCAGACTTCAGATGATGTCTCCTCACCTTTGGGAGACAGGCTGTCCGGCAGACACCAGTCTTGGTCACACACAGTCCTTCGAGTACTCTGTGAAGCACTCCCATCCTTAGTCGTGAAGGCCTTGGTACTGGAACAAGGTAGGGTGGTTTAATTCCTACTTGTATATACAACTTCTAGACAGGTGATGTGGATCCACTGTTCCAAACATCTGACCTGGTTTGGGATGGTTCTCTTTTGCTTTATTTTTGCCAGGGTGCATGCCAGACAGTATTTGTGGAGTGATGCTTCTTACAGCAGGTAGCACCGGGATTGTCTGTAAACTGGAGCACCCACAACACTTGCACAATTAAATATGAGTTTTCTGCACCTATCTGTCATCAACCCCTCTGAAGCATTAATCGGGGATGGACAAAGAGAGGCCTGACTTTGAAGTTTCCTCACCTAGCACCACAGAAACTAGAGTCTCAACCTTTACCCCTACCATAAACCAAATGGCAGGATGAACTAATCGGCAGCCCCTTGCTAACTAAAGTGTTTGTGGAATTTCCAAAGGTAGCCCTGTCTTCGTCCTGCTCACTTCAGTCTATGGATCTCTACTGTCCAGCCACAGACGTGCTGCAATCTACTTCCACGGTCTGGGTAAGTTGTCCTCGTCCTCCATCTTTTTCCATGACATTCAAGGGGCACTCACAATGGACAGCACTGACTTCAGAGCTAAGATTTACGCAGTGTCCTACTTCTGCACATGTGCTACATGCACTCATACACACAGGAGGTTGGTGTAAGGTTCTGGGTATTCACACAACAGTGGAACTTGACACGAGAGGGGCCTAGGATAAAATGGTCTAGTCACACTATTGTAAAACTATTGTAAAACCATAGTATTGTAAAACCATAGTATACTGCCACTACTGATTCATGCGCTTTACCAAGGACAGGGACAGTGATCATGGGTCCACTATAAGGGTAAACTTTGGTGATGATATGACTGGTCATGGACTTTGCATAGCTGGCGACAGGCCTAGACCTCTGTGCATACACCTCGGTTAAGGTTACAGAGCTAAAATAAGCCAGATACACCGGCATTCAGACTCTCAGGGCACGGTAATGTGCCATATAACATATAGGGGACATTCTTATCCCAACAACGGAGAAAATAAAAAGGGATTTGCAGCAATGTTGTCCTATCTACTTTAATTCATTTTGATTTTCCCGTGTTTTTATTTTTTATTTTTAAGAAGGTATTACGAGCAGTGCAGGTGGCAAAATGCCTGTCAGCAGAAAGGATGCTGACCAAAGCGTCCCCTCTCTGAACATGTGCTTATCTGCCCCACCTATTCTCGTGTTGCTCTCTCACCCGTATGCTTCTGCCACTGCACTTAACGTTGCTCTTTCGTGTTTGTTCTCTCCCTCTTGTTGCTTCTCTCCTACCCATACTCCGTGTTGCTTCACCCTCTGCCCCCTTCCCAACCTGTTCGCATGGTAGCAGGTGGCCAATGGTCGGGCTTATTTCCCAGTATGAATTTATACGGACTTTACTGCACTAGGAGCAAAAAAAGGCAATATGGGAAAGTGTTGTGGAAGTACAGATATAGAACCTTCACCTCCATTTCTTCTATGGCGCTTACTCTGTCAATCGAATTTAAAAAAAAAAAAAAGCATTGGCGAAGTCAGTATATCCAACGTACTAAAGAAACAGGTATGCGCAAATGCAGTTGGCAGGCATAAGCACATTAAAGCCAGGCCTATTGGTTTTGTCTGCGTTTCTGAGAAGCATCTCCAAATGTGTGTAGGTGGAAAACGTGCATACTTTAAGGAAAACATTTAAATTGATGTAAGGGTTTACATTTGTAAGAATGAGTAGAGAGTTGCATTCAAGTTTTTTTAAATTGGGTAAAACCTTTATTTTCTCCAAATGGAGAATAGAAATCCATTTCTGCTTGTAACAAAATATTTTTGTGAGCCTTATTTACAGTGCTGCATTAAAAAAAACAAAAAAAACGTTGTATATGGAGCATTATACAGTGGTGGGTCTGCTCACTATTATTTTTTCATTTTTCAGTGCATTAATTTCAATTAGACATGATGATCCACGGTTTTAAGAGCAGCAAGCAGGATTTCACCTTTGGACCCTGGAAAGTGACTGCCGAGAAGACACACATAATGAAATCAGCTGATGTTGAAAAGCTGGCTGAAGAAATGCACATGCCCTGCCTTCCTGAGATGATGTTTGGGGACAACGTCTTAAGACTTAAACACGAAAGCGGTTTTGGAATAGAGTTCAATGCCATTGATGCGCTTAAATGTGTCAACAAGAATCGAGGTATGTTAAAAGTGGCTTGTGCCGAAGAGTGGCAGGAAAGTAGGTCCGATTCAGAGCACTCCAAAGAAATTGTGAAACCCTACGACTGGACATACACCACAGACTACAAGGGAACATTACTGGGGGATACAGTAACGTTCAGCGTTGTCCCTACAACAGAGCGCATAGATACTGAAAAATTAAAAGCTAGAGAGCAGATAATATTTTTCGAAGAAGTTCTTCTGTTCGAAGATGAGCTCCACGACCATGGAGTTTCTAGCCTCAGTGTGAAGATTCGTGTAATGCCCTCCAGCCTTTTCTTGCTCCTGAGATTTTTTCTCCGTGTCGACGGTGTTCTCATCAGGATGAATGACACACGTTTGTACTATGATACCGCAAAGAACTTCATGCTAAGGGAATATACATCCAAAGAAAGCAAAATAAGCAGCTTGAGTAACGTACCACCTCCGTTGTTCACGGAGCCCAATGAGATCGCCCAATTTTTACCCACAACAGAGACTATATGTGAAAAACTAGAATTTCCACAGCTTTTAGATTCAAAACCAGATGCTTTGCAGGAAAGCTCGAGCACTCAACCACAGCAGTGCTGACATTTTGGTCTGTAGGGGTTTGAACACCATGACTCATTCTCATGTAACCTGTGCCACAGACCTTTCGTTGTTGATTTCACGGATGTCTATATTAGTCCAATGCAAAGTGATTTTAAAAGCTTCTAGTAGGAAGATTTCTTTAGTCTTTCTGCAGAAACTGTCAATATTTAGTGTGGGCATGAATGGTTCTTAAAGTGGAGCTCTACCTGGTAAGCAGTATGAAGCATATGAAATACTTTTTTTAGAAAACACGTGCAGTAACTTTTCTCCTACCAAAAAGTGTAAACCATTTCCATTCAGTCTTGAGAATCTGTCTCGCTTTTACGTAATGTTTTGTAGAAACGGAGTCTAAGATCTGCCTAAAAGCACTGAAAAGAGGTATACCTTCTCACTCTGCTTGGAACTAAGATTGTTTTCTGTCATTCTGGTTTTGTGCCTTAACGTTGTGTTTTAACCAATGTTGTGCTTGAAAATAGATAAACTGACGAATGCTGTCCAAGTGTTTTAAAGCAGTATAGGTTATTGTTTGAGATGGTAAGATGAAAGTTGAGGCATGCTACTAAGATGTCCCCTATTACTGATAGTCAAACGGTGACATGTCAATCATACGCACCCCTGAAATGGTCGTTGACAAGAAGACTGTATTCCAAAAGAAGCACTCAGCTGGGTTTTTGATGCATGATATGCTGTGTTGCACAGTATTTGAACACCTTGGGATTAATTCCTTTATTGTAATACATGGATGTATTCATTGTGGCACAGTGCCAATCTCGACAAATCCAATGGAATTAATTCAAGCCTCGTGTCTTGCTTGCTTTCTAACAGTCCAACAGTAGCTTGTTGAAGCCAGTTATTTTCTTTCTAATGTGTTGTACTTAAGATTCTGAAAATTATGTAGTGTCCATTTGCAGCTCTGCTACCATCAGTGCTTTCAGCAGAAGAAATAAAACCTAGTCCCATGATAGCCTGCCTATATCTTACACCCCTACAGAGGTGTATTTCCATAACATGTTGTGACAGGTTGTCTAGCCAGGGAATTACAAGATTAGTTTGCCACCAATTATATTTACTTTTTAATTGCTCAAATTTAATTTGAATGAGGGCTTAAGCCTCCCTGCCCACCCATCATTTAGCGCAGTGATTAAGTGCTTATTTACAACGTAACAAAATGTTAATGGTTTCACGTGGTCCGTGTCCTGGCTCCTTAACAAGTCTCAGTTTAAGCATGAAAAAGACTGTTATTTCATTTGCCTTTATTGTGTGCAAGCTTGTATCCTATAACGATTACTTGTTCGTAGATGACCACAAAATATTTTGAATTTGCTGTAGCAATTTTGGTCAGATACGCAGAAATAACATTCCAGTACATTAGAATCAACAAGTCATGCTGCTGAGGTAACCTTCAAAGTTATTTTTTAAAGATTATCATGGTTTGAGGAGAGGCCTATCGGAATATATAATTTACTGTAGGCCTTGTGCTTCGCAGCAGATTCTGTAGTGATCGGGAGATGCAAGAAAGTGAGTATGTTCATGAAATAAAAAGTTAATGAAGGCTCATGTTTCCTGGCCTTCCTTTAATTGATAGTACGTTTTATTTTATAGGTGTTGTGAAGCATGGATGGCCTCGGACAACCTGCCCTTTTTGTTTAATAATACTCCAGGATTGAGGCTGCAGGAGGCTTAAATGCTTCATTGAAGTGCATCTAATGATTTAAAAAAAATTATTCATGTAATGTTCATTTTAATTCAAGTGCCATACGGCTTATACTTAAGTAAAACTGTGTTCTTGTTGGACAACATAAATGTTGGACTGGTGCCAAACTGATTCTGAGCCCCCTCAGGATATGTTGGCCTATAGTCCTGCTAGCTCACAGTGCACCATCTCTACCCCTATCCTTACAGGGTAGGAAATGGATGTGCTACCTCAGAACATGACAACCCTGACTCCCCAAGGAACTTGTGGTAACCGATCTAGAACCCTTTCGCTCAATTACTTATGCATACCCAAAGAGATACACAAGAAATACACAGTATGCGGTTCAATATTTATTGAAGCATTGTGATTCTTGAGTAAAATACTTACGCTGCAATGATTAATAGAAGAAAACAGAATAATGTGATTAACATTACGAGAATGGTGAAGATGAACATTGTAACCATTTTGTTGATTACAGAAAACTATTCTTGCATACAAGTACTGTAATATAGTGTACTCCTACCTAGCGTGTTCTACCCTATCATGTCTAAGGTGAGGGGGTCTGCCAAATCCCTATCGGGGATCCAACTCCCCATTACTGTGGGTAAGTGTCAGCAAGCTGCCTGTCTTGGTGTAGAGTTGGACAGCATCCCTCGCATGAGGTGAGGAATCAGTTGAGCTGGAATTCTGGCATGGTCTGACCTCTCAGTGCCAGCGAAATGCTCCTCTAAATAAACAAAGGCTTGATGTCTTGTATATAAACCATCCTCCATGTTACCATGCCGAAGCCCCAGTCAGGCCGCTATTGTTTATTCTGCTGTGATAGCTCTGTCGCTGAGCAGCCAAAAACAAATAACATCTTGTGTGCTAAACTTTGCCCTTGTACAGAATGTTCAAGGTGTTCTGATAGAGTGCCTATGAAGTGGTATTGTGAGTAAACTGAGTTTGAGGAATGTTATCCTGTGTGTGCACGCAAATGAACGTGTGCCAAATGTCATTGTGTTTAGGGAGAGAAGGCAACTTAAGAACGTGAGCATTTAAAGATGGCGTTTCTCAACTGGGCCGAACACATCCATATGACACAAGTCAGATTATATTGTGAAATATTTTTTTTTCCTTATGATATATTTGTAGAATTGCTTATATTAACCAAAATTTACAAAGTTGACACACTCCTGCTTTCATGTTCCCTTTCTCCCCCTTCAGGCTTTGCAAACGTAACCTAATTATTCAAATTTATTGTACACAGAGGCAGAAGAGGTTCATTGGTATCGACCATTTTGAATAAGTAGAATTTATTTATTTAGTTGCGATAATTCATTTAATAGAAATGAGTATTTTAAAATCACACAGAGGCATGCAAAGCCTTCATACATTAAATACAGCATTAAGTAGTCCATGCACCATGGGCTAAGGATCTATTTTTACAACTATTAAGTAAAAAGTGCCTACAAGATTCACTCTGCCTAACATCCTTAAAAACAAAAAAAAATTCCTAAAATTGCAATCAACTTGCGATTCTTGACCTTAAGATATTAGACTTCTCTCTACTTAGTAATGATCTCAACAACAGTTAATAATAATAACTTTGGACATACGGTTTCGCTGTGGTTCTTTTTTCTCTTATAGAGCTATGCTTTTCTGAATTGCATTAATAAGCCTCGCTAATGCAATCGCAACATCAAAGATTTTCAAATAAAGTCCACATTGAATAAGTAACCTGTTTTTTGCAGTTCACAGAAGAAGTTTCTTCTGCATTCTTTCCAAGACTACTTTAATTATTTCTTGCAGAAGACATTTTCTTTGAGCATAATCTGCCATACACTAAACAAAAAGTAGTATCTGCTATTTCTCGTTCCCCCGTCCCCACCCAGTTTCCCCACTATATGGAGAAAATAACCTGTATAGTTGCTGAAGACACAAAGCTACTTAATATTAATTGGATATTTCTATGATCAGTAAGATATTATCGCCTCTCTCTATCTAGACATCTGCTTTCTGCCATCCCATTTATGCCCTTTCCTGGCTTCTTTTTCTTAGTCTTAATCTCATTCAAATGTGATCGTGCTTTTGCATTGTAGGTTTTTACATTTGTAGCCAAATATTACTTTGAACACTTATTGCTGAAGTTTATTTCTCTTTTCCTTACTTACTCCCAAGACAATCTGTGAATAAAGCCAAGATTCCTTCTCCTATCTAAGGGAAGGAAAAGTTCTTTAGCACTGTGCCTCTTGTAGACGTAAGTGATATTTGGATATTTCTCCATATCATTCTAGCAGTCGTCTGGTTTGAAAACATGGAACATGCAAAGCCCTTCAAAGGGGCTCTTTGTCTACAGTCACTTTAGTTAACTTTAACCTTTACCTTCCTACCCGGCAGGAATCCTGTCCTTTACCGATTCCCTTGCCCAGATTCCCACTGTGTGCTAGTACATGGCAGTCTTAAAAATGTTTTCTCTTTTCATCTACTTTATCAGGCTGAATAGCTCTTTTGGCTGCAACTTGTATCTGTGCATCTCCAGTTCCCCTTTTCAACTTCCTGATGGAGCCTAAGTAAAAGCAAAGGCTTTGTTTGAAGCATGTGCCCAGTGTGGCCAAAAGAAAACATCTGATTACAATTATTTCCTCGTTGCTTTCAGAATAAAGATTTCTGATCCAAGATGGCATCCCAGTAGAGGTGGCGCTTCGGAGCACTGCCACCTTACACTCCACAAGAACACAAAGGCAGCATCTGCACTAGTCTTCCATGTCCCAGGGAGGTTGCAAAACTCCTAATGTCTCTTTTTAAGGTGCAGAGCCTCCACATTTTACTGGAAACCTGCTCCCATAAATAAATTGCCTGCTCACTTAAGTGTTAATTGTGTGATAAAGTATATTATCTTCACTGGATTATGTGTTTTAGTGTGCCAGTAGCCTGTGACACACATCAACACCATATGAGTTAGTCTGTGACAGCCAACCAAACCAAGATGGGCACCAGTCACATGATTGCTGACTAAACCAAGGTCGCTGCCCCTGATCGAGACAGTAGAAACTTTTTTTTTGTTTTTTAGGTCTCGCCTACGCAGCGCGCATGCGCTGCATAGGAGGAGACCTTTAGCCATCGGTTCCCTTTTTCCCCCAAAAACGTGCACGCGTTCCATTGCCTTCAATGGCAACGCGTGCACGTGTGGCGATTGCCTTGCGGGAGCGAGCGGCAGTGCCATATGGTATCAATTATCGCCGCTGGCTCCCGCAAGGGAATCGGCAGGCCCCCCTCCTGCCGCGCGAGGCGCGCTTTTGCTTGTTTTGGTTTTGTCTGGGATCTCCTGTCTCGGGTCAGATAGGAAGGGTTTGGAGCTTGTGCATCAGATGTGTTTTTTTTTTTTTCTACTCTCTCTGTAATGGTAAACGCCTGTGCTGACCTGGGATTTGACGCTTCCGGACAGTCATTAAGACTTGTAATGCAGATTTTCTACATACATTTGGAATGCACTCCTGTGCATTTAGAAACTTCTGCATGCACTGCAAAGGATCTTACAACAAGTAGTTGTGGTATCGCGCAGGCGTTTTGAATTGCCATCTGTAGATATCGCGTTGAGTTTATTTGTTCTGTGTTGTGAAAGGTAAGTTGTTTAATATACAAGTCGGCTTCTGAATTCCAAATGTTGAGTCTCGGAGCAAAGGGGGCTTTTCCTGCTGCTGATGGTATGCATGTGAGATGTGAGCCTGATCCTCCCCCTGCACGTAAACACGTTCACCTGAGCAGAAAAACATGATTTTTCTCTTTTGGAATAAATCCTGAGATTAGGAATATTGTGCACCCGTCTGTAAACAGATTTGCCTAAAGCCCTCTCTGAAACCTGACATATACATTGGGGGGTGGAGGTGGATGAGGGTGGGGGTGGGTGTGGGTGTGGGTGTTCTTTATCGCTGCAGCAAACGGCAACTTTTGCAGGTAGCAAAAAAAGATGGTGTTTAGTTTCTTCTCCCTGTATGTCAGTCTCTCCGTCTTCAGCCTTCGTTCTCCGGGGAGGAGTTTATTTACCACGCTTGCTACCAGGCTGCCCTTATCCATTGTCAGTGTTTATTATTATAGATAAAAGAAATAACGGATCCGAGGCTTGTCAAGCGCACGGTCGCGACTGCAGCATGCAGAAGTCGAGGGGAAGCAAATTGTGTCTGTGATAACATCATTTCCAGGGACCGTCCGTCACCTTAGCAGTCCGAGGTGCCCTGTTTGTGTTTAATTCCGTAGTTGGGAAGTTTACAGGCAAGTGCTGAGAAGATCTACGGATGTATTTGTGAATCGAGTGTTGCGCTGGGAGATGCGCTTGTTTTTTTTTCTTAATCAGTATTGAGTCCCATTAGACATGGGGATGATTAAGGCGTGTGCTGCCCTTAAATCCCTTTTAGAAAGGACATCTTTTCTCCAAACCTTCGGTACTCCAGTTTCTGTAACACCTTGGCGTGTTTCATATCATTGACTCATAGGCTGCGGAATACCCGTGACTGCTAATAACGGAAATTCTGCACTCCAATTATTTCAAAATATTATGGTGGGCATTAAGTAAATCGCTGGGTGCTGGAGTTTACCTTGGGTGATGATGTTTCATCTGGATAACCGTAAGCCTCTTGAGAAGCGTTTGGCTCCTGCGCTGAACTATATGCATCAGATTTTATGGTGATGCTGCGTTGGCCCTTTAGAATTAAACTACTTACTTTTGTTACCATACCGTTATTTGTGACGCCCTTTAGCAGTTAACCTCCCGGTCCATTACTTATGAAAGAATGATGGGCAGGGGTGATAGCTTGTGCCTGGGGATACCAATTTAAAACAAGCATTGGCATAGCCAATAGGTCTCGCCTTTGGGGCCTTAAGTATTTAGTTATGCAGCACAATATCCTTGGTGCAACAACATCAACTGTTGCTTGGCTAAACACTTCTAAGGTCCCAAAGGCGAGACCTATTGGCTATGCCAATGCTTGTTTTGTTTGGCTTCATTGTTTTTTCTTGTTTTTGTGAGCTACCCTTGCAGCAATCCTTTGATATGATGATTTGAGGCTGTTTCTTAATGGACACTGATTTCCTTCATCTCAGTATTAACTAACTGGATTCCATGCATGGCTTGACATTTAAGGTCCGAGCTGGATGTATGCACTACTAGCTATTTGCAGTGCTTGGGAAAGTTTAGAAGGGGAGGAGAAAAGGGGGTGCATTTCCTCGTACTACTGTTTGTAGTACAACTTTTTCCCTGTTCTTTCCTACAGCTCCCAATATCCCGTCCCATCTGGTTGCTTATTTCCTCAATACCCATACCTGCATGCATCAGTTGCCATCATTTGGCCTTCCCTCTATTTATACCTCTGATCATGGGGTGGTTTTGTGATTGCACCATGTCATTATTTTTTTTAATATGAACGGAAAGCCAGCCAGTATTTTAAGACTTAAGCAGACCCAAACTAATGGAGGCTGCTATAAAACAAGTGGGGTTTCCCAGGCTTAGTTGAATGTAGAACTTCAAGCCAGTATAAAAGAATAGTCTCCTCGTTAGGATATATGCTGTCAAAACCTTACTATGTAAGATTCTGAATCCAGTGCTAGAACCAAACCCTGTTCTTGCTCTGCATTTAGTGGCTGACCTACCTGGAGGGGTTTGGCAACCCCTTTAGGAACAGCCAAAAGAGGCTGTTAACACCCCACACCCACCCTCCCCCCAAGAGAATTTGAGGATGGCAACAAATGTGCTGCATTCCAGACCCAATGTCTGTCACACGAAAGCTACTCTATTCCTTAATGATCATGCTAAGCATGTTATGTTGGCAAATTGGGATGAAGGTGTGTCTGCACAGGCAACACCCCGTTTACAAAAAAACTATCCCATAAGACTATTCTACATTCTGATCCAAGAGCCATGACTGTTTGCAGCACTGTAGGGTGTGCCAAGCCCAGGGTACGGAATTATTGACATTATTCGGTATATAAGAACATTCTGCTTCCACAGAAACTAAAATCCAACCTTTAAAAAAAAAAAAAACACTACAAAGATAAAAATGATTAAAGACGTAAACTTATCATAGAATGCTTTTAGATTTTAGATTCTGAAGCCACAGATCTACAATTTCTTGATAAAAACTGGTGACCTACAAATTGCCCTCTAGATTCCATAAGTGCAGGACATACAAATATTGTGTGTGAGATTTTGGATCTAACATAAACTACAAGAATCACATATTCTGTCATTTTTTATTTTCTGCCAGGCTGCTAGATTTTATTTTACATGTAGTCAAGACATTGTGCAAAAAATGAGCAAATGTTTGTCTGCATTAGGCAGCCGAATTTCTTTGAAGTAAAATGAGTGATTAAAAGTGGATGAATAAAACATAGATGTGCACTTGAATGGCTATGTACCAAATCAAATTAATACCCCTTATTGAACAAGGTTGGGCAAATCCATTTTTGCTTCACTTTAGAACAATATGCTGTAAAACACAGTAGACCAGTTCTGAACAAATTGTCTTATAAAAACAAGACGGCTAAGTATTGATTTTCTTTTAGTAATTCACGTTCAATCTTGCAGTTCCCTCTGATGCAAATAATATAGCATTGTAATATTAAATAAATGGGGCTTAGTCTTTATGAAGTACACTTGCCAGACCCAAGTCTGCTCTTTCGTAGTGCTGCAGTAGGTAGACTTGATTGACCGAACAGTAAATGTTTATAAATACCCCCCTTGTTCAAATTGCAAGAGGGAGTGCAGTTTAAAACATTTCACTCCCAAAAGGAGTAAAATAACCTCAAGTGACTTTAAAACATTGGAGATTTGACCTACCCATGATGCACAATTTCAACAGTTTACAACCAAGATTAACTAGTTGGAGGAAAAACAAATCCTATTTCTCCTCAGGGACTCCAAAAGTAGTTATAAGATGTTTTAGCACAACTGATACTAGCTCATATTGCTTTAAGACTCATTGTCAATTCTGTTTGATCATCTGCTTGAGGAAAGATGATGTAATTACAAGAATAATTAACCATGTGCTGATGCTGTGTTTGATTTAGCGTTCCGCACTACATTCCATCTAACCTACAATGGAACCAATGCAGGTACGTGTATGTAGAAATGACACTGGAGAATGAGCGGTAAAGGTAAATTTCTTTATTTAGCATGATGCTTGATCTCACTGTGGCTGTTAACGCTTTAAATCTAGGGGCTGTGCAGAGCTCATGCCAATCTATCTTCAACAAATGCCTGACACCATCAATGTTGTGGCTCGTGCTTCAAGACACAGTGCGCGCCTCCCCACAGAACAGTACACATGAAAAAATGAACATAATTTTTCCTTCAAAAAAGTTTTTAAAGTGAAAAGGAAGAAAATGAAAGATCTCTCCAGAAGAAAATATAAATCGGTTCGCAAATGTGCATTAAAAAATGTAATAGCAACACGAGTAATATAGATATAAACACTGCAATAACATTGGGAAGAGATAGGAAAGACCAAACCAAATCCTTGAATTTGAGGAGTGGACACCTACACCTTCCAGAAGCAATTGACATTTCTTCATTTTGTTTTCTTGATCAGGATTAATCATCCAGTGGTTGGGAAAACTGCAACCAGTGGAGTTCTTGGAGAAGAAGCACTGTCTGAAACAAGCTCACCTGAAACAGATGTAGGAATAGTGGCTCTTGTATTGTCCACACACTAATTGTTCTTCCTTGCCTGAGGTACATTTGTTACAAAACCACAGTAACTTTTTCAGATGTTGTCGTGCTCTGGGCCCAGTTGTCCACATTTCACAATTCTTTGCATATTCCACACACTCCCATCTTGTGTAACTACATTTTGCCTATTCACTTTCACCATTTTGATAGGCCTGCCAAATTTTGTACTACCTCTGCCAATCCGGCCTGGCTTATGAGTGCATGTCCATTGCTCAGGAAAGAAAACAGGAAACTGAACCTTATTGTTCATATCATCTGGCTTTTCTGACAAAATTGTTTCCCTTTAACTCATTCTGCAATCGTCATAATGTCTCTATCATCCCTTGTCGTTCTTTTGAGCATCCACCAAGGGAACAACCAAGAGGCAGGATCTCTATCCTTGAACAATCTGAATGGACTCACCTCAGTGGTAGTGTGAAAGATTGCCCTGTACATCCATAGCTTAGTTCTCAAAAACTCTTTCCACTCCTTTGCCCAAACAATGCTTTCTTTTTTTTTGCAGAGTTTTATATAGCGCGAACTTGACCCGCAACCGAATCGGGTATCAGAGCGCTTTACATAGCACCAGTTACGTTACATGAGGACACACATTCATTTTTGTTAGGCACGGGGAGATTAAGTGATTTGCCCAGAATCACAGGATGTTCAGCGTCATTACCGAGACTCGAACCCAGTTCCCCAGGTCCGAGGTCGAACGCCCTAGCCGTTATTTGTTATAAGTGATTTACCTGCCCATTACTCTGAGGATTAAAGAGGTGTGTTGTGATATGTTTAATACCACAGGAGTCCAAAATTCTCTTGTCTCACAAGAAACCAACTGGACACCATTGTCTGTGACTAAAACACCCTGAGAGATAGATAAATATGTTTATTCTGTCAATTTTGCCCATAAAACATCACACACAAACATCATATAAAATACATAATCCATTACATTGTTTTATGATACTATGACATCCTCTATAAATACAATCCATAAAAATCCATTAAAATCAACTTTAACTGTACCCAGCTGCAATAACTAACCTTCATAAAGTGCATATACATTACAAGACCACTCTGTAAGCAAAAATTTCAATGATGAATTCAGGTTAATGTGGCACCTAATTTTGAAGGATTAAGGACATTATAGTCTTGATTCAAGCAATGAAATCACCATAAAGTAAAAGAGTGTAAACCAAAACTTCACTATCAAAATTCAAAGACCATAAAAACACAAATAAAATTACATAATAAATAGTGAGTAAAGGGGCAATTAATCAAATCTCAATTTTTCTAGACACCCAAACTACTCGTAAAAAGGATAGGACTATGAAGATAAACATGATCTGTTGGAAGCATCTATAGATACAACAAGGCTGGCCTAACTTGATTAAAATTCAGGAATTTCAGCAAAGGGATTAAAAATTGCTTCCTCGGCAAGGCTATAAAAAGAACAAAACATGGTAAAATGCAGCATGTCCTGCGGAGACAAATTGTTGCAGCCGAAGGGTACTCTTGCCTCAGGCCATGTCCACCCCGGAGGGGAAGCCAAAAAAGGGTGCAATTTGTTGAACCTGAATCTGGCCAGTAAAAACCTATCGTGCTGTGAGCGGACAGTGGCAAGTGACGGCTCCAACCCCTGCACAGTTTTTAGCAGCGAGCTAAAGTTTTCTGAAGATCTAGGTGCTCTCTCTCTAGGTGTGATTATTCCAAAAATAGCCTTTTGACACTCTATCCCTCCTCTCTCTCGGAGCAGGAGCTAATCAAAAATATCTGACCTACCAATATGATGAAAAGCTGCTTTAACATGGGCTATCCAAGATATTGTGGGTGACCGATCAAGAGCCAAACAGTCTGCTAAAATCATTCGATTTAACAACAGTTCTGCCCTGCTCCAAATTTTAAGCCAACACAGGAGCGGACTAAGGGATATCAAATCTGATATATGGACAAGCCCAAGCTCCGCCTGTACAGAGAAAGCTATCGTAGAGTGTGGAACCTGTACCAATCTGCGAAGAAAAGTATTTCTAGCGAATTGGATACGTTCCAGCTTGGCATACCCCCATACCTCACTACCGTATCGTAGCTGGGAGATGCACTTAGCCTGATACATTTTTAATAGGTCCCTCGGCACCCTAGAGCCAACCCTATGTGCAAAATTTTAAAAATGCCCCCGTAGATCTGAAAACTCGGCTTTTTTTTGCCTCCACCAGAGGTTTCCAACAAATGTTAGCATCAAATAGGACCCCCAAGTAAGGGAATGCCTTAACTTTGCCCAAAGTAAAAATTAGCGATCTAAAAGGTCTTGCTCTTAGTTGACTTGGGGCCCACTACCATCACATATGACTTTGAGAAATTAACCTCCAAATCAAGGTTCCCCATGAAATGTCTACCTATCCAACAGCAGGTACCTATACATACCTATAAGAGCAGGTACCCATACATACTTACCTATAGGTAAGATACATACCGATCCAAGAGAAGGTCCAGCCCCTGAGCAGTCCGGGCCATAGGGACCGCATCATCCGTATATAATAACACAGGAAGAAATCTGTCACCTACCTTCGGGCAATCTGCCGTACTGATAACAGCGCGGACTCGAGCCCATTTACGTACAAGGTAAATAAAAAGGGGCAAGAATACATCCTTGGCGCACACCCGATCTAGTCCGAAATGGACAAGAACAGGCGGCGCCCTGGGAGAAACGGATTGGCTAGAAGGGCCACGATGTTTGGGTCTACCCCCATCCTGCTGAGCAAGGTCCAAAGTTTTCCTCGATTCACCCTGTCCAGTGCAGAGGTCAAGTCCATAAAGACTAAATGTATAGATTCAGACCGAGCCACCGCGTATTTGTTAATAATCAAATGGAGGTTCAGGCATTGGTCAGAGGTGGCCCTCCCTTCTCTAAAACCATACTGAACATCGCACAGGATGTTATTCTCCTCTGCCCAGTCACTTAGCCTATTTAAGAGCACCCTCTTCAATACCTTGACCGTTGAGTCCAGTAACGATATTGGTCTATAGCATTGTGGGATATCTTTGCCCCCCTTCTTAAAATTAGGAACAATGACAGCGGTAGACCAGGAGAGCAATGTCCCCACCCGGGCGGCCGCTTTCAACACCTATGTTAATAATGGAGCCCAGACCTCCCTAAGTGCCTTATCTAGAAAAACAAACTGGTCACCTTCATAGTGGAAAATATACTCACAATTTTACCTCTTGCCATTTTGAGTGGTAATCAGCACTATGGCAAAGCGAGATGTGCAAGGAAGTCAATTAAAAGGACCCATTATATCCAAAGCTATTTTCTCCCTAGCAATCCTTGACCATGAAACTGGACCGAGTGTAGAATATATGGGTCTGGCCGTTCTATGATTTGGTTGTACTGTACGCAGTTCCTTACCTAGTGGTCCACCATCCAGTCTAGAGAAGCCCACCTAAATTGTTGGCTGTGAATTATTTTTTATTGCAGACATTCTAGGAGGTCTCTCATGCCCCATATGCAGAATTCTTTCACCCAACTCATGTAGAGGAATACATTTCCTTGACTTATGCAAAATGTCATCATGTTATAAAAGACAGGTTTAACTTGGATTGAAGCATTTTGCAACTTGGAACCCGAAAACAGATCAACGGCGGACCATCAATACCGCACCTCACACCTGTTCCGTCGTAATGATGGGCCGTGCAAACATCCCCAAACGCCAGCCGTTGAGTGGCGCAACTGTGCTCCAGATCTAATTCTTACTATTTTTTCAAGATGGGGGGGATGCACAGCCAAATGAAGTCCAACTGACAGATCATGGGTTTATAAAAATTCTTTTATTTTAAATATAAGTGCCTTATCAAACACAAACTCCAGCCAACGCGTTTCATTCCCTTACTGGGAACTTCATCAGGGCTGAAAAAAATTCAACAAAAAATACACAAATTACAAACATAAAAATTAATAACAAAATTCATGACAAAATTTAAGACAAAATTTAAAAAACAACCATGGCACAGAACTAAAACATTTTGGACACATAATACCATTTAACAAACACACAAAAAAAAAAAGAGAGAGAGGGGGGAGGATATTAAATAACACAAATCTTCTCAGTGCCCTCCTATTATGTTGATACGACATAACAAACATAATTAAAATTCACGAAAGCATCACACACAAAACATAAAGAAATCATACGATATCTCAACCAACAGGGTTGATAAACAGTACATACACACTTTTTACCAAAGTCAGTAACTATCCTTTAAACAACCATAAATGGGTGGACCTGTTGTGGCCTCAGTAATATTCTTTAAGTTAAAAAGAGAGGCGGATGGGAAAAAAGGAAAAGAAAGAGAGGGGGGGGAAAGAAAACAGAAGTAGAAAGGAGGAGGGGACAGATCAATGAGGAAAAAACATATCAATCCGCATTTGCACTATTAAGTTACCTAGTTATCTCAAACCTAACACATTCGACATATATCCAATACATATGGTATTATCTTACCAAAAGAGTAGTAGTGAGCTCAGTGTACCCACATCACGTTTATAGACTCCTAAGAGATGCATCCACTGATACGTATCTCAAAGTCAGCTAAATGCTCCTGCAGGGGCACACAATAGTTGTACAAAAATATAACCATTAGTCTATATATATAATATCCCACTTAAAAGGAAAAAACAGGCAATAACCAATAATCAATATATAGAGAATATATTATCTCTGTAGAGTACAGACCTTCTACAGAATAACCTCTGATAGGGTATCGCAAAAACCATAACATGTGTCTAAAACAATTACTAGGGCATAAAATCACATACATAAAAAACATATGAGGGTACCGGAATAAGCATAAATTATATCTATACCACCGGTATCCCCCATGGCTTCGAAAGCCAGACAGAATCCTAAAACACGAAACAAATAGACAAAACCATTAGAACATGGAACATTGCCCACAAATGGCCAGTAAATGGAAAAATACCTAGTCATATGTGACTTTGGAATGTAACAAGGAGTTCCTTATTTGATTGAAAACGTCAATTCCGAGTCAAATAGTACGGCAGTTATATCTGAAACAAATTTAAAAAACACAAATATTAACACCGAACAGCAGATCAATTTCCTTAGAAGCTGGTCCGCATTCCTATCCATGTCTCATAGGTATAGACCACCCCCATATAAATATAGAGAATAATCATACCTCTGAAGTCACTCGGTTCCCCTCAATGCCAATCACATTTCAAAAATCCAATATTGACAACGTTAAGTAATATCCAACCAAGACGTATGTACATGCCACAAGGAACTTGCTCACAAGGTGTATTGCACCGTAAGCCCGACGTATCAAAGAAGAAAAAACCTGTGTAAGGTGCCAAGAAAAAAAGTAATTAAGGGGTTATAAACATCTAAAAAACATGTATATACAAATGTGGGAAGTACTCATACCTCTAGAATAACTAGATACTCTCACCCACCAATCCCCATACACCTATAGATGTTAATGGTGTACTTCAAATGTCACATCACGACATATAAGCGTCCCAGAAGTAGCCATGTCACCAAGTATATTACACTGTGAACGGAACGCGTCGAAGGTTAGTAAACCTATTTCCAAACAATCACGAACTACAGTTCCCAGAATGCCCCTTCCCTGCTCATAAACCAAAACTCCCATACTAATGTGTTGTCCATTAGCAACAGTATCTAAATTCAAATCTTAAAACTACCAGCCTGAAACCGGCATAGTTGTACATTTATAAAGTTGTAACTCGGGTCACAGGCGATTCACGCATGGACCACAACACACAGAATACTAATGTCATCCACAGCCCAGCGCAAATGATGAAGTCTTGTTAATACGTGCCATATTGGAATTTTAAAGTATATGGCGAAAATGTATAGCACATCTGAAGTAACCAATAAAAAATATATAACACCCACCCGCAATATCCTAGATAAAAACCGCAGTCCCCCTCAAATCACCGGCATTAGAAGTCCTCCCATAGATTCCAGAATAGCACTCACATAGTCAATTATAGAGGAAGTGAAAATAGGGTCCCATCCCTCTACCATCAGTCCCAAAACATCAAGTCAGCGATCTTACCGAATTTTCGAGCCCGTAGTAGTCTCCTGAAGCTAAGGGGGTATTTCGCGCCTCCAATATAAATATGCGAGACTCCGCCCCAGTGTTTCATCAGACCACCAATGGGTGAGAAGAATGTGCACACACCCCCCCAAAGCACACGTTCACAGAATAACATCAACCCAAGTTTGTAGTGATCGCGGCGGCCATATTAACATGTCCAATAGGAGACTGAGAGACTATGCATAAAATTCAAAAAAGCCCGTCTAGAATGCCGCGAGTGAAATAATTGAAATAAATGGCCATATTACAGAGATACATCCCAGACCTTACGTGCATAGATAGCACTCTAAGGAATCCTGATGGCATATCCTAATAATAGAAACCTCAAAACGTCTGTAAACCCCACGGCGGCCATCTTAACCTCTCTCAGAACAAATAAAATGTGATCTGTATATTAGCGGGGCTATCACGGCAAACCCTAAGATACGCATGACTACTAGACTATGCATGAAATTCAAAAGAACCCGTCTAGAATGCCGAGAGTGAAGTAATTGAAATAAATGGCCATATTGCAGATGCGCATCACAGACCTTACGTTCATAAATAGCACTATAAGGAATCCAATTGGCATGTCCTAATAATAAAAACCTCAAAACATCTGTAAACCCCACGGCGGCCATCTTAACCTCCCTCAGAACAAATAGAATAAGATCTGTATACTAGCGGGGCTACCACGGCAAACCCTAAGATACGCTGTTCTATCATGAATGGATTTGCCTGCTGTGCAATGGAGGGGCCAAAAGAACAACTCATGTGTACATTCTGACCAAAAGCGGTAAAAGGTAAAAATGTGTATCACTCAGTGCAAATAAAAAGAACAAGGAACAAGGCCAATAATTATTATAGAAAGAGTCAGAAAAAGCGAAAGGCATGTAGATACACAATTGAACCACAAAGTGTAGAAATTCTTACTATTTAGCTTCAGAGCTATTCTCTATATGATATATATATCTATCTTAGGCCCAATTCTAAATAGGACCAATACAGCATCCATAAGCAAATCAATTGGCAAATGATATAATAGTAATCACCATATTAAACATCCTTATTCAATTAATACCATATAAATAGAGAATTGGTTATAAAAGAAAAGAGACTGCCAGTCTGCGATTCAAATACTTAGAGACTGTATTCTACCAGAGTTGTTTGACTGACCATATATCCCCATTTGGATACAGGCTAGGGAGGATTTTTGAAACTCAAGTAATCCTTTGAACTCTATATTCCGTCGCATTCAGCCGTCACCCAAAAAATAGTGCATTTCATGGTCAATGTTAAAACCATGCGTAATGCTCCTCAGTCTACATATCCATTTTGACTCGCATCTCCTGAGAAGCAGCTCTCGATCTCCCCCTCTAGGCCCTATCTCCACATGTTCTAAGCCATGGAACCAAAAATTGGCTTCACCCTTATGCATATTAACAAAATGATCAGTTAAAGGGTATTTTACATCACGCTTGAGAATAGCCCTTCGGTGTTCCTGAATACGTAATTTCAGGCTACGTATAGTGCTCCCCACATAGATTAGGTGACATGGGCAGCCAATAAGATACACCACATAAGTAGTGTTACAGTTAATACATTTTTGAATGATGTAATTACCAGACCCATGATACGCAAAATTCTTGATCTTATTGGAACCTAAGTCACAGACATTACAATTACCACAAGTAAAGAAACCATTAGGCTTAACTGGTAACCAAGTAGGTCCCTTCCCCGTGTCAGTTTGAACATAACTGGGACAGAGTTCATTCCTCAAGGTTTTCCTCTTCTATAGGTAACCGAAGGGTTATTGCGAATCACATTCTTAAGACTGGGAATTTGCTCCAATAGACGCCAATTCTTCTTTAACAGTTTAAAAATTGCATCATTGTGTCTCGTGTACTGTGTTATAAATCGAATGTTCCTTTTTTTTTTTTGTGTGTTTGTTAAATGGTATTATGTGTCCAAAATGTTTTAGGTCTGTGCCATGGTTGTTTTTAAATTTTGTCTTAAATTTTGTCATGAATTTTGTTATTAATTTTTATGTTTGTAATTTGTGTATTTTTTGTTGAATTTTTTTCAGCCCTGATGAAGTTCCCAGTAAGGGAATGAAACGCGTTGGCTGGAGTTTGTGTTTGATAAGGCACTTATATTTAAAATAAAAGAATTTTTATAAACCCATGATCTGTCAGTTGGACTTCATTTGGCTGTGCATCCCCCCCCATCTTGAAAAAATAGTAAGAATTAGATCTGGAGCACAGTTGCGCCACTCAACGGCTGGCGTTTGGGGATGTTTGCACGGCCCATCATTACGACGGAACAGGTGTGAGGTGCAGTATTGATGGTCCGCCGTTGATCTGTTTTCGGGTTGTGAATATTTTGGACCGACCAGCACTCATAACCTTCCACAACAAAAAAGAGCAAAATGCCACGATTCGATGACAAACGAGAGGAAATGGCACAGGACCTTTTCGGAAAAAATACAAATGTACGACCAATGGGACTTAATGAACAAGGCACACCTGGTTTACGTGCTCAATTTGTAAAACTCGAACGCCTAAAAAAACAAGAGTTGTCAAGATGGTGGGATGGGGTCACCCTCCAACAATATATTGATAACAAAAAAACACCGAGGGGACTGCGCATTTTGATATTTCCCACCTTTGAGGACCTCAGTGATGAGCTCCTCAGAGAGTGGGAATCGAACTTAGAAGGTGCATCATTGGTCATGATGCAAATATTAATAAGACATGCAATAGAGAAGGGGCGAAGCTTTTATCTGAAATAGAGGCGATAGAAAAAGAGATCGAGGCTTGTAACAATAAAGAGCTAGTTGAGAAGAATTATGACATTCTCAAAGAAGTAATTGAGGGACATCAAAACTACCTTAAAGAGAAGAAGTTACGTAAAATTAAACGTGACGACAGGGACTACAGGGAGGGTAGAGTGTACACATTTGCGAAAAAATTTGATACAGTAGTAGGAGGGGAAGAAAGGAAAAGAGTAAGAGAGGAAAGTGAGGAAGTAAGGACAACAAGTAGTACTTCTCTTTCATCTACCGGTAGTATAGCTTCCAATAACACCACAGGTGATCGCCCTTTAGGAGAGGGTTTAACTACGTTCCAAAGGGAAATGGCCAGAGTGAGGGTAAGTGGAAATCAAGGGAAAAAAGGACAACAACCACAAAAAAGACAAGGAGAGGGGGCAGAAGGAGGCAGGGCAGGTCAGGTAGCAACAGTGGAAGATCCACTCAGGAGATCGGAGCGGGCCAAGGCCAGACAGAAATAGATACCTCAACAGATGCATGTAACACAAGGGTGGGGTATGACAACTTAAACTTGAATTTAGAGATCATAAATCTATCATGTAGAATTCTTGACACAGACGAAATAAGTTTACTATGTAAGGGTTTGGGCTTTTGCCCTACCCAGGATGGTGATTTTTCCAATGTACATATTGATCTATTTAAATTTGCAAGATCACTGAAATTAAAGGATTTCTTTGATGCGAAAGGTGTTCAGAGTACTGTGTTTGGGGGAATACGGAACAGACTACTATCACAATAGCAGAGATTAAGAACTTACAGTGCCTTCTTTCTCTCAGTGAAGGGGAGGAAGTGGATGTACAAACAATTTTGAAAGAACTTAATGTTAGTGAGAACAGTTCAGAGGACAGTGGCTTACGTCCTAGGTCTAAATTTACACCGAACACATACCATCGAAATATAGATATATTCATTGAACGTGTAAGCGTGGGCCTATATGAATTGGAAGAACTAGGCAGAATCAAGCGGAGATCACAGGGTAATCTAACGTATGGAGAAAGGAAAGCCCTAATCAGACTTAGGAATGACAAGGGAATTGTCATAAGGGAAGCCGACAAGGGCGGGAACGTCGTTGTTATGAATACTGGGGACTATAAAAATGAAATTGAACGGCAATTGGGAGATTTCCTTTGCTATGAGAAAATGGTTAGCAATCCTGTCCCGGAACTGAAAATTGAGATCAATTCCAAACTTATGGAATGGCGGGACATTGGCCTACTTAGTGACCAGGAATATAAATATCTGAGGGTTGATAAACCTCGGTTCCCATGCATTTATGTCCTTCCGAAAGTTCACAAAACAGGGGACTTTCCCCCTGGGAGACCAATAATTTCTGGCATTGGCTCCGCCACGGAAAAACTCTCTGAGTTTATAGACCTTAAATTGAGAAAACATGTCCTGGATCTACCATCGTATATCCAGGACAGCAAGGATATTCTGAACAAATTCAATGACTTTGACTGGTCTGACGAGCTAATGTTTGTTACCTTTGATGTAGCCAGTTTATACACTTGCATTCAGCATGATTTTGGACTCAAAGCTGCTGAATTCTATCTGGACAGGGAAGGGGCAGATCATATGGAAGGAAATCACATGGTTCTTGAAATGTTGAAATTGGTCCTTACTAGGAATTACTTTTACATGATGGAATATGGTATCACCAAAAGAGGGGTACGGCCATGGGATCCAGGTTTGCTCCCTCTTATGCTTGCCTCTTTATGGGGTGGTATGAGGGGGGCATGCTTGGAACAGATGTGCCGCCCCTTGGACCGAATATATTGTGTACTGGGGGCGGTACATCGATGATATCATCTGCCTATGGTCAGGTACGGATTTACAACTTCTGGATTACTTTAATTATCTAAACAGTAATCCGTACAATGTCAGATTGACGATGGAATACCACAGAGAAAGTATTAACTTTTTGGATCTGAAGTTCTATGTAAAGGACGGTAAGATTCAAAGTACACTTTTTCGTAAGGATACGGCATGTAATGCGGTACTTCATGCTAAAAGCGCTCATGCTAGTTCGACCATTAAAAATATCCCCTATGGGGAAATGGTCCGCATGCGACGTAACTGCAGTGAAGATGACAACTTTAGCAACAATATTGGTAAGGTCAAAAAAGATTCCTAGCTAGGGGATATAACAGAGAGGCTCTTGATTCGGCTGAAAGGAGAACACGAGGACTGACAAGGGAGTCCACCCTCACTAAGAGCAAGAGAGTTGAAACTACCAGGGCCACTATGGACATTCGATTTATAACACAGTACACGAGACACAATGATGCAATTTTTAAACTGTTAAAGAAGAATTGGCATCTATTGGAGCAAATTCCCAGTCTTAAGAATGTGATTCGCAATAACCCTTCTGTTACCTATAGAAGAGGGAAAACCTTGAGGAATGAACTCTGTCCCAGTTATGTTCAAACTGACACGGGGAAGGGACCTACTTGGTTACCAGTTAAGCCTAATGGTTTCTTTACTTGTGGTAATTGTAATGTCTGTGACTTAGGTTCCAATAAGATCAAGAATTTTGCGTATCATGGGTCTGGTAATTACATCATTCAAAAATTTATTAACTGTAACACTACTTATGTGGTGTATCTTATTGGCTGCCCATGTCACCTAATCTATGTGGGGAGCACTATACGTAGCCTGAAATTACGTATTCAGGAACACCGAAGGGCTATTCTCAAGCGTGATGTAAAATACCCTTTAACTGATCATTTTGTTAATATGCATAAGGGTGAAGCCAATTTTTGGTTCCATGGCTTAGAACATGTGGAGATAGGGCCTAGAGGGGGAGATCGAGAGCTGCTTCTCAGGAGATGCGAGTCAAAATGGATATGTAGACTGAGGAGCATTACGCATGGTTTTAACATTGACCATGAAATGCACTATTTTTTGGGTGACGGCTGAATGCGACGGAATATAGAGTTCAAAGGATTACTTGAGTTTCAAAAATCCTCCCTAGCCTGTATCCAAATGGGGATATATGGTCAGTCAAACAACTCTGGTAGAATACAGTCTCTAAGTATTTGAATCGCAGACTGGCAGTCTTTTCTTTTATAACCAATTCTCTATTTATATGGTATTAATTGAATAAGGATGTTTAATATGGTGATTACTATTATATCATTTGCCAATTGATTTGCTTATGGATGCTGTATTGGTCCTATTTAGAATTGGGCCTAAGATAGATATATATATCATATAGGGAATAGCTCTGAAGCTAAATATAAATAGTAAGAATTTCTACACTTTGTGGTTCAATTGTGTATCTACATGCCTTTCGCTTTTTCTGACTCTTTCTATAATAATTATTGGCCTTGTTCCTTGTTCTTTTTATTTGCACTGAGTGATACACATTTTTTACCTTTTACCGCTTTTGGTCAGAATGTACACATGAGTTGTTCTTTTGGCCCCTCCATTGCACAGCAGGCAAATCCATTCATGATAGAACAGCGTATCTTAGGGTTTGCCGTGGTAGCCCCGCTAGTATACAGATCTTATTCTATTTGTTCTGAGGGAGGTTAAGATGGCCGCCGTGGGGTTTACAGATGTTTTGAGGTTTTTATTATTAGGACATGCCAATTGGATTCCTTATAGTGCTATTTATGAACGTAAGGTCTGTGATGCGCATCTGCAATATGGCCATTTATTTCAATTACTTCACTCTCGGCATTCTAGACGGGTTCTTTTGAATTTCATGCATAGTCTAGTAGTCATGCGTATCTTAGGGTTTGCCGTGATAGCCCCGCTAATATACAGATCACATTTTATTTGTTCTGAGAGAGGTTAAGATGGCCGCCGTGGGGTTTACAGACGTTTTGAGGTTTCTATTATTAGGATATGCCATCAGGATTCCTTAGAGTGCTATCTATGCACGTAAGGTCTGGGATGTATCTCTGTAATATGGCCATTTATTTCAATTATTTCACTCGCGGCATTCTAGACGGGCTTTTTTGAATTTTATGCATAGTCTCTCAGTCTCCTATTGGACATGTTAATATGGCCGCCGCGATCACTACAAACTTGGGTTGATGTTATTCTGTGAACGTGTGCTTTGGGGGGTGTGTGCACATTCTTCTCACCCATTGGTGGTCTGATGAAACACTGGGGCGGAGTCTCGCATATTTATATTGGAGGCGCGAAATACCCCTTAGCTTCAGGAGACTACTACGGGCTCGAAAATTCGGTAAGATCGCTGACTTGATGTTTTGGGACTGATGGTAGAGGGATGGGACCCTATTTTCACTTCCTCTATAATTGACTATGTGAGTGCTATTCTGGAATCTATGGGAGGACTTCTAATGCCGGTGATTTGAGGGGGACTGCGGTTTTTATCTAGGATATTGCGGGTGGGTGTTATATATTTTTTATTGGTTACTTCAGATGTGCTATACATTTTCGCCATATACTTTAAAATTCCAATATGGCACGTATTAACAAGACTTCATCATTTGCGCTGGGCTGTGGATGACATTAGTATTCTGTGTGTTGTGGTCCATGCGTGAATCGCCTGTGACCCGAGTTACAACTTTATAAATGTACAACTATGCCGGTTTCAGGCTGGTAGTTTTAAGATTTGAATTTAGATACTGTTGCTAATGGACAACACATTAGTATGGGAGTTTTGGTTTATGAGCAGGGAAGGGGCATTCTGGGAACTGTAGTTCGTGATTGTTTGGAAATAGGTTTACTAACCTTCGACGCGTTCCGTTCACAGTGTAATATACTTGGTGACATGGCTACTTCTGGGACGCTTATATGTCGTGATGTGACATTTGAAGTACACCATTAACATCT
This sequence comes from Calotriton arnoldi, assembly GCA_963921515.1. NCBI lineage: Eukaryota > Metazoa > Chordata > Amphibia > Caudata > Salamandridae > Calotriton > Calotriton arnoldi. The sequence continues at coordinate 1,331,884 of CAWUFW010001541.1, read as the reverse complement.
ATAGGTGTATGGGGATTGGTGGGTGAGAGTATCTAGTTATTCTAGAGGTATGAGTACTTCCCACATTTGTATATACATGTTTTTTAGATGTTTATAACCCCTTAATTACTTTTTTTCTTGGCACCTTACACAGGTTTTTTCTTCTTTGATACGTCGGGCTTACGGTGCAATACACCTTGTGAGCAAGTTCCTTGTGGCATGTACATACGTCTTGGTTGGATATTACTTAACGTTGTCAATATTGGATTTTTGAAATGTGATTGGCATTGAGGGGAACCGAGTGACTTCAGAGGTATGATTATTCTCTATATTTATATGGGGGTGGTCTATACCTATGAGACATGGATAGGAATGCGGACCAGCTTCTAAGGAAATTGATCTGCTGTTCGGTGTTAATATTTGTGTTTTTTAAATTTGTTTCAGATATAACTGCCGTACTATTTGACTCGGAATTGACGTTTTCAATCAAATAAGGAACTCCTTGTTACATTCCAAAGTCACATATGACTAGGTATTTTTCCATTTACTGGCCATTTGTGGGCAATGTTCCATGTTCTAATGGTTTTGTCTATTTGTTTCGTGTTTTAGGATTCTGTCTGGCTTTCGAAGCCATGGGGGATACCGGTGGTATAGATATAATTTATGCTTATTCCGGTACCCTCATATGTTTTTTATGTATGTGATTTTATGCCCTAGTAATTGTTTTAGACACATGTTATGGTTTTTGCGATACCCTATCAGAGGTTATTCTGTAGAAGGTCTGTACTCTACAGAGATAATATATTCTCTATATATTGATTATTGGTTATTGCCTGTTTTTTCCTTTTAAGTGGGATATTATATATATAGACTAATGGTTATATTTTTGTACAACTATTGTGTGCCCCTGCAGGAGCATTTAGCTGACTTTGAGATACGTATCAGTGGATGCATCTCTTAGGAGTCTATAAACGTGATGTGGGTACACTGAGCTCACTACTACTCTTTTGGTAAGATAATACCATATGTATTGGATATATGTCGAATGTGTTAGGTTTGAGATAACTAGGTAACTTAATAGTGCAAATGCGGATTGATATGTTTTTTCCTCATTGGTCTGTCCCCTCCTCCTTTCTACTTCTGTTTTCTTTCCCCCCCTCTCTTTCTTTTCCTTTTTTCCCATCCGCCTCTCTTTTTTAACTTAAAGAATATTACTGAGGCCACAACAGGTCCACCCATTTATGGTTGTTTAAAGGATAGTTACTGACTTTGGTAAAAAGTGTGTATGTACTGTTTATCAACCCTGTTGGTTGAGATATCGTATGATTTCTTTATGTTTTGTGTGTGATGCTTTCGTGAATTTTAATTATGTTTGTTATGTCGTATCAACATAATAGGAGGGCACTGAGAAGATTTGTGTTATTTAATATCCTCCCCCCTCTCTCTTTTTTTTTTTTTGTGTGTTTGTTAAATGGTATTATGTGTCCAAAATGTTTTAGTTCTGTGCCATGGTTGTTTTTTAAATTTTGTCTTAAATTTTGTCATGAATTTTGTTATTAATTTTTATGTTTGTAATTTGTGTATTTTTTGTTGAATTTTTTTCAGCCCTGATGAAGTTCCCAGTAAGGGAATGAAACGCGTTGGCTGGAGTTTGTGTTTGATAAGGCACTTATATTTAAAATAAAAGAATTTTTATAAACCCATGATCTGTCAGTTGGACTTCATTTGGCTGTGCATCCCCCCATCTTGAAAAAATAGTAACATTTTGCAACTTGGCCATCCTTTTCTTACAAAGGGTTTTACCTCCTTCAGTAAAGGATCTTTTCATCTTCCAACCACTTGCTTTCAGTGATCCCACTGAAACATTGTCATCATACTCACCACAGTTGCCACTATGTCAGCTTTATTGCTACACTCTTGAGTTCCTTGATTCTCTGGCGGAAGTCTCAAAAGACAGCAGCCACATTTTCTTTTTCTCCCGGTAGGTGCTCAACAATTAAACCGTAGTCTTACAATCTACTAGGGAGACTGGCTATCCTATCCTGGCTGTATTGCTCCACCCTCCTCCTGAGGAAGGGATGCTAAGAATAGGTTTGTTTTCCAATATATAGTTTCTGAAGTTTTCCACACTGAAGACCCAGACCAACCGCTTCTTTTCAATAACTGCATACCGCCTCTGAACTATTTAGTGTCCTAGACAAACGGTTGCGTTCCATTTTGCTTTCCACGACATTACATTAGGACAGCTCCAATACCATACTTGCGGACATCAACCATTATAATACATTGACTCTGGTCAAAAGGGTTTAAGGGTAGGAGCTTTAACAAGGTCTGTTTTCGATGGCATCTAATGCAACTCGTGTTTCTGTCCAATTGAACTCTAAGTTTTCACTAAATAACTTTCTCAATAGTTCCATGGTTTCAACAAAATGTTTACAATTTTTCTATAATGCTTGCACAACCCTGTGAAGGATAAAAGTTTTTCTTTGTTATCTGGAGCTGGGGCATTTATTATGGAGTCTACTAAACTTTCCTTAGAAGTCACGCCTTCGCCAGAGATTGTGTAGCCCAAGTAGTCCACTTTATCACATAAAAGATTTCACTACTCTCCTTTCAAAGTTAGGTTGTGTTTCTTAAGCCTCTGACTTCAAACAGATACCTCCTATGCTCGGACATACTTAAAAGAGAAAAGAATTTCACAGGAGTCCCCATCCTTGAAAAGATGACAAATCACTCTATGCAATACTGTGGCAGCAGATGCCAACCCAAAAGGTATCTCGTAATTTGAAATAGTTTATGTGGAGTTAAAGCAGTTAAAGAACATGACTCTGGAGATAGTAGTATTTGAAAAAATCTTTGCTCTCTCAGAAATGGAAACAAGTTCGTTAGTATTGGGCAGTTTTTGCAATCCACTAAGAGATTACGATTCAGCACTCTCAGGTGTACCCAGTCTTACATTTTTATCTGCTTTCTTGGCCAATACAACAGGCAATTCCATTTCCTCCATTTTTTTTGCTGCGTTAGACCACGTAAAAAACCTTCAAATCCTACCATACGTTTAAAGGAATATTTCTAAGTTTTGTCTGGTTTAGCTTCAAGTTTCAGGACTATTTTATGCCTGAACCCTTTCAGTTTTCCCAGATTGACAATACTTTAGAGAATGTATCCTTAATTTGCTCACCTTCCGAGGAACACTTAACAAAAGATACTTGCTCTCTATTTCTGGGATTAAGGATTATGTCCAGTTTCCATACATCCTGTCATCTCAGTACATTCACACCTTTAATTGCAACATATCTGATTTCATCAGAGCATTTCTTAATCTGTAACTCTACCCTCTGGAAACCAGACATGTCTGTTTCGTTGCCATCAAAGGTCTCAGTAATGTCAGGTGGATATCATTTCTAGATATCCATCAAATCTCTTATTAAAGTTAGTAAAGAATTCCTTAGTGATGATAGTCCAAGGTGAACCAGAATCAGCCATTTATAATCGCTGCCTGCCTAATACAGATACCATACATTTAGGAGGAGTAACAGCTTTGTCATCTGTTCCACGACTTGCATCTTGAACAGCTAATATTACGTTAGAGAATCTTTTCTAGGAATTGATCCACTATTCTGCATGAAATTGCATTTTTCTTTGCATTCAGTATGTTCACATATGTATAAACTTTATTTCGGCCATAGGCCATAAAAGTCACAATAAAAACATAATAAGAAATTTCATATCGTTGTTAATACAAAATATGTTTTGGACATACAGACATTTCCAGCATTAGTTCTACGCGTATTGCTTTAAAAGGAAGAGAAGGAATTGTGCAAATCTACGCCTCATCTTTAGTACACATGTTCCCCAGCAGGCTAGGAAAACAGTTGAATGTCTGTGAGATAATCTCACAATAAAGCAATCAATAGTTTTTTGTTTACCACAAGTCAATCTCTATAATTTAATGTTCTAGCAATCCTACAGCTATATAAGAAGCATATAAAATCTTTATTTGCCAATCTATTGCGTTTGAATGATCAGTTAAAAAAAAAAAAAAAAAGTGTCAAAACATTCTACTTGGCCAAGCGATATAGCTTTATAAAAACAGTTTACTAACAGTTTTAATCTATTAAAATTTCAAGCCTATCTTTTTGCGTATAAATCCAGCTGCGGGTAAATATCTACTAATAACGAAAATAATCTGGGGCGACGTATCACTTTTCAGTACTCTTGGAGCTTTCTCGAATCTCCTGAAGCCCAAGTTTCTACAGAGTGGGCAAAGCCATTTAGTCCTAATCTTTTTATAAGCAGTGCAAAAGAACAATGTGTGCAATATTTTTTGAATGACCTAAAGTGCATAAAGTCCATAGTTTATTCTCAGGCATATCACCTGTCTCCTATTTGGAAGTATAATTTCTAATTTGGAGGATATCATAACGGAATTTTATATTCAGTATCTTCGCCAGATGGGGTTGAATAACATCTAGAAATTCCTCGATAGCAGGGTTTGGCTTGATGGTAAAACATTGATGTGTCAATCGAAATGAATATGGGATGCGATGATAAGTGTTTGCAACGTGCTCCCAGTAAATTGACTTAAGGTGACCCTTTGAGTTGCCTTTTAATGTTTGTGGCTCAGTCCAATATAAAGGTAGGCCAAGTCTAACAAGCCATGTTTTGACATGTAGCAGCCAGGGAAATGTTTGTTTTTTATCTACTTCCAATGTGTTTTTTTTATTTTCAGCACATTATTGCCTCCAGTCTGATGGTCCCAGATTGGGCCTCAACACTAGGTAGCAGAGCACTGTACAAAGTCAATAGAAACATGTACAATAAAAGTACACAATTTCATGTTGCAAGCAAATTCCTTCCTCAGGCAGGCACATTCAAATACCTACCAGGGTTAATGACTTAACTGGAGGGCTTGTAGGGGGCTAGAGGTGGGCTCACTAATGGGTTCATCCTAACGGAGACAGGTAAACAGCAAACTCCGAAGTTGCTCTACACCCTACCATTCATTCCTCTCTCTTCCCCCCCCCCCACAAGTTACCTAACAATAAAAATATGTTTACATTAGTATGTCAGGAGGCACAGTATATAGTCCGTTTCTGGTCTGGCAAAGCTATGAGTGAAGTTGCTTGGTCTTTCATGGGGTGAGGGAGACTTATAAAGCAAGGAAAGCCGGATCCTAAATAGACAATAAGACAAAGACTATGCCTGCCTTGGTTTCTTATTCTCTTTATTCAAACAAAAATGAAAATGTCAATTTGTTTGAGAGAATCACTTTCACTCGTACATGTGGTATTCAAAAAGTTTTATGAGGTTACTAATAGGACAATAGAAATGTGTACATTTAATAATCTATTACAATACATTTCTTTGGTATTCATCTTTTGCAGTTTATCATGCTCAAAATAAGCTGTTTATGCCAAATAAATACTTTATTAGTAATTATTGGTATAAAGACAGGAAATGAGAGACTGTCCTCAATGCAAGAGAACCAAAGCGAGTGAGGGAGTAAAAGGGAAAATTTTATAAGAGGTACGTCTGTTTCTTGAAAGTATCCTGTAAAAGACCAGACACGGCTATTCACGCCCAGAAATTGATGACACTAGCTTTATACGGCTCCTACTCCAGCAGCAGGCAGGTCCCTGTTTACCTTAAAGGAGGCAAATGGCAGCACGAGCTGCTGAGCACCTTTCAAGATGGCTATCCACGGCCTATGCCCGGCTCTCATCCCCACATTTCTCGCACATGCAAAGCTACAGCAGTTGAGGCTCCCATCTCGCTGTTTGCTGAAATGCTTGTTATAGCCAGAACTGCTGCTGGAGGCGAAAGGAATATATATATTTGTTTTGTTCAAAATGTTTTATGAAATGAATTTTTCATAGATATTAAACACAATACAAAGAATAATACCGAACAGTAAGGTATAGGAACATATTGCAAATACAAGGAATATAAACAACCATTAGCATCTAAATAGAATACCTATAACAAAACTATTATATACATAAGAGATATAAATGATAATATAAACAACAAAAAAGGGCTACATTGAACATATATTGACTGGAAAAGACTAAAAAATGTGCTTTATATTGAAGAACATGCAATGATATAGGATTCAAGACTGGACCACATGTTAGACCTGGAAGGAGATGAATCATTAGGAGAACGTGGAAATTAACATTGCCCACGTCTAAGAAAAATAATCCATTCCCACCATGCATTAACTGAAAGTAATGCAGCATTTTTCCAATTAGAAGTGATAGATTTGATTGCCGTAGAAATAAGGAAGTCAAACAGTTTACAATCCATAGGGGATAATGTAGACTTGAGAGGATTTAAGGATTAGAATATGAAAAGACAAAGCTGTTTGGATCTTAAGGATTCGAGTTATAATATTCCATATGTCTGATAAGAACTGATGAATAATAGAACAATTGTAAAATAAATGTTGTAAATCACCAGTTGCAGAATGACAACAGTTTGGAGTATCTAGAAGTTTAGCTTTAAATAATTTGTCCGGACACCAAAAGCATTGGTAAAGCAGATAAATATTAGTTTGTATGAGAGTAGCCGGAAGGTAACTAGCAGTGTTGGACTTCCAAATATCCTTCCAGGACACAGTAGGGGATTGAAGATTTATGTGTGGTGACCATTTTTGATTAAGATGTGTGAAGGAGGAATTAGGAGTAGCAAGTTTTTTATAAACTTTAGAGGCTATATGTCCTGTGCGACTGAACACATTAATACAAAACTCCATACCAGAGGACTGAGACAGAAAGCAGTTGCGGATAGGCATTAAGAACAGTATTACATAGTAATGTATATTTGGGAAACTCAGATAAAGGTAAGTTATATTTAGCTTGAATAGCATCAAATGTGTAAAACATATATTGACATATATCAGCAACAAAAAAAATACCAGCAGCAATCCATAAATTCCATAAAGAAATATGTTTATGATATTGGAGTTTGGGATTGAACCAGAGAGAAACCTTTTTAGTGGAAGTTATGGTAATAGAGAAACTACTATCAAATGATAAAAGGGCAAGTTTAGAGTATGCAATAATGGGGAACTTATACCAAATGAGTCATTTGCCATGGTAAGGAATGCAGGTAATGGATATGAAGCCAAAATATTCTTCTCCAGGATAAGCCATTTAGGTTCATTGGAAGGAGACGTACTATGAAACCATAACGAACATTGTGCCACAAGGAATGCAAAATGATATTTCTTTAAATCTGGAAGACCAATCCCACCATCACATTTGGGCAATTGCAAATGTTTAAGACTAATTCGTGCAGGTTTATTATTCCAGATGAACTTAGTAAATAGTTTATATAATTTAACAAAAAAAGTAGATAGGAAAGAAAAAGGGTATCATGGACAACAGGAAAAGAATTTGTGGAGTTATAGACATTTTAATTGCCTCAATACGTCCCCACCAATTTAAATGAAGATTAGACCATCTATCCAGTTTCTCTTTGGTATTAGCTAAAATTGTGGAACAATTGGTATCAACTGTATTTTTAACCGAATCAGTAAAAGTTACACCCAAGTATTTGAGTTTTTTTGGAGACCACACTATATCAGTATTTGCTAACATTGTAGAATTACAAAAAACATTTAATGGAAAAAACTCTGTCTTATTAGTATTTAGGGAATAACCAGAAACATCACCATACTTATGAACGATATTGAGAATAATAGGTATAGAGGTAAGGGGATCATTAACATAAAGTAATACATCATCAGCATATGCAGAAATTTTAATGTTAGTATTTATCAAAATAACACCTGTGTATTTATCACTAATGCGGAAAGAGCATAAGAGGGGCTCTATAGCAATAAGAAAAAGTAAAGGAGAAAGTGGACATCCTGGGCGAGTGCCTCTATATAAACGGAATGAGGAAGAGCATGTACCATTGACACAAATGGAGGCTGAGGGAGCTGAATACAATGCTTTAATCATGTTAATAAAAATAGGTCCAAACCGAAATACTTCTGGAGTTTTAAATAAAAATTGCCAATTAACCTTATCAAATGCCTTTTCCGCATCTAAGGCCATTACACCAATTGGACAACTGGAGTCTTTAGCAAGAGATAAGGCATGACAGAGCAATCGAGTATTATGGGTGGACAGTCTACCTTCCATAAAGCCAGTTTGATCAGGTTGAATAATATTGGAAAGCAAGGGAGATAATCTATTTGCTAAAATGTTGGCATATATTTTACAGTCCTGATTAATTAGAGATATGGGACGAACATTTGATACTAAAGTAGGGTCTTTATTAGGCTTGGGGAGAATAATTATAGTGGCTTCATTAAAAGATACCCCCATCATGGAAGTACGCTGGAAATCTGTAAAAAGAGAAAGTAGGATAGGAGATAATTGGTCCTGATAACATTTATAGAATTCAGCCGGAATACCATCTGGGCCAGGTGTTTTTTTGGAGTTTAATGCATTAATTGCTGCAATTATTTCTTGAATGTCAATGGGATTATCTAAAGTTAATCTATCAGTGTCAGAAATCTGACGTAATTGAAAAGAATTAAGGAAATCAATGCTGACATTGTTATGAGGGGCAAGAGGTTCGTGGTACAAGGAGGAGTATAAGAAAAGGAACTCTTTCAATATATACTCAACATCTGTCAATAATGTACCATTATTTGTTTTGATGGCTGGGATTTGAATTCTGTCTCGCTTGAGGTGTATATAGTTAGCTAATAGTCGACCAGATTTGTTAGAGTTAAAATGAAAGTTTTATTTTTCTTTTGAAATAAGTAAACCTGCTCTTTTACTAAGCATACAATTATATTCGTATCTGTATTTCTGAAGTTGTGGCTTATATTGCGGGTCTCTAGATGTGATAAAGTCTTTCCACAGATGCTATATGTTTCTTTAATTTAGAGATATGGGAGTAAAATGATTTATTCTCATGCGCCATAGTAAAAAATTAAAACTCCACGAATATAAGCTTTAAAAGCATCCCAATGTATAACTTTGGAGGTGTCGCATGGATTGTTATTCAAGAAATATTCTCTAACAGCTAAGGCCAATTTTTTAGAATTAGTTGGGTTAAGAACTATTTCAGAGTTCATTTTCCATCTTTTATTAGGAGTGTGAGGGTCAGAAATGCATAAAGAAAAGGAAATTAGAGCATGATCAGAAACCGTAATAGGGTGTATAACTGACTCACTAATCATGTGGCATAGATTATGTGAATTCAGTAATTAATCAATCCTAGAAAAAGAAGAGTGAGCATTAGAATAAAAAGTAAATTCTTTGTCCGTAGGATGCTCCAATCTCCAAAAATTAACCAATTTAGTTACAGAAAGAAAAGATTTCAAAGCAAAGAACGCTTTGTTAGGCCGAAATTTAAATACAGAAGAACGGTACAACAAAGGATCTCTGATGAGATTAAAATCACCACCCACTATAAGGGACATGTTACCAATTTTGAGTATTTCAGCAGAGACGCATGACCAAAAGGCAGGATCATCAGATGTAGGAGCGTATACATTGACCAAATTAAAAATGAGTTTGTCAATTTTAACTTGAGCATAAACAAATCTACCATCTGAGTAATGATGATGAGACAATATTTGTACATGAGCTCTATGTGAGAAAAATATAGCTACACCATTTTTACGTTTTGCAGTTGGAGATGAAACTATAAGCCCTACCCAACCTTTGGACATAGTATGCAACATTTTATCATCCACATGCGTTTCTTGTAAAAAACAGATATCTGCATTAGATTTTTTCAGATATTCTAAAATGTTACCTCTTTTAACTGGGTGTCTCAAACCCTTCACATTTAATGAAGCAACTACTAACTTTTGTGGCCTGGACATATTACCCTATAAGTAGTAGAAAAGGATAAAAGAAGGACAGTAGCCCACATAAACAAGACCAAACAAGACATACAACATATAAAGAGGTCAGTCTCCAAGACCTCATACCAATAGAACATTGGAGACGGAGGTACAAAGCAAGAAAACCACCGTTATATGCACCTGCTATAGAGGAAGAGTAACATCCTTCAATAAGGGGATGAAATGTTAGCCTGCAGAACCAGATGGTTGAGAATCCATGAGAATAGGATCATGCTGGTCTAAGAATTTTATTAAATCTGCAGGAGCTGAAAAAGACTTGGAGACATCATTTTTCCAGATGCGCATAACCGAAGGGTCAAAGAGGCCATACTTGTATCCAGCTTCTGCATAACGAGGCCTCAAATCTGAAAATTGGCGTCGTATTTGAACTGTCTCCTTTGCAAAATCCTGGTGAATAAAGACTTTATTTCCTTCAATTAGGAGAGAAGGGATCTCTCGGGCAGCCTTCCGTAGGATTAGGAGGTGATGGTGCCAAAGAACTTTAAATATGATTTGTCTCGGTTTACGAATAGAGGGTATTCTGTGAGCTTTATCAATCTCAAAACGTTCTGGAAATTTGATATTTAAAAGTTTAGGTAAAAGGTTTTCTAAGAAAAGACGACAACTTTGTCCCCCAACTCCCTCTGGGACATTAAATATGCGTAAGTTGTATTGTCTGTTTCTATTTTCCAAATCAAGTAATGTAAGTAAGTAAATTTTTATTGTGCAGTTAATTAAAACCATTACAAGCAATCATCATTTTACACGGTTTCGTTATAAAAAGAGGAATGGCAACATACAGTAATGTTGTGGCAATTCGTGAGTAAAAAACCGCTGTTAAAAATGCAAAATGAGAACTTTTAAAATATGATTAGTGGTTTATAACATAAAATTAGCCTACAAGCTGGCCCAGTCCTCTTCTGTCTATGCTGCCTTCGCAGCAGAGTGTGTTAAAAAGGGGATAAAGTGCCAAGTGCAGTAGTGGCTGTAGGCCAAGGCCAGACGTCCTGGGAGCAGAGACAAACGGTTTCGTTGCACAGGGCGCAAATGGTTTTATACTGGTCTTTTGGATCAGATAGCCAAGTCTGTATACGCAGGAATGCCTTGAAAAATGTAGTCAAAAGAGCCAGGGCATAGTTAAAATTCATACTTGGGAATTGACATAAAGTGCGCAGTGTGCTTAATGTGCAGATATTTAAAACAAGTTAAGATTCGTAGCAAATTTGGCCTGGCAAGGGTTAAGGTACCTGTCTGGCATCTGTTACAGGCCTGTAATTAGCAACATGGCCAGGCCGATCAGCCTCTAAATCGCATGCTTGGCCTTGTTCAGACCACCAGTAACAATGTAAGCGTAAACTGGCGAAAGTGCTTGAAGCCCTAGCAGCAATGAGTGATCTATGGCTATGTGCCGATTTGCCGAGAAAGTGCTTAATGCAAAAACGGCATCAAGAGTGAGTGCGGGGCATCATAAGATGTCCCCCCGCTTGGGTTGAACTAACTTGTTCTTTTCTATCTTGCTAATTGCTGAACCTGTAGTACAAAGGGGCGGCATGGAAAAGCCCTCCGCATGGTCTTAAACTTACTTCGTTTCAGTCCAACTTATAATTGAACCATATGGAACAGAGAAACGCACATAAAAAAGATACACAGTCGATTGCTCCAAGAGCGGGAGTTTCAAAGGAGCATCTGGGGCCTGCTGGCTTAGATTTTAAGAACAGTGCCTCTTCAGGTTTAAAAAAATTTGGAACAATGATAATCAGTGGAGACCACTTTTCCAGCTCGGCCCTTGTTCCCACCAGATTGCTTTGACCACTTAGAAGGCAGGAAGTGCGCCCAATGCTGACGCTGTACTTCCTGTTTCTTCACTGATGAGAGCTGGGACCTTCTCAGTGGAAATTATGATGCCGTGTTCCGCTCTGCATCCGGGCTGCTGTTGTCTTTAGGCATTCTTTCAGTTTGTTAAGGTGAGCTTGAACGGCTGCGAGGAATTTTACCATCCGGCAGCTCAGTTGGACATCGTCGCCGGCGAAGCATGCCAGCACCGCTTGCCTGCAGGACTGTATCCGTTTTTTGTTAAAAAGCGGTCTCAGGAGGGTCCGGCGTTCTTGTAGTAGGTCTCTACAAATAGTGATAAGGTGTACTATATTTTCTTCGCCGTCGCCACAGAGTCGGCACTTTGCTGGTATCGGAGGGCGTAGCCAGGGGGGTAAATGATTTGCGGATGGCAGCAGCCCTAGGCGTAGTTTCAGAAACTTCTCTTTCATCTTTTTGGAGAAGCCATTCAGCAGATATGCTTGGGGCGAAGGTTTAGTGTAAGATTGTATAGTAAGCCAGCCATGTGCACGCTCAGCCAGGGAGGATTTGTCCTGCAAGAGTGATTCTTTCCTGACTGTCTTGTTTACTGCGTTTTTGAAGCCTGCCGGGGTCCCTGGGAGTTCCCATAGTTGTCGTAGCCCCAGGTGGTTGATAGCTGCCTCCAGATATAGCCTTGCGGGGCAAGTCTCTTTGGCTTGAAGTTCCTTCCACAACAGGGCATTTAGCGTTTTCGGTTCTCCCCTATTTATTTTGTGCCAGCTTTTTACATATGTTCCTTTTCGTGCCAGCTCTTCTCTTTGGAGCCCAAATTCAAGCCTCAACTGAGCGGGGGATGTGTACCCCGGCAGGCCGAAAATCATGCGCAGTGCTCTTGCTACAGTGCCATCTACAGTGTCCGCGTCCCTCCCTCTCATCGCTTCGCTGCCGTAAGTGATGGATGGAACTAATTTTGCCTGGATCACCCTTGTTAGAGGGAGGAGGCTTGATCCAGTGATCTTGTTTTTTAGATTCCTTAGGGCTACCGGAGTCATTAATCCTCTCTTTTTTATCGCTTCGCATTGTGGCTTAAAATTGCCATTGTGGTCTATGCTGACCCCCAGGTATCCATATTCGCGAACGACATCCAGCTTCCTCGATGCCAAAAACCAGTTACTTGTTGTTTCTCTATTTTTGCGAGTGCTGATAATCATAACTTCGGATTTTTTTTGATTGATGCTAAGCATATTTGTTACAGAATATCGCGACGTGGTGTCCAACAGCCGCTGCAGACCTACCGGGGTCCGGCTGATAAGTACCAGATTGTCCGCGTAAAATAAATTGGACAGCTGGGTGCCCCCTAGCTTGGGTGCATGCGAATTGCTTTCATTCAGCAAGATTGATAGCTCTGCCATAAAATGATTAAAAAGTGTTGTTGCGAGCACACAGCCTTGTTTTACCCCTGCGCTTGTTGGAATCTTCCTTGATAGATATTCTCCTGCACCTAGTTTAACCTGCACCCAGGTCTCGCTATGCAAGAGGATTAATTGGTTTAGGAGCAGCGGAGGGATGTTCAGCTTTTTAAATTTTTGCCACAGAAGGTTACTGTTGACGCGGTCGAAAGCAGAGCTATAATCGATGTAGCACAGATATAGGGGTTGTTTTGCTGCGAGTGCAGCGTCGATCATTAGGGATAGAGCTAGTATGTTGGTGGTCGTCCCCATATTTTTGCAGAAGCCAGTTTGGTTGTATGGTATTGCTGTGACTTCTGCTGCCCACGATGTTAGTTCCTGGAGTAATAGGCCCCCAAAATATTTAGCCTCGTTGTCCAGTAGGGCTACTAGCCGGTAGCTTCTTGGGTCGTTCCTATTTCCTTTTTTATAAATTGGGGAGATGATTGCTCCCCTCCAGGATGATGGAATTATTGATGTTTGTAAGGTTTTTTCAAACATTGGTTTGAGTACGACGGCCCAGAATTCCAGCTCTTGTTTAAACAAAATGGGGGGAATCCCATTTGGACCCGGCGCACCCTCTCGTCTTCCCTTTGAAATTCTTTTACAGATCTGTGTATTCGTGATTGAAATTTCCTGATCTGGCGCTTGAGTTTCGTTGAGTTGCAGTTGGGTTTCGAAGTCATTTGTGGGATTGTTTGCCCCTTGTCTGATTTCATGAGTATCGTTAAAATGTAAGCCAAGGAAAGTTGTCCAGGCCTCTTCTGTAGCATAAGATTCAATGCCCTGACTCCGCTCACTTGACAGATTGTTAATCTTTTGCCAAAACTGTGCGCTTCTGTTGGTTTTAGCGTCATATAGAAGTTTGGCCCAGAGAGACTCGTCTGCTTCTTGTTTAAGACGCCAAATCAACTTCCTGTGATCGCCCTTTAGCCGTCTCAGCTCTTGTTGGGCAGTGGGGTCAGTCCTTAGTCTTCGAAGAGTTTGATTAATCTGGGTCTTTAACTTTTTTAGATGGATATTATTTCTAAAATTTTGATGTTCCTTGTGTTTCGGGCCATTGACCGCTCCTTCAGACCAGTGATTTCTCTTTTTTTGATCCGCTGTTATTTCGTAGTGTTTTTGTAAACACCTCCCAGCTCTCAATTAGGTCTGATGTTGCTGTTTGTGCTTCGCCTAGTGCCTGCTTAGCATTAGATAGGAGGCTTTGTGGGTCGTCCGATCTGCATTTTATCCGCCTCTCATTGGTGGTATATTCTAAGCTATGCGCGTTAGCAGTTATTGGGCTTAATATTGAGTAGGCCTCGATCCTAACTTCCTGGGGCAAGTGGTCGCTGTGGTCTAGTAAGCCAATATGGAAATCCCTTGCCCTTCGATACAGACTGCGTGAAAAGAATGTGAAGTCAATTGTAGAGCTGGCCGTTGTGCTATGAAACGTTGCTGCTTGAGGGCGGTCCCCTGCAAATCTGCCGTTAAGTGCTCGAAAGCCCAGCTCTTCTAAAGTTGATAGGAGTCTCTGAGCTGTTTTCGAGCTTCTACCTCCAGAGGTGTTGTCTTGAGTACTTGGCTCCCAAACAAATGGGTCCTCCTCGTGAGTGGTGTCTGTAGTTGGGTTGCTGAGCATATTTAAGTTGAAGTCCCCGCTGATAATCGAGCTGTTTGTTTTCTCGGCCTTTAGTAATTTTATGAGCTCTTCCTGCAGCTGCTGCGCTCCTCTTGATTTTTCCCGGGGATGTAAGTAGAGGTTTATCACGATTATATCCTCCTTTTTGGCCCGCTCCCGAATAGAGATTCGTAGGGCTTGCATTGCATTTGGTGGGGCCAGCTTGTATGTCAGGGGCGCTACTGCATAAATGCTCCTTATGGAGCTATATGTGGCGAGGCCGCCCTTTTTATGACCAAACATTGCGCTCTGTGTGGGGGGAACGTAGTTCAAGTTGTAGCCCGGAAGTGCTGGCGGGGAGTCAGACCACGTTTCTTGCAAAGCAATGATGTTGAATCTTTGCAGATAGATGTATAGTTCCGAGTCCATGAACTTGTCTCCTATGCCATTGATGTTCCAGGAGCACAGGTTAAGGATGTTAATGAGGTTCTCGGCACTGGACTTACATTGTCATTGGTTTTCGGTTTTGACGTTGATGGTCCTGGCGAGCCAGCTCCAGTCCTGAAGGGTTGGGCTTTTCGTGACGGATGATCTCTTGTTGCGAAGCTCTCTGTAGTCTGAGGTCTCTGGAGTATTACTACGAGCCCCTCGCAGTACAGAGCATGATCGTGAGGCCATGTTGGTCTGTCCGTTCCCTTTCCGTTGTTGGCTGTCAATCAAGTAATGAGCGTTGGAGAGAAGCAACCTGTGGAATTAGCGGAGCCATATTTGTAAGAGCTTTAGTATTGTCACGAATTTTAATCTCATTATCTGCGACTCTCATGGATAGTGAAGCCATATCTCTGAATATTTTTAATATCTGAAGAAATTGTGTCCGTATTAATATGAATAGCTTGAATTTCCTCCAACATTTTTGACAAAGAATTATCTTGTGAATCAATAGCTTTGGATTTGGTAGGAGGAGGCAAAACAGCTTGTTTACGCTTATTTGACACCGTTTTGGACTCCATTCTGTTAAACAGAGAGCAGGCAAGTAACAGAAAATAGATTACACAACAAATAGCAGAGACTTTGAAGTGTACTATGGCTTTTCTGTCAGAATATTGTAATTAATGAAGAGAAAACAGATCCAGTAAGTCCCAAACGATGTTTCAATAAAGTTTCAATGAATAAAAAAGGACAAAATCCCTTGGATGCAAAAGCAATGGTGCATTCAACTCCATCTGTCGTGTAGTTCCTATATTACCCATACAGGACCTGCGCGTTCGGATAACATAAACTGTGGGTTTGGTGGCAGACGGATTCTGAGCACCCCCACCGAGAATGTTAGCCTGTTTGCATAAGCTAGCTCACAGTCCCACTAGTGTCTCCTCTTATCGGGGAGAGATTAGTTTCTGGCAACCTCAGAACATGACAACCCTGATCCCTCAAGATCGTGGAAACAATGTACTACTTTTCGCTCAGTCACTTGTGCTTATTTATCTTGTCTCAGAGATACACAGAATAAACAGCCTGGGCGTTTCAATGAGGGTTTATTGAACAGTCGTTATTCTTGTGTAGAATATATGAGCTGCAACAACCATTAGATAGTAGCAGAGATATATAATTAGCAGTACTATGAATATAAATGGATAGTACAGTTCTACCATCTTGCACTACGCATGAATAAATACATGAATATAAAATGCATTGATAAAAGAAAGTGCGTACTCCTACGATGCTTATCTAGATGTACCTAAGTGTACCTAGCATGTGAGTAGGTGTGAAGCCAAGAATCCCTCTAGGATTTGGTCGAACCCCATTACCTGAAGTGAGAATGTAGGAGCCCCTCTTGGTCTCAAGCTGGACACCCTTCGAGAGATGTTCAGACCACTGTCAGCTGGAGCGTTTGCATGCAAGAGCCTCGGCGTCTCTGGTCAATGTGTCGGCCTGGAAGTCTCGGTTCCCTCTGACTAACACTAGCAAGAGGTGCTATATTTATACAGAAAGTATCTAGGGCTCCTTTGTCCCTTGTTGCTTGTATTAGCCATTGTTGGATTTGAGGATGACGTATGGGATGAACCGTGTACGTAGATGTGGGGAGGAAGGTGGTGTAGCCCCAGCCTGGTTTCTAAGAACCCTTATGAATATCCATTCATACTGTGTGAGTCTATTGATGGAGTTATAGGACTCTATTGGTCAGGAGATACCCTCCTTCGGCACCCAGGACTAGAACTAGGTAAAGGTTCAATCCTAAAAGGCTCGTTACAGTGTAGTGTAGGGGAGGTAATGTAGGTGAAGGGGTATGATGTTCCCCGGGCCTATATTAGGGTACCTATATGAAACATAACACCCACTCCTCTTCCGAACAGTCCACAATGATAAAAATACTAGTGGACTATTCTCTTTACTAGATAGTAGTGCATAGAACATTTTTTAAAAGCGCTTCGTTAAAATCTTGTTTTATTATTATTTAAAAAACAGTTTAAAAAAAGGTACAAATTACAAATCTTACTACGAAAATTAGTTGTTTGGAATTGTCACTTAAGCCACAGTCCTAATTGAGTTCGTTTATATAAGTTGAATGTCTACAAGGGTCAAAAGGCCATGCTTTTCAGCGAGAGAGTGTCAATTTTTAGGAAGTGTTCCAAATGTAGTTAATTTTTAGAGAAAATGAAAATCTGAATTCTTTCCCAGCACACGATGAGCCAATTACAGATTAAATGTCCTGGCTTGGAGACGCAACATCATCGCTGCTTGTTGCTGCAGGGGACGGTCCTTGTAACACCTCGCAGAGTACGTCAATGGAGCACAGATGATACCCAGTACTGCCAATAGCTGGCGTAGAGGCAGCCGGTGCTGTAGTCAATACCTCGGTGCTAGTGGTGGAGCTAAAGCTTACCCCAGTTGTAAAAGGCACCTGCGAATTCTCGAGGAATGCAGCCATCAAGATGGGAATATGCTGGGGACATTGCCGAGCATGGGCCCTCAAGGGTTCCAGCCGGGTATTCAAGTCCGCAGGCGTGTCCGTTGCAAGTGTCAGACAGAGGTCCAACACGCATTCTTCACCGCAAAACAGGCATCGAAGAACAGGTAAGATGCAGTCCATCCAGACTGGTCTAAACGATAGGAACCAAGAGGCGCTTAGTTCCCTCAGGCGAGGTGTGCCCAGATGTTGTACCATGCGTTCACGGTATTTCCGCTCCAGGAGCGCTTTTGCCAACTCGTTGGTAATTGGGCCGTCCATTGCGTAGTAGGTAAATGACAATCGGGACTCCCACTATTGATAGCAGGATCAGAGGTAGACCTCCGAAAATGCTTCCAAATACGGAGTGTATAAAGTTCGGGATAACTCCGAGGATTGTCTGATAGGTGCTAAGAAGTCCTGACCCTATGGTCTTAAATAGGTGTACAATACCACTCGTATCAGACATATTAAAGATACGACCCACCATTTCTGCGAAATGAATGGGGCAGTTTGTACGTATAAGTGCCTGTATCTCAGTCGAGGGCCTTGCGATTTGAAGATCAAAGGTCTCTCGAGCGGAGGTTAAGAGTACGATTTGCTGTAAAAGCATGGCTTTCAGTCTGCTCAAAGTATCAAATTGTATAAAGGAAACATTCAATGAAGGCCATAACGGCGCCTCCCTGACTGTACTTGTTGGGGGAAACAATACTTGCATACAGCAAGTAACCCTGGAGTTCACAGTGACCAGATAGGCAATGCCTGGAAGCATACCACAGCAACCTTCATCGTTCAGCATCAAGTAACTCCCATTTGAGAGCAGCTCAAATACCGGCTTGATCACGGCAGCTGGAGTCCCTTTCATGTGGCAGGACAAGTTTGCTATCGAACCATTACACGCTCCGTGCAATGTAATGTCCCGGCACATGAGAGAACCTCTCAAAGCGCTCTTGCAGTTTGTACCACTTAGAAACACTTCTCGATCCCCACTCCGGCATCGAAATCTATACGGTAAATCCCAGGATTCCTTAATGTATTCCTTACCCATTTTTTCATATTTGCCCGCCTGCCTTTGTTCAAGGCAATATTGAAACTGAAAAGTAGTGACCGGTAGAGTTACGTGGCCATGGATTAGCCATTCAGTAGACGGAGCTTCCGCTACTGTAAATGTTTGTCGGTCCAGTTTTTCAATACGCAACATTGTATATTTAGCTCCCCTTTGTGCCATTTCAACCTGTTTATCTGTTAGATTATATTCAGAAAACAGAGACGTACTGTTTATAAAACGCCAAGGCATAAAGCCTGCGCGTAAAGATTGCAGCGTCCAGCTCAATAACACGATAGAACGTAATTGAGATTGCCCGTGTTGTAGTATGGCCAAATCTTGTTCTAGGATATCTATCGCAGAAAACACAATGTTGCCCAAAGAATATATTCTGGAGGACAAAGTTGTTAACCCATTGTCTACTACAGCCAACGATTTTTCTAAGTTAATACGGTCTATTTCCCGTATTCTCTCTGCGTCCTCTTGTTGTGATATTTTCCACTCTTCACTATAGGCAGCATAGATGCCAGCATATATGAAACGCTTCTGACTTTGTTTCCTGGGACCTTGTAAAAAATCCCTAAGATCCATGTCTTGTGAGAGTAAGGCTAAGTGTTGTTTCACTTCTGTTAGTGTTGAGGTTTCTAGCCAATCAAGGCACAACTTCACCAACACTGTAGGATGTCGCTACCCCTGGATGTTCTCTTTGTACATAACGTGGGTCTGGCCTGTGGATACTGTACCCTTCGGTAATACCCAAGAATCGTTTATGACATATGTTTGTGTCTAAGGGCCAAACCACCCATTTTTCCCAATCTGGGTCTGATCTATTGTACTTTAAAATGTCATGTACTGTTGCCCCTTCCTGTGAAGTCGAATTTTGCCACCCTCCCACCTGTGACGGTGTTGGAAATCGAGGTGTGTTCAGGTCCTTGATCTTGGCTAATCCAAGACAGGATGTCTGTTGCACAGTTTCATTTAGAAATATCATCTGCTGTGGAATGAGGCATGCTCTAAATAGCGCTTCTGTTCCCTGGACTTGCCAGTCCCTAGAGCCCCAGACTGATTTTAAGTCTATTGTGTCCTTCCATAGGTCAAAACCCTGTTCAGACAGTTGGGCAATAAAGGAAGCAGAGTAAATCTGTTTGGTGTTTGTCAACATAATTTTCAGTGCTGATGTTTGTGTAACCTTATAATAGTATGAGGTTGGGTCAGTGGTGTTAAACCCTGAAAAATATGAAAACGTCTGTGCAAATGTATGCGAACTACCTTCTGGTGGTGTAGGGCAATGTTCCCACTGATGGTACTCAAAAACATTTCTAGGCGAAATAGATTTGTGCAGAAAATGATGACCATAATGTTGGTAACAGTACAAAGTGTCATAGTCTGAATTACTTTCTAACATTTCAGTGTTCGGAAATGCAGCAGTTTTTTCTAAATCAGACAACATGTTATTAACAGTTTGAGTCCCAATCATCAGAAAATGTACTGGAGGTAATGATATCACTTAATGAAATTTGAAATAAATGAGAAATTTTTAAAAGTTCAGTCGGACCGAACATTTCGAAATCAACCTTGTCTCAAACTATACCATCTGGTATAGGAACCGCTGTGATATTCACTGATAACAGGTCTCTCTGTTCACAATGAGACGATCAATGTGGTTTTAAAATCAAATTTACTTTCGGGGCTGTAGAGCTCTGCTGAAGATATCGTCCATTAATAAGCATGCTAAAAGTTATTACTAAGCCTAGCCAGAAAAGAAAAAATAGAATCCCAGTAATTTCCCAAAGTTCAATCCAAGGTGATACCAGGTAAGTCTCTTTAAGAAAGTTCACAAAGTCTTTGGCTTGCTGTTTACGTGATTTTTGGGCTGGTGTCGTTTCTGGTTCACTTGGATCCAAAGAAAACGTATCAAAGTTCATGAAGTAGCCAGAAGCAGTTCGATCAATTGTAGGAATTGCATCGGGATTGGTTGAAATCGTATTTTGCTCTCGTCGAGGCATGTTGACGTAGACCTCTGTATTTGGTCTGATTGCAACTTGAGTGTTGTTCTGAGTTTCATTTTGTAGATGAACTTCGGGTTCAAGGGGAACGAGTTCCATAGCATTGTTGCTTAGTCCTTCATTCCGTACAGGAGGCTCTTCAAACGTGATGAGTCTTTCTGTTTGAACTTCTTGGATTGTAGCGAGAGAAGGGCATCTGCTACTGTGGAGTCCACAAGGCCTACTGTTCAGTATTGGCCACATAGTGTGGTTTGATTAAGTCGATTGAGACAAATCTTTTCTCCTTTTTCCCGGCAAGAGGCGTCAAAAGAACAGTTTGTATTCCTTGAATTGCTAGGACAGGTACAGGCTTTCTGTATGATGGTCCAAATTCTTTTTTGTCTGCTATTTTCTCTCTGTCCAGATCCCCGATTTTTGGGATCCAGACAGGTCTTGCCGTGTTTGCCTTGTCTTCCCCAGTGGCGGTCTGTTTCTGGACAACGTTGCTTTGTTGTGTCCTGGATTCATTTAGATCCTGTAAAACAGCCAAACAATCATGGATGTCAAATGGTTTCTCATCCACCACTGTGCCTTCATACTCAAGATCAGCTACCCACATTCTTGTCCCAAATAGGACCTCATATGGAGTGACACCCCCTACAGAGTTTCTTGGCTGGTTAAGTGCTCTTTGTACCCCATAAAGGTGACTGACCCAACTACCGCCCTTGCCTAATACCCTAGCTGTTAAAGATTGCTTTAAGTCCCGGTTTTTCCTCTCCACAACCGAATTTCCTTCAGGATGGTACGGAGAGGAGTACCGCAGTGCAACGCCCATACTTTTCATGGCATCTTTGTAAGCCCGAGAGCTAAACGCCGGGCCGCGGTCAGAATGTAACGTTCCAACTGCGTATGTCCCGATAAAGACGCGCAAATCTTTTATACAGTTCGAGCGTCAGCCGAGCGCTGAGGCCAAACCCATAGGAATCTTGAGCAGGAATCCACTGCAACCATGATATACTTGTAAGCCCCATCAGATTGTAAGGGGCCGCAGTGGTCCAGATACACGCATGCAAGAGGTTTGTCAGATATAAGTAATGGTGTCTGCGCCGGGCGTGTTCTGGTGGAGCCTTTCATCTGTTGGCAGATGTCGCATTTCAAGACATAGTCTTTAGTTTGCTTTGTTAGACCGGGACACCAATAGCGCTGTTTCAACAATGAAATAGTCGCTGTAACGCCTGTATGTGCAGAACCCAAACCCTTGTGTGCTGCTAGTATTAAACCTTGCCTATGATCCATATTTGGTATTACTCTGTCCCCCACTCCAGGAATTTGAGCATATGGAATGTTGTTTGCATCTAACTTGTAGGAGTACTTGAGTGGAAATTTCTTTGGTACTGCAACGCTGTTTTTGCTTGAAGCAATAACAGCCACCATAATCTCACCGTCTATTCTCGTTTTTGAACGAGTGATTGCAGCTACGGAAGCCGTTCGCACAGCCCCCTTTGCGGCTTTGTCAGCCAATGAATTCCCTTCAACGTGAACGCCATCATGCTGATGACTCAGTGTGTGTATCACGTGAGCCCTTGGTAGGTCGTTTTTCAACTCCACTACCTGTTCCCATAGCATTTTATTCTTCATTGTGCCACCTTTTGCATCTTTAAACCCGTTTTGTTCCCAATGATACAAGTATGCATTGTTTGACTGCACACAGTAAAAGGAATCACACACAATTAGTGTGGGGAATTCGTGATGTGTATTTACAAGTGCCAGTATCAGTGCTTTTAACTCTGCCAACTGAGCCGTGCAGTCTCCTAGAGATTGCGTTTTGGTGCAACTCGGATGGAACTTTCCATCCCGCATGCGACCTTTAACGATTGCACATGCTGCGCTGTATTGTTGCTTACTCCCTATGGCCGGTTGAGCAGATCTGTCAGTGTAAATAATATATTCATACTGATCTAGAGGCAAAATCTCATTTGGTAGAGGATATTCTTGTTCGTATTTCAGAAATGCTTGTGTTTTTAAACTTGGATCAAATCTGTCTTCAACATCCGTTGCAGTAAGAGATTTAGCCCATTGTATCCACCTCGGATGTAAAGCTTTTGCATTTGGAATGCTAGCCTTTGTAACAGCTTCTAAAGCTGGTACTGGGGTTACGACAATTGTGCGTTTCCCCTGAGCCAGTGCTCTTTCTCTTGCTACAGCGGTCTGAACTGCTGTCAGGATTTTTTCTGTTGAAGTAAAGTGCATTTCTGCGTTTGTGTACAGGTGTGATTTGTATGCGTTCTGTACTGTTTCGCCTTCATTGAAGGTTAAGTAAGTGTACCTGCATTGACCTGCTATTACACGGATCACCAAGTTGTGTGCGTTTACGCGTGTCTGTAAGTTTTTGGAAGCAATCATGTCTTCTTGTAATGAACGTAGGATATTTGAATGTTCCTGTGTCCAATGTCTGACTGAAAAGTCAGGTTTGATTAAATCGTAGAAAGGTTTTACTTTTTCTGCGTAATCCAAAATGTATGTTCTGCCGAAATTTAGGAATCCCAGTATTGATTGTAGATTTTTTAATGATTTTGGAGGCTGGAGCAGCGCACACTTTTCTAAAAAGTTAGCTGCCAGGCTTTTCCCTTCACTTGAAAGCTCGTATCCTAAAAACAGGACATTGAGGTGGGCTATTTTAGATTTCTTAAAATTAAATTTGTAGCCCTCATAGGCGAATCCCATAATAATGGTGCTCACCCTGGTCAAGTGCTTTTTTAAGTCATCGTCCGTCAGATAAATATCATCCACATAGGACAATGCTTCCTCATCAAAATTTTGGAGCAACTCTGTTACTTTTGCTGAGAATACCCCCAGGCTGTTCTTATACCCCTGGAGGAGACTACAAAATTGCCGCTGGGACCCTAACGCTGAGAATGCGGTCAAATACCTGCTTTCAGGAGCTATATTTTGGCAGAAAAATCCATTTGAGATATCCAGTGTAGTTTTGTACTTTTTCCGCACAATGTTCATTATTGCGCCACTGTGTGCGTTTTGGACAGCGAATGTCTTTGTGCATGAGTTTAAATATCTGTAATCTAAAACTAGACGATATGTGTTGTCCGGTTTTGATACTGGAAACTAAGGATTGTTCATTGGTGAGGTGCATGTTTCAATCACCCCTTGGTATTCAAGTTGATCTTAGATCTCCCTGACCTGTTTTTTAGCTTCTTGTTTTATTGGGTATTGCCTCTGAGCGTTTGGTCAAACCTTTAACGGGATCACGTGGTGGGTTGAATCCTCATCCCAACCGGCATGATTTTTGTATAGTGCTGGAGCTAGGGCAACTACCCACTCCTGTGCATATGCATGTTTAAGATGTATGGGAACGAGGTCGGAGAATGATGGAAAAATTACAATTTCTCCCCTGGGGCACTCCATAACGAATGCTGGCGGCCAATCTTGTTCTGCTAATAGGATGTCATAACCAGATGACAGATTGTCCCAAAAGAGACCTTTAACTTTCCTGGGCTTGTCCCCCTCCATTTGGAGTGTTATTTCGTGTAACTTATGTGGGACGCTCACCCTGGTGTCTGGTGTTTCCACCGTAATGTAATCATTCAAGTCCGCTGTCACCAGAAATTCCATCAGGTTCTGGCAAGCTATTGTTACTTCTGCCGCACTGTCTAGCATCGTCAGAGCCCATTCCCCGTTCAGAAGCTGCGTCCTCAGAATTCTGGGCATGTCTGATCTTTATGCCTGCAACTTTCTTCTTCTTAAACTGGGGTTTTGATTTTGGTTTGTGTTCTTTTTTGGAAGTATAATCTTGAGCGTGTTGCTTGTCTCTGGACTTCGTACGCTCTTCTTTGTGTTCTGACCGTTCTTCTCTCTCGGAGTTTTTCGTCGAGCCCTGAAAGGAACGAGAGGAACGTGTATCAGTATCCTGATACCTGTCAGGTTTCCTAATATTATCCATAGTCCTAAGGTTGTACCTCTTTTCAGAGGGCTCCTGTGGAGGAGATGTGCCTCGGGATTGAGATCTGTTTTTAAAATTTTGTTGTTTTTTTATCATCCCACTTCTTTTTAGAAGAAGCAGGTGTCTGCTTGGTAATGTCCTTTTCAGGACTGCCCATCAGTTGTGGTTTTAATGCTTTCCCACCCAAACTGTCTCTGCCTAATTCTGCATACAGTTTCAATTATTTTGGGCAGTTCGTGTTGTTGATCTAACGGACTGAACTCCCTTAGGCGTTGGCGGATTGCCACTGAAGCTGCTTCCCCTTTAATATTAGCTAGTATTATAGCTGATACCTGGTCATAGTTATTTAATAACTTCATCACTAAGTTCAGGGCAGGTTCTGCTCCGTACTCGTTTTGTATTTGTCTCAATACGTCTGGTACTACTGCTAATGAAGGAATACCATGTGTTCTGGTATATATGGCAGCAAAGACTGTACCCCAAGAGGTGCAGTTTTTTGGAAAATGAGCGGGGCCCCTGAATTTAGGATAGAACTACCCTGACAGGGAAAATACTACTTTGAAAAACGACAACACCAGGGCATGGTGTATTTCACATTAAGCAGACATGGAAACTCTAGACTAAATTTGATTACACATTCATAAAGAGACAATTACTAACCAAAGGATAAGTTTATACAATTTATTATTTTATTTTTTCATTATTCTTATTCTAGCCTTTTTTTTTTTATAAAGAAGATTTTTATAATATATAAAAAGAAATATAAATATATTTACAATATTATTACTAATTTATGAACCACGTGTTCTTCTCTTTTGACAATTGACACATCTTATATGCTCATTGCTCTATATATCAAGTAGCAAGATTATCTTATTTTCAGTTCATTTTTGCATACAACGATTTTTCCATTTTTAATTTGATTAAAAGAAGTTAATATTAAAACCCATTAGTCAAAAAACATTGATGTGCAGAGACTGGCGGCTTGTTGACAAACAACGCGTTTCGGCTAGGCCTTCGTCAGGACTCCGTCACAGTGGTTTACTAAATGTAAAATAAACATCATTATAGTCTAGAGTTAAGATGTCCACTTGGGTAAATATAGTGATATACTTAACTAGCAAGTACCCAATAGATAGAGGGATATCATCTGAGGTTTCTAACATCAAGTCAGTATCAAATATTAAAAGATTATACCAAGAAAATAGATAGAGGTGCCAACTAGTGAAGTTGTCAAGGGACAGACCAATAGACTCCCATCTAGTCAGTATCAAATATTAAAAGGTTATACCAAAAGAGATAAATAGAAGTGCCAACAAATGAAGTTGTCAGAGCACAGACCCAAGGGTTCCAGTGCAAGTAGATAGAAGAAATAGAAATGCTTGATATCTCATTTCTATCGTTTAAAGCAATACTAACATGGTTAAGGCTATACCTCCTCCACACACCTACGCATACCATCTTAGGTTAATAATTGAACTCCAACCATATATTAACTGAGCCTACCTCGTGGGTATATAGGATACACTGGCCCCGAGTAAATTTGGACATGTGATATCTCTAAGGAACAATATTTTAACCAATGTTATTACTATTTTACTCCAAAAACTGAATATTGACACACGGGATCACCTTTTTGATTGTTAGTACCTTTCTAGCTTTTCTTTCTGTCGATAAATAAATGTCTGTATATTCTCCTCCAGGTACACCACGTCAAAATAATAGCAGTAAGTCTTTCTTCCTTGATTAAAATATCTTGAAAAGAGAGATTTTTTTATAAAATATATGTTAACCAAAAAAGAATGGCTGAAGATATAAGTATATACAGTCATGACTCATTACATCCCCTCTAGATGCAAACAGTATGTGTAGGATAAAACCTAGATAACTATAGATCTTTACCTCCCAATGAGTAGTCGGAATATTCCTGCCAGGTAGGTGCTCGATATTGATGTGTGTTACGAAAGTAACAAAGCGAACAAATACCTAAGGGATTAAAAAATGTGATTGTAATAGCTATACATCGAACAAGCCTTCTTATGCATAGAAGACGAGCTAAATCATTATACTTATACTAACCACTGGATTTGTGGCGTTGAATTTGACCTTGTTCATGCACTGTGGCCGTACATATGTGAATTATTCAGGGTGTATCCTCTGTTTGTATCGGTCTCCTATGTAGATGCTGGAATAAAGGGAGGATATATATGTTCAGCGTTTAAAAAGTTGCAGTACTAAGTAGGCATATGTTTCTATTATTTGTAACTGGGGTTATTACACTATTGAACTCCATCTTTATGAGGCTAGTTAGTCTAGCATATATATGCGTTTTTCATTATGGTAATTAATAAGATGATAACCTCCCTTTGTAGAGGGCTAGTTGTTCATACCTGTCCAAATACTTGGTAGGTATTTTAATCGGTAATTCTGTCTAACATCTCTTGCCTTAAAAAATTGTTCACTTGTACTCTTTACTTATCGAGGATTACAATCTAAGTTTGCCCAGCGGTTAAATGTACATAATCCCCTCTCCAACGCCTGAACTCCTTAGTTAGAGATTAATATCTCTAGTATCTAATACACATGCAAGTCTGAATAGTCCAATAGCTGTTTTTTAAGGCTTACCGACATTACCGGGCACATAATCTCACTGCTTTCACGACGCCAAAACGGAAATAATGGCGTGGTTCCTTCTTTTAAATTCTACTGCTACTTGTGTCGACCCAATGATGTCATATTTACGGGTCGTATTACGTGATGAGGTCCCTATAGCTAGATAAATGGGCGCCATCTTAGAATTCCCTGGCTGCGTGTATTTCAGTGAGATTTTCACCTAAGTGAATATAGTTATTATAAGATAGCCACAGGCGGCTTTTAGTAGTTATTTGCCCCAACTAACCACTTGAATATGAAGCAGTGTTTCAGTTACATGAATTATAGTTGTTACTTATTGTGCCAAAGTTGTTGTTATTACTAACCACGCTGGTGTTTATACCTAAATTCGGGCGCCATATTGGATAGGTCTATCTTTTAGTTTATTTACTGTATAGCAACTAATTGGTTTTATCAGGTGCAATTCACAAATATTAGTAGCTTACTTTATTGCTTTTTCAGATGCTGCTATTTAACCAGATGAATACCAGAAGCTGATAATCATCTGTTATGGCATTCTATTAGCTGAGTAAGTACATCCAGGACCTTAATCTCATTAGTCACATGGTCCTGTATTCTCTACTATTGTCTGTAAAGTGGTACCATTTAGGTGTTGTATTTAATGGCTTGGTCCCACGGTATTTCTTGGTTCAGCCTCTTAACAGCTGTCCCCAAAATGAAAATCCAGTAAACCTCTCTCTGTTTTCTGATCGCCTCAGTGGTGGTGCCTGGCTTACTGTGAATCTTTTCCAGAATATACCATCGCATATCTTCTGATGTATGATCATTCTCAACGTAATGTTGTACAATGGGAGCTAAGGTTTTACGGGTTCTGATTGCCGATCTATGTTCTGATAACCTTGTGTTTACAGCTCTTCCAGTCTCTCCCACGTATCCCAGTTTACATGGGCATATCAGTAGATAGACCACATCAGCTGTTTTACAATTGGTGAGACTGGTGGGGGATATGCAATGCCCATTAAAATGTAAAGATGATGATTCAATGGCAGTTGCACAAGATTTACAGGTAGTGCATTTGTAGTTCCCTACCACTGGTTTGTTACCTTCAATACTCTTTTGAAGGAACCTATTAGTTGTTTTCATCCTTGAGCGGACTACATGGTCCCTTAAATTTTTATTGCGCCTGTACGCGAAAAGAGGTTTGGGTATTTCGCCTGTATCCTTAGTCTTGTTGATGTTGAGGATGTAATATCAAAAAAGAGAAGGGGGACCAGGAGCTAGTTAAAGGTCCAGTGCCCGTGCTCCAAACTAACCATGAAGTCAACAACAAAGAGGGGGGCACTGTTCCACAGTGAGTGGTGCAAAGAACCTACACACTCCTGAGAAATTAGAAGAAGGAAAGGGAAATACTAGGTCAAGGACTCAGTGGAAAAATGAGTGGGAGAGACACAAATTGTCTCTTGTAGCCCTCACACATCCCTAGGGATGTCATGCTTCATCATTGGGCAGTTGCTCCTCGTCGGGCCGGCGGTGCAATGCCCTACGGGTCCCCCGAAGGGTCACTTTGGCGGAGATCTTTTTGAGAACTGCCGTATGGTGCATGTGGGTGTGAGACCAGAGTCCTAAATGCAGGGTGATAATGTGCGTGCAATGTGATTAAAACTGTCTAAGGGTTACCAACCAACAAAAATTTAATAGAAAGGGTACCCTTGGCAGACTAAAAAACCCGTAGGTTTAGGAGTTACCCAAAGAGTCGTAGTGTGCCCAGGTAACTACCAGGTCGACATGTTTCACGCCCTAGTGGTCATAATGATCCCTGGCGTTTCATCAGGACCGGAAAAACTGTGGAGGTGATATAGTGCACGAAACAAATATATATAGATATATATATAATCAATAGAAGAGGGGTAGCATTAGCCCTCTAAGCGGTCAATAGGGGCAATAACATAAGGATTAATGGGCTAAAGTATGAGTACAATAGTCGAATATGCCCTCTTGACCGTGACCTAGAATAACAAGAAAAAAGAAAGAAAAAAAGAAAAACAAAAAGATATGACTACGAGGCAAGTACAAATGTTAAACTTGCAGATATGCCCCCAAAGGTAGGTATCCTAGAGGCACATCACGCGTCACTCATGTAAAGTGCATCATAACTGGTCAGATCACAACAACCTCCATATCATACACCCAGCGTTGTGGCATCCAACAGTGGAGACGGGGGAGAGCCGTTGGCACGCCGCATAGGAGAAACGGTCGTCCATAGTGCTCCCCACCCACCCCCAGGAAAAATGTCAGTAAAAGCATGGGGGCAATGTCGGAGATAGGAAATCCTTTAGTGAACACATAAGGAGGCACAGATGACCGGCTGAGAAATAGGCTAACACCCAACGCCGTATAATCACGGAACACGTAGAGGTAGCAAACCCTAGCCCGTCATATGCGTATCGGCGCATCTCAACTGTCAGGTGTATGAGATTGCTGTATCTCTTACCTAAGAGTTAGGAGAACAGTGCTCCATAGGCTAGAGGCGTAGGGTGCCCGCACCTTACTTAGCTGTTAAGAGAAAGCAATGAGACAGTGCAATGGAGAAAAAGTCAGTGAGTAGACACGTATAACACTAATAATTTGTCATATGAACTTACTTCAGCAGGCGCTCACCATCGACAGCGCTACGATCTTGGTACTCACATATTTACTCGGGTGTCAGCTCCATTAGACCTGCCCCGTCCTGACGCCAGCCTGGAGATCAGGAACTGCGGTCTAGGTCCGCGTATAAGTACTGACAACAAATGGCATGAGGGAGGTACCTATTTCCGGTATTCCCCATCATTAGCCCCTTCAGCGCGCATGCGTGTGTAAGATGGAGCTGTCTCAGTATGGCGCATGCGTGCCGACCAGAGTTCTACGACGGCTGCGCATGTGTGTAGTTAGGTGTGGAGTATGTCTCAGAAAGCTGGCAGTGTCATCTATGCCAGGGCGATGCAATCTAAATGATACTAGCCTTATCCCAGAACAAAATACAGTCTGGAAACGTGCCACTATACTTCGAATAAGATACAAAAAATAAAAACAGAAAATGTTTATGTTTAAAGACAGACGAAGGGTTTAAACACCACACCCCCCAGGGGGGAGCGAGAGACAGGACGCCAAGCGTAATGCCCTGTAAATATTAAATAGGGTACAAGGTGTGCTATACTCGAAAAGTAAAGATGACACAACAACCGCAAGGGTCAGTGACAGCGAATGGCAAGAAAAAATCAGACCTAAAAGAGATGTTAAGCGAGGCTCGTAGTTATAATGGTTATTACAGCTCATGGCAAAGACATCATGTGGCACTAAAGCCAGTGTGTTTCCTATGATGGCAGGAATTACAGTTCAGACCACGGAATTTCCTCATTGAGGCCTAGTCTATGGGTGCGAAGACGATGGACCCACCGTTGCTCTCGTCGCAATAGTGAGAGGCTGTTCCATCCTGGGTTGGCCTCTAGGATGGTCCAGTGTATGGATTCACAAGGATGTCCTTTTTCAATAAAATGGTTCGTCAGCTTAGTAGCAGTACGTCCCCGTCTCACGGTACTCTTGTGCTCACTAATCCTGACTTTTACTGCCCGGGTAGTCATCCCTACATATCGAAGCAGGCAGGGGCAGGTGATGAGATATACACAGTTGGTGGTGTTACAATTAGTATGTCTCCGCTGTTCCCACACAAAATCGCCCAGTTGTAGTGATTTAGTGTGTTTAGTGGCAGAGCAGGCCCCACACGTCCCGCAGGGATAGTGTCCTGTAACTGCCGGAAGGTTCCAGAGTGTGGTTTCCTTAGGTATCTTGTGTACTCGTGGGCGTGTATTGACCAACTGGTCTCTGAGATTCGCCGTTCGTTTGAATGCGAAACGGGGGGGTTTTAAATCCAATGAGTCAATATTAAGGATCCTCCAATTACGATTGATAATTTTCTTAACTTGATTGGATAGAGGAGTAAAGGTAGTGACGCAAGTGATTAATTCATTTTTTCTTGATTCCCTCGTTTCCAAAAGGCACTGACGGGTATTGTTTCTTGCACGTTGTTTTGCTTTTGAGATCACATCTCTGGGGTAGTGCCTCTCCTGTAAGTTGTTTGCCAGTGTAGTTGCCTGGGACTCGAATTCATGTATCCTGCTACAGTTCCGTCGAATCCTCAGGAATTGGCCATATGGTAGATTTTCTCTGAGGGCTTTTGGATGGTAGCTTTTGAAACTCAAAAGACTATTACAATCGGTGGACTTCCTATAGGTAGTAGTATGTAGGAGACCATCCTCAAGGCTTATTAGTAGATCTAGAAATGATATTTCTTTGTTACTAACTGTCATCGTGAAACGTAGATGGGGATCCTGGTTGTTAATCCACTCATGGAACATATGGGCCGCCAACTCTGTACCCCTCCACAGGATGAGGATGTCATCAATGTACCTCTTCCAGGTCAAAAGGTTCCTATGGAAGGGATTGATATCCGTAAAAATGATCTTGGCTTCAAAATTGGACATGTACAGACCTGCCAGACTGGGAGCAAAGGTGCTCCCCATGCTGGTGCCCTGTACTTGATGATAGGTCGTGGTCTTGTACATAAAGAAATTGTTGGTTAAGGCCATAGATATTATGGCTGTGATGAAATCAGGTGGGGTGTTAGTTGGTAGATCTGCCTCCTTCAGAAGGTTCCCAACAACCTCGATGGTGATGTCCTGGGGAATGTTAGTATATAGTGCCTCTACATCGAGTGTGAGGAGCAAGTTGATCTCCTCAGTGTTATCGTCGTTGAGCTCTTGAATCAAATTCAGGACATCCCGGGTATCCTTGAGGTAGGCAGGGGTCGATTGGACCAGGGGACGTAAAAAATGGTCACTGAATTGACTCAATGGCTCCAGTAGAGAGCCTATGCCCGATACAATGGGGCGGCCGGGAGGTGGAATAACTCCCTTATGAATCTTAGGCAAGAGATAGAAATAGGGCATCCTAGGGTTTTGATTCACTAGGAAAGCCGCTTCTTTGGGTGTTATCCATCCTTCCGTAGATGCTTCGTTTACCATGATACGGATCTGTCCTAGTAAGCGTTCCGTCGGATCTGTGTCAAGTGCTCAGGAGTGTGTAGGTTCTTTGCACCACTCACTGTGGAACAGTGCCCCCCTCTTTGTTGTTGATGTTGAGGATGTGCCAACTCAAGCATACTGCTTGACGAATTCTCTCATTAATCATGGAGTGGCGTGTGACGAAGACAAGCGATGGATTGCTTTTAGCTTTGATGTTATTAACCAAATGTTGTCTGTCATAAAACCGGGCTCTTTTATACGAGTCCCGAACAATCCTGTTCGGATAACCCCTGGCCAAGAATTTGTTCTTCATGGCGACTGCCTTTGAATCAAAGTCTTTAATGTTTGTGCAGTTACGCCGTAAGCGCAAAAACTCACCAAAGGGTATGCTGTTTTTTTGCGTAGTCGGGTGGAAACTGTCGTAATGTAGCAACGTGTTCCTGGCAGTTGGCTTGATATACAGATCCACTGCCAGGACACCCGCGTCATGTTTAATCACCACATCCAAATACTCAACTTGATTGTTACTGATCTTATTAGTGAAATGAATATTGTCGTCACACAGATTAAGCCAGTCAAGGAATTGCATGAGTTTGTCCAAGGTGTCTGTCCAAATAAAGAAAATATCATCTATGAATCTTGACCATTTAGCAACAGATTCATAAAAAGGTGCTATTTCATTATAGATGAATTTCTTTTCAAATAGGGACATGTATATATTAGCCACTGTTGGGGCACAAGATGCCCCCATGCTGACACCCTGATTTTGTTTGTACAGCTGGTTGTTAAACTCAAATATATTGTCTTCCAGTACAATTTTCAAACATTCCAACACAAAAATGGTAGGGCATGTGATTTTATAAGTACTCATGAACCGCTGCTATCGCTCCATCTTTAGGGATGTTACTATATAGAGCTTCAATGTCCATCGTTACCATATATTGTGTGTTGGCACAAAAAGATGCATCTTAAATTAGGTTTATAATGTGCCTAGTATCTTGAACAAAGGCCCGTGTTCACGACACATGTGGACATAGAATGGCATCTACATATTTAGCGAGTGGCTCTGTAGCTGAACCAATGGTTGTTACTATTGGTCTCAGAGGGGGATCGACCTCATCTTTGTGAACCTTTGGTATGCCATAAATACTGGCCATCTTCGGATTTTCTACATTAAGGAATGTCCATTCCTTATCACATATCTCCATCTCTAAGGGCTCTGTTGGTCAATCTGCGTATTTTGTTAGATCTATTTGACGTTGGATCTCTTGTAATAGGACGATAGAAATGATTATCTCCTAACATGGTCTCCATTTTGGCAACATAGGTGGGTGTGTCGAACACAACTATACCACCCCCTTTATCACATGCTTTGATGGTAATTGTAGATGTCTGTTTTAGTTCTTCTAGGGCTTTATATTCCTCTCTGTTTAAGTTAAAAGGAGTTTTTTGCACATGTTTGGTGATGTTAGTAATCTTGTTGTAAACCACCTGTTCAAAAACAGCCACTTCTGGTGGAAGTTGATCCACAGTAGGAGTAAATGTGGATTTAGGAGGAAGTCCAGACAAATTAACATGTTCTGGTTGCGTCTCTTGATTGGCAAAGAATAACCTCAATCTGATCTTTCTGAAAAAGGCCTTTAGATCTCTAAATAATTCAAATTTATTAAGGCCTGAATGAGGAGCAAATGTAAGTCCTTTGGACAATAAAGCATAGGCTGGCTCTGACAGGGAAGAACCACTTAAATTAAAAATTGGTATGGCTTCTATTCCCTCCAATACTGGGCGTTGCGAGTGACCAGGTATTGATTGAAATCCATCTGTGGATTGCCCTGGAAGCGCGGTTGATATTGAGGCCTCCAGTTGGTCTGCCTCGTGAATCGCCTCCCTAAAAAAGGTTGAGCACTGCGTTGCCTCCTCCTGTTGTATCCATTGCCTCTGGGTTCGTAATGTCCAGACGGGCCTTCATTATCCGAATCTGATGTATCGGAAAAAGTGATAACTTTGCGGCCATATCCATATTGTCTATTAGTAATCTGGTCATTGTGTGCTCCCTCAGATTGATTGTAATAATTTTCCGATAAATAAGGGTAGGTGTTTTCCTTGCTGAAGAAGCGAACATCTTTTTTCAATTTGTCTACTTTACGCTTGGTCAAATATTCGGTGTATGAGTGGAGATCTCTTTCTATCTCTTCCAACTTTTTTTTGGTCTCCTCAACTACACCTGAGGCTTTGATTTTATTTTCCAGATCTAATATCTCTGCTGCCAATTGTTCTATAACCTCCTTGGCAGTTTCCACAATAAGCATCATGTAGTCACGGTAACAACGGTTGGATATCATTGACCATCGTTCCAAAAACTGTTTGATTTGGACAAATAGTCCAGGTATGTTCCTCACTCGTAGGCCTTGGGGAATTACCCCTGCCTTCAGATATTCCAACATATATTGTCCGTGTAACTCTATACGTTTGATCTTTTTTCTAAGAGCTAACAAAGCTATTGTGTCTTCATTTTTATCTGTATTATTCGTCATTTGATGGCCAAAGTTAACTGTACTGCCTACCATATTAGCAAACTGTTCATCTGTAAACCTGAAGGTTTGCAGGTTTGCCATAGTTTCTAAATATTGCGAGAATGAAAAAGTTTCTAAAAGAAACACCGAAAGAGAGTGATGTGGGACAGTCCTTAAGCCTCTCACCAAGTGCCTCAGACAAAGAACAATATCAAAAAAATTGAACCAACTCAAAAACAAAAACCTCAGACAATGTATAAAGGGTTACCTGAATTATGGCAAACAATGATAGGCTAAAAATACCCCTCACAGACAGGCTGCAAGACAATTTTTTGGAAAGGGAGCGGGGCCCCTGAATTTAGGATAGAACTACCCTGACGGAGAAAATTCTACTTTGAAAAACGACAACACCAGGGCACGGTGTATTTCACATTAAGCAGACATGGAAACTCTAGACTAAATTTGATTACACATTCATAAAGAGACAATTACTAACCAAAGGATAAGTTTATACAATTTATTATTTTATTTTTTCATTATTCTTATTCTAGCCTTTTTTTTTTATAAAGAAGATTTTTTATAATATATAAACAGAAATATAAATATATTTACAATATTATTACTAATTTATGAACCACATGTTATTCTCTTTTGACAATTGACACATCTTATATGCTCATTGCTCTAAGTAGCAAGATTCTTATTTTCAGTTCAATTATGCATACAACGATTTTTCCATTTTTCATTTGATCAAAAGGTTAATATTAAAACCCATTAGTCAAAAAACATTGATATGCAGTTCTCTACTTGTGGTGTTATCCCCATGGGCAAGCAGATTGTTAGCATTCTGTGTTTTTCAAACGGGGTAGTATTCGGGAATACTGCCTCGAGCTGAGTTATTTTATGAGCTACCCAGAATGGCATTTGTTCACGTTTTGTGGGCATTTTGCCCATTTCCGCGTGTAATGTTTGTGGTGTAATTTTAGTTGCTGTACCCTGAATTTGAGTTCCATTTGTTGCAACTGATGTTGGTTGGACTGTGAAAGTCCTCATGACATACTGTGTCAGGTTTATGTAGATTTTAATTAAATCCTTGTGTTGTAAAAGTAAGTCTGGCTGCGGCATTGTTTCAATGTCCGGATGTGGTGTGTAGGCCGCTAATATTGGCCATGTTGCACGTCTCCTCCAAGCGGACCTAATCTTACTCTGTGTCTTATATGGGGTAGGGCGCCTTTAAACCAGTATAGGTGTTCCTGGTTCCAACCCTTCAGCCTGGGACGACTCCTGGTGGCCAACATCACTGGGAACAGCCCCGCCACCCACCGACCACGTACGCAACCTAGGGGTCATCCTCGACCCCACCCTCTCCATGACTAAGCAGGTCAACGCCGTTTCCTCATCCTGCTTCAACATCCTCCGAATGCTCCGCAGGATCTTCAAGTGGATCCCCACCGAAACAAGAAAAACAGTCACCCAGGCCCTCGTCACCAGCAGGCTGGACTACGGAAACGCCCTCTACGCAGGAACGACGGCTAAGCTCCTGAGACGGCTGCAACGCATCCAGAACGCCTCTGCACGTCTTATCCTCGACATCCCCCGACGCAGCCACATCACACCCCACCTGAGAGACCTGCACTGGCTCCCTGTCAACAAGAGGATAACCTTCAAGCTCCTCACCCACGCACACAAAGCACTCCACAACTCCGGACCAGCCTACCTCAACAGACGACTCAGCTTCTACACCCCCACCCGCCAGCTCCGCTCGACCAGCCTCGCCCTCGCCACAGTCCCCGCGTTCCGGAAAACGACCGCCGGCGGCAGATCCTTCTCCCACCTCGCCGCCAAGACCTGGAACACCCTCCCCACCAACCTCCGACAGACCCAAGACCTACTGGCCTTCAGAAGACTCCTCAAGACCTGGCTCTTCGATCAGTAGCAGCACCACCCCCCCCTTCCCCCAGCGCCTTGAGACCCTCGCGGGTATGTAGTGCGCTTTATAAGTGACATGATTGATTGATTGATTAAGTTAGTGGAACTTCTATGTCCTCACAAGGACCATATTCCTGTGGTGCATCTCCTTCCGTGTTATTGCAGTTGCTGCTGGGAATGTAAGCCACAAATAAAATATCTCTGTTTTGTTTGATTTGTGTGCCTCAATCACGAAAGCTACTAAGCCACCCTTAGGTGCTAAACCATATTCTAGTAGTTTCAGGGTGATAGTACGTCTGAATTTTTGTGCAATTTGTATTGCATTTGCATCTTCTGCCTCGTCTGTGAGGGGGGAGTGCTTGCTGTAGCGGGTCTAAGACCGGGGTAGTAGTCATTGTGTATAGAACACAGACTATTGTTTCAAGGAAACTATGATAAGGTGTTTATGCACAATTTAAGGAACAAAATGTCCTTCAAGCTTGATTAACCAACAGCCAATAAATAGGATTTCTCGCCTACTCGGCTGTGGCGCAGTTTATGCCCACCCACTCCAGACGTCTCTGGCGTTTTGTGAGTAGGGGTCTCTGAGAATAGCACGACTGAACTACTCAGATTCTATTGTTAAATAAGAGCCCAACCATCGTTGGTGGCGCCATGTCGCGTAGTTCCTATATTACCCATACAGGACCTGCGCGTTCGGATAACATAAACTGTGGGTTTGGTGGCAGACGGATTCTGAGCACCCCCACCGAGAATGCTAGCCTGTTTGCATAAGCTAGCTCACAGTGCCACTAGTGTCTCCTCTTATCGGGGAGAGATTAGTTTCTGGCAACCTCAGAATATGACAACCCTGATCCCTCAAGATCGTGGAAACAATGTACTACTTTTCGCTCAGTCACTCGTGCTTATTTATCTTGTCTCAGAGATACACAGAATAAACGGCCTGGGCGTTTCAATAAGGATTTATTGAACAGTCATTATTCTTGTGTAGAATATTTGAGCTGCAACAACCATTAGACAGTAGCAGAGAT
This sequence comes from Calotriton arnoldi, assembly GCA_963921515.1. Classification (NCBI taxonomy): domain Eukaryota; kingdom Metazoa; phylum Chordata; class Amphibia; order Caudata; family Salamandridae; genus Calotriton; species Calotriton arnoldi. Next base: position 1,294,108 of record CAWUFW010001541.1, on the reverse strand, counting down.
ATGACTAGCAGTACTATGAATATAAATGGATAGTACAGTTCTACCATCTTGCACTACGCATGAATAAATACTTGAATATAAAATGCATTGATAAAAGAAAGTGCGTACTCCTACGATGCCTATCTATATGTACCTAAGTGTACCTAGCATGTCAGTAGGTGTGAAGCCAAGAATCCCTCTAGGATTTGGTCGAACCCCATTACCTGAAGTGTGAGAATGTAGGAGCCCCTCTTGGTCTCGAGCTGGACACCCCGCGAGGGATGTTCAGACCACTGTCAGCTGGAGCGTCTGCATGCAGGAGCCTCAGCGTCTCTGGTCAGTGTGTCGACCTGGAAGTCTCGGTTCCCTCTGACTAACACTAGCAAGAGGTGCTATATTTATACAGAAAGTATCTAGGGCTCCTTTGTCCCTTGTTGCTTGTATTAGCCATTGTTGGATTTGAGGATGACGTATGGGATGAACCGTGTACGTAGATGTGGGGAGGAAGGTGGTGTAGCCCCAGCCTGGTTTCTAAGAACCCTTATGAATATCCATTCATACTGTGTGAGTCTATTGATGGAGTTATAAGACTCTATTGTTCAGGAGACACCCTCCTTCTGCACCCAGGACTAGAACTAGGTAAAGGTTCAATCCTAAATGGCTCGTTACAGTGTAGTGTAGGGGAGGTAATGTAGGTGAAGGGGTATGATGTTCCCCGGGCCTATATTAGGGTACCTATATGAAACATAACGCATCCTTAATTTGAGAAAACACTGCACCCAAACCAGTGGCACTGGCGTCCACCGTCACCATATACACAGCATTATGTGCAAAAGGTTTGGATTGAATGAGTTCTCCTTCACACTATTGAACGCTGTAGTGTGTTCCTCACCCCATCCAAACTTTGTTCCCTTCTTGAATAATAACTGCAAAGGATGAACAATATCAGCCAAATATTTAACAAAGCTAGCATAATACTCACATAACCCCTCCTACTGCTATGAACTCCAAAAAAAGAAGATAAAACCTGCTAGACCCTTCCCCCTTCTATCCCTCCACTATTACTCTTCAATCCAAATAACAGACTAACATGTCCACCACTCAAATTAATTTCATATTTCCCTAAACTAATTCCCCACTAATCCTTTTTGGGTTCCGGAGTAGCGTTCTACTCACCAAAAAGTGCTTCAACACCTCATCAGGGGTAGCAAGCGCTATATAAATGTAAACCCTTCCCTCTATCCCTTTCAATCCAAATAACAGACTAACATGCCCACTGCTCAAATTAATTTCATATTTCCCTAGACTAATTCACCAAAATCCTTTATGGGTTCCGGAGTAGCCTGCTACTCGCCTAAAAAGTGCTTTGACGCCTCATCAGGGGTGGTAAGCTCTATATAAATGCAATTACTATACTATAAACCCAAATATGACTTGAGTTGATATTTGTCAATAGGAATTCACATATTGTGAATTGATTCCAACAAATTCTTGGGATAAATACCCGTTTTTGTGGTTGTGTGCCCCAAATACTCTACTTCTTGAACAGAATATTTGCACTTATTCAAACGAATAGTCTTTCCTTTTTCCTCTAATTTATCCAGCACCTTACTTAGAATGTTAAAATGTTGGTCTGCCATTTCTGAATATACCAGAATATCATCCTGAAATGCTACTACCCCATCGATATCCCTGAAGAGACAACAATTTCTGGAATACCGATTTGGCAGATGCAAACTCAAACAGCATTCTGCTATACCTGAACGCACCCTCCGGTGTAATGAATGTGGCAATGTGTCTGGAATCACCCGTCAATTCGACCTGATGGTAGTCCGCCTTGAGATCAATAGTTGTGAAGTACTTTGTTCCTTCTAACTTGGCCAACAATTCATGTATTTATTTATTTTATTTATTTATTTTATTTGAAGAGTTTTATATAGCGATGGCTAGACCCAGAGGAATCAGAGTTCTTTACATGAGGAACGAGAAATATAGTTACAAAGTTACATCAATAAAATAGAGCAAAGCAAAAAAAAACACATTGAACAAGTCCAAGGAGAATTGAAGGAAGTGGGGGAGAGGCAAGGGGCTGGAGAAAAGATAAGGTCAGGTAGACCGCATAGGAAATGGAGCGGGTCCGAGGGTGGGTGTAAAAGAGAGCCTCACGGAGACTAAAACACGAAGAGAGGGGTGTAGGCGAGTCAGGGAGGGGTAGATAAGAAGGCAAAGGTCCGTCAGGCCACACAGGGAGAAAAACCAACGGCATGCTCCAGACCGAAGATCGGTCGAAGCCGCCAAGATGGAGGACCCAGGATAGGGACACCGGTCAGTTCATCACAAGATGGCGGGCTTGAGGAAAAAACAAGGAGTTCAATCCAAAAAAGTCACAAAGACGCCGACTCCACGGAACAGGACTGGAAGAGGGAGGCAGCCAGAGGATCGATGAGGGAGGAAAGGCTGGAGATCACCGATCTCATTCGGGTCGTCATGTAGAGGAACTCGGGGCTACAGCAGTGAAGTCGTCTCGTGCGCCCAGGAAGAAGACCAGGAAGAAGGGAGGCAGCAGCGGGGACCAGGAGGGCGCGCCTCCCCTGGCTCGGAAAGAGAGAACAAGTTCGGGGGCACCGGACCACAGAGTCGTGGCATTCACCGCCGCTGCAACCCCATCATGGTAAACAAGACTTGGGCGTCCCAGAGACACCACAGGAGGTGAAGCAAGAGGTCAAGCAGCAGGGCAAGCAGCTGCGGTCCAACCTGGAAGGCAAGGGGACGTCCAGGAGGGGCGAAGCCCAGCTCACTCGACAGCCGTCCAGAGATTCCGACCGGGCATTGACCGTGCAGAGACTGGCTCCGTCGTCAGCAGATCCTAGGTGATTCATCCGAAGGAGGGGGAGGAAGGAGAACAACAGCGGAGAGATGAGGAAGACCATGCCCAATGACCGGCTGGGTAGGTGACGGCCGAGGGAAAGAACCCGAGCCAGTCTCCTCTGTAGCCAACAAGCAGCTCCACCGGGCATCGGTTATGTTGTCTCGGACTCCGCAGTCAGAACACTAATCATGGTTCATCAGAAAGGACTCCAATTCAGTTGCGGGAGCTGGAGAGACGAGGACCGCAGTCAACACAATCCAGGTGAGCAGAAGGGTCCAAGGGGGGGGGTAGGCTCCAGGGGACCAGAGCCAAAAAGGCAATCCCTGGCCGGGGAGCTCCCGGCCGGAGCTCATCACCTGTCGGCCATCTTGACAGCGTGTACCTTACCTTAGGCAAAGGACGACAGTCAACCAAAATTTGCATGTTAACTGATCTCCAATCAGCACACATTCAGAGTTCACCATTTTTTTAAAAAAAAACACGAACAATGGGCGACATCCTTTCCGATGAGTTCACTGGCTCGATTATCCCTTCTTCACTCATATCCTTTAACATCTGAGACAATTAATTGTGAATTGATAATGGCACATGTCTTAATTTGTTTGTAGGAACAGCATTTTTATAAAAATTGTATCTGATGAGAAAACCCTTTCACCTTACCAGGTTTTTTTTTTTTAAATAAACTTTTATGTTTATCTAAAACTCTTTCCGAATTCTTTTCCTCATTCAAAACACTTTGTACCCTCATCATATCCTCGGCTAAACATACTTGCACTTTGGCATTTGGTTTAAGAGTGATATCAAACTTCCCTTGATATCTCCAATCCAAAACATGCAGTCCATCCATTTTCGAACACCTTCTCACAAACATCATGTTCACTGACACTTTGTTCTTTGATGCATAGCACAACATTCTCAGCCGGAGCTTCATCCTACAAACATTCCACTCTACACATGTACACTGGACACTCTTTTGGCAACACTCTGACAAACTGCACCAAAATGTCCAAGTTTCCCACACTTAAAACACTCACTTCCTTTAGCAGGACAAGATTTGAACTGGGCAGCATGCGTTAGAACCGGTAAACAGCCCTTACAACGAATCCGTCACCCCACATGCAATTACAACGCAGTCGTTGTATTGTAACAACGCATACCATTACCCCGCAAGTCGAAACAACGACTTGCGGAGGGGGGAGAAGGTGTTGGATTTAAAATCCAACACCTTCCTACTGTCCGCACAGACTGGAGTTGGAATAGTAAATTATACTATTCCAACATCCAGCGCCCCAATCCTCAAGTCGTTGTTACGACTTGCGGGGTAATGGTATTCGTTGTTACAACGCGGTCGTTACAACGACCGCGTTGTAATTGCATGCGGAGTGAAGGCATGCGTAATAAGGAGGCATATTCGTTAGAACCACATCGAGTGCATTGTACTCTACTGTTCACACCAACCAAAGATGTATGAGGTTTACTAACTTTACTTTTAGACTCCACTGGTTTGTTTGCATTTTTTATTGTTAAAGCAGCTACCCCAAAGTAGTACTATCCACATTAAACAAACTGATGGATTGTTTCACACTCTTAGCAGTGTCAATTTACTTCCTGCATAGTTGGAATGTGCTGATGCAGAAGTTGAATTTTCTTATTAGAACATCATATAATTAACTTGTCTCTAAAATATGTGTCAACCTGTGCTCCAAATGGGCATTCAGGAGCCAGAATGCAAAGAGCAGAAATATAAGATTCCACTGATTCATTTAACAATTGATGTTGCGTATAAAAATTATAACTCCATATAACAATATGTGGATTTTCACCAAAACGTTTTTTAGTCTATCGAATGCCTTTGTAAAACAATCTTAACCACCTGCTTCCACTCCTTGTGCCAATGTGGGTAAATGTTCCAAAGTATCTTCTGCATCTGTGCCCCCTAAATTTAACAACTAAGCTTTTTTCCTTGCTGCCGGAACAGTATTATCAGTAATAGCCATTAAATAATTTTTAAAATGTCTCACCCATTCCTCCCACTTCATGGAAGGTTGTTTAGGATTACGAAAAATCTGAGGTGGTGTATTTCCACACGTAACAGACATATTTAAATGTAAAACAAAAATAAACTGTGTTAAAATTTGTTAAAACCAATTAAATCCAGCATATAATATTTGTTCTTCCAGCATATGTTTATTCTTCCAGCATATAATGTTTATTCTTTCATATTTAAATCGATTAAAAAGGTGTGCACATCACCGTGATGAACACACAAATATTGCTGGAAGAATAGCTAAAGTGTATATAAATATATATGACCGCTGTATAATACAATATTATTTTAAATATGCACATCTGTGGTTTGAAAAAAACAAAATGTGTTCACAATAACGTATGCATAAAGTACATTTTTTATAAGCAGAAAGGTGTGCTTATCACTGTGGTGAATGCACAACTAATAATTCAAAAATCTGGTGTGTGCATCACGGCCATTCACAAACGATGCATAGAAATCCTCTTATGCCTGTTTAACCTCTGGTCAGTGCACTTCATCACTATGGACGCCATTTTCAATCATGTTGCATGTACAACCCCACTAAAGATGGAACAGGTAAAAAACTAGACCGCCACTCCTTAATGCTTCAATGACGCCAAGGGATGCCGCGCATGGGCGAAATGCTGATACACAAATCAATTATGGCAAATTGATGGTTGGGCTGTTTCTAACAACGTTGAGCTGTCAGCAACGCTGTCGACACACCTCCTGATGTCTTTCCTCCTTCCTCGACACTCAACCATCATCGAGCAACTGGCAACTGCCATTCCTCCAAGAGTTAGACAAAAAGGACCAAAACATGAACAGTGTCTGGATGCATCCTCTGCGTTCCTCTTACTCGTTGCCAAATATGTGGTAGGTTCAAAACACGATGCACACACATAGGTATAAATGTTGTATCCGTTTATTGGAGCATCCAAACGCCTCAGCAGCAGGGCTCCACTACTCTAAAGCACTGCTTGGAATATGGAACGTTATACAAACGGAAACAAGCCTAACCAATGAAGACAAACGGGTAAGCATAGAGTCAGATGTCATGGATGGAATGTAGAACAAATACATAACCTACCACTTTAACTCACCACAGCTTGATACTGGCTTCCATAACTTCAAGCTAGACTATCCCATAGACAAGAGGTGGTAAGGATCAAAGAATTGTAGTTAAGAGCCTGCTCCTCATTTCCATGTTTGCCTACTTGTGCCATCAACATATATGGTGTCTCTACAGGAGAGACTTAAAAGGGTTGATACTGCCACATCCCTTGCAGGCTCCCTGCTGCCTGAGTACTGGCCTTCTACAAAGGTCCTGAGACAGCGTTTGCACTGAGTCATAGTGCCATCAAAATCACTGCACTGTTCCCCACTCCTGCGTCACTTTAGGTGGTTACTTGCTCTGTCCTCCTTCCAAGAAATGAGGCCCTGTCAGAAAGCACTAATCTTGTAGTCTGGATCCCAAAGGAGCACTATATATTTCTTCACATCACCACATCCACAGTTGCAATATTCAGATTAACAGTAAAATACGGGGAAAGAGGAACGGGATAAGAGAGAGAACCGGGAAAATTGCTTGTGTTACTTTGAATAACCAGTTTGCTGGGCAATAGGCTTTGCAGTGGATATCTAGAGGCAAAAGGAACATTTAGTACCTGGCCATTACAGCACATCACCTATCTTTTCCTTTGAACAGATATGTAGTTGGAATATTTCTAGTATATCTCTCTCTTGAAGTGGGTAGCCCTAAGAAATTGGAACATTAATATTAATAACATTTTGTAATCACCTTTATACAAACTTAAGACTAAGGGAGCAAAATGAGCATCGATTTGTGTGTACTGGCTCTATTGTTGTGATATATATTTGAAACATCCTTTGTCAATCTGTAACACAATGAACTATTATCAGTAATATGTAGTTCACAGTGAATAACAGTCCGTTCCTTACCTAAACATCCCTGCTTCCTTCCTTTACTTGTATCATGAATATTTTAGTAGTATTTTGAATTTCAGAAAAATCACTTCTGTTGCTTCATGTAATCGGATCAAATATTGCCGAACAATAGCACACAGTTCTCTTCTTCAAGAGAGTTCATATTCAGAACTTTAATTTATCAAGTAAGTTTCTCCCAAAAAATAGATTGTATCCTTGATTAATTCTGTGTTTGTTCCAAAGAAAAGTAATAGTCTCTAAAAATCGACAAGAATTGGCATCAAGGTTCCAGCTACAGCAACTGAGTAGCTCGATAACTAGCACAGATGCCATTGACCACGAGGAAACTTGTACTTAAATGCGTTCAAAATGGTTTCTGCTGTTTCCAAACAATGTGAGACTTGAATGGAATCATGGGATATGTAGTTTGTGCTCTGAGGCTGAGGCGTAGTGCGTCCACTAAGTATGTAAACCCTTTCACCAAGGATCCGTGACATTTTGTGATTACCTCCTGCCTTTCCTCCCTTTTAATGCACTTGCTGTGAGTCAGTTTGGTAGTTATGCAGGTGATAGTTGGTGTTGATGTGATCTTGAAGTTGCACGTAGACTATTGTTTCCTGTAATCTTGCAGATGAAGGGTGAGGGAATGGTAATTGGTAAGGTAATTGTGGTCTAATGTAGGAGTCTTTAAAAGTGGGCGGTTCTGACCTATTTTAAGATTTGTTGGGAAGGTGCACTGAATAAGCGAGGCATTGACAATGTTGAGTAAGGGTGAGACAATCTCTCTGGAGAGGCTTTGATGAAGGATAAGTGAGACTGAGGAAGTCTGAAGAAACTTCATATCAATATACCTCTACAGATTTTATATATAAGTGGGAGATCTCTCGTATATACAATAGTTCACAGGCACTTCACTAATCAGAAAAAGTGTGTTGTCTGGCTGAACACAAAGGACACGGATTTGTGCAGTCAAATAATCTAAGGCAATAAAGAAATGCACAAATATGAGTATGTACATGAAACTGGATTGGCTGTATAATTCTAAATTGCCTCAAGAGTCATGTTAGAAAATGAATTTGGCATTTATGTTCTGGGGTGCGCCTGTAAAGAAATGGTACATCGAAAGCACAACGTGGAACAAAAAAAAGAACTCTTGAGCACCTGCAGCCTATAAGGAGAAATGTTCAAAGATGACAACTAAAGACATCACAGACCTTTGGTTGTAATTTGAGTACTATTCCACCCATTGGCATGTGTTCAGGAGAAATTTGGAGATGTTTAGTGTTCTGATAAGTTCTTGATATTGTCAGTAGATATCCGGGGGGGACACAAGTTGGATGAAGAGCTTTTCGAACATCTCTAACCCTATCCCAATTTGTGTTCCTTTCTTTCCCTGATGTGTTTGTTCCTTGATATTATAATCCACTGTTAAGTCTTCTCTTTGTGCTTTTATATTTGGTTTCGGTATGACGGTATTCTAAGCCACAGATATGTCCAGGGCCACTGGAATTATGTGGCAGGAGAGGGCCAAATTATGCGCAGGGTTGAGTAAATTATCCGCCAAGAAAAGGCAATTAAAGTGGCACATTTTGTAATAGTATTACTTCATTATTCCATCATTTTTAAACTTTGCAACACTGTCTGGGTATTGGTTGCACCTCATTAGTACCCGTTTTACACCAAAATATAGCAATAAGCAATATAAAGGTTACCAGTCTAGCTTTGCTGATAAGCCTTCCACTGCATGGCAACATGTGTCGCTGCATCTTTAGTAATTTTTGAATTGTTTGAGCTAGAAACAATTTTTTTGGTCAAAATCTGCAGAATATGCAGCAGATGGGTTATGTGGCAAATGCGGCAAATCTATAATTATGCAAAAATTGCTGCAGGTGCACAATCGCATAGTTTCAGTGGCCCTTGATATAGCATTTTTAGATACTGAACTTGCTTTGTAACTGCAGCCGTTAGTGACCTGTGATCATTCTATAACTTTTTCATATTGGTTTAAAGAATTAACCCGTAGCATGCTGCCTAACATACACAAGTCAGAATGCATACACGAGTTTGTACGAAATATTATTCATATGACAGTATGTTTATTCTCAACTGTTTTGTTTGTGATCACTTTTGTACTTTCTTTGGTATAATTGCTTATATGCGATGTCGGGAATCTAAGACTCCATTTTACTTAATGCACAATAGGTGTAGTTCCCCCCTTCGCTCCGCGAGGCATTACTCACACTACTTCTGAAACCGGACAAACCCCCAGAGCTCCGCGACTCTTATCGTCCCCTCTCATTAATTAATACGGATAACAAGATCTTTGCCAAACTACTCGCCTCCCGCCTTCTCCCCCTCATGACGCACATCGCTCGCCCGGACCAGTCCGGCTTCATTCCTGAGCACGCGACCTCCCATAATCTCCAAACCATCTTCTCCGTCCTTCATCAAATTAATCCCATGCTCCCGGCAGTGACCACCCTGCTAGACGCCACCAAAGCCTTTGATACCCTCGAGTGGCCCTTCCTCTTTTATCTCCTCCCTCGCTTGGGCTTTAGCCCGGTCTTTATGCGCAAAGTACAACTTCTCTACACCCTTCCCACTGCCCGCCTCCGGATTAACGGTCAAATATCGGAGCCTATTTCCATCGCGAGAGGTACCAGGCAAGGGTGTCCGCTGTCACCCATGCTCTTTGCCATTGCCATGGAACCCCTCGCCGCTAGACTCCGACAGCATCACACCCAGAGAGGTCTTGGCTTTGCGGCTCGTGCCCTTGTCGTCTCCATGTATGCGGACGACGTTACACTCTATGTCCGCAACCCTCAGGAGAATCTCAGTCCTCTGGTCCGCGAGGTGATACGGTTCGGGGGCTACTCCGGCATCCAGGTTAACTGGAGTAAGTCTGTACTTTTTCCCCTCACTGATGCCACAGTCCCCTTTACTCCGGACTACCCTTTTGTGTGGGCGTCGGGTCCTACAAGATACTTAGGTATTTGGCTTAGTAGGGACGTAGACAAACTTTGGAGGGCTAACTTTGGCCGCGCTGTGGACTGGTTCGAGTCCAAGATTCCCCTCTGGCGTAGGTTACCCTTGTCACTGGCGGGTCGCATAGCCATCGCCAAGATGGTGGTGCTCCCGCAGTTTTTAGGTCGAGCCTCGAGTAGCGCGCAAGCGCTGCTTAGAGGCGAAGACTTTTAGTAAGCGAGTTTGGAAAGCAGTCCCAAAAACGCTCGTGCGTCATGGCTGGCCTTTTTGGGATGGGTACGCGCGGCAAACATGTGTTTCCAATTATCGTGCCCAGACGCGGGCGCGATAATTGGAAACACATGTCTGCCGCGCGTACCCATCCCAAAAAGGCCAGCCACGACGCACGAGCGTTTTTGGGACTGCTTTTCAAACAATGGCGGCCGCCGCACACACCAATCGCGGGATCCTGCCTGTCTCTGAGCTCCCGCACAGCCGGTAACATCCATGAACCCACTTTTTGTTCACTGCCGCCTGCCTGCAATGATCTTGCTGTGGTCAAACTAAAATTCAGAGGGACTGAAAATTGCAGTGAGTGGCTCGGCTTTGACGTCGTTGCTGATATATCAAGTCGGTGCGGGATAGGTTATTACGTACGCGTGACGCTGACTGTAGGTATAACGCCGCATGGACCCCCGACCTGCAGACAGTGACTGTGTACGCGAGGGCAGTAGCTCGTGGACGTGGGCTCTGCTCACCATCGGTACCATACACGCGAGGCGCACGTAGGTTAACACCGGTCCGTATTCGTTTCTGCTGCGCGCACACGTTCAGAACCTGTCTCATAGGGCGAGGAGCACGGAGGGCTGCACAATCTTGCTTTCGAAAGACGCCCATCAAAGCGACACTTATCGGAGAGATACATGAGAAACGAACCCCTTACTCTGGACCACAGGCTTGCTTCGAGTCACGCTACTTTGTGAGGCAAACTACAATTCAGAGGAACTCTTCAGACCACTCCATTGAAAGAATATTCCGTACCGGCACCTCCTCCAAGGACAGGGGTGCACCTCCGACATCAGCGTTCTCGTTAGTGAAATCCAGAGTAAACAAAATGACACAACTGGCAAGCTCAAATTAGGCTTTTAACGGCTTCAAGACTAAATCTCCCTATTTGTTCAGGAGCAGGTTTAACATTTCGATCAGACACGCCCTCCTGCAGTACCAATAAGCGTTACATAAACGATAGAGTAGGGTGGTCGCTATTTCTCCAATTAATATATTTAGAAATGAGCTCGATATACCTACTTGCACGAATATCATAGGAGATTACACACACACACACCCACACGTGCAATATACACGTTCACAGAACGGCAGCACTCGCTCTTCTTTTTCAGTTTGCTTGAGATGCCATTTCGGTTTCTTTTCCAATTCTTAGAAAGAGGGTGATCGCTCAGGTGATTGGCGGTAAAGGCGTCTTGCGGGGGTGATACAAGGTTAAATGATCAGGGCTCGTCATAGATGGGTCACTCTACATGACCCCAATAGGTCTAGCGAATAAGGACTAAAGAAAGGTGATTGCTATGTGCATTGGTGATAAAGTTAGAAACGTTCAAAAGTGCAGTTTCTGTTGAATGAATGGTATGGAAGCCCAATTGAGTTGGGCTGAGTAGATTGTTACCTGAAAGGTTTTTGTGAGACAACCGAAGATCAGCTGTCTGAGTTTTTTTGGGGAAAATGGTAATTCTGACGAAGGTAGTTCACTGGAAAAGAGGGATGGCATAAGCGATACGACCAGAGCTGATTTGAAGCATTAAGGGTATGTGCCAGATGTGCTACACACTCAGTCCCCAACGCACTGTTTTATTTAGGGCTGTGGCGCACGCAAACATTTCTTAAACAGTGCTGTGCTGCACCTGTCACCTTTATTAGGCACAGTGGGTGAAGCAGGAGTCCGGGAGCCGGTGTGCTCTGAAATCTTGGCAACTCTTGGCAAAAGTTAAGGTGAGCCAGAAACTAAATCATAAGAAATTCAAGCAAAAGCAGAAACAAGGCATCAGTTTCGATCGTTTCAATAGAGTGCTTTTGCTGAAGTAGTGAGCTCCGTTCATCCATCCTCCCACATCTATTTCTCATCACCCCAAACCCCCTTCTCCACCTTTCGTTGCATAATGCCCAGGATTTTTCCACAACCCATCTCCCAAACCCCAAAAAGAAACTCTTTTAAATTGTTTTAAAACATTGTTTCCAATTAATGCGCTGCCTCCCAGTGGTCCGAGGACGGGCTGTTTGTGGTTTGTTGCAGGTTCTGTTTGTATTTACCAGTGCCTAAAGCATCAAAACTTGAAATATTGCACGTGGACAGTTCATGAGGATGCTAAATCAGCGGCCCCTCTTTAACAGGGACATTTTAAGGATTTTGGAGGCCCCTGTTTGGAAGAGCTTTGAATTTATGATCCAGTTTCAGCTCTTTCATGCCCTCTTTGGCCAGGTCACTGACAGTGCACAGGTGCACTCGTATTTTATTTGCAGTATATGTGTAGCACAGATCTAGCCATGTAAAACAGTGGAGTGCACAGCACAGTGAACGTGCAATATCATGGTGTGTGTGGTAAAAAATAACGATCACATGTTTTAATTTAAACACTTTATTTACAACATTTTGATTTGCCACCATCCTGTTTAAAAGCGCTTGTCAGCACCGCTGCCTACCAGCAGCACCAGAGCAGAGTGCGCTCAAGAGGTTGCCTTAATTGCAAAGCCACGTCTCACACGTATGGACTTCTTTGTAGTCTTCACCTTTCACGATCTTGTTCCATTTCTCTTTGTACCTGTCTGTAAAAGTCTCATTGTCTCTGCCTTGTCTCTCCTTCCACTTCTTTTTATTCTGTGCGTATCTCAGTCCCTCCTTGCATTTCAGTCTCTCTTAATCTCAGTGCCAGTTTCTCTTTCTCTCCCTCGCTTCCATTCTTTTTTATCTCTGTTTATCTTTATTCCTCCTGTTTCTCCCTTTCTGTGCCATTGTCCTTTTCTTTCTTTGCCAGTCTTTTTGCTGTGTCTCTCCTACTCTCTCTGTATGTTTCAGTCGTTGGACATTTTTGCTTTCTTTACTTCTCTTTTTCATCAGTTTGCAATTCCTTCCACGTTACGACGACTGAAGCAATCTCTTCCGTTGTTGGGGCGATTGTAGTTCTTTCGTGGGTAGGCGGGCTTTCTTTTTCTCGGTGGGTTATATTTTTCTGTCCAATCGTGGGTTTTGCCGGGAGTTAGTGCCTTAAAGAACATCCTAGGATTCCCGAGTCCGTTACTCAGTTTTAAAACTACTCTTTGTTTACCTCACCCCCTTTTTGCTTAGAGAAGCTGCATTTCGATATTTTCTGTCCGTTCACGGAAAGGTAAGTTCCATTTTGGAGAATCTCCACCAATTCGAGATGGTTGTCATGTAGGTTTTATGCATTTAAGTCCTCTCCTCCTCTCATGTTTACATTACTGTGGTGATTCCTTTTTCTTCTTATTCACTGTGTCCGTTTATGCCTTCAGTCTATCATACTTCAGTTCAGTTCATTTTATTCCTGTTTCTCTCTTGTGTTTGTCATTCTATATTTTCGGCTCTTTACCTTAATTTTCCTTTTGTTGCTTCTTCCTGGGTCCATTCTAGTCTTTTGTCTCATACAGTTACCTTTCTTACAACTGTATCGCTTGGGCGCCTGGGTATAAGAGCTCAGGGGGCCACGCCCTTCCAATAATTCAAGACTGGATATAGGGGAGTGCAGCCCTGCCAAGTGCCACGCATCTCAGGTCAAACGAACTAATGCATTTGCAAATTTATGTTGCATGACTGCAAGGCCCAAGATTGTCATGCAATCAGTATTAATAACAGACTGACTGCCACGCCCTCACTGTGATGGTCCCATAAAGCCTGAGGGTTACAGTGCCAGGACATCTCATCTTAGCTGTACAGCTTCCAAGGAGGTTGAGCATCTTACCTCTCTCGTGTGCCAGGAGTTCATACGTCTCCTTTGCAGTGTGCCAGATACTGGGGCGAGGTAGAGTCACAAGGGGACAGGCAGAGGAGATTGGGACAAAAGTGAAGATGTACTTAAAGCCCACAGGTTACAGAACAGCAAGGCAGGCACTGAACTAAAAGAGACCCAGCAAATCCGTGCCATACTGCTGGCCAAAACGACAGACCCAGGGCAAGTGTCCTTTCACCACATCCAACTCTCTTCTTAACTCTGAAACATCTTTTCATACTAGTAATGGAACGTGGAAATTGTTTGGGAAGAAATTCTAGAAGACCAGGAGATTCCTCCTTTTGTGACCTGGAAGCATCAAGGGTCTCTGAAATCTATAAACCAGCATTGGCATAGCCAATAGGTCTCGCTTTTGGGACCTTATAAGTATTTAGTTATGCAGCACAATATCCTTGGTGCAACAACATCAACTGTTGCATGTCTAAACACTTATAAGGTCCCAAAGGCGAGACCTATTGGCTATGCCAATGCTTGTTGTATTTATTTGTCAATATTCCCTTCCCTCTCACTGCCCACTTTTTTTCGCAGATTACGCTCATTGCTCATCACCCTGGTCTGGGCTGGTCGACAGCCCAGAATCGCTTATAATATCCTCACCCTCCCGATGTCGCGTGGTGGTCTTGGTGCCCCCGATTTTAAATTATACGCCCTTAGCGCCCAGGCCAGTTTTCTCCACTTCTGGCTCCACCACACTCCTTTTCAGCCGCATGTCGCGGTGGAGGCAGACCTTGCTGCCCCCTGGCCGCTCGCAACCGCCTTATTCGCCCCGGCGAAACTTCCACGCACCGAGATCGACACGGTAGAGACTCTGCGCTGGGCCTGGGACGGGCTCCGGAAAGTCTCCGGCTCCAGCATGCTCTCCGCAAATACCATGCCTATTGCTCATCACCCGGCTTTTCCCCCCCTTCAGTCAGCTGGGATGGTTAAACACGCAACCCGCTTGGGGCTCTCCACAGTGTCGGACCTCTACCCTGGGGACACGTTCTTCGCCCTTGCTGTCGATTCCGGCCCCATGGACACTCTGCTCTACTATCAACTAAGGGCTATTTGCAGGGAGCTTCACCCCACGTTTCCCCAGCCTCCTTCCTCGATGGCCACTCTTAACTTCCTTTATACATCCCCCTCCCCCCAGAAGCTGGTCACCAAGATTTAGGCCCTTGCACTGGCGGCATCTCCCATCTCTACAGACCGGGCGCGGGTGGCGTGGTGTGAGGACCTGGGTGTCGAACTCTCTCAAGAGGACTGGCTTTATTGTTGCAATCAGATTAAACGACTATCCCCAAATTACCGCCTGCGCCTCATTCACTTTAAGTATTTGCATAGGCTTTACCGAACTCCTGCTCAGCTGCACAAAATGGGACTTATCCCCAGCGACAGATGTCTGCGATGTTCCGCTCCTGCGGCAGACTTCTCCCACCTAGCCTGGCTGTGCCCTCAGATCTCCGCATACTGGTGTGAGGTGTGTGCCGCTATCTCTGAGATCACCTCGTCGGCGGTCCAGCCAGACCCTCTGCTTTGCCTTCTAGGCTTCGTGAAATTCTGCCCAGATGCTACGCGCCGCCTGACTGCGATGCTTCTCGTTCTGGCGAGGCGTAGGGTCTCCATGTGCTGGTGTCGCAGGCCTGTACCTAAGGTTGACGCTTGGCTTGAGGATGCTTCTCGTTGTCAGACACTCCTGTCCGAATTTTGGGACCTAATGCCGGCCAAATCCCGCCCAATTGACATATGGGGTCCACTTGTATCTTGCCTCTCAAATCGTAACTCTCAGCATCCTGCGACCTTCCCCGCCGGCGTTCCGCCCGAGGCGGCCGCCGGTGATGGCCAGTGAGGTGCCGTCTCCCCGCTTACTCTCCCCTCTGCTTCCCTAGCTTCTCTCCCCCATTTGATGGGCCTCTCCCCTTGGCTTACACCCCCCGTGCCGCCCCCGCATTTTCTTCTCTGTATCATTAACAGGTTTTACGCGTCTGAGGTAACCTCTTGCATAATATTGAATGGGGCCTCCCCACATGTTTGGGGTCCCTCTGCTCGTATATAATGTCTTGATGAAGTGCAATCTTGTAACCCTGCTGTGCAAACTTGTTCAATAAAGGTTTTTGAAAAATAAAAAATAAAAATGCACAATAGGTGTGAAATACTGGAAGCAAATCTGTTCATTTCAGTTATACTTAAACCAGGAAATTCACACTTCTACTAACAAAACTCCTTACAAAAACATTTCTGCATCATTAATTACTTGGCCCCATATTGACTAATGTACAAAAAACTTTGAAATAAATATACTGACTTTTGACTTTGGTTCTATCAAATTTGTTGCAGTTTGGTCAGGGTGCAAAGTTACAAGGGGGTGGGAAGAAGAGAGGGTCCCAAACAGTCTTTTTTACATTTAACATGGAACATTAGACCTTTAACATGGGAACTGCTATAGGATTTTTTTGTTGTTGCAGGAAACTTAGAAACACGGTTGAACAGAAATAAAACATTTTCACAAACATGTAAGGGAAGGTGCCAAGTTTGTTGTATTTTCGTGGTGTTATTTTGAAATCATAAGCCAAAATGTAAGTGGCTAGCATGTGTAGGTTGTGTTTACAATCCTTACCTATCCACAAATACTAAGAAAATTTGAAAATAAGAGCAAAGAAGCATTCAGATTGACAACATTTTCCAAATGTTGTATGGTTTACTTGGCAAATACTTTGCCGGCTCTGCTCGTGCTTGCGCTCTGCTCTCCCCGTCAGTTTGCTGGCTCGCCCACCTCTATTGCAGAGTTTGTTGGCCCAGTTAACTATGTACATTAGAAAGCCTAAAGCAGCTTCTCCCATACCGATCCGGTACTGGCCACCAGCTTGCCCTTAGAGATGCTTACTAGTACTGTAATGATTTCTGGATGGACACCCGTTTGCTGCCTATCCCTGGTATTACCCTGATTGTTACTTTTGTTTATTCCTTATTGTCTTTGGTCAGTACAGGCTGGAAGTCTGAACTTTGAGACCCAACATGAAGATACATGTGCTCCCAATGTGGGGAGAAAAAGAAGTGGGAGAGATAAGTCAAAGGGGCTACCATTTAATTTATCACCAATTGCATGTCACGGCCACAGGGGTTTACTATAATAATGCGGAATATTTTGAAAATGTATAGCCCGGCAAAGCGTTTCAAAGTCCATTCATTCCTTAAACGGAAGGGTGTCCAGATAGTATTGCTGCACGGGTCTCAAATATTTAACACTGGCAGAGGGGGCAAAACTCCAAAGGATTTGGGGCCAGATGAACGACCATTCCGGTTTGCGGGTTGCAAATTGCGATTTTCTTTTTGTGATTCGCAAAACTTGCAAAACGGAATGTACTAATGTGTCTTAGACACATTACACATTTAGCGATTCCCAATGGGTTTGCAAATTACCTGCCTCATCAATATTCATGAGGCAGGTCGCAATTTGCGACCCAATGGGAATGGGCAAGAACACAGGGATGGTGACCGGCTGGGGACAGCAGACCACCATGTCTGTGTTTGCTTTTTAAATAACGTGGAGTATAATGGGGCAACCCAATGTCCCTCAGAACCTGGGTAAGATTGAAGAATGCTACAATGGGTTCTGTCGGGTGTGACAATTGCTTAGTGTTACAAGAGAACTGATTACTTTAGGAGCTTCAAAGCTCAAAAATAATTAAATGACATGAATCATTCTGGGACACACCAAACACAAACACAATGACTAGGTTTAAAACTTTATATATCCATTGTTTGCTGCATGGAATATAAGGCTGTTGTACAGTGTTTAAAGGACAGAAAATAATAATGATGACAAAGTAACACAACATATACTGTGGCAGTGCAACATATATATATATATATATATATACACATACATACACACAACATGTAACTGTTACACAAATCAAAGAATAATAAAAAGATGTTGCTGGAACTATCCATCCATTCGTTACATATATGTTCAAACTAAACCCTGTGTTATTGTTCACAACGTTTTCGAGGGTGTAGTGGCTCTGGACATGATACTAATAAGCGTCGATGTTTCGACCCATGATGTATGTGTTATTGGAGAAACATCACGGGGGTCTTCCTCAGGACTGTGTGGTGTCCTGTCAACAGCCGAGGGTGATTGAAGCAAGCCATGGAGTTAATTCTTGTATGTCGAAGAAGGACAACGCTGCATAAAGGCGTGTCCCTTGAGTGTTCCAAGATGGGTAACACTGTCCTTTGTGGTGATCGCTTGGTTAGCCATTTTCAAGTTGGGAAATTATCCTTGTCAATTTCAGTGGGGTCCTGGCTCTTATTGCTGAGTGACCTTGTAAGCGGTCGGCAGCTAATGCAACGTGGGCGGCTCTGCGATTGAAGGTCACAAAGGCAGGGGTAACACTGCAGCCAATAAGTTTCTAAAATTAACACTGTGTTGGGCATATTTGTTGGATCCAGAAAGCGAAACGAATTGGAATGCACTAGTAGTACCCATGCATCTCTTGCTTCTGTTACTCATCGAACAAACTTTGTTTCAATAATGTTAGAAAAACACACCACCACCTCTATAGGATGCTGTAGAGATGCTGTCTGCAGAATTAGCCATATCATCTGTGCTTAAGAAGTGCAAGTGGAATTGTCATTTTATTTATTACCAGTAGAGTACAAATTGCCTCAATTTCCTCATGGCTGTTATGTTCAAAGTCTTGATTGATCTTCAGTTGCCTCTGGGCCATGGACCAATTGATGACACAGAGCCACCTCAAACTGAATGCCTACGAAACCAAAATACTTACCTGTGGCAACTGGAAAACCTATGACCCTTTCTGCGCCTGGCCTGGTGATCTAGAACTGCCACACCCAAAAAAATCTGAGGAGGTAAGAAATGTCGGAATTACCATGAATGCGAAGCTGTTAATGAATGCACAAGTGAAAAAGGTAGCCAAATCAAGCTTTCTCACAATGAAAACACTATGACACATCTTCCGGCACCTAGGATTCCCCCACAAAGTTCAAACTACCATCGCTCTTGTTCTATCAAAACTGGATTACGCTAATGGTCAGTATCACAGCTTACCTTTGTCAACTATGAGAAGATTACAGAGAATTCAGAATGCTGCTGCTAGACTCCTCCTGCACGTAAAAACACAAGCACACATCTCCCCTGCCTTCAGGTCTCTACACTGGGGGCGCTGGTGAGCCCGCGGCAAGATGGCCGCACTGTAGTGCAGCTCTGCCGGCCGGGTTAAATAATCCGAACATCCTCAGCGATCTGGGTGGCCATCGCGGGAAAAAGTACCCCGGACGACCTGTGAACATAGGAGGTTCACCCCTGTGCCACTGTTGGCGTTACAGCTTACCGCAGACGACATTCTGAAGATATGAGACGTGCGGAGCTGCGGCCCAACAGATGACAAGATGGCGGCGCAGATACGGCGAAGAGACCAGGGAGTTGCGGTGATCTCAACAGCGACGTCCTACTGATAGCTCCTTGCACCCCTGCGCACAGGAGGATTTGCCAAATTGATCTGCAGAGCGGCGAGCGGAGCGTTAACCGAGCAGCAGGAAGGGAGAGGTACGATAGTGGAGGCTGGCGAGGGGAGCTTGCGGTGATCGTCCTGTTCGGTGCGGGTGGGCGCGTCGGCATCCCGGTGCAGACAGCGGGTGGTAGGTGCCTGACGCGTCGCCTGTACGGTAAAGAACACGCGTGAAGGTGCGGGGGCGGGTGTAGCTATACCCCCCACCCCCATCTCCCCGGCGTTACCGGTGCTACAATCGCTATGTGAAGGACACTCCCTCAAAATAAAAAGGAAACGTGAAGGGGCCTGTGGACTGTAGGCTGAACTGCCTGAAGCATCAGAACTCCCAGCAATTGTCCCTGGATACGCTGCATAGCAGTGCTGTGTGAACCGGGTCGGACAGCAGCCTCACAAGTAAGGATATTGGCGGTATACAAGCGTGCAGTCGTGAGGCCTCATGCGTGTGACACTGCCTGCACCACAAGTTGGCAATTGAAAGGGCCTCTACAGAACTCAAACCCCGACCCCGCCACTACTAAGCTGCGGTGGGAAAGTGCTGTAGAGGTGGAAGGTGTGTGTGCCACCAGTCACCGCGGCAACCGGTTTGGGACCTTGGTGCCACATAGTAATCCGCATATACGGAGAAGTGCACAAGATGGGGAAAACGGACAAACATCAAGCCAAGATCTCATTTGAATCGCCCGCTCGACAAGACCGGCAGGCGCACACTCAGACACTGAACTGGAGGCTGGGCCGCCGCATGCTTCCTCCCTGGAGGCTACTCTTCAGGCCATGCAGCAAAGTCTTCAAGCCATTGATGGCAAGATTGATACCCTGACGCTTAGAATGGATAACATGGCAGCAAAACTGGACAAGCAGGGAGAACCGCTAACTGCGGCAGAGCAGCGCATCTCATCAGTCGAGGACGAATCACATGCGACAACGGGCAGATGCCGGGATATGGAGAAAATACTGGAGGTCATAAGAGCGAAAAATGAAGATTTGGAGGCACGCTCCCGCCGCAATAACTTACGCATAATGGGTGTGCCCGAGATTACAAACACAGGGCGACTTGAGGACTATGTCGAGGGGATGCTCAAAGACCTGTTCGGGCCTGGTCAGCTGTCGCAAGTGCTAATTGTAGAACGAGCACACCGATCGTTGGCGCCCAAACCACCTCCAGGCACTCCATCACGGCCTATTATTGAGAGACTACTAAACTACCGCGATCGGGACACAGTACTGCGGCTCGCACGGGAGAAACAGAACACGACCTACCAGGGAAACGCGGTGTCCTTCTTTCCGGATTTTAACGTAACGGTGCAGGCGGCTCGCAGGGAGTACCCTGCGGTCAAGAAGAAGCTGCGCAAAATGGAGATTCCGTATGCCATGCTTTTTCCTGCCGGCTGAGGATCATGGTGGAGGGCACAATGAAGATTTTCCAGACCCTGAAGGCAGCTCATGAGTTCCTGAAGCAAATAACGCCCAGAAGGAAGAACACTGGGAGGTCACCGTGGCCATCACTATCTGAGAAGTCCGGCGCGACGGAATGAGGGCGGGAGGCTACCGAAACAGTAGGAATATGCCCTCCTCCGATGGACCCAAAGAAAACTGTATCCGTTCCGGAGGACTGTGGGAAGGTAGGATAAGACCTGTGAGGGCCGGGTAGTGGAGCAAAGCTCATATGAATTGGAAGCATAATGTATGACCCCCCGGACCATAAGACAATTTAGGCGCATGCGGGGTCGCTACAATGTGTAAACGGCAGTGAATTGTTGGGGCATTTTTGGTGGGGCTGTAAGGCTGTGCAATCTTACCAAATGTCTTAAGTGTATGCCTGTGTATATGGCATCAGTTAGGGGAGGCATACTAGTAGTGGGACTTGAAGTATCATGTTAAGTGCCATGAACTCTCTGACATTTGTGTTATGCTCTTGACAATGTATGAGAAGAAGAGGAGCATGGTAGAGAATGGGGTGGAATAGTTCCTTCTGCTTATATCAGGATGTTATATTGTCATCATTGCAATATATGTTTGACACCCGTAGTTATATTCCTGGCCACACCTGCTCTGCGGGTGGGATACGGGTTTCTGGTCGCCCCCAAGTGGGTATTCCCTAACACGGTTGCAATGTTTTTTGCTTGTTACTCGGGGATATGTCTTTGGCATCATTGGGATGCTGAAGTGGGATAGGGTTGTTTCGTACGTTAATGGGTATGGGACAGTTCAAGCGCAAGTTTATTGCAGATAGACAGGACACTGTTGTAACATGGCTCAACAGACAGTACGTGCAATTTGGAGCTGGCTTGATACATGGTAGGTGACATTAGACTTATGACTTGGAACGTGAGGGGGTTATATAACCCCAAAAAAATCAGGCAGGTGCTAGCTTATCTTGATAGGCAGCAGGTTCAATTGGCTTTGCTGCAAGAGACTCATCTCACGCGTGTGGGGGAGGGCAGGATCGGCGGGAAATGAGCGATGGTGAAGGCAGCCACATCATACTCCAGTTACGCCAGGGGGGTGATAATATTAGTCAAAAGAGGAACACCATTCAAATTGGTGCAGACAGAGTCGGATCATTTGGGATGGTTCACACTCTTACAGGGATGTCTGGCGGGGACATTGATCACGATCATCACAACTTATGGTCCCAATATTGATGATCCGGACTTTTATCAGAGGCTGGAGAGTAAACTCTTTCAATTGCAACCAGAGGTGGTGCTCTGGGGGGGAGAGCTAAATACATACTTGGATCCGGATATGGATCGCAGCGCTAGCACACCATGGCAAGGCAAACGCGCAGCGCAGATGATTCACAACATTATGCATACACATAGATTGAGGGACATTTGGAGGGACAGACATCCAACCGTGCGCGAAGGCACTTTCACATCTTCGGTACACAAGTCATGGTCCAGGTTGGACTATTGGCTGTTATCTGAAACGGCGGCTCCATGTGTTAAGGGGGTGAAGCACATGCCCCGTACCCTTTCGGACCACTCTCCAGTGGTGCTAGACATTAGCATTCCCACACTCACAACCATTCCAATGGCGGTTGCAGTCTTCCTCTTTATTGGACCCTGTATTTAATGAGGGGGTGAGGCAGGCTATTGAGTTGTACTTCCAAGAAAATGAGGGGACAGTAGAAGAAGCGGGCACTCTTTGGGAGGCTTTCAAGGCTACGATAAGGGGAACATGCATTGGGTTACAAGCAGGGGTGTTGAAAGCTTTGCGATCTCGCATGAGACATCTGGAGGGTGAGCTCACAAGGCTAGAGAAAGAGTATGCCGCCATTCCCCAAAAAGAAAAGTTGGCCGAGATCAGGGAATTAGTGACGGAATACAATGAAATGGCAGATCTGTAGATCAGGCATATGTCCAGACGCTGGGCTGCCCGGCCCTACGGGGAAGGAGGACGTCCGGGTTGGACTCTGGCATCAAAGATACGGAGCCCCCATATGCAGGAATACATTACAGAAATAGAAAGACAGGACGGCACCAGGTGTAATGCCACGCCTGAAATTGAGTGCTTTAGGGAATATTATGCCCAGCTATATAGCCCGGGGGAGGAGGCAGTAAGTGCAGAAGTCACTGCCTTTCTGGAAGAGATAGCGCTAGCATGGCTTTCTGAGGGACAAAGAGAATACCTAATGCAACCACTTACGAAAGATGATGTAATGGAAGCGATCCGGTCGGTGCCGTCAGGTAAGGCAGCTGGCGTGGATGGTCTGCCTGGGGAGTTTTACAAGGTTTATGCAGATTTGCTGGCCCCCCACCTCGTGAATATGTTTAGCGAAGCATACGAGAAAAGAATTCTGCCTCAAACACTTAGGGAAGCGATAATCGTCACATTATTAAAGCCGGGCAAGCGACCGGATTGTTGCGAGTCATATAGACCGCTGTCATTACTGAATATAGATTCAAAAATAATTGCCAAAATTATAGCCAACAGGTTGCGCCCCCTGCTGCCTGCATTGGTCCTACCGGATCAATCGGGGTTTGTGCCTGCCTGTTCCACTGCGCATAAATTACGAACGCTATTTGCCGTACTGCACCAGCTTGATCCAGATACTAAAGCTGTAGCAGTGATGCTTGATGCGGCTAAAGCATTTGATTCTATAAAATGGGGGCTTATATTCGATATCCTGAGGCAGATGGGGCTGCCATTTGCTTTTATTCAATTGATCGAGGTGTTGTATACCTTCCCAGTCGCCAGGGTGCACGTTAATAACTGTCACTCAGAGCCCATCTCTATATGTAGAGGAACTCGTCAGGGGTGCCCGGTATCCCCATTGCTTTTTGCCATAGTAATGGAGCCGCTGGCGTGCATAGTGAGGCAAAAATACGCCTGTGCTGCTCTGCAATTTAGGCAACGCCCGCTTATCATATCCATGTACACAGATGACATGGTACTATACATCCGTAATCCGGAGGAGGAACTACATGAACTTATCAGGGAGTACATTAAATACGAGCGCCTCTCGGGGCTTAAAATAAACTGGAGCAAGTCATCTATCCTCCCGATAACCCCTAGCATGGGACAATTTGCACTGGAATTCCCTCTGGAGTGGACGGAGGACCCTGTTAAATATCTGGGGGTATGGGTACATAACAATCCGGAGACAGTACTGAGGGAAAACTTTGGGAAAGCGTTGGTACTAGCAGAAGAGAATGTGGACAGATGGATTAAGTTACCACAGTCGTTGGCAGATAGAATAGCTGTAATAAAAATGACTATACTTCCCAGATTTTTATACTTGTTCACAAATGTCCCTATCAGGCTGCCAGGAACTTTCTTTGCACGACAGCGCTCAGTGCTGATACGTATGGTATGGGCAGGAAAGCAACCTAGGTGCAGCTGGGAGACCTTAACAAGGCCGTACTCACAAGGGGGCTTCGATGCACCCGATTTATATGCACTAGGCTACATATAGGTCTAACATCTGCTTATTTGCACTGCTTATTTTGCACATCGGATTGATATTATCTCTGAATCTGCACCCCATCAGATGTATGTTTATGAATCAATTTGCAAACGTCAACCAAAGGCTATCTCTAATGTCCGGTTCTCTGCATTTTTGTACATAATACATTGCACTAGCACTTTGAAACTAAGAAAATATGTTTACAGGCATAGCACGGCCAACCATCTATATTTATATTTATTTAGTATTTGTATTAGCTATGATGAAATAGCTGGTTTACTTTTACTTTTGACACAAGAACTTTATAAGCACTTGCACTTTTTTAAAGAATATATTTGCACAATTATTTCGTTATGCACTTTAATTGCTCAACACTGGATGATGTCATCAGTGATGTCATTTGAGATGTCATCAGTGATGTCATCAGTGATGTCACTGACCATGTCATGAATGATGTAATATGTGATGTCATCAGCAGTGCATTGCGGGGCGCGAGTTATAGTTAGCTGAACTAATTATAACGGTGGAATTTCTCTGGTTTTGTACGAGTGAAATGTCCAACTAACTATAACGTGCCTGAAACCTATGTTTTTTTCAGTGAATTTCAATGGTTTTTTAAATACTAATTTGTAACTACAATGTCCCTGAAACCTATATTGTTTTTAAGTAAATTTTAAAAAGACGTGCATACTTTTTGTAGTGAAAAACTAACTGTAACAGTAGTCTGTTATAAGTTATAATTTAACAATGTTTAAAACTTAATTAGCACTAATTAACATATAAGTGTGGAAAAAGTGTGACGCAGCAGCTATAATACCTGACTTAGAACAACAGTGTTCACAGTTCGATTCCCGGCTCCAGCGGCACGTTAGCCCACCACTATGTCACTGTGGGCAATACCTTGCTTAATCTTCCCGACGCCCCGAGCACCGGGACACCTCTCTGGAGGTAGCTGTACGCTTTACAAATGCTGGCATTTTTTTACTTTAAAACCATAGTGATGAGAAATATTAGCACGTATTTTTTTTTTCTATTCTGAACGATATTTTTTTAATGTCTTCTATTTAGAATTACGGCAATTAATAGATGTTTGTAGTCATGAGAATGGAAAAGACACGGTTTGCCGGGTAACAGTTTTTAAGCTCTCCAACGTATGTACATATTAAGGACCTTATACGTGTTAGGATCGAAATCGAAACCTTTACCGCTTCACATTTTGTAACTTTTCCCAACACGTGCACAAGTTAAACAGAGAAAACGTGAGCACGTGTCAACTGTAAAACGTGACATCTAAATGGGCGGAGCCGCATCTTCCTTCCATAGACTACTCAATAACCAAAAAGTATATAAACCACACCCGTTCTTTGATTAGTTTCGTTTATGCGACTTATTTACGCGTGTCCATTCTGCGATGCACGTTCCCTTTTCTAGCTTTGGATTCTTGTTTTGCGGCAACAAAACATATTCCAGAGTTGTAAGTTGTTTGATTATGGCAAAGTAGATATTTATAATACGTAGCTATTTGTTAATATTTATACATTTGTATTTAGAAAAAAGTGTTATTGGTTGTTTTTGCCATTTATATGTAACGTCAGCAGCTTGTTTTCAGAAACAGACAGAATACAGCAAACATTGTTCCTTTCCTGGCTCCTTTGACATCATATAGTGTGACTTTGTATATTATAATATTGACACTGTACTTGACCTCAGAGGTGTTGGTGACCCGTCGGCGCGAAGACTAAAGATTTATATGTAACGTGAGCAGCTTCTGGTTGTTACTCTGTTTCCCCCTTGGGATTATATAGTGTGATTATGTATATTATAATAACCACCCATTATGATCTCAGAGAAGTTTATGACCCATTGGCGCGAAGACTAAAGATTTATATGTAACGTCAGCAGCTTCTGGCTCTTACTCTGTTTCCCCCTTGGGATCATATGCTGTGAATATGTATATTAAAATATTAACAGTCATTGTGATCTCAGAGGAGTTTATGACCCGTCGGCGCGAAGATGAAAGATTTCGAAGTCCCGGATAAAAGAAGCTCTGAACATATTCACCGCTGGAAAGTATTTCGTTATTGATCTTGTTTTGTGTTCATGACTTTATTTTCCTTTTCGTGTGGCATCAGTGTCACTCTCTATATTGTAGTAGAGTGTCATATTTTCACACAACAGGAATTGGAGATTTGTCGCCGCCAGGAGTAAACCATCTGAAATACAGCTTACTGACCTTTATAACTTACTTGATCAGATATTTTTACAGTGACAATATTTTTCGAAACTGCAGTTTAAAAAAAGATTGTTTGTATAGACACTTTCTTACTGAATGCCTTTGATAAACCCTACATTTTTGAATGATTTTTGGGTATTTCTCTTTTTCTCTGTTGTGGTTCCTATTCTCGTTCTCCCTATAGAATTGATAGGAATAGTAGTGTATATATTACTACTATCCTATATGTTCTTAAAGGAGTCCGTGATCTGTTAGCAGAGCAGTGAGCGACCTCTAAGCACTACGACTGAACTTTCCAAAGTTCTACAGAATAGAAATTGTAAAAAATGATGAAGCGTACATTTCTATGTAATATAAAGTAATTTGTGTTTAACAGTTTTTTACTTGTTATTGTTCTTGTGACCTGAGATGATGTAGTGCGGGAGTGTTTCTTGTAGCACTTCTTTTCTACTTTATCTAAAAATAACTCATGCCCTCTTATATTATCAAGAATATGGGGCAACACTTTTACAAAGTATAGCAGAAAAAAAAAGGGAGGGTGTGGCCACGCTTAAGGGATATTTTATGAATTGCGTTTTTATTTGTCACCTCTTTGATATATACAGCTTCAGTTTTCGAAGAAAGCTTATTTGTAATTGCTTAATAAAAACTGTTTCAAACCTAGACTGAAATTTTTGCTGCGCAACCACACCTCCCCGTCAGAAAAGTAAACACCACATTCTAAGTAAATAGTGCTACTGGGAAGTATCCCACCCGCAAACTTAATAAAAAGAAGACCGCAACACACTCTGTTATTTTCCCGCCGTGATTTGTACACCCCACACCAATTATATAAATGGCCCTTAAAATATATAAAAAACAATTTTTACCTTCACAATCCCTGTTCACCACCTTCTGACCACTTTACAGAGTTAATAGTGTTCCTACCCTCCCCGCTACTACTTTGTTTTCCCGTACTCCTGATCCAGCGGGTTATTAGCAACAAGCATTCATACACTAAATACTCACCTGGGCCCATTCATTCACACTAACTAATAATCACCGCTGGTGGGAGTCAGTTGTACTCTTTATCAAAATCCCTGCTACCAATTACCTTTTCTGATTGAAGAGTAATGACTTACCAATGGACCTTTGATAACTGGGGTTGAAATGAGATCATACAAAAAATAATTTTCATTAGACTCCTGAAATAACCACTGACTCAGGAAGTTTTAAAATGTTTATCTAAAATTATTTAGCAGAGTAAATTACAATCCACATAATACTTAATCGCATATCAAGGAGGAAGCACACTATAGTCACCTTTTGATCACAAATGACGGCCCCTCAGAAAGGAGAAGATAGAGACAGCAGTACAAACTAAAGATTACGCATTTATAGTTACCTAAAGGTGTGAAAACCAAACCCCTTGGCCAAGGAGTTGGAAAGAGGGTCTCCAAGAAAGGATGAAGACCAAGACCTCCGGACCAGGTGCAGGACAGGATAGATGACCTCTCTACCAACGACGCCTGCGTCGTTCCCCTCTCTGACACTTCGTTCCTCCTCGTGTGTTCTTCCGCGTCTCCCTCTAGTACGGTCCGCCGCCCCCACCTCACGACCTCTTCGGACAGCGGTTCAGTCTGCTCTTTTCTGCAATAGCATCGGTTCTCTGCTACAGCATCTGTGTCCATCAGCTCGCTCTGTGCTAACTAATTAGCTAATTCTATATCTATTATACCCTTCTAAGCCCATGTACCTCCCATTAATGTTTCAAAATTATGGGCCCACTAATTCTGATTGGACAGGGGGTTGATCCTCACACCATGTCATTTTAGTTCAATTTTCTTAAGCCCATTGTTTTAGAATCCCGCCTCTCTCAATTAATACATTTGCTTTATTTCCCACCCGTTTCACACCAGGATTAATACAAAATATATACAAAATGTATCATTTTATAAGACATTTCAGTTGAACTCTGAAGGTGATCAGCGGGTCATGTCCTTGGACATCCTCCAAGTTGACTTCATCGCTTTGCTTTGTTAGTTTTCAGAGCGCATGCGCAAGTCACATGACTCTCGAGTTGCTGTTTAGCCAACACAGGCCCACTTTACGAACTAATAGAAAGTCAAAGAAGAAACATATTAAAATCAAAAATAAATGTTTTCACTGTATACCTCCTACTTCTACACTAATCCCATTTATTTATAAATGTCTATCCCGCATTAATAGCTTTAGAATACCACATTATTAATTGCAGCAATGCGAAAGCTTTAGCATGTGAGAATATTAAGCGGCGATTTTAGCATACACTGCGCAGAAGCAAAAGTTTCCCTCCAAGCAAAGAAAGACGTCATACCACGTGACATGGTTGACACATGTGCAGTAGAATTCCCGCGTTTTAGTGGCCATTTTGGATTAGACAAGGATTACTTATTAGTGGAAAACACATAGGCAAGCATCTTCTAGATAAAAATGTTGTGTTTGCACATTATTAATAAAGACATTACAGGGTTTTAGTACAAATTAATTAATACTGTGAGAGGATTGCTTCTGAGCAAGTCTCATTGTGAGTCCTTGCTCCATCACTCCATTGAAGTGCGTCACAAAACGCTTCACAACAGTGAAACCTTCCCAACCAATAATGAGCAAACTTGTACTCGGAACACTTTAGCCAATAAAATGTCCATGGTGTTCCGCAGAGGGGGAGGGAATCGCTGCCAACACTTCTACTTTTAATGCTTCACAGCCAATGAACATTAAGCTTGAGAAGGTCCTGCTTGGAGCACATTACCCAATCAGATGTCCCTGAGGCTCCGCGGAGGGGGAGGGAATGGCTGGCAACACTTCTACTTTAAATGGTTTACAGCCAATGAACATTAAGCTTGGGAAGGTCCTGCTTGGAACACGTCAACCAATTAGATGTCCCTGCTACTCCGCGGACGGGGAGGAAATGGCTGGCAACACTTCTACTTTCAATGGTTCGCAGCCAATGAACATTAACCTCTGGAAGGTCCTGCTTGGAACATGTGAGCCAATCAGATGTCCTTGCTACTCCACGCAGGGGGAGGGAACGGCTGACAACACCTCTACTTTTAATGGTTCGCAGCCAATGAACATTGAGCTCGTTGTTGGAACACCTCAGCCAATTAAACTTTAATTTTGTTCACTGTCCGTGATAAAAGTGAACTCCGCATTATAAGTAAACATTACTGCGCATTATATTAAAGGAAGGTAAAGGAAGGCTGCAATACGGCGCATTGTTATTTTCCTGATATGATTTCCACAGCCTGCTGAACATTGCCGCAATACCGCGCATTGTTGTTTTGCGGACGTGATTTCCACAGCCTACGCATTTCCACAGCCTACGCAACATTCACACTACCTGTGTGTGCACCCTACACACTGCTTGCTGCAATGCGGCTGAATGTTTTCCCGACGGTATTTCCATAGCCTTTGCAACCTTGCCGCAATACCGCGCACCGTTGTTCTGCGGACGTGATTTTCACGGCCTACGCAACATTCAAACTCCCTGCCTCTGCACCGTACAGACTGCTTAAACTAAGACCACAGTGTTCCTACTATACCCTCTTATACAATTATTCTCTTATTTTTCCCCATACGCCTTTCAACTCAGTCACAAAATGGCTGCCAACACTTCCTAGTTTCAACAGTTCGCAGCCAATGAGCCGCACGCTCGTGCTCGTAACGCCTCAGCCAATCAGATGTCAGAATTCTCAAATATCGATATCTGTAAATTTTTATATTACTCTAAAACTACTGAACGGACTTACCCCATTTAAACAAAGCCTGCTTTTCTGGACCAAGACCTTTCTCCCTGCCAAATTTGACGTAATTCCGTTCAGCAGTTTGACCTGTAGCCTTTTTCTCAGCCCCCCCTTGACGAATCACCCCCAAACTTTCAACATAGGAGCTGATCTGAAAAGAGAAGTTTTTTGGAAAATTTCGTAAACATTCGTCAAACGACGCCAAAGTTATAAGCAAATCAAAAAACGCTTTTCCTATGGAAACGTGGTCCTAACTATAACTATCTACTGGCGACTGCCAGTAGATTATATATATATATATATATATACTATCTGTGTGCACAGGCACAATTTGCGCATTATTGGTTCTTCCCCCCCACCATTCTTGGCGGTTGAGGCAGATGATGTGTTCCCGGACCGGCTGACAGCATTGCTGCAAAAACCGCGATCAACGTTTCCCCAGAGAGATGAGCACTACTGACTGCACAGCGCAGGCATGGCGAAGGCTGGCGGGGCGAGCGGGCAGGTCTCCAATATATGCACCAGCATTACCGCTAGCGCATCATCCCTGCATTTCTGTGGCACAAGATAGTCGGGCGCTGGTGCTACTATCAGATATGGGTATAGTCACATTGGGCGATGCTTACCCGGAAGGCACCTTTATCACAATAGAAGCCATACAAGACCGCCACCCATGCTCGCCTCTGTCAGTATTCACGTATTTTAGGCTAAGGGAAGCCCTTAAAGCTTTCAATGACAGACACTCTGCAGCCCCAATACTGCTAAGACCACTGCAGACTCTCCTGGTGGGTCCTTCACGGGTAAAGTTGGTTACTAGGTTATACACGGCTATGCAGGCGGAGACCGCACCTCAATGCAGTAAAGCTAGGAGACGGTGGGATATGGTTTTGGATACTCCACTATCAGATGAAGAATGGGACTATAATTGTTTTGTGACAAGATTACTGACTGCTAACTGTAATTTGCGAATAATTCACTTCAAGTATCTGCAACAATTGTATTATACCCCCAAACAGTTAAAAAAAATATGGTCTGAGAGAAGGGGCCAATTGCAAATGGTGTCATATGCAAGAAGCGGACTTTATTCATTTGGCCTGGATGTGCGAAAGAGTGCAGAACTATTGGGTACTGGTCACAAAAGCTCTATCTGACAGGGTTTTAGAGACGGTAAAATGCACTCTGCAAGTATGTTTATTGGGGTTGGTGAAGTACTTAAAACCGCACAACAGAAGGCGGGTGCTGATTGCATTATTGTTGGCAAAGAGAAAGGTGGTGCAAAATTGGGACAGTAAAAATGCACCCAAATTACTAAATTGGTTGAAGGATGTTATATATTGTAGAGACCAATTGCTGCACTACGCTGAAGAATTGCCTACGCCATCAAGACCCAATGATATTTGGGCTCCTCTCATGTCCTACTTGTTATCAACAACAGCAAATGTCACAGCAGATGAATGAGGATCGGAACAGAGTCAAGTCTAAAATGTAAAACAAATTGTAAAACTGTATTGCATAACTGTCTGTTACTAAATAATATGATCGATTAATGTCCGGTTGTTAACATCATTGGGGGTGGTTGACAAGTTGTTATGAGTCTTGGTGTATGTCGTAATGAATAAACAAAATAAAAAAATAAAAAAAGGTCTCTACACTGGTTGCAAATTGCCAGGAGATCCACCTTCGAGCTGCTTTGCATCACACAAAAAGCTGCACATGGAAAAATACTACTCTCATCGGGAAGAAAATCAACAAATATATACAACAAAGGAATCTATGCTTGAGAATGACTCCCAGTTTCAAAAGTTCTACAGACAAGAAAACAACATGTGTGGGACATCTTTTTATGTTTAAGCAGCCAAACTATGGCATTCGCAACCCATAAACATAAGATGTATTGGCAACCATCTCAAGTTCAGAAGATTAGTGAAGAGCTTGATCTTCTACACATGACTACTGTATTCACAAGACAATAGTGTACCACAACACTATACTCAGACATGACAACATGCTGCTTGCTGTATGGAGATAAGGTTGTCATTATACATGTGTCATTGTACATTGAATTTTGCTTCCTGTTATAAGCAGATACATTTATAGAAGGGGATAAAAATATATTACACCATAAGATACGTGTGTATATCAGACCATGTCATAATTACTGCTTTCATATAACTGTAGGTGCATACATAGAAGGGTTTATGCGTGCTACTAAAATTCTAAAAAATAGTATGTGTATATCTGTATACATGTTAATTACAGTTATCTGAAAAAAGGAGCATACTTCACCACAAGATAAATGTGCACATCAAACCATGTAGATATGAATATTTATATAGAATGGTTAACTCCAGCCGCTAACACTTTACCAAGTGTCACATGTATATACGTATATGTCTGTTAATTCCAGTTTTGTTATAAATAAAAACAAAAAAAATACTCCCTTCAACCTTTGTCCCATCCCTCCTCTCTCTGACGCAACCCAAACCTTTCTGAATACAATGAACTGCCAAGCATGCTTCTCCCACCTTCTTTAGACATTTCACTAACTAAATGGCGCACATGCCCACTACGAAAACAACTTAGTACTTTCCCTTTCATATCTATTCCCATCATTATATCCCTACTCTACTATACACACTAGAAATCAAGGGCACAAACCTAACACAACTAATACACACAGGGGAAAAACACTTATTACTAATCTACTAACTATTAAACTCTAATCTTGGGTTCTGGAGTAGTGTACTAGTCACTGCGGAGTACTTCAATGCCTCTTCATGGTAGTAAGGGCTATATAAATACAACTACAAGTGTACAGTGCCAACATTCTGGGACTTGTAGTCTTGTTTATTTCATTATAAAACAAGACTACTGTCATGCTTTAAAATGGTTAATACTCGTAAGATGAGTTGATTTATAAACCCTTTTCCCATTTCCTTCTCTTCCTTCATTTACCTGCTTTTCCCTCTTCCCCACACAGGACTTTGGTACATCCCTAGAATATTGACTGTTACGAGGATTCTGAAAAAAGCATTCTGTAAGTGGATTACTTGGCAGCTGGTGTGAATAATAAAGGCTGTTTCCTTCTCCTTCATGCTCCGTGTTTTGTTGCATGCAACAGTTACAAGTCCCAGAATTAGAAAACAAATGCACTGGGCCAGCACAGTAAGCATGGACTTGGGACAATTTACAACTTCCTAGCTATTGAGAATGAAAGTTTCAGTTTCATTAAGGACTCGGAGGAGAGGATTATGCATAACTTTCTTCACTTTAATAAATATAGCAGTCGTTTTAAAAGACAACATTTCTTATAAGCAGAAAAAGTCAATAAACTACACATCCCAGCAACCTCTGGGAATGAATAACCGTAGCAACAGTTCTCCAATCATAACACGAGTCCTAGTATATAACTGTGTGACTTCCCTTCCTGTTCCTCTTCTTCACGCGAGGACGTTATCCATTATGACTTTCATAGCTGTTCTTCTGTTCCTGACCTAGAAGTATTCAATCGTAAACATTATCCAAATCTTTCATGCAAATTCTGGTTTCACTTCAATGCCAACTAGAAGATTGCATGATACGTAATTCCAAGTCCATCATAATAGAAACATACATCTCAACTCTAATCATGAAACAATAAAGCATTAATTTCCATTGTAGCATTAACATATAAATGTAATAAACTTTGTACTTACTGTCAGACAAATTAGTTCTGGGTCGGAGGAGGATCCTCTTTGTGAGATACCCGGGTGGGATAATGCTAGCCTCCGATTCCTTAATAGAACTGAAACTTTCCTTCTCAATAAATAACAAATGTTACATTCTATGTCAAGACTGGCGGTGAGGATTATGCATGTTTAAAGCTTACTTACCACCAAAGCAGCTGCCTCGGACATGGACTTAAAATAAAATTTCCTAAAGGTGGATTCTGATGACCAGTCTGCGACATTCATTACATCCTCCAATTTACCACCTACCTTGATTACCTTATAAGCCATAGCTCCTCTAGTGCAGTGGGCCCCAAATTACTTGATGTCTGTTCCTGCTTCCGCCATGATCCATTTCACCTACCTGGCTATAGAAGGGGGGGCAAAACCGGCTTGAAAGGCTTCTTCACCAAAATGAGGGGTTGCCTTTCTCCTGCCGGCCTTACCTCTGCTGTCATGTCCTCGTAAGGCTTGATACATCTAAGTACACACCATTTAGGAGTATCATTGAGAGCTGGATATGACACCAACTGGTATTTGTTTTAGTCTTCTGTGACACTGTAAATATGACATTCTCCTGTGTGAATACACCCCCTGAGACATCCAATGATCGCACATTGGACACTCTCTAACATGATATCAAACACAGAATCATCGCCAATTTTGCTGATTTTTTTTCGGTTGAGATACTGATTGTCCCTCCACCTCAAAAGGAGTCGTAGAACCATATTAACATCCCACAGTCCAAAGTATATGGGTTCTGGAGGCTTTGACAGGTATATTCCTTTCATTGGCTTACAAATCCATGGATGTTCTCCCACTGATACATCATTAATGAGGATGTGGCGCGCGGAGATCGCTGATCTAAAAGAGTTCACTGTCCGATAGGTCAGACATAAGTGGGCTAATTCCACTAGGCAACTCGGGATTTAAGTAACTTTGTCCCCCAAGGGATCCAGATGTCTCGCCACGCAACAATGAGCCCACTGTCTCGAAGCTGAGCAATATCTCTTGATGGTGCCAGAAGCCCAGGCGTGTTGAATGAAATCTGCAGAGTCCTCTGAAAGTTGGTTATCTTCCCACCATCCCCTGAAATCCTCCGGGCTATTAGCTTGAGATGACCCTGAAGCGTGTTGGGTGATGAAGGAAGTTCTATTGGCAGGTCCTCTGATAATTCCATCAGAGTCAGGAACCATGTCTGAGATCTCCATATCAATGTATCCAGAACAAGGGGTGCCTTCTGTTGTCTGACTGGAGATGATACTCATGGTATTATTATGAAAGGGGAAAAAGCATACAAGTGACCGCTCAATCAGTCACAAAAGAATGCATCCACTGCTTCTGCCCCGAGGTCCGGCCTCCAGCTGACATAGTCTGGAAGCTGATTGTTCAATCTGGAGGCGAAAAGATCTAAGTTGAAAGGCCCCCATATGATCATCAAGGCTTCGAATATCCTGTGATCCAATCGCCATTCGCTGATGTCTGTGATTAATCAATCAGGATTTATAATGTGCAGCTAATTACCCAATAAGGTATCCAGGCGCTTGTACCTGGAGTTCCAGTCTGAGATCTTGTTCTGGACTCCCAGAAGATATTCAGCTGTTACTGCAATCTGTTTCTCTAGGCAGTAATGCCAAAAGTCTTTCGCCAGATCCGCTAGGTTCTTTTACCTTGTGCCCCCTAAGTGGTTGATATATCTCACCACTGACACATTGTCCATCTTCAGAAGAGTGCAGCTGGAGATCTTGTCACTTGTTAGAGGCTTGATGGCAAAACAGACTGCTAGAAGTTCTAGGCAGTTTATATGTAGCGCCAGTGTGAGAAAGTGCCCTCTTCCTGCATGGTAGCCCCCACTTTTTGCTGAACTGCTGATGTGCTTAGACTGAGTGTGCCCTGGGCTCCTGCCAATTAGGTGCCCAGGGCCTATGTTCATTCCCTAAACCTGCATTAAAAACAAAACCCAATTGGCATCTCTGGCCACAGGTCAGCCCCTGGTAAATGGTACCACAGGTACCGAGGGCACTGTGACCAGGGAAGACCTCTAAGGGCTGCAGCACTTATTGTGCCACCCTTTGATGCCCTGTACCATTACACACACACACACACACACTGCCTTTGCAGGCTGCATGTCTTGGTGCAGAACAAAGTGAAGAGTCGACATGGCACACATCCCTGTGTGCCATGCCTACACCCACTGCCCTGGCATAGATCAGTCACCCCTCTAGTTGGGTGCACTATACCAGTGGTGAGGGTACAGGTGCATGAGCCCTGTACCCCTACAGTGTCTAAGTCCATTCTTAGACATTGTAAGTGCAGTGCTGCCATTAAGAGTATATGGTGCTGGGAGTTTGTCATTATGAACTCCACAGCACCATAATGTCTACACTGAAAACTGAGAAGTTTGGTATCAAACTTCTCAGCACATTAAACCCACACAGAGGGCATCTTAGAGATGCCCCCTGAAAAACGACCTACCACTAGTGTCCAGGCTGGGTGGCTGCTTTCAGCTGCCACCACCAGACAGGTTTCTGGACCCCTGGGTCGAGAGCCTGCTGCTCTGGGGGGCCTGAAACAATGCACATCCTGGGACGAGGTGCCAAGCCTCCTCTCCCAGGATGGGCAGAGTTCACGAAGGGGAAGCTTCAAAGGCTTGCCACCTTCCCCAGGCCACTTGCTGCTTTCAGCAACTGGTCCCCACTGGTTCAGACCCCCACTTTGGGCGGGAGAACCGGCGGGAAAAACAAGTGAGGAAGAGAGGTGTGCCCACCTCTGCCAACTCCACCCCTCAAGTGGGGGAGGCGAGGTGAAGCACAACTCTCAGTCCCCGCCATCTTGCAGATGGGGGGACTCAGCCAACCAGGGAAAGGCTTATGCCCCCTTCCCACTGGAGTGTGTCATAATAGGGGGTGTACCCACCCCAGGAAAGGCACCCATTGGTCCCAACCTTTTTACCTACCTGTAACGCCCCCTAAATCTAGTATTTAAGGGCAACCCTGAACCTTGCTTCCTCAGGCAAGAACCTGCAAGAAGAAGAAGGAACGAACAGCCGTGCCGAAGCTAACAAGAGGAGGACACCCA
This sequence comes from Calotriton arnoldi, assembly GCA_963921515.1. Classification (NCBI taxonomy): domain Eukaryota; kingdom Metazoa; phylum Chordata; class Amphibia; order Caudata; family Salamandridae; genus Calotriton; species Calotriton arnoldi. Next base: position 1,257,079 of record CAWUFW010001541.1, on the reverse strand, counting down.
CTGACTTGGCCCCAGCCCTACCGGCCTGCCCCCACTTCTTTCCCAAGGACCGCAGAGACTACATCGCTCATTCCAATCAATCGCGTTTTTCAGTTTTCACGAACAATCCTAAGGATTCTTGCCTTGAAAAAGCCCTCGGCCAACCAGCCACTGGGCAAAACACGTGTCGGCTGTTTTTCTGTTGCTTTCCGCGACGTTACAAGGTGTAACAAAGAAAAAATAAAGAGACTAAACATTAAGGATTTTACCTTTCTCGATCTTTTCAGGATTAAGGGGTACAAACCTCCACCCTCTACCTATGATGCCCCCACCTCGAACCTGCTCCAGCGAAATCCCGGTGTGTCCTGCAGCCAGCAACCTCAAGAAACGCGGAGGACCTGCCTGCCTTCAATCCCAAAGACTCTGTCTCCCGTGAACACAGGATTTGTTCAAAAGACTCCAGTTCCGCGGGTCTGCACCACTCTGCACCTGACGCCCACGGCCCGAGTTCGAGTGGCCCAACACCAAGAGGAGGTACCCCGGCGATCCTGACCTGAGATCCGGCGACTCCTGACCTGCCTCAAGCCTCCAGCCGACGCCTGTAGCCTCAAACCGGAAGGTCCCCCCAACCGCGACCAGGAGCTGGTAAGAAGATCCGACCCTAAAAGGCACCCCTGCACCCGACGCCCCACTGCCTTGGGTGGCCCAACCGACGGTGCCTAACCAACCCCCAAGATCCCAACTTACCTCTCCAAGTGGTGGTCGCACCCAGAAGACCTTCGTCCCCGAGCCTGCAGTGCTTTAGCAAACCCGAGACTCCCCATTGAAAGCTAGAGGGCTTCCTACGCCAAAACAGCACTCTGCACCCGGCCGCCCCAGTGCCGCTGAGGGTGCATCTTTTGTGCTGGCCTAAACCCCCATTTGCCCTGAGCTTAAGTCCAGGAGCTTTCCTCCCACAACCCAGTGGCCTGCTCGACAGCAGCCACCAACCGGAGGCCCCCTATCCCCCATTGGATAACATTGGGCCTCAGCACTCTGCACACGGCCGCCCTAGTGCCGCTGAGGGTGTAACAAGAGTGCATCCTTGACCCTGGGGGACCCCTGAGTCTAACCCCAGAACACCAACTCCCACAACAAAGTACTTACCTTTAAACCGATAACGCTATTTTCCTCAATAGGATAACATTGACTGTTTTTCAGTGAAAAGTTTCTAAGTGTGGAGTTGGAAAACCTAAAGAAATTCTTTAAAATTGTACTAACTAACAAACACGCTTTTACTTACCTGTTTACAGGAAATGTCCCAGTGCAGTATCCAGGCATACTGCACTGTGTAAGAAAAGTAATCTCAAAAGTAACCTACCTGTAATTTTACTAAAAATCCTATAAGTATATGTACTGTATTCTGAAAAGCATTGCATTATCAGTAACACTACTGTAATCAAATCAAAGTACATTTACAATTGCAATTCAAACTATTTACAAACTGCATTACTACTGTAACGTATTTATTGCTTATCTGTGTCAGGCTTGCTTGGTTCTAGAAAATAAAATAACTAAAAGAATATTTTTATACAAAAAACAATTGGTCTGAAGTTCAGTCTTTGAGTGTGTGAATTCATTTGCTGACTGAGTGTGTACAACAAAGGCTTAACACTGTCCTCTGATAAAGCCTTACTGCTCGACCACACTACCACAAATAGAGAGTGAGGTGCTATCTACTTTACCTCTGCCTACCTTTTGGGTTCCACTGGACTCTGTGCACACTATACCTCATTTTGGTATAGTATATACAGAGCCAGCTTCCTACAGCCAGTTCTTCTTCCAACCATCTGCCTCCCATAGAGCTGTTGCTGCATCTGGCGCCCCAGCCTCAGCGACTGGCACCCGAATCTATAATCGGTCCAGAGAGGCTCCGAGATCACCCGGCCACTCCAAGCATCCATGTGGTCCAGCCACCACTAGATCGCTGTCTTGGCTTCTGGCGACAGTGGGATAAATTCCGAATAGGTGAGTCCTCGCTTGAGATAGGACACCTTGAGTCTGTGTAATGCTCTGTAGTGGAGCCAGCCTGGAAAAAAAGCTTGTATCGATGATGACAACAGTCTCACTATTCTGGCTAATTTTCGGAGTGAGATTCTGTCCCTCCTCATGACCTTTCTGAGTTCTTTCTCCATTTTTGTGATCTTTGCTGTGGAAGTCTCAGAGTGGCCTGGGTCGAGTCTATTCCGAAACCTAGAAATGACATTATCTGTTTCAGAAACGAGTCCGATTTCCTCTAATTAATTACAAACCCCAGCATCTTGAGAACCCCAATATTCATGTTCAGATGTATTGTAGCCGAAAGCAGAATTGGTCCATCAAGAAGTATCGTCTAGGTAGATGATCATTCTGATGCCCCTTATCCTAGGTACATCCACCACTGGCCTTAAGAGTCTGGTGAAGCACTACGTGGCTGAGGAAAAATTGAATGGAAGTGCTAGGAATTCGTATATCTGGTCCCTCCAGGAGAAATGGAGAAATGGAGGAATCTCCTGTAGGGGGAAAAAATCGGGATGGTCAGATAAGCGTCCTTTAGATCCAGCCAGCCTTACCATCCAGACCCCCTCCAAAAGTATGTCTCTCAAGAGGTGGATCCCCTCCACTTTAAAATGAAGATATACCAGCCATTCGTTGAACTCCTTTACGTTTATGATGGGTCTGAACCCTTTGTCTTTCTTCTCCACCAAGAAAAGGTATCTCAGAAAACCATTTGGATGGAGTACATACCTGCAAATTCCTCCTTCGGACAATAGTTTTTTACTTCTTCGTCTATCAGATTCATTTCCTGATCTGAGAAATGTAAGGGCCTTCGTTGGATAAGCTGAATTGGAGAGCCATAGAACTCTATGTGGAATCCCTGTACTGTTTGTATCACCCAGGAGTCCGAGGAAATCTCTGTCCGTTTTTCCACATACCAACATAACCTCCCACTTAGCTCTTGAGGGGAAAAAAGGTAATCCTTACTGGAGAAACCCCATGGGGTGTTCGCTCTAACTCTGCTTCCTCTGTTGCCTCTGCCGGTTCCTCGATATGCAAAGAAGACCCCTGCCTGGCGCCTGTCGTGCCATCCATTGTTTCGATTGCCCTGTCCTCTATAGGAGCCTTGTTGATCAGGAGGGCCAGAGGCATAGCCCCTGCCTTGTCCAGCCCCGGCAAAAACCTTCCCAGGAAAGATCATCTTGATAGATATTTGCACCTTGTCTAAGGCTGGAAAGGTGGCAAACATTTTTCCAACTCCTTCACAAAGGGGTCCCTGAAGAGATTACCCTGGGCAATGGCTCCTGCCCCGGACATCGCCAGATCCCCCAGTTTTGGATCTATCTTGATCAGCAGGGATCAGCAGCGTTCTGCAGAGAGGGCATAGTTTGCATTGCCTAAGAGGCATACTGACCTTTGTGCCCAGCCAGTCACAATGTCCATAGACATATGGGTACCCTATGTCTTGGATTGTTCTGCCTGGTCAATAATCTTGGTGAGAGGGCCTACCACATCAAGGAGTTTGCCTTGACAGGCCCCCATTGACCAATCTATCCCATTCTTGGGGTCCCTCATATACTTTCCAAAGAAAGTGCACATTTTGGGATCAATCTCCGGAGCGGCCGTCACCTTTCCTTCAAATGAAGGTCGGGGCATTCCGCTCTCAAACGAGCCCTCCCCTCCTTTTCCATGGGTTGTCGTATTTTGTTGGCGACGCACTCCACCACTTTTTATTCAGGGGTCCACTCTGAAAACAGGGGGTGGAATAGACCCTCAGGTTCCGTCATGTGTTCCAGTTAGGCCTGGAGGGAAATACTGACATTTTTACATGTAAACAGATTTCTTCCTAAGGTTGCCTTCACTTTCACACAATGACTTTTGCCACACATTTTGCAAACATGACAATGTGGATTCGTTTCTTAGAAACTATACTTGCTTACAGAATCTACCTTGCAAGAACACTATCATGCTACGTTGACACTATGTACAAGGTTTATACATATGTTGTGCAAATGTGCCTTTTTGTTTTTGTACATATGGCGACATAGCTATCTACAACACACAAACCATTGCAGCCTGATCATGATCTCAACCCAAGGCAAGGATGCCTTTTGTTATAAATAGATACCAAAGGGGACGATGAACGGAGCGTTTGAGCAAATCAAACACTCACCCCCAGTCAACTGATCTGGGTTTAATCCATCATCATTCTTTAGCTCACTCCACCACCCCAGTTCAGACATGGCCATATGCAAATCAGTCTGACCCTGTGCCTCATGGGAACAGTCCAGCCCGAACTGCCAAGCCATGTCTTCCCTGGACCGGAAACAAGCATCCTGGGACCGGTTTCTGGCCATTCAGCCGTCATCAGCCAGGCTAGCTTGAATCCAGTGGCAAAGTGAGCAAGGGACCCACGTCTGGGCATACCCTGCCAACTTAGGGCGAACAAAGCGATACCAAAGGGGACGATGGACGGAGCGTTTGAGCAAATCAAACACTCACCCCCAGTCAACTGATCTGGGTTTAATCCATCATCATTCTTTAGCTCACTCCACCACCCCAGTTCAGACATGGCCATATGCAAATCAGTCTGACCCTGTGCCTCATGGGAACAGTCCAGCCCGAACTGCCAAGCCATGTCTTCCCTGGACCGGAAACAAGCATCCTGGGACCGGTTTCTGGCCATTCAGCCGTCATCAGCCAGGCTAGCTTGAATCCAGTGGCAAAGTGAGCAAGGGACCCACGTCTGGGCATACCCTGCCAACTTAGGGCGAACAAAGCGATACCAAAGGGGACGATGGACGGAGCGTTTGAGCAAATCAAACACTCACCCCCAGTCAACTGATCTGGGTTTAATCCATCATCATTCTTTAGCTCACTCCACCACCCCAGTTCAGACATGGCCATATGCAAATCAGTCTGACCCTGTGCCTCATGGGAACAGTCCAGCCCGAACTGCCAAGCCATGTCTTCCCTGGACCGGAAACAAGCATCCTGGGACCGGTTTCTGGCCATTCAGCCGTCATCAGCCAGGCTAGCTTGAATCCAGTGGCAAAGTGAGCAAGGGACCCACGTCTGGGCATACCCTGCCAACTTAGGGCGAACAAAGCGATACCAAAGGGGACGATGGACGGAGCGTTTGAGCAAATCAAACACTCACCCCCAGTCAACTGATCTGGGTTTAATCCATCATCATTCTTTAGCTCACTCCACCACCCCAGTTCAGACATGGCCATATGCAAATCAGTCTGACCCTGTGCCTCATGGGAACAGTCCAGCCCGAACTGCCAAGCCATGTCTTCCCTGGACCGGAAACAAGCATCCTGGGACCGGTTTCTGGCCATTCAGCCGTCATCAGCCAGGCTAGCTTGAATCCAGTGGCAAAGTGAGCAAGGGACCCACGTCTGGGCATACCCTGCCAACTTAGGGCGAACAAAGCGATACCAAAGGGGACGATGGACGGAGCGTTTGAGCAAATCAAACACTCACCCCCAGTCAACTGATCTGGGTTTAATCCATCATCATTCTTTAGCTCACTCCACCACCCCAGTTCAGACATGGCCATATGCAAATCAGTCTGACCCTGTGCCTCATGGGAACAGTCCAGCCCGAACTGCCAAGCCATGTCTTCCCTGGACCGGAAACAAGCATCCTGGGACCGGTTTCTGGCCATTCAGCCGTCATCAGCCAGGCTAGCTTGAATCCAGTGGCAAAGTGAGCAAGGGACCCACGTCTGGGCATACCCTGCCAACTTAGGGCGAACAAAGCGAAACCAAAGGGGACGATGGACGGAGCGTTTGAGCAAATCAAACACTCACCCCCAGTCAACTGATCTGGGTTTAATCCATCATCATTCTTTAGCTCACTCCACCACCCCAGTTCAGACATGGCCATATGCAAATCAGTCTGACCCTGTGCCTCATGGGAACAGTCCAGCCCGAACTGCCAAGCCATGTCTTCCCTGGACCGGAAACAAGCATCCTGGGACCGGTTTCTGGCCATTCAGCCGTCATCAGCCAGGCTAGCTTGAATCCAGTATGTCTCTCAAGAGGTGGATCCCCTCCACTTTAAAATGAAGTTATACCAGCCATTCGTTGAACTCCTTTACGTTTATGATGGGTCTGAACCCTTTGTCTTTCTTCTCCACCAAGAAAAGGTATCTCAGAAAACCATTTGGATGGAGTACATACCTGCAAATTCCTCCTTCGGACAATAGTTTTTTACTTCTTCGTCTATCAGATTCATTTCCTGATCTGAGAAATGTAAGGGCCTTCGTTGGATAAGCTGAATTGGAGAGCCATAGAACTCTATGTGGAATCCCTGTACTGTTTGTATCACCCAGGAGTCCGAGGAAATCTCTGTCCGTTTTTCCACAAACCAACATAACCTCCCACTTAGCTCTTGAGGGGAAAAAAGGTAATCCTTACTGGAGAAACCCCATGGGGTGTTCGCTCTAACTCTGCTTCCTCTGTTGCCTCTGCCGGTTCCTCTATATGCAAAGAAGACCCCTGCCTGGCGCCTGTCGTGCCATCCATTGTTTCGATTGCCCTGTCCTCTATAGGAGCCTTGTTGATCAGGAGGGCCAGAGGCATAGCCCCTGCCTTGTCCAGCCCCGGCAAAAACCTTCCCAGGAAAGATCATCTTGATAGATATTTGCACCTTGTCTAAGGCTGGAAAGGTGGCAAAAAAATTTCCAACTCCTTCACAAAGGGGTCCCTGAAGAGATTACCCTGGGCAATGGCTCCTGCCCCGGACATCGCCAGATCCCCCAGTTTTGGATCTATCTTGATCAGCAGGGATCGGCAGCGTTCTGCAGAGAGGGCATAGTTTGCATTGCCTAAGAGGCATACTGACCTTTGTGCCCAGCCAGTCACAATGTCCATAGACATATGGGTACCCTATGTCTTGGATTGTTCTGCCTGGTCAATAATCTTGGTGAGAGGGCCTACCACATCAAGGAGTTTGCCTTGACAGGCCCCCATTGACCAATCTATCCCATTCTTGGGGTCCCTCATATACTTTCCAAAGAAAGTGCACATTTTGGGATCAATCTCCGGAGCGGCCGTCACCTTTCCTTCAAATGAAGGTCGGGGCATTCCGCTCTCAAACGAGCCCTCCCCTCCTTTTCCATGGGTTGTCGTATTTTGTTGGCGACGCACTCCACCACTTTTTATTCAGGGGTCCACTCTGAAAACAGGGGGTGGAATAGACCCTCAGGTTCCGTCATGTGTTCCAGTTAGGCCTGGAGGGAAATACTGACATTTTTACATGTAAACAGATTTCTTCCTAAGGTTGCCTTCACTTTCACACAATGACTTTTGCCACACATTTTGCAAACATGACAATGTGGATTCGTTTCTTAGAAACTATACTTGCTTACAGAATCTACCTTGCAAGAACACTATCATGCTACGTTGACACTATGTACAAGGTTTATACATATGTTGTGCAAATGTGCCTTTTTGTTTTTGTACATATGGCGACATAGCTATCTACAACACACAAACCATTGCAGCCTGATCATGATCTCAACCCAAGGCAAGGATGCCTTTTGTTATAAATAGATACCAAAGGGGACGATGAACGGAGCGTTTGAGCAAATCAAACACTCACCCCCAGTCAACTGATCTGGGTTTAATCCATCATCATTCTTTAGCTCACTCCACCACCCCAGTTCAGACATGGCCATATGCAAATCAGTCTGACCCTGTGCCTCATGGGAACAGTCCAGCCCGAACTGCCAAGCCATGTCTTCCCTGGACCGGAAACAAACATCCTGGGACCGGTTTCTGGCCATTCAGCCGTCATCAGCCAGGCTAGCTTGAATCCAGTGGCAAAGTGAGCAAGGGACCCACGTCTGGGCATACCCTGCCAACTTAGGGCGAACAAAGCGATACCAAAGGGGACGATGGACGGAGCGTTTGAGCAAATCAAACACTCACCCCCAGTCAACTGATCTGGGTTTAATCCATCATTCTTTAGCTCACTCCACCACCCCAGTTCAGACATGGCCATATGCAAATCAGTCTGACCCTGTGCCTCATGGGAACAGTCCAGCCCGAACTGCCAAGCCATGTCTTCCCTGGACCGGAAACAAGCATCCTGGGACCGGTTTCTGGCCATTCAGCCGTCATCAGCCAGGCTAGCTTGAATCCAGTGGCAAAGTGAGCAAGGGACCCACGTCTGGGCATACCCTGCCAACTTAGGGCGAACAAAGCGATACCAAAGGGGACGATGGACGGAGCGTTTGAGCAAATCAAACACTCACCCCCAGTCAACTGATCTGGGTTTAATCCATCATCATTCTTTAGCTCACTCCACCACCCCAGTTCAGACATGGCCATATGCAAATCAGTCTGACCCTGTGCCTCATGGGAACAGTCCAGCCCGAACTGCCAAGCCATGTCTTCCCTGGACCGGAAACAAGCATCCTGGGACCGGTTTCTGGCCATTCAGCCGTCATCAGCCAGGCTAGCTTGAATCCAGTGGCAAAGTGAGCAAGGGACCCACGTCTGGGCATACCCTGCCAACTTAGGGCGAACAAAGCGATACCAAAGGGGACGATGGACGGAGCGTTTGAGCAAATCAAACACTCACCCCCAGTCAACTGATCTGGGTTTAATCCATCATCATTCTTTAGCTCACTCCACCACCCCAGTTCAGACATGGCCATATGCAAATCAGTCTGACCCTGTGCCTCATGGGAACAGTCCAGCCCGAACTGCCAAGCCATGTCTTCCCTGGACCGGAAACAAGCATCCTGGGACCGGTTTCTGGCCATTCAGCCGTCATCAGCCAGGCTAGCTTGAATCCAGTGGCAAAGTGAGCAAGGGACCCACGTCTGGGCATACCCTGCCAACTTAGGGCGAACAAAGCGATACCAAAGGGGACGATGGACGGAGCGTTTGAGCAAATCAAACACTCACCCCCAGTCAACTGATCTGGGTTTAATCCATCATCATTCTTTAGCTCACTCCACCACCCCAGTTCAGACATGGCCATATGCAAATCAGTCTGACCCTGTGCCTCATGGGAACAGTCCAGCCCGAACTGCCAAGCCATGTCTTCCCTGGACCGGAAACAAGCATCCTGGGACCGGTTTCTGGCCATTCAGCCGTCATCAGCCAGGCTAGCTTGAATCCAGTGGCAAAGTGAGCAAGGGACCCACGTCTGGGCATACCCTGCCAACTTAGGGCGAACAAAGCGATACTCAAAGGGGACGATGGACGGAGCGTTTGAGCAAATCAAACACTCACCCCCAGTCAACTGATCTGGGTTTAATCCATCATCATTCTTTAGCTCACTCCACCACCCCAGTTCAGACATGGCCATATGCAAATCAGTCTGACCCTGTGCCTCATGGGAACAGTCCAGCCCGAACTGCCAAGCCATGTCTTCCCTGGACCGGAAACAAGCATCCTGGGACCGGTTTCTGGCCATTCAGCCGTCATCAGCCAGGCTAGCTTGAATCCAGTGGCAAAGTGAGCAAGGGACCCACGTCTGGGCATACCCTGCCAACTTAGGGCGAACAAAGCGAAACCAAAGGGGACGATGGATGGAGCGTTTGAGCAAATCAAACACTCACCCCCAGTCAACTGATCTGGGTTATCCATCATCATTCTTTAGCTCACTCCACCACCCCAGTTCAGACATGGCCATATGCAAATCAGTCTGACCCTGTGCCTCATGGGAACAGTCCAGCCCGAACTGCCAAGCCATGTCTTCCCTGGACCGGAAACAAGCATCCTGGGACCGGTTTCTGGCCATTCAGCCGTCATCAGCCAGGCTAGCTTGAATCCAGTATGTCTCTCAAGAGGTGGATCCCCTCCACTTTAAAATGAAGATATACCAGCCATTCGTTGAACTCCTTTACGTTTATGATGGGTCTGAACCCTTTGTCTTTCTTCTCCACCAAGAAAAGGTATCTCAGAAAACCATTTGGATGGAGTACATACCTGCAAATTCCTCCTTCGGACAATAGTTTTTTACTTCTTCGTCTATCAGATTCATTTCCTGATCTGAGAAATGTAAGGGCCTTCGTTGGATAAGCTGAATTGGAGAGCCATAGAACTCTATGTGGAATCCCTGTACTGTTTGTATCACCCAGGAGTCCGAGGAAATCTCTGTCCGTTTTTCCACAAACCAACATAACCTCCCACTTAGCTCTTGAGGGGAAAAAAGGTAATCCTTACTGGAGAAACCCCATGGGGTGTTCGCTCTAACTCTGCTTCCTCTGTTGCCTCTGCCGGTTCCTCTATATGCAAAGAAGACCCCTGCCTGGCGCCTGTCGTGCCATCCATTGTTTCGATTGCCCTGTCCTCTATAGGAGCCTTGTTGATCAGGAGGGCCAGAGGCATAGCCCCTGCCTTGTCCAGCCCCGGCAAAAACCTTCCCAGGAAAGATCATCTTGATAGATATTTGCACCTTGTCTAAGGCTGGAAAGGTGGCAAAAAAATGTCCAACTCCTTCACAAAGGGGTCCCTGAAGAGATTACCCTGGGCAATGGCTCCTGCCCCGGACATCGCCAGATCCCCCAGTTTTGGATCTATCTTGATCAGCAGGGATCGGCAGCGTTCTGCAGAGAGGGCATAGTTTGCATTGCCTAAGAGGCATACTGACCTTTGTGCCCAGCCAGTCACAATGTCCATAGACATATGGGTACCCTATGTCTTGGATTGTTCTGCCTGGTCAATAATCTTGGTGAGAGGGCCTACCACATCAAGGAGTTTGCCTTGACAGGCCCCCATTGACCAATCTATCCCATTCTTGGGGTCCCTCATATACTTTCCAAAGAAAGTGCACATTTTGGGATCAATCTCCGGAGCGGCCGTCACCTTTCCTTCAAATGAAGGTCGGGGCATTCCGCTCTCAAACGAGCCCTCCCTCCTTTTCCATGGGTTGTCGTATTTTGTTGGCGACGCACTCCACCACTTTTTATTCAGGGGTCCACTCTGAAAACAGGGGTGGAATAGACCCTCAGGTTCCGTCATGTGTTCCAGTTAGGCCTGGAGGGAAATACTGACATTTTTACATGTAAACAGATTTCTTCCTAAGGTTGCCTTCACTTTCACACAATGACTTTTGCCACACATTTTGCAAACATGACAATGTGGATTCGTTTCTTAGAAACTATACTTGCTTACAGAATCTACCTTGCAAGAACACTATCATGCTACGTTGACACTATGTACAAGGTTTATACATATGTTGTGCAAATGTGCCTTTTTGTTTTTGTACATATGGCGACATAGCTATCTACAACACACAAACCATTGCAGCCTGATCATGATCTCAACCCAAGGCAAGGATGCCTTTTGTTATAAATAGATACCAAAGGGGACGATGAACGGAGCGTTTGAGCAAATCAAACACTCACCCCCAGTCAACTGATCTGGGTTTAATCCATCATCATTCTTTAGCTCACTCCACCACCCCAGTTCAGACATGGCCATATGCAAATCAGTCTGACCCTGTGCCTCATGGGAACAGTCCAGCCCGAACTGCCAAGCCATGTCTTCCCTGGACCGGAAACAAGCATCCTGGGACCGGTTTCTGGCCATTCAGCCGTCATCAGCCAGGCTAGCTTGAATCCAGTGGCAAAGTGAGCAAGGGACCCACGTCTGGGCATACCCTGCCAACTTAGGGCGAACAAAGCGATACCAAAGGGGACGATGGACGGAGCGTTTGAGCAAATCAAACACTCACCCCCAGTCAACTGATCTGGGTTTAATCCATCATCATTCTTTAGCTCACTCCACCACCCCAGTTCAGACATGGCCATATGCAAATCAGTCTGACCCTGTGCCTCATGGGAACAGTCCAGCCCGAACTGCCAAGCCATGTCTTCCCTGGACCGGAAACAAGCATCCTGGGACCGGTTTCTGGCCATTCAGCCGTCATCAGCCAGGCTAGCTTGAATCCAGTGGCAAAGTGAGCAAGGGACCCACGTCTGGGCATACCCTGCCAACTTAGGGCGAACAAAGCGATACCAAAGGGGACGATGGACGGAGCGTTTGAGCAAATCAAACACTCACCCCCAGTCAACTGATCTGGGTTTAATCCATCATCATTCTTTAGCTCACTCCACCACCCCAGTTCAGACATGGCCATATGCAAATCAGTCTGACCCTGTGCCTCATGGGAACAGTCCAGCCCGAACTGCCAAGCCATGTCTTCCCTGGACCGGAAACAAGCATCCTGGGACCGGTTTCTGGCCATTCAGCCGTCATCAGCCAGGCTAGCTTGAATCCAGTGGCAAAGTGAGCAAGGGACCCACGTCTGGGCATACCCTGCCAACTTAGGGCGAACAAAGCGATACCAAAGGGGACGATGGACGGAGCGTTTGAGCAAATCAAACACTCACCCCCAGTCAACTGATCTGGGTTTAATCCATCATCATTCTTTAGCTCACTCCACCACCCCAGTTCAGACATGGCCATATGCAAATCAGTCTGACCCTGTGCCTCATGGGAACAGTCCAGCCCGAACTGCCAAGCCATGTCTTCCCTGGACCGGAAACAAGCATCCTGGGACCGGTTTCTGGCCATTCAGCCGTCATCAGCCAGGCTAGCTTGAATCCAGTGGCAAAGTGAGCAAGGGACCCACGTCTGGGCATACCCTGCCAACTTAGGGCGAACAAAGCGATACCAAAGGGGACGATGGACGGAGCGTTTGAGCAAATCAAACACTCACCCCCAGTCAACTGATCTGGGTTTAATCCATCATCATTCTTTAGCTCACTCCACCACCCCAGTTCAGACATGGCCATATGCAAATCAGTCTGACCCTGTGCCTCATGGGAACAGTCCAGCCCGAACTGCCAAGCCATGTCTTCCCTGGACCGGAAACAAGCATCCTGGGACCGGTTTCTGGCCATTCAGCCGTCATCAGCCAGGCTAGCTTGAATCCAGTGGCAAAGTGAGCAAGGGACCCACGTCTGGGCATACCCTGCCAACTTAGGGCGAACAAAGCGATACCAAAGGGGACGATGGACGGAGCGTTTGAGCAAATCAAACACTCACCCCCAGTCAACTGATCTGGGTTTAATCCATCATCATTCTTTAGCTCACTCCACCACTCCCAGTTCAGACATGGCCATATGCAAATCAGTCTGACCCTGTGCCTCATGGGAACAGTCCAGCCCGAACTGCCAAGCCATGTCTTCCCTGGACCGGAAACAAGCATCCTGGGACCGGTTTCTGGCCATTCAGCCGTCATCAGCCAGGCTAGCTTGAATCCAGTGGCAAAGTGAGCAAGGGACCCACGTCTGGGCATACCCTGCCAACTTAGGGCGAACAAAGCGAAACCAAAGGGGACGATGGACGGAGCGTTTGAGCAAATCAAACACTCACCCCCAGTCAACTGATCTGGGTTTAATCCATCATCATTCTTTAGCTCACTCCACCACCCCAGTTCAGACATGGCCATATGCAAATCAGTCTGACCCTGTGCCTCATGGGAACAGTCCAGCCCGAACTGCCAAGCCATGTCTTCCCTGGACCGGAAACAAGCATCCTGGGACCGGTTTCTGGCCATTCAGCCGTCATCAGCCAGGCTAGCTTGAATCCAGTATGTCTCTCAAGAGGTGGATCCCTCCACTTTAAAATGAAGATATACCAGCCATTCGTTGAACTCCTTTACGTTTATGATGGGTCTGAACCCTTTGTCTTTCTTCTCCACCAAGAAAAGGTATCTCAGAAAACCATTTGGATGGAGTACATACCTGCAAATTCCTCCTTCGGACAATAGTTTTTTACTTCTTCGTCTATCAGATTCATTTCCTGATCTGAGAAATGTAAGGGCCTTCGTTGGATAAGCTGAATTGGAGAGCCATAGAACTCTATGTGGAATCCCTGTACTGTTTGTATCACCCAGGAGTCCGAGGAAATCTCTGTCTGTTTTTCCACAAACCAACATAACCTCCCACTTAGCTCTTGAGGGGAAAAAAGGTAATCCTTACTGGAGAAACCCCATGGGGTGTTCGCTCTAACTCTGCTTCCTCTGTTGCCTCTGCCGGTTCCTCTATATGCAAAGAAGACCCCTGCCTGGCGCCTGTCGTGCCATCCATTGTTTCGATTGCCCTGTCCTCTATAGGAGCCTTGTTGATCAGGAGGGCCAGAGGCATAGCCCCTGCCTTGTCCAGCCCCGGCAAAACCTTCCCAGGAAAGATCATCTTGATAGATATTTGCACCTTGTCTAAGGCTGGAAAGGTGGCAAAAAATTTCCAACTCCTTCACAAAGGGGTCCCTGAAGAGATTACCCTGGGCAATGGCTCCTGCCCCGGACATCGCCAGATCCCCCAGTTTTGGATCTATCTTGATCAGCAGGGATCGGCAGCGTTCTGCAGAGAGGGCATAGTTTGCATTGCCTAAGAGGCATACTGACCTTTGTGCCCAGCCAGTCACAATGTCCATAGACATATGGGTACCCTATGTCTTGGATTGTTCTGCCTGGTCAATAATCTTGGTGAGAGGGCCTACCACATCAAGGAGTTTGCCTTGACAGGCCCCCATTGACCAATCTATCCCATTCTTGGGGTCCCTCATATACTTTCCAAAGAAAGTGCACATTTTGGGATCAATCTCCGGAGCGGCCGTCACCTTTCCTTCAAATGAAGGTCGGGGCATTCCGCTCTCAAACGAGCCCTCCCCTCCTTTTCCATGGGTTGTCGTATTTTGTTGGCGACGCACTCCACCACTTTTTATTCAGGGGTCCACTATGAAAACAGGGGGTGGAATAGACCCTCAGGTTCCGTCATGTGTTCCAGTTAGGCCTGGAGGGAAATACTGACATTTTTACATGTAAACAGATTTCTTCCTAAGGTTGCCTTCACTTTCACACAATGACTTTTGCCACACATTTTGCAAACATGACAATGTGGATTCGTTTCTTAGAAACTATACTTGCTTACAGAATCTACCTTGCAAGAACACTATCATGCTACGTTGACACTATGTACAAGGTTTATACATATGTTGTGCAAATGTGCCTTTTGTTTTTGTACATATGGCGACATAGCTATTTACAACACACAAACCATTGCAGCCTGATCATGATCTCAACCCAAGGCAAGGATGCCTTTTGTTATAAATAAACATGTGTTTCCGGGTGTTGGCAGAGGAGCACTTTGCTGTCATTTGCGAGGTCTCTACACGCTTTAGCTTCGGCCCAGCAGCTTGCTGATATCTCTGCCAGGGGTGCCCAGCTCGTGACCACGACGGGAACTTACATTTTTTCCCTTCAGGCAACAGGGGGTTGGATCATCCTGTATGAGGATTCTTGGCAAAACACACACATCACCCTAGACACTGAGGTTAGAGACCGCATCGTAGGAGTATGCCAGATTTTCTTATTGTTTTATATGTTTGTGTAGGAAAGTAGGATCTGCTTTCATGGTTACCCCCACTTTTTAGATCCGACTTCACATTCACCATGCTAGGTTGAATTTTCCAGGCGTGGTGGCATAATTGTTTTTAACCCTGACCCTTGGGTGTACCAAATAAAATTGATATTCACACACCAAGTAGCCAGTTTTAAACCTCCACCCACACTTTATTTGTCTCACACACTCCCTTGACTCCAAGGCTCATCACAGGTTTTAGTACACCTACTGCCCCTTAACAATAAAACATCCCTGAGCTCCTCCCTCTTAGAGAGGGGGTTGTAGCCCGCACTGCGACCAGGTTCGCAGTGCGAGGAGGTTCCCTATGATGAAGCATGCCACCCTTGGGTGAGTGAGGGAATTCGTCCTATAAAAAGGAATCCCCCCCTATTTTTCCTCTCACACTCCAACCACTGATCTTGCTCACTTTTGATGACCCAGTGTGGCTTTAATGTGTTACTAGTAATTTGTTGGGGAGCCGCCCCCTGCTGGTCGTTAAACCTCCTCAGGCCTCCTATTGTGTTAATACCCCCACTTTTTGCCTGGTGCTAAGCTGTTATTGACTAGTCTGACTGGGATCCTGCTAATCAGGACCCCAGTCTATCTGCCTTCTCCCTTAAATTGATATGTTCAGTACTTAGGTGTGAGAAGCTGGGTTTCTGTTACAGTAACCCCCCCCCACTTTTTTGCCAGATTACTGATCAGTGCTTATTTTGAGCCTGAAGGAAGTGACCCGATTAGGGCCACCCGGGTCACCTACTACCACCTCATAGCCTTCCAAACAAGTGAAGAGTCGGTCAGACAGTACAGAATACAAACAATCATTTATTAGTAAAATACACTGCAGCGGAGTCCAATCTGACCAGCACCCGGAGATGGCTGTCGAGGGGACTGGCTCCCCAACACTTGGTAACGCATAATCATTCTTCTGACAACCCCCAACCACGCCCCCAGTGGAAAGTTACCGGCCTGAGCCGTACATGAACAAAGAAGGCACAGAAGGATGGGCTACCACCTGCGTGATGGGTACACACTATCACTATCTCAAGGTTGCCTTGCCGGGCTCGGCTCCTCCTAACGTGGGAGCAGGGCTACGAAGAGGGATAGGCATGCAGAGGCAGAATGGCCTATTCATTAGTGAGTCGGAATCCAACCTTGAACACATGAGAAAAAATAGCTGAACACAGTCTTCCACTGAGGCAAGTATACGGATAATTGGAGCTTGAATCAGTCACCACATAACATGGCCTACGAACTACAAAATGGAGCCGCAAATGCTAACTTAAGCTTGTATTATAAGGATAAATCAGTGGTGTACATTCAGGCGTGGCGGCTGCTACTCATCATAGCCTTCTAAATGCTAACATAACATAACGCAAAACAAGTCCATGAAAGTACACAGATTGCCAAATTCCAACAGACCCTCCTTTTAGCATATAGAAGGCTAACTTTATTAGTGCTATCAGGTAAGGGTCTTTACAATTATAAGCAAGAAAGAATAATCACTATTTGCATTGTCTCATTTACTAATAGAGCTAAATAATCACGGAATTACGAAACATGTTCAGTATTCAAAAATGCCCTCATCAATATTCATCATATCCTGTACATCCTGCATCATCATAATTGTGGCTTTAGCATCAGGTCCCGCTATTTTGGGTGTAGGTGTCAGCTTACTAACACAGTAGGAGCAACAGGCTGGAAGACAGTTAATACATATGCAACAAGTAAAAATGACACCTGCGATGACCACTAGGAAAAGAAGTATTTTCCAACCCCACATAGTCATCAAATCCCAGAACCACCCAGATAAGGACCAGGTCCCATTCTCTTGGTGAATATCAGAAGCAAGCCTGTGCAACTTCTGTATGGCTGCATAAACATTCGGGGCGTGGTCCGGTATGTACACGCAGCAACTACTGCCGATGACGCGACCGGCTCCTCCCCTAACAGCAAGTATGACGTCTAACACCATCCGGTTTTGGAGAGCAACAAGTGTGGTAGCCTGAAGCTCGGCTGTAATATTTGTCAGTATTCCTGCAGTGGTATTAAAAACCCCTTCCACTACCCTGGTGAGGCGACGAATACTAAGACTATTGTACATAGGACCCCAGAAGGGCAAGATACCCTTCATAGCATCAGTAAATTGCTGCAGGGTAGTGTCTGTTTGATCTATATCCTCAGCATCAATGACCCTTTTCACCCGGTGCAGGTGTGTACTCCTACGTTGTAGCCTATGGTCTTTGTGGTAACTAGATGGTGCAATATATACGGGTGGCAGCAGGAAGGAGACGTAACATATGCCGGACCAGCCCCTAGGGAGCCATATATAAGCCTGAGATCCACAAACAAAATACACATTATGGGGTGGGAGTAAGGGCGGACTACTGGTTGTATTCAAGCAATATGTGTAGTTGCAATTGCTTTTCACTACTGGGACATTTCCGAAACCCTGAACACAAAAACTGGCTGTAACGTTTACTACTGGTACAGGCATTGCTCTGTCTTGGGTAATGTTACGTGAATGGAAACTTTTAAAGTACTCAGTGACATTAAATCCCTGGAAATCCATCATCTCATTCTGGAGCCATGTGGCATTTTTCGTGGGTTCATAGACATTCATGCAAGCATCTGGATGTAAAGTACCCTGTTCCCCTCCTTTTCCCGGAGTAAATCCCTGGTGTTCTACTATATATTCTAACACAGTCTCGTAGTCAGACTGAGTGATATTCATAGCATCGGCATGGTAATGAATATACACCATTGAAAGCAACTGGAACCATGACTTGCAGCTGCTCAAATATGACATGGGTAATGACACCAATAAATCATTTTTATGCATGACAGAACGGAGTAACCCACACACCCAGCAATCAGTAACATTGGACATCTGATGTGCTTGATGGAACATCTGAAGGAAGACATTATCCACATACGTCTGTCTGTGCCTCTCTTTGTGCGGGGCCAAGGTAACAAAAATATGCTCAGGAGGAACAGGTGTTGTTCCCAGCAGAGCATGCACAGGATGTTTTTCTTCTAAATACCACACTACCCCAAATACTGTTATCAATACTACAAAAACAAAAACCACTGCCACTATCCTACTTTTAGTGGACCAACTAGACCAACCAGGACTACTCTGCTCTACTAGAGGGGCCGCTAAGGGCTGCTCTTCTTCCATAATGGGACGACCAAATGGGTACATTTTTCGGGATGATGAGTAATTCACAACTGCCAGAGGAAATCCGTATACTGGAGCCAACAATGGTATAATAAGCTAAAAGGGGCACAAGTCACCCAGCGTCCTTCAGAGCCTTGCTGGTAGACTCCTATTGTTCATCTACGATGTGCACTCGTCGATGAAGCTGCGCGATCGCAGCCCTTACTGGAAGATGAGTCCTCTTCTTTCAGGATAGGGCACCTTCCCTCCTGGGAAAACACCACAACTGATCCTGTCCAGTGTCCAGGGCAGTGCACCACTCTTCTTTGACCCTATTGCTATCACCGGTACCTTAGACAGGGTACCTACATCCTATTCTTCATCCATGAAGTCCATCCCTACTCTTCTGACTTTCCCTCCGGTGCACTGTCCTTCCGTCGGGGACGCAAATTGTATCGAGCTACTCCAGGCACAGTGTCGTCACGAAAAAGAACCTGAAACTCAGGAGTGGAAGGAGACTGAGACTCAATTGCTGGTGGGTTAAATGGGGATGGCTCTTGGGAAGCCCTGATCTCTGGAGGTATTGCTTCCTGCAAAACAGCGTAGCTCTCCTCCTCCGTCTTCGCCCAACTTATTCGGGGCTTCAGAGAAGGGAGCAAATCGAGGCACTTTGTCGGTCTCGTGGTCTCCGATGCCTTCACGCACCCAGCGATCGTAGGGAAGCGGGAGAGGGATACTGCGGCAGTGCGTGGCATGGATCCAATGCTTCAGTCCATCTACTTTGACTGAGGCTCCAGGCAACTCTTCCTCTGGAAGTTGCGGACTAACACGAAGTCACCGGGCTGTAGCTGATGCCCAGGCCCCTCCGGCACAGGCCGTAGCGTCTCCTGAATCTGTTGGTGAATAGAACGCAAATCTTTAGTCAACTCATAGAGATAATCCACAAGCAAGGGGTATTCTATCTCGGAAAAACGTTGGGGGCGTGGAACGCCCCATACATTTGCAGGGCGGCCAAAAACCACTTCGTATGGGGACAACCCTGTTCTAGAATGCGCTGTCGCTGTGGTGGATAGCAAAGCTAAGGGTAGCGCGTCTAGCCACTGCAATTCTGTGCTTTCCTCTATCTTTGCTAACTTCAGCTTAAGAGTACCATTGTACTTCTCAACCAAACCTGCTGACTAAGGATTGTTTGCTGCATGGAACTTCTGGTTAATGTGTAGACCATCGCACACCAGTTGGATAACCTTTGAATTGAAGTGACTTCCTTTGTCACTCCAGATCAAGCGTGGCAAACCAAACCGCGGGAAGAACTCTTTCAAGAGTGCCTTCGCCGTCGCCAATGCTGTATTCTCTTTAGTGGGGTAGGCTTCGATCCATTTACTGAATGCACAAACCACCACCAATACATACTTCAAATTGTTCACTCGTTCCATTTCGATGAAATCCATTTGGAGAACCTCGAAAGGGAAGGAAGGCGGTGCAAAGTTGCCGGTGGGTGTGGGTGTGCCCTTCCCAGGATTGTGTGTCATACAGATCAAACAGTGTTTTACCAGATGAGCAGCTACCTTGGGGATATTGTCATTCTGCCATACGGGATCTAGCACCTTACATATGCCCTTCGAACTAATGTGGGCTGCGCCATGTGCCATAGTGACAACAGGGAGCACATATGCATTACGCAAGATCCATCTTTGTTTCCCAGACAGATCAGTCCAGCACCCATCCTCATCTAGACGCCCCGTACTCTCCTGCCATATTGCCAATTCATCCATTGTTGCCTCACTCTGTATTTCCTTAACATTGTCTAGTGTGTCCTCAAACATCCCATTTTCAGGCACCCATCTAGCTGGGCCTGCCACAAACATCTTTTTCATCTTTGATCTAGCTGTCTCTTTCGCTGTCTGATCTGCAAATGCATTTCCTCTCCCAACATCATCAGTAATCGCCTTGTGCGCACTGCACTCCACTATTGCTACTCGTTTTGGAAGTGTCAGGGCCGACAAGAGTCTGTATATCAGTGGGCCATTCTGTATTCGTTGACCATGTGAGGTCAGAAACCCTCTCTCCGCCCAGAGGCGCCCAAAATTATGCGCGACCCCGAAGGCGTACTGGCTGTCAGTATAAATATTGACAACCAGTCCTTCACTTAACTCACAAGCCTGGAGAAGGGCAACAAGCTCTGCAGCTTGGGCCGACTGATACGGGACACGTGATGTTTCAACAACAGTATGCAGCGTTGTTATTGCATACGCTGTAGTAGTGGTGCCATCCGGTAACTTAAAACAAGAGCCATCGACATATAGTTCCCCTTGTGGGTCAGATAGAGGAACATCAGTCAAGTCTACCCGTCCCTTCGTCTCCTCCTCAGTACGATATACACAATCGTGCACATCTGTATCCCCGTTCACCGAAGGGAGGGGTAGTAACGTGGCTGGATTCAGAGTGGCACATCGTTTGATGGTAATGTGCGGTGCAAATAACGTTAGTTCATAGCCAGTCAAACGTGCACTAGTAAGGTGCTGTGTCTTTGTTTTGTTTAAAAGTGTATCCACAGCATGAGGTACCATAACTGTGAGATCAGTATCAAGAACGAGCCCTGCCGATTGCCTGATAGAGACGGCCACGGCCGCAGCAGCTCTTAGACAGCTCGGGAGGGCTCTGGCGACGTTATCCAAGATAGCAGAAAAGTAAGCGCAAGGCCTTTGCTTACCTCCAAAGGCCTGTGTTAAGACAGAGAGCGCACAGCCAGCCGTCTCATGTACATAGAGCACAAACGGCTTCTGATAATCAGGTGTACCAAGCACAGGAGCAGAGCCAAGCGCAACCTTTAATTGTTCAAAAGCTTGCTGGCATGCAGGTGTCCAAGGCAGGGGTTCATGCACATCTTTGGTGGTTAGGTGGAGTAGGGGTTTTGTTAGTAGGGAATAATTAGGAATCCAGTGACGGCAGTGCAAAGTAATGCCAATAAACGCGCGCACAACACGTTGGGTTTTAGGGACAGGCATGTTATTTATAGCAGCAATGCGCTCAGGCGTTAGTCTACGACCCTCCTTCGACAGTAGGTGACCTAAATAAGTAACCTCCTGTCGACAATATTGAAATTTGGAAAGGGACACTTTATGTCCGTGATGTGCCAAATGTGATAATAATTTAATAGTTGCGTCTTTGCAGCCGTCCTCAGTGTCAGAAGCCACTAAGAGGTCGTCGACGTACTGCAATAAGACATTACCAGAGGGGAGTGTCAAAGAATCCAATTGGCCTTTCAGAGCTTGACTATAGATACTAGGACTTTCAGTATAGCCCTGAGGAGCACAACAGAATTGGAAGCTCCTGCCAGCTATGGAAAACCCAAACAGATATCTACTATCTGGATGAATTGAAATGCTAAAGAAAGCATTTTTTAAATCAATCACGGAGAAGAATTTTGCCGAGGGAGGGATCATCGTTAACAATGTAGTGATGTCAGGAACCACAGGATATTGAGGAATCACAATTTTGTTTATCGCACGCAGATCAATAACAAAACGGTAAACATCAGGGTGAGCATCAGAGGCGTTGGAGGGTGCCTTCTTAAGAACAGGAAGAATAGGGCTATTGCAAACATTTGCTACTGTTTCCTCAACCACCCCTGTTCTTATTAAGTCCTTAATTATTTGCAAAAGGGCTTTCTCCCCTGCCAGTGGTATCTTATACTGGGGAATACGCGGTAAAACAGCATTATCTTTGATCTTGATAGAAACCGGTGGGATCTGTAACAACCCCACGTCCGTATCTCCTGTAGCACATCCTTGAACTCTGCAGGGAGGGGGGTATCTTTAGTAAAACACTGTTTCGTACTAACCACCTTCGAGCCAATGGTCATGTAAACGCCAGCCGGTGAACAGAATATGGTCGCATGTAGCTTCTTCAATAAATCTAATCCCATCAAATTCTCCCCACAATTCGTTGTCAGTAAAAATGGTGAATCAACCGTGAAAGGGCCAATAGTCAAAGCAAGAGGCTTGGAAATGGGGCTCACAACCGGCATGCCTGAGAAACCTACCGAAACATTATTTAGGCCAGACAGAGCTGCCCCTGGGACCAGCGAACGAGAAACAGAGCTATTCGTAGCACCCGTATCAATCAGGAATGTCTTGGCCGTACCATGTATGTCCGCGGTGACATAAGGTCCACGCTGATCTACAGGCACCAAAACTGGTCCCTCACCCTGTCCCTGGCAATCCTAGCGGTAGGACATTCCTGTCACCTCATCCATATCATAATCATCATGATAATACTGTCCTCCTCGAGTGTCATCAAAATAGTTCTTATTCTGACGTCCAAACGACGAATCCTCTTTCTGCATCTCATCACGGCCACCTCCATCACGACCACGTTCTCTAAAACCCCTACCCCGTGGAGCCGCAACTTTGTGTAACAGCTCTGGACACTCACTTCGCCAATGCCCCTCCTTTTTACAATACGCACATTGGTTCGTCCAACAGGTGCACCTGTGGTGCTGTTCCTGTTGGTCCGAGGCAACTGCTGGGCCGACCCTGAGCCCCCTCTCCCTCTTCCATTTCCCCTTGTCACTTGCTGCATTAACACCTTCATCTTTAAGTCCTTATTCTTTTTCTCCACTTTCTCCTTCTCCTCATTCTCTGTGCTCATAGTACTGTCCCATACTCAATATCACTGATGGGGAGGAGGTAGTCCAAGTACTCTCCGAAGCCTGCAGCCGAGTCGCGATCTCGGGAAGCAGGTTCGTAACAAATCTGTTAACAAACAATCGGACACCACCCTCCACCGACAAATCTTGACCGCTAAAATTTAAAAACACACCCTCAAACCTGGTGAAGAAATCAGACACACTTTCAGCCTTCTTCTGGCGACATGCGGTTAACTTGTCCCAATCTACTCGTCTAGGTGGAATAAGGGAATGCATATAAGTAATGATGCGACCTGGTAAAGCTAATATTTCTGCCCTCGGCTTCTCGCCAGGCTTCCGGTCCTTATCTCACGCCCTTATCTCGTTCCATGTCCCCCCTAACTCCACTGTATGGTCCTGCGTATGCACCTGCCACCATATATCCACCGGTACCAATAATCCGAAAAACAGCTCGATATCAGCCAGTGTCATTACGGTAGAGGAAGCCGCCTCCGTCAATCCCTTATAGTACGCAGTCTTCCTAGGGTCTGGTAACTGACTTTTAAGGGATAATACCTCACTCCTCTACCAAGGAGTGTAGACCCACTGTTCCTGGAAATGAGCTTCTACCCTTTGCTGAATAACAACATTCGCTGCATTACGCCGCTCCGGAATCTCGGGATGGTAAATGGGATGTACCTCCCTCATAGGGAACTGCGTAACCATGGTTGGGGTCTTCTGATGTAATCTACTACGGTAACCAACTAATGTCGCAACATTACTAAAAACGTAATTGGGGGCCAAATCAGTAGCATACACACGATCCCGGATGTCATATATGATCTGTGGTACAACACCATTGAAACACTGTTCCCACAATCCTATTAGTGTAGCCGACATGTGCTTAAGAGCATGCTGATGCACAAACGGCTCATAATCTTTCATCACACTCCACACATCTTCCATGCTGTAAATCGGATTCCGGGCCCACTGCGCAGCCTGGTTAGCCACCATTCTTTTCTCCTCATTTCCCACATCAGATCTCATCAATGCCCTCCCCATTCGTTCTCGCACTGCTGCCCAATTCCCCTCAACCTCTCCACGCACAGGCGTCCCAGCACTCAGCAGCACCGGAGACAAAACATTTAAGGGGGACAGAGCAGATGAAGAAACAGGTATCAACGTTAGCAACGGTTGCGAAGAAGGGGTGAGAGAAGGGAAGACAACAGGTGTAGGGCCATCGGGCCGAACAGGAGAACTAGTGGCCCCCGTACCTACAGCTGACAGAGACAGAGAGGAAGCAGGCGGAGCCGAGGCCGGAGCAGTTGAGCCAGAGGCAGGAAGACCAGCGATAGCAAGTGTAGGGTCTGGAGGCTGAAACGTCGGAACAACGGGGTACACTCTCTGCGGGGCATAAGGAGGTTGGGGTCGGGTATCTAATAGCTCTTCCACAAAAACATCACCTTCTTCCCGAACGACATAACATTTATCACTCTGTAAGCGGAACTTCCTATCTGCACATTCTATACCCTTCTCTGTTCTCTCTCTATCATAAGCCACGGCTTTCTGCGTCCCTGTCTGCACCTTGCCCCTTCGGGCCTCCTTCTCTGCCCTCATACGTCGCTGCTTTGCTTCCTTCTGCCACACCTGGAGATTGTCAAACATCGACTGTCTACTTCTTTTAGCAAACAATTTATCCTGCAGGAAATTCAATTTTCGCTCATCGAATGTACCCGTAAGTGGCCACTGCAAGTCGGCATTGTCCCTCGTATACTTATGCCAGAGCATGCTAAACATAATAGGGCCAATACCGTACTTGACGTATACATCGAAATTTGGGTTACCCTCTGGGGGCGCCGGCTGCCTCTCTTCCAATCGGGCCTCGGTAGAACAACACCAGCATCCAAAACACCCTAATTTACTCAAACAAGGCATCTTAATATAAGACACATTCACTGTCCACACTGGACAAATACCGTACTAAACAACACAAACCAAGACGGTCCGAAAACCGTACCAGGCAGTCCGTAAACTGCACCAGACAGTCCGAAGACTGTACCAAGACATGTAGATAGGCTCTCGCCCCAGGCCTTTTCAAGAGTAGACCAGATTTCCAGGTGGCCTGGCAGAGCGTTTGCAAACACTCTGTATCTCAAGGGTCCGCAGACCCACCAAGTTCGAACAAACTAGGACTCAAAATGGCACCATATTTATCACAAGACAAAACAAACTCACCTGGTGCATACAGGTCAAGTAAAATTATTCTCCACTGCCGACTCTTCGGACCAAACGGTCAAATCCAAGGGTTTCACCTTCTCAGGACCCCAGCCAGGGTGACCACTAGACGAGGAGCCGCCCGATCAGACAGGCGGGGCAGCTGCGAGTGCAAAGCTCTATCGTGCAGGGTACCCTGATCCGCCCATCCGACCAGAAGTAACCCCGTCCTCCTTACACCCGATTATGGGCGAGGATGGGACACTCAATGGAGGAGTCCCTTTTTGGGCGCCAACTGAAGGAAGTGACCCAATTAGGGCCACCCGGGTCACCTACGACCACCTCATAGCCTTCCAAACAAGTGAAGAGTCGGTCAGACAGTAGAGAATACAAACAATCCTTTATTAGTAAAATACACTGCAGTGGAGTCCAATCTGACCAGCACCCGGAGATGGCTGTCGAGGGGACTGGCTCCCCAACACTTGGTAACGTATAATCATTCTTCTGACAACCCCCAACCACGCCCCCAGTGGAAAGTACCGGCCTGAGCCGTACATGAACAAAGAAGGCACAGAAGGATGGGCTACCACCTGCGTGATGGGTACACACTATCACTATCTCAAGGTTGCCTTGCCGGGCTCGGCTCCTCCTAACGTGGGAGCAGGGCTACGAAGAGGGATAGGCATGCAGAGGCAGAATGGCCTATTCATTAGTGAGTCGGAATCCAACCTTGAACACACGAGAAAAAATAGCTGAACACAGTCTTCCGCTGAGGCAAGTATACGGATAATTGGAGCTTGAATCAGTCACCACATAACATGGCCTACGAACTACAAAATGGAGCTGCAAATGCTAACTTAAGCTTGTATTATAAGGATAAATCAGTGGTGTACATTCAGGCGTGGCGGCTGCTACTCATCATAGCCTTTTAAATGCTAACATAACATAACGCAAAACAAGTCCATGAAAGTACACAGATTGCCCAATTCCAACAAGCCGGTGCTTTCCGGTGCTCGGCACCTGCACTTAATTGCCAGCACCGGCACTTGGAACAGCTGCTCATTTAAAGATGAGCAGGAAAACAGTTATTTATTAATTCAATACATGTTTAAAACAACTAATACCAGCCACCCAAACCATTTTTAAAGCTTGGGGGGCTTGAACAGTCTGAATTCTCACACTTGTAGCAGTGTGATGGTTAGTAGTTGTGTAAGTTCTCTTATTGGCAGCGCTGGCACTGGCAATGTGTGGTGCAAACTGCGGTGGCCTCATCACGAAGGCCCCGGCACTTATTTGTTTACAAATTAAGCACTGCTACTGATGCAGTTTGACTTGATGTGCCCTGGGTCCCTGCCAATCAGGTTCCCAGGGCCTGTGTTCTTTCCCCAAAACTAACCCAATTGGCATCTCTGGCCACAGGTCAGCCCCTGGTAAATGGTACCACAGGTACCCAGGGCACTGTGACCAGGGAAGACCTCTAAGGGATGCAGCACTTATTGCGCCACCCTTAGAGGCCCTGTACCATCACACACACACTGCCTTTTGCAGGCTGCGTGTCTTGGTGCAGAACAAAGTGAAGAGTCGACATGGCACACATCCCTGTGTGCCATGCCTACACCCACTGCCCTGGCATAGATCAGTCACCCCTCTAGTTGGGTGCACTATACCAGTGGTGAGGGTACAGGTGCATGAGCTCTATACCCCTACAGTGTCTAAACCCATTCTTAGACATTGTAAGTGCAGTGCTGCCATTAAGAGTATATGGTGCTGGGAGTTTGTCATTACGAACTCCACAGCACCATAATGGTTACACTGAAAACTGAGAAGTTTGGTATCAAACTTCTCAGCACATTAAACCCACACTGATGCCAGTGTGGGATTTAATGAAAAATGCACACAGAGGGCATCTTAGAGATGCCCCCTGAAAAACGACCTACCACTAGTGTCCAGGCTGAGTGGCTGCTTTCAGCTGCCACCACCAGACAGGTTTCTGGACCCCTTGGTCGATAGCCTGCTGCTCTCTGGGGCCTGAAACAATGCACATCCTGGGATGAGGTGCCAAGCCTCCTCCCCCAGGATGGGCAGGGTTCACGAAGGGGAAGCTTCAAAGGCTTGTCCCGTTTGTGAGCTTCCCAAGGCCACTTGCTGCTTTCAGCAACTGGTCCCCACTGGTTCTGACCCCCACTTTGGGAGGAAGAACCGGCGGGAAAACAAGTGAGGAAGAGAGGTGTGCCCACCTCTGCCAACTCCACCCCTCAGGTGGGGGAGGCGAGGTGAAGCACAACTCTCAGTCCCCGCCATCTTGCAGATGGGGGGACTCAGCCAACCAGGGAAAGGCTTATGCCCCCCTCCCACTGGAGGGTGGCATAATAGGGGGTGTACCCACCCCAGGAAAGGGACCCATTGGTCCCAACCTTTTTACCTACCTGTAACGCCCCTAAATCTAGTATTTAGGGGCAACACTGAACCTTGCTTCCTGAGACCAGAAGAAACTACAAGAAAAGAAGAAGAAGGACCGAACAGCCGTGCTGAAGCTAACAAGAGGAAGACGCTGTTAGACCTGGCACTGTTGGCGTGGGTCTCCCTTCCATTTTTCGCTGTTGCCTCATGTGTTTTTGCTGGTTATAGATGCTTTGGGCACTGGGCCGCTGCTATTCAGTGCCACAGTGCAAGTGCTCCCTATGCTAAATTGATGTATGGATTAGTGACTCCATGATTGGCTGGATTGGTTTACTTGTCAGACCCTAGTACAGTGCACTGAGTGTGCCCAGGGCTTGTAAATCCAATGCTGCTGGTGGGCTTGCAGCACTGGTTGTGCCACCCACAGAAGCAGCCTGTAAAAGTGTGTCTCAGGTCTGCCATTGCAGAGCCTGTGTGCAGTCTGGTACTGCCATTTTGACTGGGCAAGTGCACCCACTTGCCAGTCCCTAAACCTTCCCTTTTCTGCATATTAGTCATCCCTATGGTAGGCCCAAGGGCAGGGTGCATTGTAAGTATAAGGTAGGACATGCCCTGATGTGTGTGGCATGTCCTAATAGTGAATTACAGCCATTTTCGTTTTTCACTATTGCAAGGCTACCTGTTCCCCATAGGCCAGAATGGGCAGTTTGATTATTACATCTTATAATCCTAACTGACCCAGGGAACATGGTAGAAAAACGAATTTAGTATGCCTGAACTCAGAATGATAAAAATACATCTTTTAGTGAAGTTGGTTTTAACATTCTGTGTTTGAAAATACCACTTTTAGAAAATAGGTATTTTCTTGCCTAACTATCCAAGCCTGCCTCTGCTAGGTTGGGTATTCCTTGTCTGGAGTTTGAGTGACAGGGGCTGGGGGATTCCAGGAGGCAGGGTGAGTCAGCACAGGGCTGAATAGAGAGATCTGCATGGAGATGGGTGGGAGGAGTTGCACCTGGGACCTGAATAGGGCTGTGCCTTCCCTCCACAATGCTGGCTCCACCTCCTGTGGTGTGTTTGATGTCCCTGGCCTACACTGTGAAAGGAAAGAAGGAGTCTTGTCAACAAAGTGCTCCAGGACTGACCAGAACTGGTTTGGACTAGGCAAAGGCCTCTCTGCCTTCAGAGAACAAAGGATTTTGGTGTATAAAAGAGGGGACCCAAACCCCAGAACTTTAAGGTTAAATCATTTTATTATCGGATCATTGATGCATGATACACAGCCAACTGCCTACATCCCAAAGGGCGGCAGGGCGTAAAATTGTACCTTGTACACAGCGTGTCTGCCACAACCCGGAGGCCGGCCGCGTGACCATGTAGTGCGTGACTCCAAGAAGCTTCCGTCTTCCGGTTTTCTCCCTTGTGATCCCTTAACAGAATCATAAACTACTAAATCTACCCCAACTATCCCCCACCCTCGAACCGATGTGCTACCTAAGTCGTGCGGGATATCAGTCACCTAGCATCCACCACTCTCCATAGTAGATCTTTGATCTGGAAAGAGAGAGATGGGCCCCCATGCCTTCCCGTAGTGTCCGACGTGGTCACCTTCTGCCTTGTGGGGTAGCCTCTGGTAGGGTCACCGCATGTGTCCCGCTTTTACCGCTGTTCCGTGCTTGTACCATCTAGTGAGTCAGTAAGTCTGAGAATTCGGAGATATCTACCCCAGAACTTTAGATCAGATCACTTTGGGAAACAAGAAGAACCTTTGCTGAGGAGAGGAACCAGAGAAACTGAGGAGTAGACTATCCCTAAGCTGAGTGCTGTTTGGGGGATTGGCCTGCAGTGGTTGCCTGACTGCCAAAGAAAGGAGAAAGGAACTTTGTGTGTACTTTCATCAACTTGTAAAAGATCTCCAAGGGCTTGAGAGAAGAGCTTGCCTCCTGCTGAAGTCTCAGGGACAACAGACTTCACCAACCAGCTCCCCAAGAGTCTTTCTGGAAAGTGCCTGCTGCTGCGCTGGACTTTCTGAGGGACTGCGTGTCGCAAGGCGCTGGAAGCGCAACTCACGAAGAAGAAGCGTCGCCGCCGCAGCCGAAGCGCCTCGCATCGCCGAAGAAAAGGATCGACGTCACATCAGACGCCGCTGCATCAACGGAGAAGAGTGTTGCCGCTGCTGTCGCATCGTTGCCGAAGTGCCTCGCATCGCCGGAGAAGAGGATCGACGTCGCATCAGACGCCGCCGCATCATCGGGAAGCGTGTCGCAGGGCCTGTCGCGGCTCAGAAGAATCGTTGAGTCGCCGCACGGCCGTCGCATCGTTGCCGAAGTGCCTCGCATCGCCGGAGAAGAGGATCGACGTCGCATCAGACGCCGCCACATCACCGGGAAGCGTATCGCAGGGCCTGTCGCGGCTCAGAAGAATCGTTGAGTCGCCGCACGGCCGTTGGGCGTGCACACATCGTATCGCATCAAGAAGAAGACGCCATCTTTGTTTCCTTTCACCGGATCTTCATCGCATCACGGCGTTGCTGGTCGCATCGCCACGGAAGCGCAGTAAGAAACTGACGCATCACCTCCCCACGCCGAGAAGAACCGACGCATCCCCTACGCATCAGTAGGGACCCGACGCATCACCGTTCTTGCGTGTAAGGAACCGACGCTTCACCTTCCCTGCAACACTTTCGTTGTATAGCGTTACGCATCCAAAGGTACATTGAACTCAAAGTGTCGCATTTACCATCTTAAGAGAACTGAGCTAATTCTACCATTTTTGAAGTACAGTATTGTGGATTTTGTCGTTTGTGGTCTTGTGTTAAATCTATATAAAAGATACTTATTTTTAATATACAACCTGTGTGGTGTCCATCTGTAGTGTTGTCACTTGATTACTGTATGTGTTCACAAATGCTTTACACACTGCCTCTGAGATAAGCCTGTCTGCTCGTGCCAAGCTACCAAGGGGTGAGCAGGGGTTATTTTAGAGTGTATCCCCCTTACCCTGACTAGACGCAAGGGTCCCTATTTGGTCAAAGGTACCTACCTCTGCCAACTAGAGACCGCCAAATCTAACATTGGTGGTCAGCGGTGAGGATTCTGGACTTGCATTTGTGACTCATGTACAGTGATTGTTGAACACTACTAGTGAGTGCAGACCAAAACGCGACCACATACTTTTGGTAGATTGTTTTTTCTGGGATTTTCTATTTTTGCAAAGAACTGCCAAGTTTAACCACCATGGATAAAGCAGCATCCATAGCATCATAGATTGGGAAGAGGAGAAACTAGAATGCTACAATGTGAAACAGCTCAAGCACTTCTGCAGGAAATTTAAAGTTGCTATGACCGGTCTCTCCAAGAAGGATGAGTTCCAAAAGGCGCTGAGGGCCTGGGTTGAAGCAAGGAATACCCCTGAGAATGAGGAAGGGGCTGAGAATGCAGATGAGCAGCTGGAGGGGCCATTGGGTCCAGAGGGAGGAGAGCAACTTCCCCAGTAGGTAGCAGTGTTTCTGCCAAAGGCCTGTCCCCAGAGGAGTTGGCGGACAGGAAGGAAAACAGGATGCACGAATTGAGCTGCCAAGCTCAAGTTGGGTGGGCAACTGGAGTTAGAAAATAGGAGATTGGCCCTGGAAGAAAAGAGAATGCAGTTGGAGCATGAGAAACGTTTGAGGGAGTTGGAGTTGAAAGCTAGAAGCTTAGAAATTACTCCCTCTGGTGGCAGCACACCGTCCATGCCTGTTGAAGCTAGGGTGTATATTCCTAAAGATGTGGTGAGAGAGTTTTATAAGAATGATGATATTGGGCAGTGGTTCAAGTCCTATGAAGTAGCCATGTCTTCCCACCGGGTCCCTGAGAAGGATTGGGGAGCGGGGTTGTGGGGGCGGTTCCTTAGTGAGGGGCGGGACACACTGTTAGACTTGCCTTCTGAAGTCCATATAAAATAGCCACATGAAAGATGCATTGATGTCCAGGTATGGGTTGACTCCTGAATTGTATAGACAGAGGTTTAGAAATTGCAAGAAGGTGGAATCGGGTACCTGGGTAGAATATGTCACTTTCTTTTGCAGAGCATTGGATGGTTGGGTGAAGGGTAGCAAAGTGAATGATTTTGAGGGGCTCTTTGATTTAATTGCATGGGAGCACTTGTCAAGTAATTGTTTTCCAGAGCTACGCCAGCACCTGATTGATAGCAGGCTGACTAACCCTAGGAAGCTTGCTGAGGAGGCGGACCGCTGGGTTAGTACCCGGGTCCACAAGGGTCATGTGGGAGACTTTGCCAAAGGTGGGCAGGGTCCCCAGCAGAAGAGTGGGGGGGGACAAGGGTAAACAGAGGGAGTTCCAGAAAGGGCCCCAAAGTAATCCCCAAGGGAACCAAGGGATGGGTTCGGAGCCTCCCCCTGAGAAGAAGCACGGGGCCCCGACAGGTAGGCCTGTTCCCAGGGGACCCCTGAGGTGCTACAAGTGTGGTGAAGTGGGCCATAAGTCTAATGATCCCAAGTGCCCACAGTTTGGAAAGACAGCACCCACTGGTGCTCCACCCCGGCAGATGGCGAGTGTAGCCCTGGGGGAGGAGAGGGGTGTCCAAGGTGGGTGGGGTCCCGCAGATATGTCCCTTGTCTCTTTAGGAGACTGTGAGGTGGTCCCCAGGACCCAACTGCCTGATAACACTAAAAAGTATAGGCAGTGGGTGACCATCAATGGCCATAGAGTGGAGGCTCTTCGAGACACAGGAGCCAGTGTGACAGCTGTCAAGTGTCACCTGGTGTCTGAAGAGCAGGTTGTCCCCAATGCATTTTACCCAGTTGTTGCCGCTGACAACACAGAGAGCCACTACAAGGTGGCTCAGGTTCCCTTTGAGTGGGGGGGGGGTCTCTGGTACTCTTAAAGTAGCTGTGAGGCCAGCCATGCCTGTTGACTGTTGGGGAACGATTTGGAGAGCTCACCTTGGGCTAAGGTGGAGCGAAGTGCTCATTTGGAGATGTTGGGTCTGCCTGACTGGGCGTGTGTGACCACACGGTCCATGGCAGCCAGTAAGGGTGTTCAAGAGGACCTGGAGCCTGAGAGGGGGCCCAGGTGCCTGCCTTAAAGAGAAGAGGCAGGGGCGCGGAAACCGACCCCCGAGGTTCCCACGGTCCAGGAGGAGGTAGACCCTGAGGGGGATGCCCTGGAGCCTACAGGGGAACAGGTAGCTGAACTGGGGGACCTGCCTGAGCTGACCCATTTGCAGCAAGAAGGAGGACCCTCCAGGGAAGAGTTCTGCGCGGAGCAGAAGAAGTGCCCTTCTCTTGTGGGTTTGCGGCAGCAGGCTGCAGACCAGGCAGCAGGTGATCAGTCTGGATCACATTGGATCTACTGGGAGAATGATCTCCTGTATACTGAGCCTAAGGTTGCTGAGCCTGGGTCAGCCCGTGTGCTGGTGGTACCCCAGCGCTTCAGAGCCTTCCTACTGGGGCTGGCTCATGATGTGCCGTTAGCAGGACATTTGGGGCAGGACAAGACCTTTGAGAGGCTTGTCACCCACTTTTATTGGCCCCAAATGCGCAGGAGTTCAGATACTCACTGCAGGACCTGTCAGACTTGCCAGGCAAGTGGAAAGAGTGGGAGGAAGCAGAAGGCTCCTCTCCAGCCATTCCCTGTGGTCAGCGCCCCCCTTTGAACGGGTGGGTATTGACATTGTGGGGCCACTGGACCCCAAGACAGCCATGGGCAACAGGTTCATCCTGGTCTTGGTGGACCATGCCACCCGGTACCCGGAATCCATACCTCTGAGGACAGTGACGGCCCCCGTGGTGGGACGGGCACTGATGGGAATTTTCTCCTGAGTGGGATTCCCTAGAGAGGTAGTGTCTGACCAAGGTACAAACTTCATTTCCAAGTATATGAAGTCCCTGTGGCAGGAGTGTGGGGTAACTTATAAGTTCACCACTCCTTACCACCCCCAAGGAAATGGGTTGGTTGAGAGGTTCAACCGAACCCTAAAACGCATGATTATGGGTCTTGAGGAACCTATGAGGCGTAAGTGGGACGTCCTCTTACTATGCCTGCTCTTTGCATACCGTGAGGTGCCACAGAAATCTCTAGGGTTCAGTCCCTTTGAGCTTCTCTATGGTCACCCAGTGAGAGGACCTCTGAGTCTGGTCAAGGAAGGCTGGGAGCAAGCTCCCAGGAAACCTCCCCAGGATGTATATAGCTACATGCTGGCCTTCAGGAACCAGACTAGGCATTTCAGGCAACTCGCTGAGGCGAATCTGGAAGCCAGCTAGGAGGAGATGAAGCGATGGTACGACTAGAATGCCACTCTGGTAGAGCTTCAGCCTGGTCAGAAAGTGGGGGTCATGGCCCCAGTGGAGCCTTGTGCGCTCCAGGATAAGTGGACCGGACCATTTGAGGTGGTGGAGCGCAAGAATCCTGTTACCTACTTGGTGGACTTGCGGTCTCCCAGGAACCCCTTGCGGGTCCTGCATGTCAACCGCCTGAAGCCCCACTTGGAGAGGTCCGAAGTGGGCATGCTCTTAGCGACAGATGCTGGAATGGAGGAGGAGACTGAGCCTCTTCCTGACCTCCTGTCGGCGACGGAGCGAGATGGGTCAGTGGATGGTGTGAACCTCTCTTCCACCCTGAGCAACAGAATGACTGTCACCAGTTGCTGGGACAGTTTTCTGATCTGTTCTCCCTGATTCCCAGTGTCACTGATTGGTGCATCCATGATGTGGACACTGGAGACAGTCCTCCTGTTAAGCACAAAACTTACAGGGTAACTGACAGGGTGAGAGCTTGCATCAAGGAGGAGGTCTCCAAGATGCTTGCGTTAGGGGTGATTGAGTCCTCTAACAGCCCTTGGGCCAGCCCAGTGGTCTTGGTCCCAAAGGCTGCCGCACCGGGTGCCACGCCAGAACTCCAGTTCTGTGTGGACTACCGAGGGCTCAATTCAGTCACGAGGACTGACGCGCACCCCATCCCCAGAGCTGATGAGCTCATCGATCAGTTAGGGGCTGCCTGGTACCTCAGCACGTTTGATCTAACGTCTGGGTACTGGCAGATCGCCTTGACTGATGGGGCAAGAGAGAGGTCAGCATTCTCCACACCAGATGGGCACTACCAGTTCCGGGTTATGCCCTTTGGGATGAAGAATGCCCCTGCCACCTTTCAGAGGTTGGTCAAACAGGTGTTGGCTGGACTGGAAGAGTTCAGTGCCGCCTACCTGGATGACATTGCAGTGTTCAGCGCCAGTTGGGAAGAACATCTGCGCCACCTCTGGGAAGTGTTGATGGCGCTGCGGAGGGCAGGCCTCACGATTAAGGCGAGTAAGTGCCAGATCGGGCAGGGTTCCGTGGTGTACTTGGGACACCAGGTTGGGAGCGCCAGGTGGTGCCCCTACAGCCCAAGATTGAGACTCATCTTGGCTTGGGAGCCCCCAAGACCCAGACAGAGGTGAGAGCCTTTTTAGGACTCACTGGGTATTACAGGAGGTTTGTCAAGGGGTATGGCAGCATCGTTGCACCCTTGACAGAGCTGACTTCCAGGAAGCAGCCCAAGAAAGTGATTTGGACTGACACCTGTCAGAAAGCTTTTGAGGCCCTGAAAACTGCCATGTGCACGGCGCCCGTGCTCCTGGCAGCCAACTTCTCAAAAGAGTTTATCGTTCAAACAGACGCTTCAGAGCATGGTGTGGGGGCTGTTTTGTCACAGATAAATGAGGAGGGCCTAGATCAACCCGTAGCCTTCATCAGTCGGAGGTTACTTCCACGGGAACAAAGGTGGAGTGCGATTGAGCGTGAGGCATTTGCTGTGGTCTGGGCGCTGAAGAAGCTGAGACCATACCTGTTTGGGACTCACTTCCGGGTTCAGACAGACCACAGGCCCCTCAGATGGTCGATGCAGATGAGGGGTGAGAATCCAAAGCTGTTGAGGTGGTCCATTTCCCTACAGGGTATGGACTTCACGGTGAAACACCGCCCTGGTACAGAACCCGCCAATGCTGATGGTCTGTCCAGATTTTTCCGCCTTAGTGAAGAGAACTCCCAGGAGGTAGGGTAGTTCTCCCCACATTTCAGCTGGAGGGGACACGTGTTAGACCTGGCACTGTTGGCGTGGGACTCCCTTCCATTTTTCGCTGTTGCCTCATGTGTTTTTGCTGGTTATAGATGCTTTGGGCACTGGGCCACTGCTATTCAGTGCCACAGTGCAAGTGCTCCCTATGGTAAGTTGATGTATGGATTAGTGACTCCATGATAGGCTGGATTGGTTTACTTGTCAGACCCTAGTACAGTGCACTGAGTGTGCCCAGGGCTTGTAAATCCAATGCTGCTGGTGGGCTTGCAGCACTGGTTGTGCCACCCACAGAAGCAGCCTGTAAAAGTGTGTCTCAGGTCTGCCATTGCAGAGCCTGTGTGCAGTCTGGTACTGCCATGTTGACTGGGCAAGTGCACCCACTTGCCAGTCCCTAAACCTTCCCTTTTCTGCATATTAGTCACCCCTATGGTAGGCCGAAGGGCAGGGTGCATTGTAAGTATAAGTTAGGACATGCCCTGGTGTGTGTGGCATGTCCTAATAGTGAATTACAGCCATTTTCGTTTTTCACTATTGCAAGGCTACCTGTTCCCCATAGGCCAGAATGGGCAGTTTGATTATTACATCTTATAATTCTAACTGACCCAGGGAACATGGTAGAAAAACGAATTTAGTATGCCTGAACTCAGAATGATAAAATACATCTTTTAGTTAAGTTGGTTTTAACATTCTGTGTTTGAAAATACCACTTTTAGAAAGTAGGTATTTTCTTGCCTAACTATCCAAGCCTGCCTCTGCTAGGTTGTGTATTCCTTGTCTGGAGTTTGAGTGACAGGGGCTGGGGGATTCCAGGAGGCAGGGTGAGTCAGCACAGGGCTGAATAGAGAGATCTGCATGGAGATGGGTGGGAGGAGTTGCACCTGGGACCTGAATAGGGCTGTGCCTTCCCTCCACAATGCTGGCTCCACCTCCTGTGGTGTGTCTGATGTCCCTGGCCTACACTGTGAAAGGAAAGAAGAAGTCTTGTCAACAAAGTGCTCCAGGACTGACCAGAACTGGTTTGGACTAGGCAAAGGCCTCTCTGCCTTCAGAGAACAAAGGATTTTGGTGTATAAAAGAGAGGACCCAAACCCCAGAACTTTAGATCAGATCACTTTGGGAAACAAGAAGAACCTTTGCTGAGGAGAGGAACCAGAGAAACTGAGGAGGAGACTATCCCTAAGCTGAGTGCTGTTTGGGGGATTGGCCTGCAGTGGTTGCCTGACTGCCAAAGAAAGGAGAAAGGAACTTTATGTGTACTTTCATCAACTTGTAAAAGATCTCCAAGGGCTTGAGAGAAGAGCTTGCCTCCTTCTGAAGTCTCAGGGACAACAGACTTCACCAACCAGCTCCCCAAGAGTCTTTCTGGAAAGTACCTGCTGCTGCGCTGGACTTTCTGAGGGACCGCGTGTCACGAAGAAGAAGCGTTGCCGCCGCAGCCGAAGCGCCTCGCATCGCCGAAGAAAAGGATCGACGTCGCATCAGACGCCGGCGCATCAACGGAGAAGAGTGTCGCCGCCGCTGCCGCATCGTTGCCGAAGCGCCTCGCATCGCCGGAGAAGAGGATCGACGTCGCATCAGACGCCGCCGCATCATCGGGAAGCGTGTCGCTGGGCCTGTCGCGGCTCAGTAGAATCGTTGAGTCGCCGCACGGCCGTCGCATCATTGCCGAAGCGCCTCGCATCGCCGGAGAAGAGGATCGACGTCGCATCAGATGCCGCCAAATCACCGGGAAGCGTATCGCAGGGCCTGTCGCGGCTCAGAAGAATCGTTGAGTCGCTGCACGGCCGTCGGGCGTGCACGCATCGTGTCGCATCAAGAAGAAGACGCCATCTTTGTTTCCTTGCACCGGATCTTCATCACATCACGACGTTGCTGGTCGCATCGCCACGGAAGCGCAGTAAGAAACCGACGCATCACCTCCCCACGCCGAGAAGAACCGACGCATCCCCTACGCATCAGTAGGGACCCGACGCATCACCGTTCTTGTGTGTAAGGAACCAACGCTTCACCTTCCCTGCAACACTTTCGTTGTATAGCGTTACGCATCCAAAGGTACATTGAACTCAAAGTGTCGCATTTACCATATTAAGAGAACTGAGCTAATTCTACCATTTTTGAAGTACAGTATTGTGGATTTTTGTCGTTTGTGGTCTTGTGTTAAATCTATATAAAAGATACTTATTTTTAATATACAACCTGTGTGGTGTCCATCTGTAGTGTTGTCACTTGATTACTGTATGTGTTCACAAATGCTTTACACACTGCCTCTGAGATAAGCCTGTCTGCTCGTGCCAAGCTACCAAGGGGGTGAGCAGGGGTTATTTTAGGAGTGTATCCCCCTTACCCTGACTAGACGCAAGGGTCCCTATTTGGTCAAAGGTACCTACCTCTGCCAACTAGAGACCCCCAAATCTAACAGACGCCCACTGACTTGACCCCAGCCCTACCGGCCTGTCTCCTCCTCGAACCTGCTCCTGCAAAATCCTGGTGTGTCCTGCAGCCAGCAACTTCGAAAACCCCGGAGGACCTGCCTGCCTTCAACCACAAAGACTGTGTCTCCCGTGAACACCGGATTTGATTATCTGCAACCTCTGGCTCCGGCCGGAAACCGTGAATCCGCCCCACTGTGCACCCGCCTTCCACGGCCTGAGCTCGAGTGGGCAAACACCACGAGGAGGTCTCCCCGGCGATTGTAACCTGAGATCCGGCGACCCCTGACCTGCCTCAAGCCTCCAGCCGACGCCTCCAGCCTAAATCCGGAAGGACCCCCCAACCGTGACCAGGAGCTAGTAAGAAGATCCGACCCTAAAAGGCAGCCCTGCACCCGACGCCCCACGGCCTTGGGTGGCCAAACCAACGGTGCCTATCCAACCCCCAACTTCCCAACTTACCTCTCGAAGTGGTGGTCGCACCCAGAAGACCTTGATCCCCAAGCCTGCAGTGCCTTTGCAACCCGGAGGTCCCCAGTTGCGAACAACAGGGCGCCCGACGTCAAAACAGCTCCCTGCACCCGGCCGCCCTAGTGCGGCTGAGGGTGCACCTTTGGTGCTACTTTGTTTCCCCCTTTGCCCTGAGCTAAAGTCCAGGAGCTTTGCTTCCACAACCAAGTGGCCTGCTCGTCAGCAGCCACCAACCGGAGGCCCCCTATCCCCCATTGGATAACATTGGGCCTCAGCACTCTGCACCCGGCCGCCCTAGTGCCGCTGAGGGTGTAACGAGAGTGCATCCATGACCCTGGGGGACCCCTAAGTCTACCCTCAGAACCTCAACTCCCACTACTGAATACTTACCCTAAAACCGATAACACTATTTTCCTCCATAGGATAACATTGACTGTTTTTCTTGGAAAAGTTTCTAAGCTTGGAGTTTGAAAACCTAAGGAAATTCTTTAAAATTGTACTATTTAACAAAAACGCTTTAACTTACCTGTTTACAGGAAATGTCCCAGTGTAGTATTGTCAGGACCAATGTCTTTCCTCTATTGAACCGCACAGGAGCAGAACGACGTTAGTTCCAATGCCCTTCTCAGAACCTTCCCTGCTAGGCCTTCTAGCATTCCATCGCAGGTAAGTTCTAAGGGGGAAAGGGGTTGGGGACAGAGAAGAGACAGCTTCCTGCGCTCTGCCTGTTCTGCAAGGTCTTCTTTTCTTCTTACTTCTTGCAGACCTGTACACAATTCAACTTTAGCATTTACTCAGCACTTACTTGTGACCAACTTCTCTTTTTATATTAGATAACTTATCTTACCAGGGAAACTTGGGAAGCTTGCTACTCTTCTTACTTCTCGTGTTGTTTGTCTGGTTGAGATGAGAAGTTTTTACTTAGCTTGTTTATTTTCTTTTTCTATTTCAGGAACGTCCTGCCGCAGATTCTGGCTTGTGGCTATGATGCAAGAAAGATTGTGGTAAATGTTTGCTTTTTATTCTTTTCTTTTTGAATTGGTTATATTTATTATGCCCTTCATCTACTGTACTCACTGTGTATTACGCTCCTTTATCTTATCAGTTTTATTCTTATTAGGCTGCTTTAATTCTTCTTTTCTTCTGAATTAATAAAAGAGCTCTTCACAAGTTTTTAGTATAGCAGAAATGATAGGGTTCTCTTGAGCTCCCTTTCAGTAGTTAATTAAATGAATTGTAGGCAACTGTGCTAATTTAATTTGTCTGTGCAAGCTTGTGCTTCCATCTTATTTGATTTATTTAGGAGCTGGAGATTTCTTTAACAGAAACGAATTTCAACTACAGAGTTAGTTGACCCTTTTAACCTTGCTGACAAGTGGATGACTAATCTCTTTCACATGCATTTAACAAATGCGGTAAAAAGGAAAATGACTAAGTTACTTTAATTCATCACGGTCTTTAACCTTCTCAACCAAGCGTGACAAGAGTCTTTTTAAATATAAGCACTGGGAATTCTTTGAAGAGTGCTATTATTTGAACGTTCAGCTTAAGCAGAAAAATGCATTTGGTTCTTTTAAATATACACTGACCTTATTTCATAGTGCAAGAGAATTCCGACGAAACTAAAACCCGATATTTAAACGCAACTACCCTAACTAACTTTCGCGACGCCTCAGGAACAGGTGCTCTCTCAGGAATTTCTTCAGTGAAGTGCACTGTGGAATGTTGAAGCGCACTTCACCTGACCTTCATTATTTAAGAAGACTAGACTGCTAAACAGCACTATGCTGTAGCAGTGCTGGAATTTTGGCAGCCATATTACAATTTCTGCGATGCCAGCTAGCACTCCAGCTAAGGGGATAACCTGCCTTCAGTTTAGTCTGTAAGGGAGAGATAGTCATCAGTGTAGAGATGGAAGGAGGAAACCTACCGTGAACCCTGACAGTACCCCCTCCCAACGGGGTTTCCTCCAGTCGAGGTTTGGCTGGGAATTTGGCATGAAAGGCTTTAATTAATCGGGGGCATGAACATCAGTACTTTTTTCCCAAGAACGCTCATCAGGTCCATAACCCTTCCAATCAATGAGGTAGAAAAGTTCATTACGAATGATGCGTGAATCTAAGATGCGTTTAACCTCATACTCCACCTCACCATTAAGAATTAAAGGATCCGGAGGAGAACTTTTACGCAAATCTGGTTGAATGGGTTTGAGGAGAGAAATATGAAACACTGGGTGAATTTTAGTAGTGCCTGGGAGAGATAATTGATAAGTGACAGGATTGATAACCTTCTCAATAGGATAGGGACCCATAAAACGGGGCTGGAATTTACGGGAACCCTTGAGTCTAAGATTTTTAGTGCTCAACCAAACCAAGTCTCCTGCCTGAAGATCAGGTTCTTTTTACGTTTGCGATCAGCGAAGTGTTTATAACGATCCTTCGCAATCGACAAGTTCTGGATTACAGAGTGGTGGATTTTAGTCATTTGTTGAGCAATGTCTTGAACAGCTGGAACATCTATCTTATCAAAATTAGCATGAGAATTAGGATGTCTGCCTGCGTTTACAAAGAAAGGGGAATGACCAGTAGATACATTTTGAGCATTATTGTAGGAGTATTCAGCTGTCCATAAATGGTCAGGCCAATCACCCTCTTCATCTAACAAATAAAGCCGTAAGTATTGTTCTAGTTCTTGATTAATGCGTTCAGTCTGCCCATCAGTTTCTGGGTGAAAACTGGTAGAATAACGATGGTCTATATTAAGACC
Organism: Calotriton arnoldi; assembly: GCA_963921515.1. NCBI lineage: Eukaryota > Metazoa > Chordata > Amphibia > Caudata > Salamandridae > Calotriton > Calotriton arnoldi. The sequence goes on along the minus strand of CAWUFW010001541.1, from coordinate 1,215,585 downwards.
TTTGATGTAGGCCTTCCAAAATTTTGATAGAAACTGGGAGCCTCTGTCTGAAATGAGTACCTTTGGAATGCCATGAAGGCGAATGATATGTTGATTAAAAAGTTGGGAAAGTTGTTTAGCAGTAGGTGTTCCCATGAAAGGTACAAAGTGTGCCATCTTGCTAAAGGTGTCCACTACCACAAGAATGGTATCATAACCATGGGAAGAGGGCAGATCTACAATTAAATCTAGGGAGACTGTGTGCCAAGGATGTGGGGGGTTGGCATGGGTTGTAGAAGACCTTTTGGAGCCTGCCTGTCCGATTTCCCCGTGCACAAATCTCACAGCCCAGAACGTATTGACGAATGTCTCTGCACATGTATGGCCACCAGAAACTACGTCTAAGTAACTCTTCAGTTTTGGAGACGCCCTTATGGCCCGCCAAAGGGTTATCGTGACATTCTTGCATTGCCTTCAACTGGAGTTCCTTAGTAGGTAAATACAGATTGGTGCCATGATATGGAAGACCGTTGTGGACGAGACGTTGAGGATCTTCTGTGGCCCAATTCTCCATTTCCAGGTCAGACATGGTATTCCGAACGTGATTTTCGAAGGGCTCGAGAGAGATAACTCCAATGATTTTATCTTCAGGTATGATTTGTTGGTTAGTAATGACAGGAGTTTGATTTTCGGTGTCCAATCGAGAAAGAACATCAGCCTTTCCATTCTTAGATCCTGGACGAAAGGTAATTACAAAATCGAAATCTGCGAAATACAGAGACCAACGTAGTTGTCGTGGTGTGAGAGTACGAGCAGATCGCAGGAATTTCAGATTGCGGTGATCCGTAAACACCGTCACGGTGTGCTTAGCTCCCATTAAGTAGTGCCTCCAATCTTTAAAGGCATCTTTGATTGCCAAAAGTTCTTTCTCGGTAATTGTATAATTACATTCCGCAGGGTTGAGCTTACGGGAGCGGTAAGCCACCGGGTGTAATTGTCCCGTATCCTTATGCCTTTGTGAAAGTATTCCTCCGATGGCCAGGTCCGAAGCATCTGTCTCCAAATAGAAAGGCTCAGAGGGATCTGCATGAAGTAAAACAGGTGCCGTGGTAAAGCTGTCTTTCATCAATCTAAAGGCCTCTTCAGCTTCTTCAGACCATTTAAATGGAACTCCTTTCTTTAGAAGACGAGTTAAGGGGAGAATTTTCTGGGAGAATCCGTGAATGAATCGGCGGTAAAAGTTGGAAAATCCAATAAAGCTTTGAACCTCTTTGACACTGGTAGGGGCTTTCCACTCCGTTATAGCTTTCACCTTCTGCTCGTCCATTCTCACTCCTGCAGGTGATAATACAAAGCCCAGGAATTCCACTGTATCAGTATTGAATAGGCATTTTTCCAGTTTTACGTATAGTGAATTTTCTCGTAATCGTTGTAAAACAGCTCGGACCTGGTTTGGGTGGTCTTCAACTGAGTCTGAATAAATCAATATGTCGTCTATATAAACTATGACGCATCGATCAATAAATTCACTTAGGACATCATTGATGAAGTACTGGAAGGCCGCTGGAGCGTTGCAAAGACCATACGGCATGACCAGATACTCGTAAAGGCCATATTTAGTCCTGAACGCAGTCTTCCACTCATCGCCTTCCCGGAGCCTGATCAAATGGTATGCTCCTCGTAGATCTAGACGAGTGTAAATCTTTGCTTCCTTCACCTGATCAATCAATACGGAAATTAGGGGTAGCGGGTAACGGTTTTTAATTGTTATCCTGTTAATTGCCCTAAAGTCAATACAAGTCCTGAGATCCCCCTCTTTCTTTGGTACGAAAAAAAGAGGGAGGAGACCGGAGACTGGGATGGTCTGATAAATCCATTCTCTAAATTTTTGGCAAGGTATTCCTTCAAATGAATGTTTTCTTTCTCCGTCAAAGCGTAGATCCGGCTGCATGGCAAGTTAGCCCCAGGTTCAAGGTCGATTTTACAATCGTAGGGTCTGTGGGCGGTAGCTTCTCAGCCTTCACTTCATCAAAAACATCCACAAAGTCTTGATACTCTTCGGGTACAACAGTAGTTTGTATGACACACACCGAACCTCCATTTTCACACAACTGGGCGACTGCACTGGGCTGAGAAGGATTTGTTGGACAATTGAAACAATTTCTTGTACAATATTCCGAATTTAGTTGAATAGTTCGTGCTGCCCAATTGATCTGTGGGTTGTGCTCTGTCAACCACGGCAAACCTAGAATCAATTGGAATTGAGGGGCGTCTATTAGATTGAACTGCAATTTTTCTTGATGGCCTTCGACTGTAATCATGTGCACCAATTCTGTGTGACTGGTTATGGGCCCTGAAGTTAGATCCGTACCATCCACCGCTCTAACCTTCTCATTTTTCTCTTTTTAATTGCTTGTAGTCCAATTTGGCTAGCGAATTTGTGATCGCAGAAATTTCCAGTTGCTCCAGAATCTACCATAACCGTAATTCCCGCCAAAGCTTCATTCCTGAATCTTAACGTCACTGTCATAACCAAATGGGGTGAGGAGACTTGTAGAGTGTTTGCCAACTGATGATTATGTGGAGTTGTTCCTTCATTCGCATCCACCAGTCCAACTCCGCTGACCGGTGGTGCCGCTAGTTTTCCTTCTCCTTTGCGGGCAATTTAGGTCTTTTTATACAATTTTTGACAAAATGTCCACCTCCACCGCAGTACAGGCACAACTTATTCAGTCTTCTCCTGTCTTTCTCCTCCTTCGTCAGTGGACCTCTGACCACACCGATCTGCATGGGTTCTACTCCAGAAGAACTCTCTACAGCCCGCGTAGACTCGACCTTTACCCGATCAAAACGGGGAACACTGGACCTGAACTCCCTCCTTCGTTCTCCTTTCCGTTCGCTTTGTCGATAATCGATTTCTAGAGTTAAGTCTACTAATTCTGAGATGTCAGAAGGGCGATTGGGAATTTGGGACAACACGTCTTTGAGTTCCTCTCGCAGTCCTCTGTAGAATACAGCTGCTCTTTTATCTTCGGGCCAGTTGGTCTCGACCACTAGTTTGTTAAATTGGGCCAAATACGACACTAGCTCTCGATTTCCCTGTTTCAACTCTAACAGCTCGTTGTCTGAAGCCTGTGATGCAGTTCTTCTATCAAAAATTCGGAGAAATTCTTTTTGAAGTTGTCTAGATTGTACAAAATTGGGTCATCTTTGGTAACAAGAGGCATCGACCAAGAAGCGGCATCTCCACTAAGATAGGAGAGGATAAAGGCTACCCGGGATTGAGCATCGGGGAAAATCGTTGGGCGGCACATGAAATGCAGAGAGCACTGTGTCAAAAAAATTTGTGCTTTGTGCGGGTCTCCATTAAACCTCTCCGGAGGAGCAAGAGGGATTACTGGGGACAATGAGTGGATAACTTGTGTGGGGGCTATGGATATAGGACTTGTGTTTGGTCCTTGGGTTTCTAAGAATGTGGTTCCTTGACTGGTCCCTGAAACTGTATCTCCCATTTTAAAGGTAATTATTTCTTGTCTAAGGATTTTATTTTCCTCCCTAACTGCCTCCAAATCTCTTTGAATGTTACTTAAAATCTCACCTAGATTTTTAAAATCAAACCCCTCCGCCATTCTGCTCGGGTGCTTGTACCAACGTGGGCACTTCACTCTGTCAGGACCAATGTCTTTCCTCTATTGAACCGCACAGGAGCAGAACGACGTTAGTTCCAATGCCCTTCTCAGAACCTTCCCTGCTAGGCCTTCTAGCATTCCATCGCAGGTAAGTTCTAAGGGGGAAAGGGGTTGGGGACAGAGAAGAGACAGCTTCCTGCGCTCTGCCTGTTCTGCAAGGTCTTCTTTTCTTCTTACTTCTTGCAGACCTGTACACAATTCAACTTTAGCATTTACTCAGCACTTACTTGTGACCAACTTCTCTTTTTATATTAGATAACTTATCTTACCAGGGAAACTTGGGAAGCTTGCTACTCTTCTTACTTCTCGTGTTGTTTGTCTGGTTGAGATGAGAAGTTTTTACTTAGCTTGTTTATTTTCTTTTTCTATTTCAGGAACGTCCTGCCGCAGATTCTGGCTTGTGGCTATGATGCAAGAAAGATTGTGGTAAATGTTTGCTTTTTATTCTTTTCTTTTTGAATTGGTTATATTTATTATGCCCTTCATCTACTGTACTCACTGTGTATTACGCTCCTTTATCTTATCAGTTTTATTCTTATTAGGCTGCTTTAATTCTTCTTTTCTTCTGAATTAATAAAAGAGCTCTTCACAAGTTTTTAGTATAGCAGAAATGATAGGGTTCTCTTGAGCTCCCTTTCAGTAGTTAATTAAATGAATTGTAGGCAACTGTGCTAATTTAATTTGTCTGTGCAAGCTTGTGCTTCCATCTTATTTGATTTATTTAGGAGCTGGAGATTTCTTTAACAGAAACGAATTTCAACTACAGAGTTAGTTGACCCTTTTAACCTTGCTGACAAGTGGATGACTAATCTCTTTCACATGCATTTAACAAATGCGGTAAAAGGAAAATGACTAAGTTACTTTAATTCATCACGGTCTTTAACCTTCTCAACCAAGCGTGACAAGAGTCTTTTTAAATATAAGCACTGGGAATTCTTTGAAGAGTGCTATTATTTGAACGTTCAGCTTAAGCAGAAAAATGCATTTGGTTCTTTTAAATATACACTGACCTTATTTCATAGTGCAAGAGAATTCCGACGAAACTAAAACCCGATATTTAAACGCAACTACCCTAACTAACTTTCGCGACGCCTCAGGAACAGGTGCTCTCTCAGGAATTTCTTCAGTGAAGTGCACTGTGGAATGTTGAAGCGCACTTCACCTGACCTTCATTATTTAAGAAGACTAGACTGCTAAACAGCACTATGCTGTAGCAGTGCTGGAATTTTGGCAGCCATATTACAATTTCTGCGATGCCAGCTAGCACTCCAGCTAAGGGGATAACCTGCCTTCAGTTTAGTCTGTAAGGGAGAGATAGTCATCAGTGTAGAGATGGAAGGAGGAAACCTACCGTGAACCCTGACAAGTATCCAGGTATACTACACTGAGTAAGAAAAGTAATCTAAAAAGTAACTTACCTGGTATTTTACTGAAAAGCCCGTTCAAGTCTATGTACTTGTATTTACAAAGCATTGCATTTCCCTGCAACAATTCTGTAAGTCAAAACCAAGTGCATATACAATTACAATTCAAACTATTTTACAAACTGCATTACTACTGTAAAGTATTTATTGCTTACCTGTGCCAGGCTTCCTTGGTTCTAGAAAATAAAATAACTAAAAGAATATTTTTACACAAAAACAATTGGTCTGAAGTTCAGTCTTTAAGTGTGTGAATTCATTTGCTGACTGAGTGTGTACAACAAATGCTTAACACTGTCCTCTGATACTGCCTTACTGCTTGACCACACTACCACAAATAGAGAGTGAGGTGCTATCTAACTTTACCTCTGCCTACCTTTTGGGTTCCACTGGACTCTGTGCACACTATACCTCACTTTGGTATAGTATATACAGAGCCAGCTTCCTACATTGGTATATCCCAGATTGGATACTGGGGTACCCTTGTCAGTCCCTAGCATATGGTACCCATGTACCCAGGGCATAGGTACCCCAGAGGTCTCCCATGGGCTGCAGCATGTATTATGCCACCCATGAGAGACCATTCAAAATGGAACTACAGGCCTGTCATTGCAGCCTGTGTAAGCTGGTGCTAGCAGCACTTACTAAGGATATAGGTTTCCTATATCTAGGGTCACTGCACTTAAAACCTATAAGTCACCCCTATAGCAGGCCTTAACAATCCTGAAGGCAGGGTGTGTGGTTCTAAGTGTGAGGGTACCCCTGCATGAGCAGGACACCCCTACAGCCTACGGAGTCCATTTTCCCGGGTTGTAAGTGAAGCAGCCATATACTATATAGAGGGGCACCGTGTAATTACGCGGTGACCATCTCGAAACTGGCTGCAACGAATCCTATCATGTTTGGTATCAAACATGTTGGAATCATACCCCCACACTGTAAACGGTGTGGGAAGTATGATTCCAAGCACTGGAAGAGCCCTCCGTTAGGCTCTCAGTGTTCTCAGTACAAGCCTTCTAAACCCGGACAGCACAAAATTGTTGCTGCCGACCAGAGACATGATTCTGCCCTCCTGCTGCTGAGCCAAGCTTGATCAGGGGGAGGCGGAACAACAGGCATCCTGTCACAGGGAGGTGTGACCACCTCCGAGACAAGATTTAGTTTATTGGGGGCGGGTGGGTGCACTTGCCAGCACCACTCAGTCTGCATGAGGGGCACATTTGGTGTCCCCATGCATAGTCCAGTTCAAACCAGCTCTGGGAGACGTTGGCTCCCGCTCTGGCGCAAAGCTGGACAAAGGACATGGGAGTAAACTCCCCCTGTCCAGACCCTCCCCTGGGAGGGTCCCCTGAATCATCCCAACCCTTTCCTTAGGGTACTTAAGGGCTTACATGTGGGTGGGTCCGTAGATTCGTCTCCCTTCCAATCTGCTCCATCATCTGTGCCTGTGCACCATACAGGAACCTTCCAAGGCCTGTGGGCATCAAAGACTCCTGAAGGAATCTTCCTTGAAGTGAAGGAGTCACTTCCCTGCATTCGCAGGCACCGCAACTAATTTGATCGGTGTGCTGATCCTGAGCTCCTCTGGACTCTGTAAGGTCCTGCAACACAGGTGGTGGTTCTCTACAGCTCTCGAGGCCTACCCTGCCTTCCTACCAAGTTTGAGGCCAGTATCCGCCGTGGGGGCTGCAATAACCGATCCCCTGTGCACCGTGTCAACTTGCAGTTGCAAAGGCTTGTTGGCTTCCTTCCACCGAGATCTTCAGGCTCCAAGTAGCCCCAACCTCAAGCAGCTCCTGTGACCAGAATCTTTGTCCACACCGCATTGCTTGCACCGTGGGCTGCATCTTTTGGTGAGCTGCTCGAGGTCCTCTTGCGACTCTAATGCCTCCAGCCTGTGGGTCCTGTTGAGGGTCATCTTTATTTCTTTTGGGCTCCCCTGATTGCTTGGGGTCTGCCCTGAGTCCCCTGCTTGTGGTGAGTCCTCTGGAGCTTGCTGGTCCCTACATTGCACCTTCTTCGACTTCTGCGTTGGTTGCATTTGCCAAGGCTTGTTGGTGCTCCCGCCGGACACTGAACCCTTAACACTCGACATCCAATGTGGGACAGCTCGTGCACAGCTCCTGGTCTTCCTCAGCATCGCCTGGTCCTCACAGCTGCAGAGTCAATGTCATTGTCACCTCTCCTGCAACACCCGACATAGAGGGCATTCATCTTCCTAGTCTCCTGGTCACTCCTGAGTGATATAGACTCTGTCCCATCTGCTTGCAGGTACCTGTCAACTAGAATCCACCTTCGGATTCCACCGGACACTTTCTCCTTCTTCAGCAGCGGCACTTTCCTGAAGTCCTCCATCGGGTTCGACGGCGGTTTCCGACACCACTTCACACCTATGCACCCGGCTTCCCTGGTGTAGGTAACGTGGGTACTAGGGTATCCACGGGTGGGGTGGCTCTCCAACCTTCTGTCTTCCACAGTGTAGGAGAGTAGGATCTGCTTCTTATAGTTACCCCCACTTTTTGCTGATGTTTCACTGTTTTCGACTTAGTCTGACTGGGATCCTGCTATTCAGGACCCCAGTCTATCTGCTTTTCCTCTAAATTGATTGCATGTACTTTAGGTACACTCCAGATTGGATTCTGGGGTACCCTTATAAGTCCCTAGTATATGGTATACTATGTACCCAGGGCATAGGTACCCCAGAGGCCTCCCAGGGGCTGCAGCATGTATTATGCCACCCCTGAGAGACCATTTAAAATGACACCACAGGTCTGCTACTGCAGCCTGTGTAAGGTGGTGCATGCACCCCTTACTTAGATATAGGTTCACTATATCTATCCTAATCACTGGCCCGGGACCAGGGTTCAATTCCCGCCTCGGCGGGTCTTGGGCTCAATTTCCTCGGACCTGATAATTCTCGCCTCGGTGCCTATTCTAATCATGGGGTCCCACTCTGCAACTCTGGGCAATAGCTTGCTTAATCTCCACAACGGCCCCAACAGCGCTGGGATGCCTGGCTTCACCCTGGGGGTGCCCAGGAGTGGACATTTCACAGGGAAAAGCCAGGAAGGGTTCCACAGCGGTATGCGTACAGCGCCTGGACACCCCTTTGGGGTATGGGTGCGCTTTACAAGTACAAATTTCATTTCATTTCAATCACTGCACATATAAGCCTATCAGTCACCCCTATGGCAGGCCTTATCAATCCTGAAGGCAGGGTGCTGGGTTTTATGTGAGAGGGTGCCCATGCATGAGCAGAGCCCCTCTGCAGCCTTCGGAACCTATATTCCGGGGTTGTTTGTGATGCAGCCAACCATATATACTTAAGTGCATTATAACCTCGCGGTAAATGCTAACTTTAAAACGGCTGCATGGAAACATGTCGTGTTTGGTGTCAAACACCTTGGAATCATACCTCCACACCAGTAACTGGTGTGGGAGGTATGATTCCACCCTCCTAGAGGGAGAAATATGACAACACCGGTACACCCGGTACCAGCTTCACAGAACCCTGGCATCACAAAATGGACTCCGGCAGGGGAAGGCTTGACAATAGGTTTCCTGTCACAGGGAGGTGTGACCACCTCCCAGACAGGCTTTAGTGTATTGGGGCTGGGTGGGTGCACTCTCAGAGTGCTTTGATGTCTGCACTGGTGGCACATTTGGTGTCCCTGTGCATAGTCCAGCTCAAACCGGTTGTAGGAGCCATTTGCTCCTACTCTGGCGCGAAACTGGACAAAGGACATGGGTGTAGCCACCCCTCTGTCCTGACCCTCCCATAGGTGGGTCCCCAGAGTTTGTCCCACCCCTTCCTTGGGTATAAAGTAGGAACCCCTGACTACAGGACTTTAGATTTACCTGGACTAAACTCTGCCACAGAAACCAAGTACTTTTGACGATCTACACTTCGTTGGACGACAGAAGAATCTCCCTTGGAGTAAAGGAGTTACTCCCCTGCTGAGCAGGCACCTAAACGCATCTGACCGGTTTGCATCTATGAAGCTCCCGAAGGACTCCGAAGATTTCTGCAACACAGGAGGTGGGTTCCCGAGGTCTCCGAGGTCGATCTGCGCTCTCAGCAATTCTGAGGCCCGTATCCCTCGTGGGGACCGTGAAACCCGTACCCCTGGGCACCGTGTACATTTGCAGCAACATATGCTTTTCGGCAATCCCTGAAGCTGTGCTTTGGGCTACTTGTAGTCCTGACCCCGAGCAGTAATTCCACCGAAGATTTCCGGCCTACACTCCACGAGTGTTGTGTGGGCTGGCATTTGGTGATTCAGCTCGAGGTCCCTTCGCGATCCCTGGTCCGTTGGCCTGTGGGTCCCTGAGAAGGCAACTTTAACTTTCAGTGGGCTTCCCTGGTTGCTCCAGACGTGCCCTGACTCTCCATTGCTTGGAGTGTCCCCAGGACCTTGCTGGTCGTCGCAGAAGCATCTTTCCTCTGACCGCGTGGGTTGCCGTTGCCAAGGCTTGTTGGTGTTCAATCCGGACACTGACCCCCCAGCACTCGACATCCTTCGTGGGACAGCTCGAATCCGGACTGTGGTTGTCGTAGACGTCTCCTGGTCCCCGTGGCTGCAGAGTCAAGCTTCACTTCATCTCACCTGAAGCATCCGACATCGATGGGCATTCGATTGCTCCGCTCCTGGTCATGTGAAGTGACCCAGACTTTGTCCCCTCTGCTTTCAGGTTCTTCTCATCTCCGATCCAGGCTTGGATCACACCGGACACTTTTCTTCTCCACTGCAGCAGAACCTTTCCGCATCACGCCATTGAAAACGACGAGGGTTTCTGACACCACTTGACCCCTATGCACCCGGCTCCTCTGGGATAGGTAACACGGGTTCCTCGGTACTCTCAAGGGTGCTGGCCTTAGAACCTTCTATGTTTAGCTGGGTTTGCTTAAAGTCCTGTCCTAAGTGTCCTTAAACTTTAAATTTCCAACCGCGACTTTCCCATAGAGTTGTACGGAGCTCGCGTCTGTGTTCCCACACTGCACCCGCCCTCCGTGGGTCCCCTGTGTCACTACCGTGGGTGGTTCCTTGGGGTCCCAGTGATTCTACGTGCTCTAGGCACTGTGTCTAGTCAAGTCGTGGTTCTTATACCACTTTCTTAGTATATGGTTCGGTCTCCCCCTGGAGCCCGCTGTGTATTGTGCTATTTACTGTCGTTCTAGTGATTTAATATTGTTTGTCTTGCTCTCTAATCTCATAAAGAGGTTAGTAGAGAGTGTTTAGTAATAAATACATATATTTTATATATACCTTGTGTGGTTCTCCTTTCATTTGGTCATTCAGGAGGTTATATACTGGTAAAACAAGCTGCTTTACATTCCTTCGAGACTTAGCCTGAAGGCTGCTCTCCATAGCTACCACTAGGATAGCTTTCAATAAAGGTTGTCTTTAACCTAATCATCAATAAGGGTCGTTTGGACTGGTGCAAGGTGCCCACTTTAATTAGTGGACAGCATATACCAGGCCAACTTCTCACACACAGGGTTTCTTCAGCGTCCTTGGGAAGGGTCCTTAATCTTTAAAATTCCAACCGCGACTTACACGTAGAGTTGTACGGAGCACGCGATCGTGTTCCCATACTGCACCCGCTCTCCGTGGGGTTCCTAGTCACTCACCTTGAGTGGTTCCTTGGGTTCCCAACACTTCTACGTCCTCTCGACATTGTCTTGACCCGAGTCGTGGTTCTTGTACCACTTTCTTAGTATATAGTTTGGTCCCCCCCTGGTGTCCACTGTGTATTCTGTGCTATTTACTGTATTTCTCTGCAAAGTGTTGTGTGCATTGTGTTTATCTCCAGGTAGGAGATATCTAAACGCGTTAGAGAGTATTATATAATAAATACATATTTTTATAAATACCTTGTGTGGTTCTTTTTCACTTAATCTATACTATAAAATTGCATTCTGGTAAAACAAGCTGCTTTACACTCCTTCTGGACTAAGCCTAAAGGCTGCTCTCCACAGCTACCACTTAGAGAGCTTTCTAAGGTTGTCTAAGACCTCTTAAATCACCATAAGTGTTGTCTGGACTGGTGCAAGGTGCCCACTTACCTTAGTGGACATCATATACCAGGCCAGCTTCTCACAGTTTGCATATATACATTGTTTTAGCATAATGGTGGAACTTTTTATTCTGTTCACTGTCCTTATACTCCTAATCACTTTCGTCTGCTTCTGTTTATTGATCATCGCAGCACATATATTTTATACAAGAATCACGTTGGCTCAATAAACCTTGAAAATGCTGCACTGTGTTTTCCTTGTATATTTCCCTGAGAGTAAGAGCACACGGATGACTGAGCAAAAGGGGTCTAGATCTGTTACCACGATAACTGGGGGATCAGGGTTGTCATGTTCAGTGGTTGCCAGAACCATAAAGCAACCCAACTAGGTATAGGGGGGTGTATGGTGGCACTGTGAGCTAGCTGGCCTATAGGACGACATATCCTGAGGGGGTGCATAGAATCAGTCTGGTACCATCTCAATGGCTGCCCACAAACGACAGTTCAAACATGTCAGTTTGATCTAAGTCCCCATCCTGTGAACCTGCTGTGTTCATAATCAGGCGGCATGGTCTGCTACATCCCGGTTCCTCCTCAGAGGATCCGTCATCATCAGTGTCACCCTCCCCTAGTACAGGAAACCCTGGATCAGAGTTGTAATTTGTGGCGACATGGTCACTGCTCTCCTCTGGGAAATCTTCCTCCTAGTAGGGTGCATGTCTTAGCATGCGCGCACTCTTATGGAAGACTTTGCGCAATTTGTTGAAACCTTCCAAGTGCCCCGCGTCATGATTGGCAGCCTTTTTTTTACTTGTCTGCTAGACTGCCCACTAGTACCTGTCACTACATCTCTGTAGTCTTCCCCAAAGACTCTGGGTAGATGTTCCGCTAATTTATTTATTTGGGCTTTTTTTTTTTGTTTTGTTTTATATAGCGCAAACTCGACCCGAAGGTATCAGGTATCGGAGCGCTTTACATGAGGACCAGTTTCGTTACAGATGGACACATTCATTTTTGTTAGGCACGGGGAGATTAAGTGATTTGCCCAGAATCACAGGATGTTGAGCGTCCCTGCCAAGGCTCGAACCCGGTTCCCCAGCTTCGAGGTCGACCACTCTAGCCGTCAGGCTACATCCTCCCTTGTAAAGGGGAAAGAGCTCTAGATATGGCTTAAGGGACCTGTCTATCCCTTCAGCCTGATAATGTTCCTCAGTAAGCCATTACTTTTCTCCCTCGTGACTAGAGGAGATTTCCTTCCACACTTTGCACTCTCAGGGAGCTTGCAGGGATACCCTGCTGAGAAGCTCGAGGTGCCTGACGGGAACCGCAGACGGCACAAAACAGGGCCATCTAGGGCACCCGCCTGCAATAAGGGAGCGCGCTCGGGCGAGGTTACCTACTGCGTGTAAATAACTGTCAACCACAAACCCTTAAGCAAAGTCAATCAAAGGAAAAAACGTGTTTAACATGCACAATAGTAATCAAACAGTTAAGAAGAGAAATAACGACAACTCATGATTAATGAAGAACGAGGAACAGGAAAGGACATCACATCACACGGTTATATACTAGGACCCTTGTTATGATTGGAGGACTGTTGCTATAGTTACTTATTCCAAGAGGTTGCTGGGATGTGTAGTTTATTGACTTTTTCTGCTTATAAGAAATGTTGACTTTTAAAACCACTGCTATATTTAATAAAGTGAAGAAAGTTATGCATAATCCTCGCCTCCAGTCCTGACACAGAATTGACGGTTATGTAACCGATCAGATAATAAGGCAGGGGTGACCCTGAAACTACTCATTTTCTAAAACAACAAACTGTGGGCGTGTTCGTGGATCCAGAAAGCCGAACGAATTGGGATGCATGCAACTGGGACCTCCCATGTGTGGGATGTCATATGGATGTTAAGAATCTTTGCATTTTGATTATTCTCACATAAGTAGACCAAAAGAATGTTGATACCATACCCGCCAACTGTCCAGTTTTTGCTCGGACAGTCCTGGCAAGTAAGAGATTGTCCTGGGTAATTCACTATCCTGGGACAGTCCTGGCAATAAGGGCCTAATCAATAAAAAGAGAATTGCAGGGAATTGCCATGGGAACTTTAAACTTTAGGCCAAAGTAGCCAAGTTGGAAACATTCTTCAATGCAGCTGAATGGGAGAATGTTTCCAACTCAGCTACTTTGGCCTTAAGTGTGAAATTCCTGTCTCAATTCCCTGCAATTCTATGTCAGGAAATGGAGGCTTCTGATTATGCTTCTCTTTCTTTACTGAAGCAAACAGCAGCCTGTTAGACCTGTCAGCCCTAGGGTGGTCTTGCCCTGTTTTTTTCCCTTTTGCGCCTCTGTGGCGTGGAGCTGCACCCGGACGATGCCTCCTCTTCTGGGACGCTGCATGAACAATTGCCTCCTTATCTCTCCCCCTATTCCCTCCTCTGTTTTCAGACCCCGGCTCCTGTGAGCAATGCACACTGTCCCTTTAAGTTTCCACGGCGCTCTGACTATCATGTGACGTGGTCACCTGACTGCCCTCCCTTCAAAGAGGAAGTGTCTCCGGGAATGTTGGAGTCGTGTGGGAGCCCAACGGAGGAAGCAACGGCGGCGTCTGGAGGAGACCACGACGGACAGACCTTCTTTATCGGCCCAGGACTCGTAGAACGGCGGAAGCACCCCGTCGCGGAGGCGGAAGGACGCAGCCAGCAGGTCGAGACCCCGCTAGACGGAAGGACGGAAAAGAAGGAACCGGGCCTTATCCGGCAACGCGCTAAATCCTGCCACGGCCCAGGAGGGTCGTGGCTTCAGAAGGTACGGGGACAACTGGGGGCCGTCTGGGGCAGAGGGAGGCCGGGAGGCGAGGGCAGGCGCTATTGCATACGTCCGGAAGAGGAGCTCAATAATCAGAGGCTTCCTTCCGTAGAGCGCAAGAACTCCTAGAAAGGAGCAGGCGATTCACTGGTGTTGGTTGGTGCCTAGTCCCTCACTCCCTTAACCCCTTTTTACGCTTAAGCACCCCGGAGACCCTCCTTACCGAGTTCTGTTTTCCTTTTTCCCTGAGTTGTGGCGTCTACCTGGTGGGAGCGACCCTTCAGCCCCGAGCAACCTGAAGTCCTGGGACAAGGTTCTCTGACGGAAGAGAACGAAGACTACACCCTGGGACAAAGGAATTGCAATCCGCTCCACATTGAGCTGTATAGTAGAAACACATTAAAATACTACTCACCTGAACCCTCCTTGTCTCCCTGTCCCCTTCTCCACCGCGCTACACGTGGTGTCAGAAGTGGGATTCGAGCGCCTGCTACAACATGGAGAACCTGATACAGCAGCTCGTACGTGGTCAGGAGAAGCTTGAGTGGGCTGTGGAACGTCAAATGACAACAGCCAGCGCAGACAGGGAACTCTTTAAGGATACTATGACTAACCAGGCCCAGCAACTGCAAAAGGTTGCAGATGACCGCCTAGAACTAACTACCCAGTTACAGAACCGTGCAGGTACCGGGCCCAATATCTCCCTACAAAAATATATCAGAGGCGAAGATCCTGATGCATTCCTACTTAATTTCGAGAGAGCAGCTAGAGCGTCAGGATGGCCGGAAGCCAAATGGCCATTCTTTTAGCTCCTCTCCTTACCGGAGAAGCCCAAGCCGCGTATCAAGTGGCGAACGCCAATGGGCGCACTCCTATACCGAAAAAAAGGCGTTGTCCTAGATCACCTTGGACTGGATGCCGAGGCCTACCGGGTCCGGTTCAGGAAGGAGCGAGGGACCCCTGCTGACAATCCTAAAACGCTCTATTTCAAGCTAAAGACGGCAGCAGACAAGTGGCTAAAGCCCCAAACAAGCACAAAAGAAGAAATAATGTCACGTATATATTTAGAACAATATATAGAAGCCTTACCATATCCGATACAAAGGTGGCTCAAGCAACACACCCACTTGACGGCTGAACAGGCAGTAGAAATGGCCACCTCGTTCTACCGTGCCCAACCCCGCACCTTATCGGGAGACATAGAGAAGGCAACACGACCATCTCCCCCTTCCGGGCGACTAGAAAGGAAACCCACAAAACCCGGCCCGGAACACTTAAGATCCCGCCACTATCGACCAGAACCCATCCCTATCAGGGGTTCGCAATGTTTTGAATGCGGGGATTGGGGGCATATCGCTAGGACCTGCCCCAGAAAAAAGCCTCCAGAGGAACCAATGGACATAGGATGTGTTCCTCAAGCCATTCTGTATACTGATGAAATGGGGCCCAGTTTCTACGTGAGTGTTCTTGTGGAAGGGGTGACTGTAAGGGCTCTCTTAGACTCCGGTTGTCGGCAGTCGGTAGTACGCCGATCTGTGGTACAGCCCTCCTCCCTTACAACCCAACAGGAGGTCCCCATTAGGTGTGTACACGGGACGTACGATTCTATCCCTTGGTGCAGTTACCCATATCCCTTCCTAGCGGGGACACATTAGAAGCCAAGCTCGGGGTCCTCCCTTTCTCCCCGAAGACATGATCCTGGGTCAGGACAACCCATCTTTCTTGGCACTCCTAAGGGGCTCTCTACAGACTAACGAACAAAACAAAACACCACATCCCACCTTCCTTACCCAAGCCCCCTGGCTTTCGGACAAGAGCTTTCGTTATAGCCAATTGAACGACCCCTCACTTCAAACCGCCTGGGATTACGCCAGACGCTCCCTTCCGACTCAGAAGCCTGTATACCCGTCTTTTCAGATACAGAATGATCTCCTCTATAGGATAGCAAAGGAAGGTAACCCATCCCAGCTCATAGTACCCCAGTCCTTCCGTGACCAAGTCCTCTTCTTTGCACATACACACCTAACAGCAGGCCACAGAGGAACACAGAAAACAATAGACATGCTTTTGAAACATTTTTATTGGCCAGGCATATTCTCACATGTCACGAAATATTGTCAGGAGTGCGAGATATGTCAAAGAAAGAACCCATACAAGCCTCCCCCGTGCCCTTGCAGCCTCTCCCCATTATCGGAACCCCTTTGAGAGGATAGGTATGGACCTCATAGGTCCACTACCTAGGACCAAGAAGGGCCATCTCTACGCCTTGGTGGTCGTTTACTACGCCACCCGATACCCCGAGGCCTTCCCTTGCGTACTCCCTACCAGTCAGAACATCAGCGACCGGCTTCTGGAACTGTTTTCCAGAGTTGGCTTTCCCCGTGAGATACTCACAGATCAGGGGACCCCATTTGTCTCAAAGATAATGGGGCAGGTGTGTAAATCTCTTGACATCTCACACATAAGAACATTGGTTTACCACCCCCAGACGGACGGCCTCTGTGAGAGGTACAATTCCACCCTGAAGCTGACATTAAAGAAACTATTAAGCGTGGAGGGGAAGGAGTGGGACATGCTCCTTCCTTTGGCATTGTACGCGATCAGAAGCCAGCCTCAGTCTAGTTTGGGTTGTTCCCCTTTCCAACTTCTCTATGGGCGAGAACCCCGAAGCTTACTAGAGATCACAAGGGAATATTGGGAGCAGGAAAAAGAAGAAGAGACCAGGTCCTTTTTAGAGTATACTCAGAGCCTTCGTAGCAGGCTACAGAAGCGAAGAGATTTCGCTGATGCGAATCTGGAGAAGTCCCAGGTCAAACAGCAAACGTTCTACGATCAAGGGAAGAAGTGGCGCCACCTTAGAAAGGGGGACTGGGTATTGGTCCTCTTACCTTCTGGTCTCACCAAGGTAAAAACAGGATGGCAGGGTCCCTACCAGATAGTGGAAAAGGTCGGATTGACGACTTACCAGGTTCAGATCACTCCCAAACGAAAACAATTATACCATATCAATCTTTTAAAGAAATGGTTGGGTCCTCTACCTAGGGATCTTCACTTGGTAAGTCCTATATCCGAGACCGGTAGTACACTACACCAACTGCCAGTCAATCAGGACCTGTCACCTGAACAACGCAATGGCCTACGAGACACACTAATTCCGTTTGCTTCCCTATTCTCAGATCTGCCAGGCCGGACTACCTTAGCACAACATTCCATCCCTACACAACCCAGAAAGACAGTCAAACAAAGACCATACCGTATCCCTGCTGCCAGACGGAGGGCCATAGAACAAGAAGTGACAGACATGCTTGCCCTGGGGGTCATTCGCCCATCACAGAGCGAATGGTCTTCCCCAATCGTATTGGTACCAAAACCGGACGGCTCCGTCCGGTTTTGCATAGACTTTAGAGCTATCAACGCAATCTCCAAGTGTGATTCATACCCTCTTCCACGTGTAGACGAGTTGATAGAAAGACTAGGGGAGGCACAGTATATCACCACCCTTGACCTTACGAAGGGTTACTGGCAGGTGCCTCTGAAACCACAAGACCAGGAAAAGACGGCCTTCTCCACACCCTCTGGCCTGTTCGAATTCACCGTCCTACCGTTTGGACTGCATGGGGCACCTGCCACCTTTCAGCGTCTCATGAACAGGGTATTGGCGGACCACCAAGCCTACTCCTCGGCATACCTAGACGATATAGTCATTTATAGTCCCACGTGGGAGTCGCATCTTCATCATTGTCGTCTAGTGTTTCAGGCCCTCCAGTCAGCAGGTCTACATGTCAATGCTAAGAAGTCCAAAGCAGGGTTCCAGAAGGTGAAATACCTGGGCTACCTTCTAGGAAATGGTCACATCGAACCCCAAGAAGAAAAGGTCAGGGCGATATCCCAAGCCCCTTTCCCTGTCACGAAGAAGGAAGTTAGGGCTTTCCTGGGTCTACTCGGGTATTACCGCCGATTTATACCCCAGTTTTCTGAATTGGCCACGCCCTCACGAACCTCTTGAGAAAGGACGTAAAGCTAAAGACCTCCTTCATCCCCTCCTGAGTCCCTGCACGCATTTCATGAACTGAAAAAGGCCATAACCTCTGGTCCCATCCTACGGTCACCTGACTTTTCTGAGCCCTTTTTGTTGCAGACCGACGCTTCTGAGAGTGGGTTGGGGGCGGTTCTCTCTCAAGTGGCTCCTGATGGTCTAGAGCACCCCATCCTTTTTCTGAGCCGGAAGTTGTTTCCCAGGGAGCGGGGTTACCCCATCATTGAGAAGGAGTGTCTTGCCATCCGGTGGGCGGTGGACAAGTTGAGGTATTACCTTGAAGGGTCCCATTTCATCTTATATACAGATCATGCCCCGCTCGTTTGGATGAGCCGTAATAAGGGCAACAACCCGCGCGTCCTACGCTGGTTCCTTGCCCTGCAGCCCTTTTCCTTTGAGGTTCGCCATCGCAAGGGTTTGGACAACGGGAACGCGGACTTTCTCTCTCGTGTCTCCCTATTTCCCGATCGGAAACAGGCTGGGGTGGGGGTGTGTGGCGAGGAGCTGCACCCGGACGATGCCTCCTCTTCTGGGACGCTGCATGAACAATTGCCTCCTTATCTCTCCCCCTATTCCCTCCTCTGTTTTCAGACCCCGGCTCCTGTGAGCAATGCACACTGTCCCTTTAAGTTTCCACGGCGCTCTGACTATCATGTGACGTGGTCACCTGACTGCCCTCCCTTCAAAGAGGAAGTGTCTCCGGGAATGTTGGAGTCGTGTGGGAGCCCAACGGAGGAAGCAACGGCGGCGTCTGGAGGAGACCACGACGGACAGACCTTCTTTATCGGCCCAGGACTCGTGGAACGGCGGAAGCACCCCGTCGCGGAGGCGGAAGGACGCAGCCAGCAGGTCGAGACCCCGCTAGACGGAAGGACGGAAAAGAAGGAACCGGGCCTTATCCGGCAACGCGCTAAATCCTGCCACGGCCCAGGAGGGTCGTGGCTTCAGAAGGTACGGGGACAACTGGGGGCCGTCTGGGGCAGAGGGAGGCCGGGAGGCGAGGGCAGGCGCTATTGCATACGTCCGGAAGAGGAGCTCAATAATCAGAGGCTTCCTTCCGTAGAGCGCAAGAACTCCTAGAAAGGAGCAGGCGATTCACTGGTGTTGGTTGGTGCCTAGTCCCTCACTCCCTTAACCCCTTTTTACGCTTAAGCACCCCGGAGACCCTCCTTACCGAGTTCTGTTTTCCTTTTTCCCTGAGTTGTGGCGTCTACCTGGTGGGAGCGACCCTTCAGCCCCGAGCAACCTGAAGTCCTGGGACAAGGTTCTCTGACGGAAGAGAACGAAGACTACACCCTGGGACAAAGGAATTGCAATCCGCTCCACATTGAGCTGTATAGTAGAAACACATTAAAATACTACTCACCTGAACCCTCCCTGTCTCCCTGTCTCCTTCTCCACCGCGCTACAGCCTCATTTTTGCCACCGTATTTTTACTGGACCTAGGTCTCCGGGCGCCTTGCCACTGCTAACCAGTGCTGAGGTGCAGGTGCTCTCTCACTCAAGATGGCTGCCACAGGCCCCTGCAGAGGGGCCTTACACACATACACACTAGTAGCCAGGGTCAGGCTGGGACATAGGGATACAGTATCCATTCCGTCCCCGCCTCTGGGCCACATAGCCAGACATGTGGAAGGTTCCAGAACCTTCCGGGCTGTGGGAGGAGTTATGTTTTGCCGCCTTTGGGAGGGTCACCTGACCTAGGGGTATAAGAGGCTTGGAGGGAAATCTTTTAGTCAGTTGGGGCACCACTGATCCTGGGAGAACCTCTGCCGGAGTACAGGCTGTAGGGCCTAGGGGGGAGACCTACACTACTGCTGCTGACAAGGCGTAGGCCCTGCTGTAGTAAGTTAGCTGAGGAACGCCCACCACCCACTGACCTTGCCCAGCGTGAGGGGACCCAGGGAACCACCTTCAGCGTGCTGGGAAGTAACATCAAGCACTCCCAGACCCACCAACTCATTCCCCCCCTCATAAGAAGAAACTTCTGACAAGAAACTTTTGACAAGAAACTCATAACAAGAAACTTCTGACAAGAAACTCCTGACAAGAAACTCCTAAGAAGTAACCAATATAGAACAGCCGCAAGAAACCTTAATTTGGGAGGCCTGACCGGCCAGCAAGGCCTGAAACCTAAACTGCCAAACTGGGGATCACCAGGTAAAGCGCCGTGCCCTGAAGCGCTAGACCTTCACCCCCTATCTATTCCTGCCTGCTGCTGGGCTGCCCCCCAAGAACCTTTCCAGTCAGCCCTGCCCACAGGCTGCTGGTGCGCCCCGCGTTATGTCTCCACGAGGGAGAAACTGCCCCCCCTCAAGTCACTGACCTCGTGACTGAATCACCGCCGCCGCCGCGTGAAGAGAAGTGCTGTGGTGAGGTGCGCCGTCCGCGCCCTCACCGAAGGAAGTGCTGTGGTGAGGGAGGCCCCCCTCGAGGGCGTGTGGTGAAGTGTGCCGTCCGCGCCCTCACCGAAGCCTACAAATTGCCCCCAAAGATCACCGCCGGGCCCGGGGCCCCACCGCCGAAGTCGCGGCCGAAGGAATCGCCGCCGCAGCCCAAGGGGGCCGCGTGAAGAAGCCGCGGCCTAGCGCGACCAGCGAGGCCTCCAGGCCCCGCCGACGCCGTTGCTGGGCAACCGGGGACGCCGGCCGCGCCCCGGGAAGGCCGCGCAGCGATTGGGCGCCGGCTCCCGCCACGCCCCCAGCGCCGACGGAGGCCGAGGAAGAGCTCCGGACCCGCAGAGGGAGACGGGGAGCCGGCCGGAGAGGACTGCCGGCTCCCGCTCCCCTTCCCACAATCCCGCATCCACTTACTTGATCCCGGGGGCCGGAGGAGGGTGATACCGGCCCCGCAACGACCCGCAATCCCGGCCAGAAGGCCGAGGCACCCCGACCGGGCCCCGCCTTCAGAACACTGGCCGGCCCGGGAGATCGACAGTCGCCGTGAAGCGCGACCAACGACCCACACATCAGGTGAGCCCAGGAGGCCCCTAGGGCCCGCAGAGATGCCACTGGGGCCGGGGGCCACCATTAACCCTTGAATTGACCCGTGTAACTTTCCCCATGAGGCGAGGCCCCGGAGAGGAGTGGGCCTGGCCTGAATTAACCCCTGAGGGACACAGAAGCCCCAGAATACAGAACATGTTGAGGGGTTCCCCACATTGTTCATTAATTTAATGATGACGCCTACTGTAATTACTGCCTAGGCCTATGCTTATAACTGCAAAGTCTTTACCTAGGGGGAAAGTGATTAATTGAATTGAGCTGAAGTGTACACCGCCAAGAGTTGAAGTGTTTTATGTTACAGGTGTACTGGAGTTGCGACGCCCACTGTACTGAATGTGGGTGCGCCTAGATTAATGCAGGTCCTGGTTGAAATGTAACGTGAAAAGCCTTCTTTTAAGTAATTGAATATTCTTGAAGTGAACTGCATGTTTAGGCCCATGTTTTATTAATGCACCTTGTGATCATTATTGGTGCTACGTTTAGGAGATGATTCCTGCGGCCTTTTAGTGGCCTACAATGTTGATGAGCTATGATGCTTTAATAAGAATTTGCACCAGTTGAGTAATGCAATGATTTTAAATGTAGATCTGAATTAATCTGCCTCATCTGATGCGACCTTGATTTATATAAAAGATCTTGTTTTTAAATACACAAGCCTGGTGTGGTGTCACGTTATTGCGTCCGCATTCCTGAGTCAAAGTAAGAGTGTGCTGCACAACTACCTTACACATTGCCTTCGGGTGCTTTCCCGCCTCGCGCCATGCTACCGTGCCGGACTCGGTAACCCCGTTTCCAACACAGCCAATAAAACTTTAACTACATAACCCATGATGCCTAGTATGACATCACTCCACCAATCAGTGTACACTCCTCTTGGTATATAACATTACAGCACCAAAGTCCGTCCTCTTTCTTTGCTGCTGCAGCAGCGAGATAAGTAAAATTTCATTATGTATATATTGTGAATGAGCGTATTGTATATGGATTGGCTGTAAAGCGCTGCGCTTAGATGAGCGATCGCAGAGTAGCGGATAGATTTCTTCCTATTTAGCTTACTGATTCTGGAAACAGTGGAGCGGGACAGACGCGCGACTCGTGCTGTATGAGGAGGAAGTCCTGTTTCACTGCTGATTGCGGGGCGCATGCGTGGGCAGCCGATCGGAGATAATTATTCTCCGATCTGCTCTTCGCGCCACTGCAGCCAACTGCCACCGATCCTCAGTCCCATGAACGCCCGACGGGGCGCAAAAACTTGGTAGGGCACTGGCCTAGGAGAGTGTAAAGGGGTGGCTCCCTCCACATTTGAACGACAATTAAATAAGTAGTGCAGGAAAGTTTAGGCAGTTATAAAAAGGTGCTATTTCACTTTAGGCCTGCTGACTGGAGGCTCTAGGCCTGAAATAGTCGAGAATTAATCTTTAAAAAAAAAATCACACCTGGGTTACTCTCCCCCTAAAGCTTCTCCACACCTCCATTAGTAAAAGATGGCGTACTATGCCGAGGAGGTTGATGAATATGCCGATTTCAATGACTATGCTGAGTTTGAAGATACCTTATGAGCACCAAATGAAGGAGCAGCTTGTAGAGGCCCTGGATTCCCACGTGCAGCATTCGGTTAACAGGGCCTTAATAATCAGGGAATTACAGCCCTTCACTAAACCCTTAAAAAATTATGGGAAGAGAGCATTGAGTGGCTCCTTAGGAGAGTCTTCAACAAAATCTGTGCTATTGGGTGAGCGGGGCTTTGCCCAGGGGAGACCCTCATTTAATTCCTCTGCTGAGGTGTTGTCACAGGTGGCATCATCGGTCCTTAAAGACCATGGCTATGGCAGTCCCCTCCCTTCTAGTTCCCTTGGTAATTCCTCCCTTTCTACCCCAGGTGAGGCGGAGGAGTCTCATTCCGTGCACAATACATCAGATTCGGACAAGGATACGGAGAAACCGCGTAAGGCGGCAAAACGCAAGCGTAAGTCACACTATGGAGAAGCGGAGACCTTGAATAAAAATCTCTTATTTGACCCAAAAAATATAATTCACCCGAGATCCACGGAATGGGTGCCCTGCGCAGAAATGGCACACTATGTCCAGGAGAACATGAGGCTGGGGTTTGAGAACGAAGTACGTAGTACTTTAAGGTCAGAGTGTCCAAGACCTTCTTACTAGGTAAAGTGACAGACACCTCGGAGCTAGACCCCAACATGGCGACCTTCCTTAAAAAAATTTGCTAAGTATCCAAAGAAGGGGTTAGATAGGGCATGGAAGGGATGCCAGGATAAATTACTAGATATATCAAGGCCCCTCACCAAGATTTCAGACTCAGCAGTCAGGGCTAAGGATTCAAACACAACTCTTGACCCAACAGAGATACTGGAGTGGGCTCAGAGAGCTTTGTGCTTTCTAAGAAACGCCGATTGTGCGCTGTCCACCGAGCACAGAAAATTGTTCCTGATGAGGCTTGACCCTCAATTGGCGGACATGGCCAATAAGGAAGTGGGCACGTTGGCTGATGGCCTTTTGTTTGGCGACAAGTTTGTCAAAGAATTAGGGAAGTACGTGGCCACCTTTACGGCCCTGGACAAGGCCCAGATTTTGATTAAAAATGTATTTCACAGTGGCCTTTTTACCAGGGCCGGGTGCTTCAGGGGTTGAGCGACCGGCCGAGGAAACTTCCAGGCCTCCAGAGGTTTCGACAATAGAGGTCGTGACGGCGTAACCCGATCGAACTTCTATCCCACCCGCAATAGAGGCGGGAGAGGCAGACAAAATCGAGGTGGCTACAGAGGAGGCAACAACAACAATGCCAGTGACACCTCCTATGAAGGTAAGCCTGGTACAGGCCGGGGAGGTGTAGGTGGGAGGAAGAATTGGAATGTTCCTTCAAAATTGGGAGGCACTAACACAGGACCCTTGGGTACTTCAGACAGTACAGGGCTTTCAACTACAGTTCTATTCCTCCCCAGAACAACGTCGGAGGCCTCAACCCCTTCATTTTTCCCTAACAGAAAGCTCTTTCATAGATGAAGAGATAGTATCTCTATTGAAAAAAGGGGCGATTATAGAGTCAACACCTCACCCTCACGGTTTTGTCAGCACGATTTTTCTAGTGCCAAAGAAAGATCAGGGATTCTGCCTGGTGATAAATCTCAAGGAATTCCTGGATTGTGTATCGCCACTTCAAAATGGAGGGCATACACCCATTGAGGGACTTGTTGTTAGAAAAAGTCTGGATGGTGCGCCTAGACCTGAAGGACGTGTATTTGGCGGTTCCGATCTTTCCACCTCATCGGAGGTTCCTCCAGTTTCAATGGCGTCATCGACGGTCCAAATTCATCGCCATGACCTTCAGCCTCTCTTCCGCCCCTTGGTGTTTCACCAAGTTGCTCAAACCAGTAGTACAATATCTGCGAGAGAGACGGGTGAGGTTGATCATTTATCTGGACGATGTCCTGATCACTGCACAGACCACGGAAACAATCCAACTCCATTTATCCTGGACGATCCAGCTCCTTCAGGAATTGGGCTTCGTCATCAACTCGGACAAGTTGATCCTGACTCCCTCCCAATTGATGGAGTTCTTGGGGTTCCAGGTGGACTGGGTGTTGACGCAACTTTTACTGCCTCTGAAAAAGAGGATTTCGATCAAGAAGGAATTGAGGAGAGCGATTGCCTCTCCGACTATATCCTTGAGGCTTCTGGCTCGCCTAGTAGGTCTGTTAGCCTCATCCATTCAGGCGATTTTCCTAGAGCCCTCTGCATTACCGGGCTTTACAACGACTGAAGATCATGCACTTGCGCAAAGGTATGAGTTATTCAGAGCAGATCCTCCTATCCTCGGAAGCCAGGACGGAAATATCCTGGTGTTTGGGACACATGGATGCTTGGAATGGCAGAGCCATTTTTGCTTAGATTCCAGAGGTAGTGATAGAATTGGACGCCAGCCGGTGGGGCTGGGGAGCCCGATGCGGGTCAGTGGAGACGGAGGCAGATGGTCCCCGGAGGAACTGAAATTCCACATAAACGGTCTGGAGCTACTGGCGGGATCGTTCGCGATCCGGACTCTTTCCCACAGAAAACGTGCTGTTGTATCCTTCTGCGGATGGACAATGTCTCAGCAGTAAGGTACATCAATCGGTTGGGGTGCACACGGTCTCGTCTAATGGCGGAAATAGCCAAAGATTTCTGGCACTACTGCCTTCAACACCAGATCTCGGTCACTGCGGAATATATTCCGGGCAGCTCCAATGTAGTAGCAGATTGGAACTCCCTATTTCTTCGGGACTCCAGTGCCTGGATACTGCATCCCAGAGTGTTTCAACAACTGAATCAGAAGTGGGGTCCATGCACGATAGATCTCTTTGCATCCCGATTGAACACTCAGTTGCCTCAGTTTTACAGTTGGAGGCCGGATCCTCAGGCACTCAACTCGGACGCATTCCTTCAATCTTGGACGACGGGTACGCTCTATGCCTTTCCACCGTTCGTCATGATCCAGAGAGTGCTAGCACAAGTCAGCAGACAGGGAGCGGAGTTAATCTTGATTACTCCTTAGTGGAAGGCTCAGTCATGGTTCCGGGTGACTTTAACCCTGGCCTGTGCTCTCCCAGTACGTCTGCTCTCTTTCCCAGGAATACTACAAGATCCAATGGGTCGTCCGCATCTGTTGGTGATTCAGGATCAATTGTCCCTCATGGCATGGAGACTTTCCAGAGACGCTGGCAAGTGCCAGGAGTTTCGCAGGACGCACTGTTTTTTCTGTCGCAATCTTGGGCTCCCGCTACGCACAAACGCTATGAGTCAGCTTGGCGTAGATGGGTTTGTTGGTGTACTGAACGACAGTTGGATCCCATGGGATCCGGTATACATATGATTGTTAATTTCCTTTCAAATGTAGCCAGTCAGGGAATGGCATATAGGACGGTTAACAATTTCCGTTCCGCAATTTCAGCAGGTCACCCCCATGTAGAGGGGAAACCGGGGGGGAACATCCTTTAGTTTGCAAATTACTGAGGGGCATCAGACTGGTGAAACCGCCAAAACCCAGATATTCCACACTGTGAAATGTAGATGTGGTACTTCGTTTTATCAGAAATTGGCCGGCGAACGAAGGCTTGTCACGTAAACAGTTGTCAGCGAAGCTTACTCTATTGTTGTGACTCATTTCCTGCAGGCGAGTTGTACGGGTCTTGGACTTGGCAGGTAGAGTATTTACCACCTCTGGGGCCTCTTTCACACTTTCTAAACGAACTAAGACAAATTCCAGATGAGTGGCTTACCCTGCCTTCCCACACCCCAAAAAACTATGTGTGGTTCAGTGTTTGAAATGTTACGAGGATTGTCCCAGGGAGTTTAGACATGATGTGTCAGGTCAATAGTTGATTTTGTTGCAGAAACCTTTCTGCCCAGTCTTTTCAGCGACTTTAGCCAGATGGGTTACATGGTTGTTCAAATTCAAATTAGCTTTATTCGATTTTTGGAAAAAAATCATTAAAGCACAATTAAAAAATACACAGTCAATTATATTACAGCATGGACTCAATGTATACATGACAAACAGATATGAGTTACATAGTTTTTATCTTTACATTGTGTTCCTGTACCTAATGACACTTTTTAAAAATAAGGCAATAGCCCTCATAATCATTTCATTTTCCATAGATTGTAGCTTCAGGTAAGCTATTCTACATTGTCTTAACCCATGCTTTTCAGGATTGGTATTAAGAACCTTTTCCTGGGTAGTATATAAAATTTACAAAATAAGATGGTATGCATGGTAGATTGGTTTGAGATGTCATCACACGGACAAGGGAGTAGATTTCTCGACCAATCATTAACTCCTGGAAAGGTAATCAATCTGTGGAAGATCCCAAAACGAAAGCAAGTTAAAAGCATGCGATCAAAACTTCCCTGTACTTGAGCCAGATAAGGTTGTATGCCTGGACATATTAACATCATTTGGTTGTCCATGACAGTTGTTTTTCCTCTTTCTTTGAGCCATCTCTTATTCTCTATATGGGTCAGGCAATCTATTTTTAAAGTCTTTCTTGAAGTAGATACCATACTCTCCGGAGCCTCAAAAAATTCAGCGTGACCAATTTCATTAGCCATTTCTTTAATATAACCAAGCCAGGGTATGGTAACAGCCCTGTCAAGCTTTAAACAATCCATGATGACATCGCGATTAAAACTGGTCTCATTTGATACCCAGACCTTGTGCCAAAGTAAAATGGGATTAATTCTAATCATATCAGTAATAAAAGGCAAACCAAGTTCAGAGTGGCAGATAAAGTTAGCAGTTGAGCTTGGTACTGCCAACAAGTAACGCATGAATGCATTCTCACAACGGTGTAGATATTGGACATCCGCAAATCCCCATATGCCTGCTCCGTACATGGCTGTTGATAGGCATTTGGATTTGTAGATAGCTAATAGCTCAGGGACAGGTCTGCAACCTAATTTCCTAGAGAAATTGATCACCGCACCTATAGCTCTGGAAAACATTAATTTTCGTGCCTAAATAGCAGCAGACCAAGACCCTGTACGATCAAAATTGATCCCCAAATAGGAGAATTTATCAGTGCATTCGATTTTTTTATTATTAATAAAAATATCACATTTTTTAGTCATTTTTCCCCACATTTCATTGTATAAGTCTTACTGATATTCACATTTAGACCCCTTTCTTGCATAAAATTAACAAAGTTAGTAACAGTTCTTTGCAACCCTATTTGCGTCCGCGTCATTATGACCGCGTCATCAGCATAGAGTAAAATTGGAACTGGAGTATTTTTAATAATCGGATAGTCCTGGCGATGTTCAATCAAGTATTGGCCAAGACTATTGATATATAATGAGAAGAGAAACGGGGCAAGTACACAGCCTTGCCTCACTCCTTTTCTCATTGGAAATTTAGCTGAACACTCCCCATGCCTCCCAAAACAAACCCTTGCCCCTGCATCCCTATACAATTCCCTTATAAATAAAAGTAAAGGTGGGTCAACTCCCATCCCTTTAAGAACACTCCATAGCTTTTCATGTTTTACACAGTCAAACGCAGAACTAAGGTCTACGAATGACAAAAAAAGTTTTCCCTCCTTCGCTAGTGTGTATTTGCTTATAATCAAGCTTAATTTCAGTCCTTGCTCAATTGTACCGAGACCCGCTCGGAACCCATATTGCAGATTGGATAGGACTCCTGTCTCATTTTTTTGTTAATTATCTTTATTGGTCTTTTCTTATTTTTCCTTTTCTTACATTGCATGACAATACAGAATTATCTAGAGCATATTTCAAATCTATACAAAACAACACAATAATAATACTGTGTAGATCAACATTTTGCGTTACAGAAGAGTGTTTATAGTGTGTATTAGCGTACATACGTATTACTAAAAAGCAGTTACCCATGTATCGTTATGGTTGCCTACCCACATTACTATTCCACAGTTTCCAGTCTTCATATAAAATCGCCAACGCCATAAGTTACCATAGTTCGTTGCAATCAATCCGTTAGTACCTGGCGTACATGATATTAGCAGACGTAGAAGATACTAATGTATGGTGGTTGCAGCATTCCAATAAGGAGATTTCGCAAAAGAAAAAGAGATAAGGATCAAAGAAAATGTGCCAATAAGACATACATTATCTAATTAACAACATCTAACAACATATTTAGGAAACTGCCATCAATAAGCAAATAAGATAATCATTGCATGACTGAGTGTGGAGCCGTGTATCCTGTACATTATAATATGGTGACTCGCCAAGGTGGGATTCTATCGCATGTGGATGTTGAGGATTAGTTTTGTGGTGGTGGGTGATTGGGCAGTCAGGGGTAGGGGACCTTCCATATCATAGGACTCCTGTCTCATCAGCCCATAATTGTAACTTGTTTAAAATTACCCTCCCTACCACTTTCAGGAGGGAGTCTAGCAGGAAATTGGACGATAGCACATTGGTTCATTTCTGTCTCCCTTTTAAAAATAGGGATCACTATTGCGTCCGACCATGAAGGAATAAAACCATGTCGGCAGCATCTGACTAAAACATTAGTTAAAAGTGGGGCCCACAGCTCGATGTTAGTTTTGTACACATCCACAGGAATGCCATCCGGCCCAGGGGCTTTACCAGCTGCACTCTCGTTTATAGCACTAGTTACTTCCTCCACAGAGAAACAAATGTCTAAAGGAAATACTGTGGTCTGTACACAATTATCTGGCGCCGTAACTACTGTAACTGCATCATCCTGTATAATGGTCACATCATTTTAGAGACCAGTAAAATACTGGACCCATTTATCCTCACTAATAGCAATATCTGCAATATCAGTATCCCTATTAACAAAAAATGGCGCATTGACCACTTTCCAAAAGCTATTATTATCTCTCCTGAGACATGCATCATGTAGCGCCTGCCACGCCGCCACTCTCAACTGAACCTTTCGCTTTTTTAACGCCTGCCGGTATGTAATTCTGGCCTGTCTTATTTCCTAAGCAAACACAAGGAGATAATGGACGGAGTGCTGAAACTTTTCAAACACTCACCCCCAGTCACAGATCTGGGTTGAATCCATCATCATTCTTTAGCTCACTTTGCCACCCCAGTTCAGACACAGCTATATGCAAATCAGTCTTGACCCTGCCTTATTTCCTCACAGTTTCTAGTTTCCCTGTGTAGTTCTTTCTTCAAGTGGGTGTGGGCCTTACTACATTCCCAATCAAACCAGCCCTGCGTCATTTGCGTACCCCGTTTCTGTTCCATAGTTAATAATTTCTGAACCTCTCCAGTGATATTAAGAAAGGCATTTAGAACGTCTTCATCATCCCTTTCCTCGGTGAGACAAACTTCAAGGTCTTCTCTGGACCTTTTTACAAGTTGCTTAATAAAAACCATAGGATCCACTTTAGACCAATTTAAAGAATACCCGTTCATACTGGCAAGGTTGATTTTAAAATTATATTGTGAACCCCTGTCCTTCTTAGCTCTATCAGGGCTCTCCAGTTCAAAAACAATGCTAATTGGGTAGTGATCGCTCATTATAATACGATGGGTTTCAAAAGTGCGAACCTTTCTAGAGTACCTATTTGAAACTAGAACAAAATCAATGATTGAGTTGCAACCTATGCCATTAAAAGTAGGCTCAAAATGTACCGAGGGAATACACAAATCGTTGGCATATCCTAGGTCAAACTGAAAAACAATTTCATTTAACATATCCCCCAGTAGCGTATGTGAAAAATGGACCAACACATCTTCTTTATCTTTTCCTAGACCACAAATACCATTTTGACTATGTTGACACAGAAAACAATTGTAATCACCCCCATATAATGCACATATCACCAGACATCTCGTCTTCCAATTTATTCAAGGCTTTGTGTAAATTCATTAACACACTCGTTGTCTGTCCTTTGGGGATATTATTATAAAAATTAAGCAGCACAGCACAGTACCCTCCTACCATATGCATTACTAGGATCTGGTAATAATCCGTCTCGGTAGTAAGTTTCAGATTGTTCACCCCCACAATGTTGGAAACATAAACACATAGTCCACCCTTGTTGCGCCCGTGACCACTAATGACCGCCGGTGTGTGAAAAGTTCGATAGCCATTAATATGTTTTCCTTAACCATCCAGGTTTCTTGAAGGCAAATTATAGAATATTCTTCTACGAAGGTTAACCACTGGGGGTCTGACACTTTCGTGGACAACCCTGCAATATTCCAAAAAAGTATTTTACATACCAAATCTCTATCTTCCCGTTTGCCCCCATAAATCTTAGTATTCGATTCTGCACTGGGGTTGTCCACCCCCATTGTAAATGGCACTATGTCCTTGGGACTAGTTTCAATATTGCCTACAAGATTATTTATATTTTTTATTAGTGTCCATTGTAAATGGCACTATGTCCTTGGGACTAATTTTAATATTACCTACAAGATTATTTATGTTTTTATTAATGTCCACACCCTCAATTATTTGATCTAAATTCAAATTACGGTCTTTTCCAGTGCTAAAGGAAATCCTTTGGCCAGAAATCTGATCTTGTGTGGTATCACTAAGGAATAATAGATTTTCCGTTCTGCTTTGGCCATCCCCTCTCATGTATTGTATACTCGGTCAATCTATATCTTCAAGTGTGGTTAGCAGATCAAAGCGATTATGCAGCGGGACATTACAAGAGCTCATTGTGTCAGCATGAGAGCCCCTTACTAGGGTTTTAAAGTGGTTCATAGCTAGGGGCTGATAGAAAAAGCCTAGGGGTAAGACATTAATTTCAGTATGATTAATATATACATTCCCTACCCTTGTAAAAACGGCATGCACTAACCGAGGGTCGCTAAGAGTCAAAACAATGCAATCGCCCTGAAAGGTTTTACGACCATTTCCCACCCAGGTGACCCTTCTAACCATTTTGAACTTTGCAAAAAGTGCATCTGTAAGACCAGTTTTTCCGCCTAGCTAAGAAAGAGATTTATTTCGAAGAGCCTCCCACGTTTCATACGCTGATGTATGCAGGGAAGGAACATTGGCTAGGATTACTATATATGGTGTAACAGCAGGTGGTAAATCAAGATGGTTATATCCTACATTCTCTGAGGATTCCGTGGTCCCAGTTGAATGTCCCCCTGTAATGCTATTTACTCCTTTCTTATCTATTATAGACTTGTTAATGTCACTGTTAACTTGCGGCTTATTACGAGAGGGTGTTGGTCTATGTGTAGCCGGTTTTGCCGTGCTGGACATGGAGTTTAACATCAGGGTTTCTACGCGGGCAGTGCTAAGGGAAGGATTCCCTGCGTGTAGTGTTGAGAGCGAACTAAGAGGATGGCTAATATTAGATTGTTCATTCTCATCACCAGGAGTAGCCTGTTATCACCTCTTAGGCGTCCCTCTATAGCATCCACTCTTTCTATTAGTTTCCCCAGAGCACCAACCACATAATTATACAAATCATCAATTTTCCTCATAATTTTACCAATTTCGGAAGTTTGGCCCTCAATTAGCATATTCACTGTGGGTCTCCCTGAACTAACAGACCTTCTGCCTTCGCCCGTCTTTAACGGTTTACCAACATTTTGCTTATTCTTGTTTAGAGATTTTTTACTTGAGTTCACAGCATGGTTTAGTACTTGTATACCCTCATATGACTCTGGGTTTTTATAACGTTTCGAGGGCGGTTGAGGATCATACTCTGGGTCACTCACATATATGTGCTCCGATGTCTCCTGTATGCACCCATTCTGAGCGGCCTGAGAAACTTGCCCATCAAGTGGTGCAATGGAAGATGTATTAGAAGAGCTAGCTCGGGTATTACTTGCATTCAACGTGCCCATCCTGCCTTGAGTAAGGGTCTCTTCAACTGAGTTTATTTGTTGCTCAATAGCCCCCATAGCACCAGTCAGATAGGTCATCAGGGATTGTTGTCCTCCCGCTCCTGGGATAGTGGTAGATATAGTGCCTGCCTTCCTTTTACCCATAGTTATCTTATGTTCTAGAAAACAAAAGAAGAAGACAGAATCCCGAATACAGAACAGTAAGAAGGAAATGTCAATTCAACCTTAGGGAGGTGGCCCAGCCCGGCCTCTGTCGGTCTTTGACGGGCTAAGACGGGCCCGTCTTGGCCCGGGCCGAGCCCGTGCACACCCTGCGCGCGTCCCGCGCTGCGGGATGCGCAGGCGTCCTTTATGGCGCTTTGGCTCTGCTTCCCAGCTGTCGGTGGTCAAACGGCTCTTCCCACTCCGGTCACGGCTCCTCCCGCTCCGTTCGAGCCAGGGAGTTCAGCAAAGTTCTGTGCAAGATCGCGGCAGGGGTAAGGGCAAGGGAGAAAGTGCAGTCAGCTAGCAGCAGGGTTTTCCAAATGAAAGAAACAAACAAACGCGTAGATGGTTGTTAAGTCAAGCTGGTATTGATGTCTGTGTTTTTGGAGCTTATTCCGTAAGGGGAGCAATGGCTTCTAAGGCCTTTTTCATGGGTTCTAGATTGGAGGACATTATGACTGAGGCGGATTGGTCTTCTGATTCGACATTCAAAACGTTATATCATAAACCAATTGTGGATGTAGCATCTGATGTGATTGTAAAACTTTAAGCTAGCATAATCAGAAACCTCCGTTTCCTGACATAGAATAAAAAAAGTTCTAGCTAGCGTGTCAAGAATTTTCAATTCTATTAAGGACACGGAGGCGAGGATTATCCCACCCGAAGTGCATATATTGAGTTGCAACAGTTATTATTATATGTTATTGTGAAGTGTTATAAGATGCCCACCCTTTTGATTAAGATGTCTGGTTAGACATGAGATATTATGGCTTTGGTTTTATTTCAGGTACAGAGAACAAGACGACTTGAAGGCTCGTGAAGAGTAAGACATCGGAGTTTGATAATGATGGGAAGTTCCTCAGTTCGAGGTCCATGACGGAGATCGGTTGGAAGACCGGGAGTGATGTCATACTAGGCATCATGGGTGATGTAGTTTAAAGTTTTATTAGCTGCTGTTTGCTTCAGTAAAGAAAGAGAAGCATAATCCTCGCCTCCGTGTCCTTAATAGAATTGAAAATTCTTGACGTGCTAGCTAGAAAAAATTGTATTCTCTCTTTATTGAGTAGACCCTATAATCTGCACTATGATAAGTAGGCGGAGTTAAAATATGCCGGAACTTCGTTGCTTTTCCGTGTTTCTAGCAGACTGAACCCGGCTGCTCCAGTCCACAGCTGATTGATTCCGGCTGCCACCGCGATCGTCTTCACTCGTTTGGACGTCTCTCCCTATCCAGCCCTGGAACCTTGAGATCACCCACTGTACTACAGCGGATTCCACCACGCAACTTAACTATCCTTATTCTGACTACAAGCCGATTGCTTGCCGTACACACAAATGACCATCGGAACAGCGCCCCTCCGTCTGTCCTGATACTCACCGCATGTCGTGATTCAAACCGCGGCCCACAAGTAGTCCGCAATTAGGCTCCTGCATCTATTGGCCTTATGGGACTTGCGATTTTGTACCATTCCCCGCCGCCCCAGACGAACTTTGGATCAGCGTCTGGCCGCCTTCTCTGACACATACCGTGGCCCTCCATTAGAATCGATCCACACTGTTTCCCAATTCTGTAACCTGGTCCTGATGATGGCCTAACACTGTATATAGGCCGAAACGCCGTCGACCCCCACAGCGTAATTGACGGCGCCCTCTCTGTGACTGCTCAGAAGAATTAACTTGTCCATAAATATACCAACTGTACGGGCATCACAGATGACCACATTGTATATATAACCTTGTTTGCACCTCTTTTCCCGCTGTACATTTTCCTTCACTTTTCCCGCTGTACATTTTCCTTCACGTGTCACCAGCACCGGTCACCTCTCACGAGCACTTGTGCACAGTATCACAGGTTACATGACATTTAATGTAACACAGTGCATTTATGATTGGTTGTTTGTTTATTTATGTTTTGACCGTTTAACCATGGGTACTCACAAACATTTGCCCAGGGGCCGCAAAGTACAGTCTGTGGTGTGACCGAGGGCCTCACTGATGCCAGCATGGAGGCGGTAGGGAGTTTGGTGGGTCAGGGATTGTGTAGGGAGGTGTAAAAACATGTTAAATAAGCGGGCAAGCATTTATTTGCAGGTTAATAAATGCTTGCCCTTTTATTTAACATTGTTTTCTGAATATTATTGTTCAGCCATTAAACAGCAGCTTGTGCTTCTGTTTACCAGGGAGGCTGCATGTAAAGGTCAAGAGGGCCGCAAGCGGCCCCCGGGCCGTACTTTGAGTATCACTGGTTTAATCAAATATATGTGGAAAGCAATTCCTTAAACCTTTTCGCCTCACGGTCTTTTTGTTTCCCTGTGCCCCTTCCCCCGTTCTCTGCAATTCATTATGCCCTCTAATTCTTTTCCTACTAAACGATACCCCTCGAGACATTGTCTATGCTTTACAATATTTACCCTGGTCTCTATCGGTGTATGGGTAACCTCCTGTAGTCTGCAAATTATGTGGGTTGGGCAGAGTGGGTGGAGCTTTGGGGCAGTGGGTGTGGTAAATTTTCAAGTAAGTATTTTATAGCTGCGCTGCAGTGTTCTTGGAAATTGTTTCAAATGTTGGCAACTATGTGATACTTAAATAGTGGCAATTGGCAGTGGACTGACCACAACCGTGTTTCTTTATTTATTTGATGCGTACGACTTCACACCTCCTGCTTCTGTTACTCGTGGAGCAAACTTTACTTATGTTAGGAAAATACTCCACCACCTCTATCGCGCCTTACGGTCAGAAATAGACGTTCTCTGCATAATTAACTATGTCCATCATGCTCAACGAGCCCGAGCGACGACATTATCACTTTATTTATTACCACTAGAATGAGAATTGCCGCCGTTTCCAGATGGCTGCTACCTACGTTCAAAGTCCTGATTTAAAACTACCAAAGCCCCGTTGTCTCTTTAGTCCGTCTTTAATTGCTATCCCCACCACCATCTTACTTCTAACCCCTAAACAAGTTCCAATTTTAAGACATAGAAAAAGGACATCAGTGTTCAAGGCCTCCGGAGCTCTTCATTCACTGGCATAGTAAAATGTCTGTTACCTATTGTTTTTCAAAACCCTCCTCGTTCTTTTGAAATAACAAGTATGTAAAGTTCAGGATAACGTAACACCGTTGTGTGGGCGCAAGTTAGATCTGCGATATTTCTTTGGACTACTGTAATTGAGCAGTCGATCGTGCATTTGGTTGTTGCTCCATAGGTGGCGCTCTCACGCTTGTTTTGGCTTGACGGCGCTCTTGCCAGCTTCTCGCTCTATCGCCCCTCCTCCCCTTCTATCGCTTTCTGTGACCGCCTCTCATTCCATTAGCTGTGCGGGAAGGCGAGTTACGAACAACCGCCGAGCCTCAATCCCTGAGCAGGAGACAACACACTCCCACCTTTCAGGCGGAGCCACAGCGGGACGGACCGCATCAAAAAGCAGGTAAGAGAGCCTTGCTGACCCTCTTGGGCGCATAGGTCAAGTCAGCTCAAGGCCCGCGGAGCGTGCAGCCACCAACGGACAAAGGAGGCTGCAGCTTTTGAGCCGCGGAGAAACCCCTGCCTGTTTACATTGTTGTTCTGCCGTTGCTTCTTTCAAACTCCGTACAGGGCCATTGGGTGATGATACTGATGGCGCCCCAGCAGAATGGTGGGAGGGCCCTCATCCAGGCTGTTCTTTTTCCAGTCCAAGGGCCCCTTTACCCCGTCTGCAATAGCATACCTCCCGCCATTCCCACCGATTCATGGGGTAGTTGTCATGTATGCCGCATTCCACGAATCCTTAGTCTGTCTGTCTGCCATCCCATCCACGCGTTTAGAAACACAGTCCCACTTCCTTCATTGGGTCGTTATCCCCGAGCTTCCAGTACTAGAATTTTAATTTCAAGAGGACCCACTGCAGGATTTATTTTTTGTAGTGCTTCCCGAAAGATTAAGTTTGGGTCATCCTTCTATCCATGGAGCGCCTGTTATAAAGAATTCCACCACTCGGTCTGGTTTAAACCATCGTTATTCATATAAGGAGCAGACTTGTGCAAACAGGTACAGCCATCACAAAGTACCATCGGAGTCTGCCTAACCGTTCCCCTAGAGCTATGGTCTTCAAACTTTTTAATGCCGCGCCTCAGAATTATTTTATTAAATTGGCAATGTTTATATATGTCTATACATATTTAATCACTGCAGCTACGGTCTGTTCCTGTTTTAAAAATGCAATCAAATATATGATTGACAAACATACTATTCTGGTTAGGCAGGTCTTACTTGCACATACAAGTATCCACAGTGTGACTAATACAAGTGGGTTTTCTTAAGAATATTTGGAGTCCATTCCCTTTTGACACCTTCTCCCTACTAGGATGTAGATAGCAAAATATGTTGGTGATGGCACTGTTATAGGCACAATTCTTCTTTTGGCCAGAGTTTCTCTCCCCCCCCCATCATTTGGGGTCCTCCCCC
Source organism: Calotriton arnoldi (assembly GCA_963921515.1). Taxonomy (NCBI): domain Eukaryota; kingdom Metazoa; phylum Chordata; class Amphibia; order Caudata; family Salamandridae; genus Calotriton; species Calotriton arnoldi. Next base: position 1,178,645 of record CAWUFW010001541.1, on the reverse strand, counting down.
CAGGGGGGGCCTGCTCTCCAGTTTGAAGACCACTGCCCTAGAGTATTTACACACTCATCATACAATTCTCTCATTCATCACCCCACATTCCACCCATCCTCAGTATTCTATAATAAAGTATTATTTACATAACACATCCCCATTTCCTTTATTTGCTTTTGATAAACAAAGCAAAAAGGAAGAATGAGAATAAACATGAACACGAGGATGCTATAAATTCCTACATATCCCCAAAAGTAATAGGTTATCTTCAAATTACACATATATGCATTTGTGACCTTACCAGATATACAATGACATACACAATTTATTATAGATGAAAATTAACAGAGATATAATCCTTTAACCACACGTTTTTTTTCTTTCTTTTAGATTCTTTGACCTCCAACCTCCCCTTAGAAGGGTTACACATTTAGCTATTCTTTTTAAATTCCACACACTTCCATAGCCGTGCAGCATTCTTCAGCACGTTCCCAACTTTGATTGGCTCACAGAACCTACTTTCTTCTTTTGGTACCTTACCAGGTTTCTTTACTTTTACCCATTGTCCCACTACAATTTCACATTTTTTGTTGCATGTTTGTTGTCATACTAATCCTTTTCTTTTAGATTGCACCGATTCCAACCTCCCATTTACTGACTCCTCTGACCTCTCTACTATACTTGATCTGAACAACCATCCCGGTGCGTACTTGGTCCATGGTTGCCCCCACTTTTTGCTGAATTGCTGATGTACTTTGACTGAGTGTGCCCTGTGCTCCTGCTAAACAGGTTCTCTGGGCCTATGTTCTTTCCCTAAAACTGCATTGAAAACAAAACCCAATTGGCACTCTCTGGCCACAGGTCAGCCCCATGTAAATGGTACCACGGGTACCAAGGGCACTGTGACCAGAAAAGGCCTCTAAGGGCTGCAGCACCTATTGTGCCACCCTTGGAGGCCCTGTACCTTTACACACACTGCCTTTGCATGCTGCGTGTTTTGGTGCTGAACAAAGTGAATAATCGACATGGCACACATCCCTGTGGGCAAAATGAATACCTGAAGTTCACCCACACGATATCCAACACGAATATACCATTCTTGGACCTGAATATAAGACTCCACAACGCAGAACTGAGCACTACCCTCTACAAAAAACCGACAGACAGGAACAGTCTGCTACTGTACAGTAGCCACCACCCCAGAGCCCTTAAGGACAACCTGCCCTTTGGACAATTTTTACGCATTAGGAGAAATTGTAGTTCCCTAACAGACTACAAGACTGAGGCCCATTCCTTAGCGACTAACCTAAGACCGAGGAATACCCACAACGCCACATCATGAACTCCTTGAAGAGAGCCAGAAACAATCCCCGTGAAGCAACGCTGGAAGTGACCCCCAAAGAACAAACTGACACACTTACTTGCGTCACCTCCTTTACACCAGATTCGACTCGCATTAAGGGTATTATCAAAAAACACTGGGGGATTTTGACGACTGGCGATCTAAGTTTGCCCACATCGAGATTCGCTTTCAAAAGAACCAAGAACCTCAGACATCCTTGTGCACACTAGGCCTAAGACCGAGATTAATAAAGTCCAAAGAACTCGCTGGGACCTTCCCCCTGTCGCAGGCCACTATCCATGTGGAACTTGCGCAGTGTGCCATCAGACGACACCTATGAAGGAGATAACTCTCTCCAACACATTTACCTGGAAAATGACACGGCACACCAACTGCAACACCACTCATTCCATATATATGATCACCTGTCCTTGTAATATGAAGTACATAGGGATGACTCTGAGGATGGTGAAAACACGTATCACAGAACATAAGAGCAATATACGGTGCCAGCGAACAACCACAAAGATGTACACACATTACAAAGAGCTAAACCACTCCCCTGACACCCTCCGTTGGTTGGTTCTCGAAGCCCACCCCCAAAATCACACAACGAACATTGTTCAAAATTGAACACAGATGGGTTCATCAGCTTTCCACTGACTGACAGGGCCTTAATGACGCTATACCCTGGGCAGCACTAACAAATAGGTGAACATCTTGCACCACTTTCCTTCACTGAGGCTCGCCCTTTTGCATTTTGGCCCGTTTGGTTCAAATCCACCAGGTGGCCTTTGACTACACGAATATGTCCTTTACCTAAATGATGACACATTACAAGATGGCCGCTAACTTTAATTCCCAACGTCCAGTAGGCCAGGGACGTGTAGGCCACTAGTATTCAACACACTGGGCTTTTCCTGCTGTTTTGGTTTGCTTAGTTCAGATGACTGTTCTAACCTGGTAACCTGAGGGCAGTGCAAACGTTTTTATGAATGAATCCCCGTAACTCTGTTTTGGTTTGCTTAGTTCAGGTGACCGCTATCATCTGGTCCTGAGGGCAGTGCAAACGGTTTAAAATGACCCCCGTAGAATCAGATCATTACCTTTTTTGACACTTTAATATGGCCGCCGACTTTATGACTGAACGACGCGGACCATACAGCGTCAGTCACGTGTCTTCTCTGACGTAGCCTGGAAGCTTGCTCCTCCCCGCGCTTGACGCCGGTAGTATTTCAGCGCCTCCTGGACGCAGTTCCCTACTACCCGGTGCCGGCGGTGAGGGGTAGGTCATACAGCTCACTTCCCGGGGCCTGATGGTGAGTACACTACGATGCGGGCTAATCCTGGACCCAGTCCACACCATACTGTAAGTTAAGCGGTAGGTAGAGGCGCTACAGCCCGCATCAGCGATCACACTTATCCAGCGACAGACTTGGTAGCTTTGAGTCAAGACGAGTGTATCAGCATGACCGATACCCGCCCACAGGGGGCTACCAGTGTATTACGGGAAACAGTTCCAAAGCGGGGCTGTAGATTTGGCTGTGCTGGTACTCGTACTCATGACCGGCTTCAGACACCGCCTCTGCCTTGCTGAGATTATAGGTGCATAAAGGTGCCTAACATGCCAGCCTCCCTACAGCGGTCCGTCAGTCTTGCGTAGGATACCGGGGATGTAATAGTCCTTGATTGGCTGGTGACCTCACCTAATGTCCATTTTATTGTTCCCCTAGGACACTATACTATAGGTGTCTATTTATCCCCCCGGACACTGTTGAGGCGACACTTTCCTTAACTTTGGGTGAGTTGAGGTGCGCATAACAGCCACCCTAGCATGATCACCTTTTAAACCCCTTTTTTAACCATAACCAACCCCACTGTTCCGTCTTCTGAGTTTTAATCATTTTGTTTGAATAAGTTACCTATACATGTGGTAGGTGTTTGCTGCACAGACCCGCTGCTGTCACTTAACTTTTGTAACGTGACGGTGTTTTCCACTTTTTGCACACTATATGTTGGTCATTTCTTCTAATATGAATCAAGAGTTATGTCGGTACCATGAGTTTACTACCATTTGATTTCTCTGTGGTTTTTATTCTCCATTTCTCTTAGGTCGTCCCTTGATACTGTGGGTACCTTACTCACAGCCCAGATATGTGGTAGGTAGGTTGTCCACCGACCACCATGTGTAGATAGTTTTTCACTAAGGTCCTGATGAAATGCCACTGATCCTCCTGACCATTCGGCATGAAACATGTTGACCCAAAAGAGTAGAGCGTAGTTACCCTGAATCATCACTTCAGATAGCCGCCACTCTTCCCCCGTTTTTAATCGGGTGGAGAGCCAGTTTGAATAAAAATGTTTTTGGACTACCCAACCTGTTTTAATCACCTCTCACTACATCTACACTGCCTAGGCCCCTCACCCCCACTGCACCAAACGGCAAGGAACAAAAGATCTCCGCCAAAGAGCCCCTCTATGGGTGCCCATCGGGTATTGCAGCGCCGACCCGACGAGGAGCAGGCCCATATGATGAAGCATGACACCTAGCTGGCTGGGTGTGTGCGGGCCCTAGTTCCGACAGGAGGAATCCCCCCTCCTTTCGACCTATCCAGGACAAGTTCCCTGTGTGACCTTCCGACATATCTCCCCCTTCCTCGCTCTGTTCTTGACCACACAGAGGAACTGCATACTCCTTTTCTAAATACACATCCCTGTGTGCCATGCCTACAACCCACTGCCCTGGCATACATCAGCCACCCCTCTAGCTGGGTGCACTATACCAGTGGTGAGGCTACAGGTGCATGAGCGCTGTACCCCTACAGTGTCTAAGCCAATTCTTAGACATTGTAAGTGCAGTAATGCCATTAAGAGTATATGGTGCTGGAAGTTTGTCATTACGAACTCCACAGTACCATAAGGGCTTTACTGAAAAGTGAGAAGTATGGTATCAAACTCCTCAGCACATGAAACCCTCACTGATGCCAGTGTGGGATTTAATGAAAAATGCACACAGAGGGCATCTTAGAGATGCCCCCTGAAAAATGACCTAACACTAGTATCCAGGCTGAGTGGCTGCACCCCAGCTGCCACCACCAGACATGCCGCTGGACCCCTGGGTCGAGAGCCTGCTGCTCTAGGGGGGTCTGAAACAATGCACATCCTGGGACGAGGTGCCATGACTCCTCCCCCAGGATGGTCAGGGTCCATGAAGGGGAAGCTTCAAAAGCTTGCCGCCTTTGTGAGCTTCCCCAGGCCTTTTGCTGCTTCCAGCAACTGGTCCCCACCGGTTCTGATCCCCACTTTGGGCGGGAGAACCGGCGGGAAAACCAAGTGAGGAAGGGAGGTGTGCCCAACTTTGCCAACCCCACCCCTCAGGTGGGGCAAGCGAGGTGAAGCACAACTCTGTCCCAGCCATCTTGCAGATGGGGGTACCCAGCCAACCAGAGTGAGTCATATGCCCCCCTCCCACTGGAGGGTGGCATAATAGGGGGTGTACCCCTCCCAAGGAAGGGACCCATTGGTCCCAACCTTTACTTACCTGTAACGCCCCTAAATATAGTATTCAGGGGCACCCCCGAACCTTGCCTCCTCAGACAAGAAAAGAAGGACCGAACAGCCATGCTGAAGCTAAGAGGAGGACGCCCACTGACTTGGCCCCAGCCCTACCGGCCTGTCCCCACCTCGAACCTGCAGAAGCGAAACTCCGGTGTGTCCTGCAGCCAGCAACCTCAAGAACCCAGAGGACCTGCCCTGCCTTCCAAAGAAAAGACTGTCGCCTGTGAACACCGCATTTGTTCACCCACAGACTCTGGCCAAATCCGCGAGTCTGCACCCGTCGCCTACGTCCCGAGTTCGAGTGGCCCAACACCACAAGAAGGTCTCCCTGGCGATTCTGACCGGAGATCTGGTGATCTCTGACCTGCCTCCCCAGTGAAGCCTGCATCCTCTGATCCCCGCGACCGGAGCTGGTAAGAGAAACCCGACGCCTAAAGACACCCCTGCACCCGAAGCCCCACGGCCTTGGGTGGCCCAAGCGACGGTGTCCCAGCATCCCCAGGCATCCCAACTTACCTCTCCAACCGATGGTCACCTCCAGAAGATCTTCGTCCCGAGCCTGCAGTCTTTGTTGAAACCGGAGAATCCCCATTGAAACAACAGGGCACCCGACGCCAAAACAGCACCCAGCCGCCGCTGCAGGTGCACTTTTTGTGCTAAACAGGATCCCCCTTTGCCCTGAGCCTAACACCAGGAGCTTTGCTCCCACAACTTAGTGGCCTGCTCGTAAGCTGCCACCAACCAGAGTCCTCCTATCCCCATTGGGCCTCAGGACTCTGCACCGGGCTGCCGTAGTGCTGCTGAGAGTGTAACAAGAATGCATCCTTGACCCTGGGGGAACCCTTGTTCTTACCCCAGAAACTCAACCCCAAAGACCGAGTGCTTACCTGGTAACAGTTAACTTAATTAAAAAGTAACAAAGTAATCTGTACAGTAATTTCAATACCTTGACTTACCTGTATTTCAAACAACTGCATTTCAACTTGCATTGACTTGTCAACACTGCATAATATTTTGCAAAGCATTTATTTCACTTACCTGGACCAGGCATGGCTTGGTTCTAGAAAGAAAATAACTTAATATTTTTATACAAACAAAATTGGTCTGAGTTCAGTCTTTGAGTGTGTGACTTCATTTGCTGGTTGAGTGTGCACAACAAATGCTTAACACTACCCTCTGATACAGCCTTACTGCTCGCCCACACTACCACAAATAGAGAGTAAGGTGCTATCTACTTTTACCCCTGCCTACCTTTGGGATTCCACTGGACTCTGTGCACACTATACCTCGTTTTGGTATAGTATATACAGAGCCAGCTTCCTACATAGGCCATCTGTACAACATATCTAAACTTGTGTTCCGTTCCTATTGATCCCATTATGTTAATAGCTACGCACTCACATGGGGAATTACGTACATGACTTGCGCCAATTGTAGGTCTCAACGTGACTAAGGATTTGTCAGCTGTTTTATAGACCTCGGTCACAAACATATTTCTCTTATTTCTGTGTCCTTCTCAGGCCACCAGAATGATGCTTTAAAGGCCTGTTTAGTGTTGACAATGCCAAAATGTGCACAATGACGTAAATTCACCACTTATTTCCTCAAACTTTTTGGTGGAATTACTCTCTCCCCATATGTACTCTTCCCCCACACACTCAAGTTCCTATCTCACCTCCCAGAAAGGTTTTTATCAGGTTTCCCATTTCTACCTTGCTTGGCCACACCTTGTCAAGATGTTCACTAACCTTGGTCTACACCTCCTCTTCTGTGTACTCTGCCTTCCATATGTATCTTTTGATACACGTGTCTCATTGGTTATGTACATATGCAATTTGGTCTGAATTCCCAAATTCATCTTCAAACATTTCCAGTTGTTTAGGCATTATCGATAAGAAGTCAGCAATCACATTTTCTTTGCCAGGAACAAATTATACTTTCTAATTGTTTAGTAGTCCTGCACTCGGACAGACCATTTCGCCACTCTGGCTGATGTATTGATGGTGCCTTCAGGTGTAAGCACTTTCACTAATGGTTTGTGATCACACCTTAATGTGAAATATTTTCCCCACACAAGCACTCTAAAATGATCTGTTGCCCAAACACAAGCCAGCGTTTCTTTTTCTATTACGCAATATTTTTCTTCTGTAGGTGATCTGGAGGCATAGGCAGCCACATTTTGCTTCCATTCCCTCTCCACCTGGGTTAGGACAGTTCCCAACCTCTTGCGTCTTTGGTATTTACACTGTGTGCATCTGGGTCAAATCTTTTTAACGAAGCCACATTTGTTATGCACTCTTCCACACTACAAATATCCGACTCACTATCAGGTGACAAATCAAACTTGCTCTTATTTTTTTTAGTATTTGGCTTGTGCTGTAAGTTCTTGCCATGAAGTTTAAAATATACTTTGAGCAGACTTCTGCCAAACCTATAAATGGCCTGACCTTATCCTTCCAGGTAGAGCTGTTGCTCTCTAAATGGAATCAATCAGAGTAGACTTAATGCCATCACCATTAATTACATGCCCTAAATGGGTAACACTGCTCTCCACAAATGTACACTTTGAATATTCAATGATGAAACCATTTGAACCCAAAATTCTCAACACTTAATCCAAAATGTTATGCTCTAACCTGTTTTTCTCGTACAAGTATGTCATCTTGAAAAATGTTTGCGCCGGGATGTTACCAAATAATTGGTGCACTAACAGTTGAAAAATGCCAGCCACCGATGCCAACCCAAAGGCATCGCCCTGAATTGATAACATCCATGTGATGTGATAAATGCAGTATACTCTCTACTATTACTAGACAATGGTATCTGGTGATACGCTGCAGATAAATCGGTCTTCGAAAACCACTTGCCCCCTTTTATCAACAACAGCATTTCGTTTATCTTTGGCAGGGAAAATTGGTCAACTATAATGTTCTTCACATGGCTTAAATTAAACGCATAACCTCAATTTACCGTTACTCTAACGTGCCACCACCAGAGGCGAAACCCATGAATGCCTCTATAGGTTCTATTATTCCTGCAACCTCCATTTTGTCCAGTTCTTTCGCTACATCTTCTCTTATTGTTTTTTTTTTTTTTTGTTCTGTTTATTAGAGATTTTATCGTTGTGAACACAGATAGGAAGTGGTACATCATCTTAGACAACACCATTCAAAGCTAGTAGGTAAATGACATACACGAATCACAAATTAGATGTACATTAGCATAGTTACTTCCGTCAAGCTTGCACGTCTAAGCTTTACACATGACATTTCCCATCCATCATATGACCTCCACCCACCTTTCGGAATAATGCACAATCACATTATGATACAATTAAACTGTATCTAATCAATATTCTTCTATCACGAAAAGTCGGTACTTATGGCTTCACTCTGCCTTTTCACATTGATCCAGCTAGTACGCCACACAATTTTGTAAAAAACAAACCCCTAACGTGGGAGAAATTATCGGGAAAGGGGTGGGATGGGAAATAGGACCGCGGAGAGATGTGGGAGGGAGTACAGATCCCGGTGAACCCAAAGGGGATCCCAACAGCCATCCTATAGATGCACATCCTAATATTGAATAGAAAGAACCGTCCGGGGTGGTGGGGGGACTCCGTCCACGCAGTAATTCGAAGCGCAGGTCCCAGACCCAACCAAAGAGAACGCTCTACGTATCTGTTGTGGGGACTTCTGTGTGGCCATCCGTACATCTTCCCTTATTGACATGAAGATGTTTCTAACTTTATGTATTTTCAGTAGAACCCCTTCCTTTAGTCTGATTTTATGTTTGAATCCACACAGGTTGCCAATATTTTCTCAAATACAGAGTGACATATCTTTACTATTTTATCCCCTACTTTCACACCTTCATCCATAACTAATACCTGTTCTCTACCATTTGGATCAAGGAAAATGTTATTAATTCTGATCCAACCAAGCACAGATTGACCCTTCTCAGAAACATACAGTTTCCCATATGTACTATGATTTTTTTAATTCAAATTTGAACCAACGGCACCCTGTCATTTTGATTTTTTTCTTTTCTTTTCTTTCTCCTCCATAACCATCTGATCGATAAGAGGAAATAGTTTAAACCCACTTTATCCACACAGTTCTTCCTCCATACAGCTTCATTTATAATAGGTTGAGGTGAGCTGGAATCCGCATAGATTTTGACACCAACTCCCCCAATCTTCATCCAACACTCAGGCTTGTTTTGCTCAATCAAGCGTCCATCTATAACACTCAAAAACAGTTTTGTCTTTAACCCCTTCGCTGCTAGGCCTTTCCCCCCCCCCTGTGCTAAGCCTTTTTTTGGCTATTTGGGGTAGTGCGCGCTTAGGCCCCTGTAACTTTTTGACCACATAAGGTATCCACGCCAAATTTGCGTCCTTTTTTTCTAACATCATGGGGATTGTGAAGGTACTAATGAAAGTATACAGATATGCTGTTCCTGATGGTTGTCAACACAAGGGAAGTGACACCGACCTGATCCAAATTTGGTTCAAGGTGGGAAGTCCAATTATTGGATTGTAATGCCCTCACACACCCAAAGGGTGTCATGCTTCATCATCTGGGCTGCTCCTCGTCGGGTCGGCGGTGCAATACCCAACGGGCTCTCTATAGTAGGGGCTCTTTATCGGAGATCTTCTTCCAATAGCCGTATGGTGAAGTGGGGGTATGGGGCCAGAATTGTGTAGATGTGTAAAGTTGAATGTGTGATCTAAAATAGAGTTGGGAGTTCCATTAAATGTGATTTATTCAAATGGTCTCCTACCCTAATTAAAAGAGTGATAATGTGATGCTCAAAAGTGAGTATTATGTCTCAAGTAAGGCATCATCATTCTTAAAGGAAGGTCAACATGTTTCACGCTTGTTGTCAAGATCTACATGCGATTCGTCAGGACCTCTATAAAAGGTAGACTATCTACACATACACACGGTGCGGTGGCCAAATACTCACCGCAGCCGATTCATTACCTACGTAAGTATACCTGTCAATCCCTGATCCTACCCCATAAAGTGAGTATAACCAGGCGTCATCAGTGCCCGGTAGGGATACAAACAAGAGGAGTTCCTCAATTGTTCTGTGTCAATAGCACATCTCCAAGCGACCTACCCACATCTGAAGGTAACCTCAACACAAGAAGTATGCAGTTCCTAATATTAAAAAGCAAGAGGAAGTGTTTATTTCGATATAGGAACTCCACATAAAAATGTGCGGTAGTGAAAAGTGGGGAGAAGAATCCTCTCCTCTTGGAAAAAGACCCTCACACACCCAGCCTGCTAGGTGTCATGCTTCATCATCGGGTCTGCTCCTTATCGGGTCGGCGCTGCAATCCCCGATCGGCACCCGTGATGGGGCCTCCTTGGCGGAGATCTTTATTCCATATGCCGGTGGGTGAAGTGCGTGTGAGGGCCCTAAAACCGTGTAGGTGATATAAATGTGTAGGGAAGTAAAAAAGGGGAGGAGGTCCACTCAAAATAATTTTATTAAATGTGGCCCCTACCCTGGTTAAAAAAGGAAACAAAACGCGTATCTATACTCTGAGGATGTCGAGATTTATGCGTTTGTAAAAAAGGTCAACATGTTTCTTGCCTGAAAATATATTAAAGGACAATTCTTCAGGACCAACGATGATCTACCTACACTTAATGGTAGTGGTCAACAAAGAAGTGGAGTGAAAGTAGTGACCACCATTACAGCACCCTAAAAAGTGGTACCTGTAGATCAAAAAAACACAACCCTAATCGGGTCATGGATGCGCGGCATCAGTACCGGCTGGAGTAGACACTAAAATATAGTGCCGGTAAATAGAGAACAAGGCGGCGGATGTCCTACCCTCACGCAGCCGGTCCGGGCAATTGTGAAGGTACCCAGGGTTTGTGAATTCCCCTGGAGGGGACCCAGAAATTAGCCAAAATACAGCAACATTTTGTTTTTTTTTTGGGAAAAATGCGAAAAAAGGGCTACAGATGAAAGCGTCTTGTTTTTCCCCTGCAAATGGCATCAAAAAAGGGGTTGTGGTGCTGAAATCACCATCTTCCCAGCTTTCAAGGACAAGCAGACTTTTGTCAGAAAACCAAGTTTTTCTGGGACATAGCCTATTTTTGCTATTTTTGTGCTTTCAACCTCCTTTCAGTTAATGGTAGAAATGGGTATGAAACCAATAATGGATCCTGAAAAGCCATACATTTCTGAAAAGTAGACAAAATTCTGAAATCAGCAAGGGGTCACTTGTGTAGATCCTTAAAGTTTTCCTTATAGAAACTAACAGTTAAATGAAGGAAAAATTGAAAATTAGTTGAAAAAAACAGCCATTTGTGTCAACGTTTTCACCTGTAACTTCTTCTAATTATGACAGCTATTTGAAAGCAATATACCGTTATATCCGCTGGACCTTTCTGGTTGTGGGGATATATAGGACTTGTAGGTTCACCAAGAACCCGACGAACCCAGAGCCAATAACTGAGCAGCATCTTGCAATGGTTTTTATTATGTACCGGGTATATAGCAATTATTTTGGGAAAATGTATACATGGAAAAATTGTTATGAAAGACACCTATGTATTTCTGAAATGGGAACAAAATGTAGATTTTAGAAACAGTAGATATTTGCACATTTCCGAAATTGAAAGTCAATAGGTAATAACAGTTGCTCTACAATTCTGTGTTACCATAAGTCTCCTGATAACAATGGTACCTCACTTGTGTGGGTCGGCCTAGTGCCTGCGACAGGAAACGACGCAAAACGCAACGTGGTCACACTTCAATTTCGCAGCGAAAAATGACCCTTTTTTGGCAAAGTGCCTAGGTGTCGTTTTTGAACCCTAGCTCTGCCGGCACCTAGGGAAACCTAGCAAACCTATACATATTTGAAAACTAGACACCCAGGGGAATCCAGGATGGGGTGACTTGACTGCCTCCCACCAGGTTCTGTTACCCAGAATCCCTTGCAAACCTAAATAATTGTCAAAAAAACCACATTTTCCCCACATTTCTGTGGTGGGAAGTTCTGGAATCTGCGTGGATCCACAAATTTCCATCCACCCCGCGTTCCCCAAAGTCTTCCGAGAAAAATGGTACCTCACTTGTGTGGGTCGGCCTAGTGCCTGCGACAGGAAACGGCGCAAAACGCAACGTGGTCACACCTCAATTTTGCAGTGAAAAATGACCCTTTTTTGGCAAAGTGCCTAGCTGTAGTTTTTGAACCCTAGCTCTGCCGGCACCTAGGGAACCCTACCAAACCCACACATTTCTGAAAAGTAGACACCCGGGGGCTTCCAGGGAGGTATGACTTGCGTGGATCCCCCAACGTTTCCTTACCCAGAATCCCCTGCAAACCTCACTTTTAGCTGGAAAAAATCACTTTTTTCACACATTTTTGTGTTGCAAAGTGTGGCATCACTGGCCTCTCACAAATTTCCCACCACCCAGCGTTCCCCCAGGTCTCCCGATAAAAATGGTGCCTCACTTGTGTGGGAGGCCCAAGTACCCGCGACAGGCAAGGGCCCAAAACGTAGTGAGGCGACATCAAAATTGCCTATCTCAAAACCACCTGGTTTTGCAAGGGGGTCACCTGGGTCTTTGGCCCCCTGCTCGGCGGCCATCTAGGGAACTTGGGCCTCCCACACAAGTGAGGCACCCTTTTTATCGGGAGACCTGGGGGAACGCTGGGTGGTAGGAAATTTGTGTGAGCCCGGTGATGCCACACTTTCCCACACAAAAATGTCTGAAAAAAGTGATTTTTTTCCAGCTAAAATTGAGGTTTGCAGGGGATTCTGGGTAAGGAAACGTTGGGGGATCCACGCAAGCCATACCTCCCTGGAAGCCCCCGGGTGTCTACTTTTCAGAAATGTGTGGGTTTTCAGGTTTCCCTAGGTGGCCGCCGAGCCCCGGGCCAAAAATCCAGGTGACCCCCCTTGCAAAACCAGGTCATTTTGAGATAATGTGGTGTTTATTTCTGCAGCGTGAAAATTTTGGCACAATATTGCAAGGAAAATGTGACGGACATTTTGAGGTTTGCAGGACATTGTGGGTACCATAACTTGTTGGGATCCACAAGAGAGATATCACCATGTACTCCCATGGGTGTTTCGTTTACGACAATATCTACAGTTGGTAGGTTATTCTTAGACGGAATGTACACCTTGGCAGACAGACTAAAAAGACAAAGATTACTGCACAGCCATCTATATCTCAAGCACACACATACTGGTTGGATTTGGCACGAGGGCAAGTGATGGTTCAGTATATACAATTTTATTAACAAGAGATTTCACAAAAATGAAATGCACTGTCAATAATTGAAAGGACAAAAAACTGAACCAGTGACTCGCAGCTCGTGAGCTGTAAAGCCACGTCAAGGCCCCAACCGCTTTACAGGCCATTCACACACCTTTCATACGTGATCCACACAAGACCATTCACACCACCAGGCACGAAACAAACACATTACAACATTCACAAAAAGGGACAAGGTACACCCTGCTTGAGAAAGACAAAAAAAAATATTACTGCACAGCCATCTAATCCTCAAGCACACACACATACTGGTTGGATTTGGCACGAGGGTGAGTGATGGTTCAGTATATACAATTGTATTAACAAGTGATTTCACAAAAATGAAATGCACTGTTAATAATTGAAAGGACGAGAAACTGAACCATTGACTCACAGCTCGTGAGCTGTAAAGCCACGACAAGGCACCAACCTCTTTACAGGCCATTCATACACCTTTCATACGTGATGCACACAAAACCATTCACACCACCAGCCGCGGGCCCATCACATTACAACACTCACACCAGCAGACAGCGCCATTCAAGGGCCCATCACTTTCACACGCCCACATTCCTAACACAGCAACCACACAAGCTGATGGATTGCGTGGAGTGTCGCTCGGCTAGCAGTGTGTGTAGTGACCAGCAGCAAGTCACTACTACACACCGCCAGCCGAGCGCCAGTCCACGCACACCGCCAGCCGAGCGCCAGTCCACGCACACCGCCGGCCGAGCGCCAGTCCACGCACACCGCCGGCCGAGCGCCAGTCCACGCACACCGCCGGCCGAGCGCCAGTCCACGCACACCGCCGGCCGAGCGCCAGTCCACGCACACCGCCGGCCGAGCGCCAGTCCACGCACACCGCCGGCCAAGCGCCACTCCACGCACACCGCCGGCCAAGCGCCACTCCACGCACACCGCCATTTAGGATTTTTTTCTACAAAAAAGAAAACGCAAACAAATTGCAAATAGATACAAATCTACTAACACAAAATCAGAAACTAAATACATTGCACTAATGCCAACCTTGAAACAGAACAACAATTCTTAAACATTACAGACCAGGCAGTTCACTTTACCACTCATGGTTGCTCCCAATAATTCTTTTGCTTGTGGTTCGCTCTATAACAAGCAGGCACACACAGCCCAGGGTTAGAAGGACACTCAGGGCAGTACATAAGAGTCTCCTTCCGTGTACCTCTTCGCCAACAGACTCTACATCTCCTAGTGGGAAAGTCTTTTGAGGGTGTAGGAGGAATGTGATCAGGAAAGTGGCGATCTTTCAATAGAGCCACATCCTCCACCACTCCAACTCTAGGAACACTTGCCTGTTCCACAACAACAAGGCTGCCTATGACAGACTGCTGAAACTGAACAAAAGTCAACTTTGACGCAGGAGAACACTCCTTGAACACAACAAAAGCATTGAAAGTTGCTAAATTGAAGAGATGGATGGCCAACTTCTTATACCAAATGTAAGCCTTACGAATAGCAGTGTAAGGTTCCAACCTCTGATCTACTCTATCAACACCACCCATGTGCTTATTGTAGTCTAAAATGCACACAGGTTTGCGCACTTCAGCAATCTGACCCCAAACAGCCACAGGTGAAGTACTCTCATCATGGATGATAGTCAGCATGTACACATCCCTCCTGTCCACAAATTTCACAGCTAGCAGTTCCTCACTACGCAAGGCACTGCACTGTCCCCTCTGAAGTTTTTTGCAAACAAGCTCTTTTGGATAACCTTTACGGTTAGAGCGGATTGTGCCACAAGCAAAAGTGTCCACTTTGAACAATTCCTTAACTTCTACACTGCTGTGCAATTGTTTATCAAGGTACAAATGGTGGCCTCTGTTAAACAGTCCTCTAGCAAGATCCCACACAATTTTCTCAAACTCCAAAAGTGGACGGACAACCAGGGGGGTTAATAGTGGAATCCCTACCAGTGTACACACGCAAATTAAAAACATATCCTGTCCTACTCTCAGACAACATATACAGCTTAATTCCATAGCGTGCCCTCTTGCTAGGAATGTACTGCCTAAAACCCAAATGGCCCTTGAACAGGACCAAAGACTCATCAATAGATATTTCTTTCCCTGGAGTATAGATCTCTGAAAATCGATCTACAAAGTGATCAAGAACAGGCCGAATCTTAAAAAGACTGTCACATTCAGGGTGATCTCGTGGCAACGCCAAACCATTATCAACAAAATGTAGCATCCGAAGCAAAAGTAAATACCGATCACGAGTCATAACTGCAGGAAATATGGCCGTTGCCATCAAGGGACTGGTAGACCAATATGAACCCATGGACGGCTTCCTTATCAAACCCATCAAAAAAGTCAAACCCAAAAACTTCTTCATCTCTTCCAGATTTGTGGGACTCCACCGGAGTAGCTCTAGAATGGGGCCTAAGTCTGGCACTGTTGTCCCTCAAAAACTGTTCAGCATAGAAATTAGTCTGCTCAACAATCTCACCCAAAAATACATCATCCATAAACAACTGAAAATACTGTATAGGCAAATAATGTTCACAATCCACTCTACACCCTGCATAACCACTAAAGGCAGGCAACACCGGCTGCACCATGTTTGGATCAACCCAGAGTCCAGCACTTCCAGTAGGAAGCCTAGCAGCCCCAGGCTGCAATCCAGATGCCTCTTGCACCATCGGCACAGTAGTATCCTCCTCTAAAACAGGCACTTCATCTGCACTGAGTACCTTCATCATCCGATGATTCCATGTGGAGAGAACTCACTGCCTGAATCTTCCCCTCCCTCCTCTCCCTCAGACGCACTGTCAGTCTCATAATCCTGCTCAGAGGAAGATTCAGAAGCAAACCAACCACCTGCTTTGCAGTAATTCTACGGCTAGCCATAATGCTTACTAATAAAGGTTACTTGTCATACAAGTCAACAACATCAAACCCTTTGTAAAAAAAAGAAATAAACAAAATGTAGCTTTATCACAAAGACCTATATACTCCAACACTATACCACTCACGTGACAGAAGCAGCTAGACTCACCACCACCTACTCTACACAGACACAGTAAGGATCAACAATATCCCACTAAAAAAGAAGAAAAAAATTACACATAAGACAATGCAAAACATCGCAAAGAATTTCATGCTCTGAACACTAACAAATATGCTGCCATTATGACACCACTTACAAAAAAATTCATTCATGCATGACAATAATACTCATTTGGAGTACACACAACAAAAATATTTTTCTTACCAAATAAATGCAATTACGCAAAACTGCAGAACCACTGCCGAAACCGCAAACGGGAATCAAAAGCTTTACACTAGAATAAAAAGGAGAAAAAAAACATTACAATCACATATGCAAATAATGCACCAGTCCACACACAATCCACCAGCCAAGCTAAGGGGTAGGTGGGCCAAAGAGTATAAATAAAATATTCACCCCCGTAAAAGGGGAGCAACCCTTGCCCTTTTGGCCACTCCCCAACACAAAAAAAAAAAAAAAAAACTGGTGTCTAGTGGCTTCTGCCCTCCTTGGGGGCAGATGGGCCTAAAAACATACTTCTATTCTGCCACCCAAGGGGTCACTCTCCACAAATAAATGCCTGGTGGACTAGTGGGAAGATACCTTTATCTTCCGCACACGATCTCTCACTACTCGACTCTCAACTCTATTCACAACTGGATGTTAGCTCACCAACTCATTCTGAATCCCGCCAAAACTGAATTCCTCCTCCTCTCTACCTCTCTCTCACCTCCTCCTGTTCAATCTTGGATGGATCAGCTGAACCTACTCAACAACAAACCCATCATTGTCGACAGCGCTAAATCCCTAGGTGTCATTCTTGACAAAAGACTCAACCTAATCTCCCACATCAACTCTATTGCTAAGAACGCACGTTACCAGTTGCGCCTTCTATGGGGGATCCGTCGGTTCTTCCCGGAGAAAGACTTAAAAACCTTGGTACAATCTATGGTTCTCTCAAGACTGGATTATTGCAATTCTCTTCTGACGGGCCTACCCAAATCCCACCTCTCCCCTCTCAAATCCATCCTCCATTCAGCAGCTCGCTTCATTTCAGGGTCTAAACGAAGTGACCACGCCACTCCTATCCTGTCCTCTCTTCGATGGCTTCCGATCGAGGCAAGATCTATTTACAAAACTGCCTGCATCACACACAAAGCCTTACACACGTCCTCCCCTCGTTACCTGGCGAATAAATTGAAATTGTCCGGTGGCTCTTGCCCTTATCGCAATGCGAAAAAGCTTCTGCTTGAGCCCCCCCGTCTTCAAAGGGAAAGATCGATGGCACAATCCTTCTCAGGCAATGCGGTGAGAATCTGGAACTCGCTTCCCCCATTGCTCCGTGCCACCTCCTCTACCCGGATCTTCTAAGCTGACCTCAAATCTCTTCTCTTCCAAAGACACTTTCAGAACTAATACTTTCACTCTCGGCCCCCTCTAGGAAGTTCGCTCTTCATTGTAAATTTGTACTTTTTCCTGTACATTCCTCACCCTTGCGTGCTGTGCTGGATTTGTGTACCCTTCATTTAATTCACGCCCTCTCTACTCCCTCAAGGAAGTTCTTCCACTATAGGAAATTCTGTACTCCATGCCTATAGAAGTGCCTTCCCAGTGTGTTCTGCCACTTATTGCAGTATTATACCTCTATTTGTATTTTGTATCATGTATCATGCACAATTGTCACTTTTTCCTCATGTAATGTAACGCTTGCTTTTGTATTATGCTCACTTGTAACCTTCTCATCATGTAATGTTACTGAAGCGCGCTCACACCTTCGGGTAAAGCCCTGCGCTATATAAATAAAACTGCCCCCCCCCCCCAGGGGGGCAGAGCACCAAAAACATAAGGCCCCCAAAAGGGGAGCGACCCTTTCCCAAGGGGCCGCTCCCCAAAGCAGTATTTCCCGTTTTAAAAAAAAATTCCCTGGTGTCTAGTGGGCATTCCTGCTGCATGATCGTGCAGCAGGAATGCACAAAAGAGGCATCGAGGGAAAGGAAAGGGTTTTCTTTTCCCTCGATGCCTCTTCTGTTTCAAATCCCCTCTCCCCGGAGCCAAAACTAACCTTATTCCCCGACGTGCTGGAAGCAAATGGCTTCCAGCACGTCGGGGAACAAAGGGAAACCCCCAATGACCCCCAAAACCCGACGATCGGATTCCCACGGGGGGAGCGCCAGCGCTTCCCCCGTGGGTGGTCTTATGACGAGCTGGACTCGTCATGAGCACACGACCACTGTGTGCCATGACGAGTCCAGCTCGTCATGAGCATCGAAGGGGTTAACTAGGAACAACGTTCTCATCTGCCTTCATCATTACTACTAGTGTCACCATCGGATTCTTCATACTTCCATACACATTTAGCTGACATAGTTGTCGATTGACTCCGATTTCAGTTGTTTCCTTTTTTTTTTTTAAACTTGAACCATGTTATACGAATACAAACCTTTGGGGGCAAATTGATTATCAAAATTATCCAGCACAATACTGAAAGCATTACTATCACCACTTCCTGTAACAGTTTTGTAGATTTGGTTGTAAGTTTTTAGTACTTGTGGGCCTAATGAAAGCAAAAGAAAGCGTTTCTTGTGTTCTTGGTACACTTTACCATCAAAATCTATTGTTTTAGTATAATTAAGGAAGTACTGTTTCCATTCAATCCATCTCAAAACTGGTTCCGATCCTATAAGACCAATATGCCTGCGGAGAACATAATGAAAATGTTTGCTGGCTCATTATAAGAAGTAATACAGGACACAAATGAAGATAAATGTATACTATGTGGAATTGTTCAGTGTATGGCAAAATGTAATAAACCACTGTCCATACTTCACCACATAATAAATATTTACCACTTTATCAAAATTATTTGTACGATTTCTTGTTCTCACCGTCGAGTTTGTATTTCAGATAAACTCCACTGGGAACTCGTGAAACAAGCTGGCTTAATATCCACATCTACGGTGAAATGTGTTGTAAAGTAAAGCTAGTTCACGCGAATACGAAGATTTCGCGCATTTAAAGCAAAACGCTGTACTGCTGACTCCTTAATTCGTGCACAAACTATAGCGAGCGTAGACACTTCACCAAAGATGGCCGTCTGCTTACACCATCACGTTGTGTTGCTGTCGTCTTTTGCTGTCCAACTTGATATGGCCGCTATATGCCATGCGTAATCATGTCTTCTGCTCCTATTATGCCTCGCGCAACACCTTGCTGCTTCTGTTAAGCCTCCCACAATAACGTCACATGCGCGTGAAGCAGTAGCGGCTTACAGATTCACAGTCGCGCGGGCAGGGTAGTGGCATTAGGTGCGCAAGTCGAGATCGGCCAAGGCAGCGGAAACCGATTCAGCACCAAATAGAATACATTCAGTAGCAAGTTACTCGCAGTTGATTTTGCCAGCGTATGCACCGATGATTAATATGCAATGCTTTCTCTGTGGTTCATGTTCGCCCATGAATTTCGGCACTGTGAACCATTCTCTGCCTGCTCCTTTCTTCGGTGATGTCCTCCTGCTCATTGCCAATTTTGTTATGAAGAATTCCACCATGCATGTTCAGCTTTCAAGCAGGTTTATTCATATAAGGATCAGACGGGTGCAAACAAGTACAGCCTCCACAAACTACCATCTGAGTCTGCCTAACCGTTCCCCTAGAGATTCCACACACCCTTCATACAATTCTCATCCATCATCTCACACTCCCCCCCCCCCTCCTCAATATTCCAGTATCCTATAAGAAAGTATTCTTGACATAACAGCGTCTTATGTTTAGGTTGTAATCTGGAGACTAAGTTGCTTGGCATATACTTAAATTTAGAAGATGATAGGGATGGGTGCATCATAGCTACAGTTAAAGGAGATGTATGTAAAAAAAAAAAATATGCACTGTGGGAAAGAAGCCAGAGGGCGAGGAAGGATTAGCAGAAATTGAAGGCATTCGAATAAAGTCCAAAAGAAAAATGTAAGATACAGCAATAAAGATGTTAAAGTAGAGGACGAAATTTATTTAAAAAAACTTGTCAATTCTAAAGGATCAGGGCTTGAAAAATCCACTCGCTATGGCGAGCAGGATTTAATCAGTAAGAGCTATTTTTAGGGCCTACTCGCCCGTTCTGGCGAGCTGACAACAGGAGTTCTGCTTGCTCATAAAGTGAATGAGCAATAAATATGCTTTTATATCTTGTCACATTTGCTTGGGTTTTTGAGACAGAGGTCAAAAGTCAGTTTGTCTTTCTACTTTACTATTCTTTCTGTGACTGAAGTTAGTGTTTTGTAAAGTGACCTGTGTGACAATCGCACTGTACAAAGTATGTGAAATGAGAGGCTCTAAGATTTCAGTCTTTTTTTCTAACACAACACTAAAATAGCTAATAAGTGAACTGTTCAAACATTTCAAATATATTCCACTAGTTATGATGACACATTTTTGTAATTCTGTGGTGAAAAAGATTTTTTATAGGATCAGAACACTTTACTCGGTGATGTGCAAATGTTAAATATTTTTTCTGGAACCCAATTTCCAAACGTTTATGCCCCATATAGTTTTATCAGAAAAACTACATGTTGGTGCGAATGTTTTGTGCCCATTTCAATGGAAAATGTGCTATCTGTAAATGACAGTGCACTACCACATCATGCTTTGGTAATATATTTATGAAAAGTGAGTTTTAAAACATGAACTAGGAAATATTCGTGCTCTTGCCCAGATGACAATGCTATTAATGAACCAAGAGGCAAGCAAGCCAGGGATCACACGTACCCTATATGTGGGCTCAATTCTTATTATACACTGAGCAAACGTTTTTTTTTTTTTGTACAGCAGAAATAGTGAACTTGCATATCTGAAGGTGCACTCTTATGTGATAATGAAGAAAAAGGCCGCTCCATAAGACAAAATATTTGCCTAGGATCACACAATTTGAGGTCAGTTCAGGGGTGAGGTCGAGTAGATTATTCAAGTTAATAGACTTGCAGGTCTAGATAACATTTTTATGAGAGTTCGAGCACTGAGGATGAATAGAAAAAAAGCTTTGTGCAGAATCTTTTGGGGGGAAAAGAACATTTAACAAATGGTGCTTAGGAAAACCATTTTAGCTCATGGGAATCAAGTGGAGGAGATGTGTGAACTTTTGGAAATGGTAGACTGGAAAAAATTATCCATTGGCGCCTTTGTCTAAGCTAGTTGGATTGCTACTTTCAGAGGGTCAGACTTAGTTTGGTTTATTGATGGTTAGTGGTTGTATAATTGTCCTGTATAGTACAGCCTTCTACCCACTGTGGGGGAATACATGCCACGTCTTCGCTAGTCTTTGTGCTTGCGGGGGCAATCAGTCTTTTCAGTCATTCATGTCAGGCCCTTTTTAAAGTGCCTATGATCTGCCTATATAGCTTTGTCGTGTTCCATATAAGGAAGAAATTGAACAAGCATGTGCAATGCAATAGGTCTCGCATTACTGAAAGCTTGAGCTGTTGGTGTTGCATTATTATTTGCAATGCCAATAGCGCAAACTTTTAGTAGTGCAAGACTTATTGGATTGCAAATGTGCATGGGACAAGAAAGTGAGAGGAGGAAGTTGGGCGGCTGCGCTGAAGGAAAAACGAGTGGTTCGCCAAATCAATTTTGTCAATATTGTAAGTTTTATCGTAAGCGGCGCAGCACGCTGCCTGTGCTGCTTTGTAAAAGCATATAACATTGAAACAAGAATTTGCAATGCAATAGGTCTCGCATTACTGATAGTTTGAGGTATTGGCGTTGCAAATAATACAACGCCGATAGCTCATACTTTCAGTAATGCGAAAACTAGTGCATTGCAAATGCTTGCGTAGTGAGCCAGGAACCAGCATTGTATGTCTCAGCGCAGCACCGCAAGCTGCTCCTAGAGCTCCCTAGTGAGCAAGACACAGCATTGCATGTCTAGGTGCAGTCCTGCGAGCTGATCCTAGAGGTCCCTATTGAGCATCATAAACTACCCAAGCGAAACTGTACACAGCTGCTTGAAATATGAGCAATTATATGTCTAAAGACATAGGGCCGTGGTGACCACTATAACAAAACAAGCGCGTCCATGTTCAGGTAAAAGAAAAGCACGTCAGCCATTATCTCATCTGAGGCGGCTGTGCTGCTTAAAGTTTAAAAAGAATGGGAGAGACAGCGCGCGAGTCCTGCCTGCAACAGCAGGCAGAAGAAACCCAATTGAGAGAATAGCGCTCCCAGGCTCTAATTAAAGCATACATGTAACAACCAAAGTAAAAGGGCCAGTCCTCATGGGAGGTTACAAATGAAAACAAGGCGGTACTAAGGAGGTACTAACAAGCCTATTAACCAATCAGAAGCCAGCATTTACGAAAGACGACACAAGCCAATGCCAAATGTGGGCGGGGCTACAAGTACATACTGCAATATAGCATGCCTTGCAGAGCAGCGCATGCACTCTGACTCTAGGCGAGCCTCGCTGAAGAAAACAAAGGCGTGGCCGCTATTGTTTAGAAGACAAAGGTTTGCCTTGCTGCTTATAACGCGGAAGAGCTTATCGTGCCTGCAACAACAGCTAGGAGAAGGGCATGAATAAAATAGTGCTCATGGGAGGTTTTAAAGGAGAAAAGGCGGTACTAAGGAGGGACTACTAAGCCTATTCACGAATCAAAAGCCACAATTTACAAAGGACAGTAAGAGTAGTCAATTGAAAAGATGGGCAGAAAATTCAGAGCTTCAACTCCATACCTGAATACAGGATGTCTCAAATGCTGCCTAGGCGAGACCTAAAAATTAATGGTAAAGCCGTGTGAAGAAAACTATACTTGATAATTGGAGAAAAGTTTTTAACTTGCCATACTATACAAAGTGAAATTGATTTACATCCTTTAATATTTTGTTTTCTAAATTTTCATGTATACCCTGAAAAACGTAAAGATGCAGATTTTCTTAAGTATTAAAAACAAATCAACCGTGAGACTTTGCTGGTGTTGGTATAGTCTAATGGTAGTTGGGAGTTATGTAGTACAGTTGTTGAAATTATGCCTAGCATTATCAAACGTTAGTAGGTGGAATCATAGATCTGTCCAGTATAACAAAGGTGCATTGTAGGTCAGTGCTTATAATGGGGGTTCCCAATGAGGCTACTTTTTATTTGGAAGTGTTGTGCAAGGTCCCAACTCTTGCAGATTGGACAGAAGCCTCTTTTATAACTGGCGCCGCGACTCAATGATTGCAATCTGGGTGCAAAACAAACATTTACATTTATTAAGTTTATCTTAGGGTGACTTCCTGAGTGTTGTATCTTGCACCAAGGATTATTTGTGAGATTCCTCTGTTCTTGCAACAAGGCGTCTTAAAACATTTTACTCATTTTGCATTCAAACTTAATATGTAATACCTTTTCATTGAAGATTCTATTTGCCTTCAAATCTTATTGTACTTCTTGACGCCAGTCTTCCTGTTTATGTGGAATCTGTCAGCATACATCCCAAGATAGTGATTATCTCCAAGTCCCTGCCTCTTGGGACAAAATGGCTAGGTCAGCAACCATGAGCCAGTGTCCATCGCTAACCAAGTCAGTACGCACTGTAAGAATTTTTACATGGGCCAGCACCTCTCCTTTGCTAAATAAGTTGCAAAAGCACCAGGCATCTGCTTCTTCTACTTAACATTTTTAAAGAGGAGTTTGCTCCACATTAAGTTACATCACAGCTGTTTTAATGGAGGCTAACTTAAAACCTCTGGAAGAATCAGTTTTTATATAGTGCAAAACGGAGCAGCTCTCTGATTAGTCCGTTCTAAACTACTCTTCAAATACTCCACTGGCTTGCTTTCTGCAAACATATATTATTTAAAGCAATGCCCATGATTTATAGAGTGATATATCAACGATACCATCAATTCATGCATACTAAATTTCACAGGCTGTCTTCTCACTAAAAGGTATGGTTTGCCAGTCTTAGTTTACCTTAAACCTAATATATACTATTCAGTGGCAAGATTTTTTTAGGTCGAGCCTGGGCAGCGCGTGCGCTGCGAGGCATGCTGTATTCAGGTAGGGACTTGAACCACCGATTTTCCGCCCATTTTTAGGTCGAGCCTCGAGTAGCGCGCAAGCGCTGCTCTGGCAAGACTGTTAGGGGGTTTGAAAAGCTGACCAGACGCTCGTGCGTCATGGCCTTTTCCCTGCGGTTACGCGCGCGGCAGACATCTGTTTCCAATTATCGTGCCCAGACGCGGGCGCGATAATTGGAAACACATGCCGGCTGAGCGGGTTATCGCAGGCAAAAGGCCATGACGCATGAGCGTCTGGTCAGCTGAGCAGGCTGCCTCGCTCGCGAACTGGAAAAAAAAAAAAATGAAAAACGCACTGGTGCAAACACCGTGAAGATAAGCACTTGTGATGAGAGGCGGTCACGTGATGTTTGACAATGCAGCGGTTTTGGCTTTTGTGCTGCTTGTTCTTTCTCCAATTCCAGCACTGAATTGTACTGTATAATGTAACACGAGCACGTACACCACAGGCAGGTGGCTCATGAAATATTCAACTTTGGAAAAAACACTGATTCTTTTAACAAATTCCACAGACACGTCGGATCGAGTCATAGGGAGCACTGCCCCACAGACATCACAAAACCCAAATAAACGTTTACTGTTTCGCTTTATGGTGGATGCGACACACTCCCAAACGAGAAGTGAAAGCAATTAAATACGCAAACCCCAAACTCAAATCCATACCCTTTAAAGATACTACAGTATAGAATACAGAACAATACAATAATGTAATACAGAATAAACAAATATTCATTATAAAAATGCCACCATGACTTCTGTCACTGCTCCGACCGTCGGAAATCATCCCCTTTGTTACACGGCTTCAAGCACCGCCGAACAATTAGACACCATTTGAATCTTTCTTACAGACGTATTCGTATTAAATAAAAACCCAGCCTCGTGACCCCACCCGTTAGCATCCAGTAAGGCAGCTTGCGTCACCAGGTCACCATTGCTCGACAAGTCCCTCTGACTGAGCCGAGATACACACTTAATGCCGCTAGATTGCAAAGGAGCTTTACATATTGCCCTCCTACCTTGGTACGTAGTTATCTGCCGCCATCCCAGTATTTTAGGAATATTTCAAAATCCATTCTTCTGCTATATAACAAAAGAATAAGTGCATCTTCGACACCAGCCCCTTCCCCACATCCTTCAGAAATGGATTAAAAATGGTTCTCTCGATCCCAGCCGTTTCAAGTTCGCAATCAAAAATTTGCTTTCACTTTCATTTATGCAATTTCTTTAGAAACGTGAGGCAAATGACGCCGTTTGCCTGCTGCCAAATCTAAACTTGCTCAAGGACTATGAATGCCGACGGTACGGTCAAAGGTGCCCACTTTGGAGACGGGGAACCAGGTTCGAATCTCGGCTTTGGCTCAACAGCCAGTGAGCCCACTCTGGGCAAATCACCTAATCTACCTGTAACTAAAATCAAAGCATCCTTGTATAATTAAACTGGTGCTCATGTAAAGCGCTCCAATACCTTCTGGTGGAATGCGCGTTATCTTCCATAACACATGGGCATCTCTCTCGTTGGGTGGCATTCTCTTCGAGGTCGATTTTGAATGCGTATCCTCGTGAAATTGTTAGAGTAACTTCGCATCTTCCAGTAAATAAAATGTTACTCCAATATTAGTGGCCTAAGTGCACTTAAAAGATCACGTTTCCCACACTTTTATTTAAGTGCAGTGAGGGCGGGGTAAAAGACGTGTCTAAAAAAAAAAGTAACTACATTTTTAAAAAGAACAAAAATATTCAGTAAATATTTTGTTCTAGAGATGGGCTGTAGTGTCTTCCCCAGCCCTGAAGCATACAAATGAAATATGTCACACAGGAACCCAGTAAAATAATGATTTATTCCTCGGCATACACTCGCACATTGCACATCATCTCATACTCCGCATTAACCACACCCTAATATCTCCCCCGCATATGATTTAGTTCCTATTCAGCGTTTACCCCAGAACCAAGAGGGTCCTAGTGCGTATAACATCAATATGCTACATCCATACTCGCCAGGCGTGCAACGCCCATTGGGCTCAAAGGGCTTCAGCCCCCCCCCCCGTCGTGTGTGGCAGCCCGGCCTGAGACAGCTTCCCGGGCACACACAGCCGCACCAGAGTACTTCACAGGTCTTTAAAAGACCATTTGCTTGTTAATGAGGCTTTGTTGTTTTTCACCCCTTCTTAGAGCCTCTGCATTTCCACTCTGCCTATTGCTGGAAGAATTAGCGCCCCCCCCCCCTGAAATTATTTCTTAGCCCCCGAAATTTGCCTCTAGTTGCGCCTCTGATACGCGCCAACATTTTTGAAGAGGAAAGTGGGAGATTTTAAAACAAATGTATTTCTCCTGTTGACTTCCATTGAGGGCGAGGCCTTAATCTGGTCTATTGTCATGTACGGGACTTGCAAGTGTACTGCTGCTAGGTCGTATATCAGAAAAGGAAAAATAAATTTTATTCTTGCGTCAGGAGCACTGAAAAAGCGCTATAGCAAAATTGTTGTGCACTGGCCTGTGGGAGAAGGTTACTGGCAGTGCATACTCTGAGTCACACAAGACCAGTCCCTGTAGGCAGAAGCCCGTGGAAGAATCAGGTTTTTGCTTGCAAGAATTTGGAGGAGGGAGTCTAGCCTTAAAATCGGTAGTCGGCTGCCTGAATCGGGAGGGTTGGCATGTATGTACATCTCCCCCCCCCCCCCCCCTTGTTAAATAAACAAGCATTTGCAATGCAATAGGTCTCGCATTTACGCGAGTTTGAGCTATTGACATTGCAAATAACAATGCCTTTTATTTTTGCTTTTGTTTTAAAAACATAAATAAAAGGCATTGTCATTTACAATGCCAATAGCTTAAACTCGCGTAAATGCGAGACCTATTGCATTGCAAATGCTTATACTTCTTTGTGTCTGAGGTTAGAAAGTGGGTGGCAGGCAAAAGCCACATGATAGCTCAACTTGTTTTTGGCTCCAGGGTCGAGCTGAGCCAGGCATCTGGGTCATGCTTTGCTCCAAACTTCAGTGGCTCACCCACTTCTACTTTTTAGGATTCGCCTGCACAGCGCTTGTGAAATCTCTTGTAATTTAAAAAAGAAACCTTAAAAGGGGCTTACAGCCCGCCCAATCCTTACCTTTACTTCCCATTTGATGATTTCAACATCACCCTAATTTACGTGCTTCTGATTTGTCAGCACGTTGCCTGCTTTCATTTCCCAGGCTTCCTGCTCTGCCGGTCCATGCAATGGCATGGAGCTTGGCCCAAGTACAGCTACCGGTCACTGGCTATTGGCCAGGGTAATTCTACTAGCTATGCACTCTGAAGGTATTTTTTAAATTTATTTTTTATTGAATACTCCATTCGAGTTCATCTGCAGGCCATCTTCTCTCCTCCCTGGCGTGTAAAGTCACCACCCCCCTTCTTCAGCTATCTACCGCGCTCTCACTCATGTCCCCATAGGTAGTGTTTTTCATAAGCACCATTTATATTACACATACACACTTTCATCTTGCTTTTATTTTTTTATTATACACAGGGGAATTTAGTGATTTGTCCACGATCACAGGATGTTGAGCCAAAGCCGTGACTCAAACCTGGTTCCCCAGTTCCAAGGTGAGCCCTCAGATAAAGTCTGCCATGATGTGACATCTGAGAAACATTTCCTCACACCATTAACTGCTTTGGACATAGTCATACCGTTTAAGGTGCACACCCTATTGTGATCTCAGTGGCTTTATTATGATAACAAGGAGCACCCGGGGGCTTTAGTCAGTGACCTTTTTGTGTCATTAGCGTTGGCCCTGATATCAGTAACCCGGGTGAGACACCCCTGACTGGCTAAGCGACGTCAGGATTTCTTTTTCTTCTACTCATTTTGAGATATTGTCGATCCCTATTTTGTGGTCAGGTATCACATTAGTGATAGCGGCGAGCCCTTTTATAGTGACTGTCAGCCTGCTAGGAATATGTTTGTACTGCAATGCAAAGTCAAAGAGCTCGCAGATGAAATCAGCAGAGGCTGCTTGTCTGATCCCTGACTAGATATGTCTAAGCCCTTTTCTCGTGACTGTCAGCCCTTTCGCAAAGCCTTATCGAGGTATCTATGAATCCTATTTGAATGGCTGTGCGCCTTATCTTTGTGTTATCGATCCCTGTTGCGGTATCTGTGAGCCCTGTTGTAATGTTTGTGAGTCCTAGTGAGGTATCTGTGAGCTCTGCCAGTGTATCTGTGGGCCGTCTTCTCGCCTCCCGGCACGTTAAGCCAACACTGCCCACCGCCGTCGTTTTTAAAAGAACCCCATCCTCCTTTTAACCCATCACGTCCTCCTCACTATTCTGTTGTTTTACCCACCCCCGCTTCAGCCACCTCCCACGCCCTCACTCGTGTCCCCAAAGGTAGTGTTTTACATAAGCACTATTTACATTACACGTAGACACTTTCATTTTTTTTTTTTCTTCTATTATACACGGGGATTAAGTGATGTTCTCACGATCACAGGATGTTGAGCCGATGCCAAGACCCGAACCTGGTTACCAAGTTCCAAAGTCTGCAGCTCTGCCGTCGCCATCCATTAGCTGTGTTAAGTCACCCCTCCCCCAGCATACTCCAAAACAATAGTAATACAAGCATTGACAAAGACAACAGATCTCACATAGGCAAAACCTAATGACTTTTCCAATGCTTGTAATTATGTCCATCCACCTTGTCAAAGTGAACATTATTAGGGAATTTAAGCAGCAAAAGAATCCAGGCTTCAAAAGAAGTAATTAGCAGAAGTGAAAAGATGTTAATAGAGAGAAATGCAAATGCATGCACCTCTGACAGAAATCATAGTGTGAAAAGTAGATCGGGAGGGTGAGAGCATAACCTAGCACTGAATAGGCGGGTTGGATCAACAAAACTAAACCAAGGCTGTTAACAGGATACTTGCCACAACCATTCCATCCATGTCAAGTCTGGCAACCATTGCGCAGAGTCTGGCTATAACCACCCTGGCTTTAAAAAACAAGCATTGGCATAGCCAATAGGTCTCGCCTTTGGGACCTTATAAGTGTTTAGCCATGTAACAGTTGATGTTGTTGCACCAAGGATATTGTGCTGCATAACTAAATACTTAAGGCCCCAAAGGCGAGACCTATTGGCTATGCCAATGCTTGTTTCAATTGGCTCCTGTTACTGTCCTTACTAAATCGTTGCATTAGATTCAGTAATAGGCTTAGTAGTCCCTCCTTGATACTCCCTTGTCTGAATTTCTAACCTGCTATAAGGACTGGATGTTCTACTTGTGTTGTTACACGGTCTGCTTTATCTAGTCTGTGAGCACTATTTTCTTGGTTTTCCCCTATTACACCCACAACGTGCTTTCCTACGACGCAGCACACTTTTATGTTTTAAGGCTCTGAGTTTTCCGTTTTTACTAATTTTTACAGATTAATACAGACGGAAAAAATGTTTCTTGTCTGTATTTATTTTCAAAAGCAGAAAAATACAGAAAGTTGTACTTTTGTGAATGACTTTCAACACTGTCCTTCATGAATTCCAAGCCAACATCGGAACAGAGAAATAACATGGGGAGATTAACAGGATGGGATTTCCTTAAATGTAGGCATATGTTAACATATATTTGTATGTATTGCTAATATTTACATGTGGGTGTAGTGTTCTGCTATATTGGCTGCTTAATTTGCTTAAACGCAACAAGCATTAAAGTAGGAGTGCATATTTCAGTTAAATAAATGTGGAAATATACCATGTTATGACTCCATTTATTATTAAAAATCATAATAAATATGGATAAATGCCACTAAGATGGCTGAAAGATAAATATGGATAAATACAGATGGAAATGTTTAAAAAATAAATACCATAAAACAGGTAGTCCTAATTAAAAAAAACAACAAATTTTATTTTATTTTTGCGTTTTCAAATGCATACAACATATGCGCCAAACAATCAACCCCTCTCCCCTCGTGTGACAACAAGAATCAGTGATATTACAATATAGCATCATACAACAAGAATCAGTGTTTTTACCCAGATCATTTCTCCTTATATCAAAGAGCTGTTATGGTGTACAACTATCATCTGCAGCATCTAGAGGGTTAATCACTAGATACGTCGTCAGTGGGGACCAGACGTCCTTGGGCCTAGAGGGAGCTGGTAGTTCCTCGGCATAGCATGCCTACTGGTCTCTGCAAAATGTCAAATCATGTAGCCAATCTCTAAATTTCGGGGCCATCTTGCTGTCCCATGTTTGTGCTACCTTCCTTTTGGCCATTAAAGCTGCTATCGGCACCAGTCGCCTATTCTTTGGTTTAAAACTCTTCACCAGACCCAGCAAACAAATCAAAGGGGAGCACTCTACGTCCTCCATTATCATGTCGGTTAATGCTTGTGTGACCAGCACCCAGTATTCCTTAATTCGGGAGCAATCCCATGCGAGATGAAGAAAATCAGCCTCTTGTACCCCGCACCGCTTGCATCTAGCTGTCTCATAGGCCATACCTTTTTAACTGAAGGGGTGTATAATACAACTGTTGTAAATATTTAAAATGAATTATGCGCAGGTTGCAATTGACCGTCAGCCGTTTTGTCATTAAGCAGCTGAATTCCCAATCCTCGTCATTGAGAGCATTACCTAGAGCCTGTTCCCAACGCTCTCGGGGCTGGCTGCGTGTAGGCGCAGTATCAAACTGCATGGTTTGATATAGTCGGGTGACCAACCTACCCCGTGTGGGGCTTGCCAATAAAATCTGCAATGAACTCATTGTCTGGTGCAGCGGGATGATTGGTATTGAAAGCCTTGAGAGCCTC
The DNA here is from genome assembly GCA_963921515.1 of Calotriton arnoldi. Taxonomy (NCBI): domain Eukaryota; kingdom Metazoa; phylum Chordata; class Amphibia; order Caudata; family Salamandridae; genus Calotriton; species Calotriton arnoldi. The sequence goes on along the minus strand of CAWUFW010001541.1, from coordinate 1,147,612 downwards.
CCTCAACCTATAGTATGTGAAGACTGACAGCGCTCCCTGATGCCTATCGCTAATCTGTGCCATTGTAATGAAGGAGCGTTCCGGGTATATGTTATCCATCATAATGATATCCATATCCGCCAGAATCCCCAGCGCCCGTTTGTCCTGAGTCACCGAAAGTTTAGGATGATGTGCTATTGGAAGAGCCGGGGCGTAGACCAGTTGCCTACCCGCACTTTTCGCCATGGCGCGCCAAGCTTGTGCTGTGCAGTCCGCAGTGCACATGCCTCTAAGGGGATGGGTAGTGTGTGATTTCGATTAATGACACGAGTGGATCTGGGCTCATGTCATCAGCCTCAACCGCCACATGCGATATAAATGGTGGGGGAATGAACCAATAGTGGGCAAATTGGGCCTGTGCGCATAAATAATACAAGTACATGTCAGGCGCCGCGAACCCCACCAGTGAATATGGCCTTGTGAGAGTACTCCAGCTACACCGGGATTTCTTGCCCGCCCAGACCAAACGCAATATAGTCGAGCGTAGCCGTGTGAAGAATGCCCTCGTTAACTTAATAGGGACGTTGGTGAAGAGGTATAAAAACCGGGGTAAAATGACCATTTTCGCAACCGCTATTCTGTCCGCTAGCAAGAGAGGTAAGCCAGTCCATCTGTTCGCCTGTTCTTCCGTGGATGTGAGAGCTTTGTCAAAGTTTTCTCTCAGTATTGTCTCTGGGTCAGAGTGCACCCACACCCCTAAATACCTGACCGGGTCTGACGACAATTCGAGTGGATATTCCATTGGAAACTGCAGTGTGCTCGTCGTGAGTGGGAAGACAGAGGATTTTCCCCAGTTGATTCATAGACCCGATAGCTGTTCATATTTAATGTATTCCCGAATGAGAGGATGCAGATTCTGTTCCGGGTCTCGAATATACAGAACCATATCATCCGCATACATGGAGATTATGAGAGGGCGTTGACTGAACTGAAGAGCCGCATTCGCGTATTTTTGTCTCACCACACACACCAGCGGTTCCAACACAATGGTGAATAGGATAGGGGAAAGTGGACCCCCCTGTCTGGTCCCTTTGTGTATGCGAAATTGTTGAGTGGTAATTATTAATGCGTACCCTCGCCAAAGGTGCTGTGTAGAGAATTTTATATCCATCTAATGAAGAGGAACGGCAGACCCATCCTCTTTAGAGTGTCAAACATATACCCCCATCTGACCGAATCAAAAGCCTTAGCGGCATCAAGAAATACCGCTACTGCTCCGCACTCCGGGTCCAGCTGGTGCAAAACCGCAAACTGAGTGCGCAGGTTATGGGACGTGGACCGAGATGGAACAAAACCCGACTGATCCGGGAGGACCAGAGCGGACAATAGTGGACGCAATTTGGTGGCAATAATTTTGGCAATTATTTTAGTGTCGATGTTCAGCGAGAGCGGACGATATGACTCACAGTTGTCTGCCCGCTTCCCTGGTTTCAGCAAAGTCACAATGAGTGCTTCCCGCAGGGTGGGGGGAAGCCGACCTTTCTCGTAGGCCTCGCTGTACATATTCACCAAATGGGGGGCTAGGATGTCCACATATGCCTTATAAAATTCCCTGGGCGACCATCCATGCCCGCTGCCTTACCAGAAGGTAACTGACGTATGGCATCTTTCACGTCCTCTACTGTGAGGGGTTGCATTAAGTATTCACGTTGTCCTTCTGAGAGCCAGGCTAATGCTATGTCCTCAAAGAAGTCCCTAATCTCTTCACTGTCAGCTTCCTCCCCAGCGCTATAGAGAGAAGCGTAATAATCACGGAATCCATCTACGACATCTGGGGTGTTGTGGTACACTCCCATCCGGCCCTACCAGTTCCGTAACATAATCCTGAGTTCTCCCCCCTTTGATTTTGGCCGCCAGAGTACAGCCTGGGTGACCACCCTCGACATATGCCCTAGCCTTCCAGCGTCTGGACAGATGTCGTATCTCTTGTTCCGCTGTCTCGTTATATTCTGTTACCAGTGTCCTAATCTCTGCTAGTTTGGACACATTCAGGGAGCTGTTAAACTCTTGCCGTTTTATCTCAGTTTCAAGATGATGCATGCGTGTTCGCAGCGCCTTTAAAACCCCAGACTGAAGCCCAATACAGGTGCCCCTGATGGTAGCCTTGAAGGCTTCCCAAAGTGTGCCCGCATCATCTACGGAGCCCACATTTTCTTCAAAAAACAATTCAATAGCTTGGTGGACTCCCTCCCTAAAGACCGGGTCCAGGAGAGATGAAGGCTGCAAGTGCCATTGGAATGGTTGATGTCTAGTCGGGATGTTAATATCTAACAGCACTGGTGCATGGTCGGAAAGCGTGCGTGGTATGAGTCGCACACCAGTAACCCAAGATGCCATGGACTCAGAGGATCCAATAGTCCAATCTGGACCACGTTTTGTGTACTGCCGACGTGAAGGTGCCCTCTCTAGTGTTTGGGTGTCTGTCCCTCCAAATGTCCCTCGTGTGAAATGTATGCATGATGTCGTGTATCACTTTGGTCGAGCGCTTACCCTGCCACGGTGTGGTTGCACTTCTATCTGTGTCCGGATCTAGATGTGTTCAGATCCCCTCCCCATATCACCAGGTCAGATTGCAACTGAAACATTTTAGTTTTGAGACGTGAGTAGAAGTCCGGATCGTCGATATTTGGGCCATATTTGTTAATAATTGTGAGTATTGTTCCTGCCAGGTTCCCCTGAATCAAAGTGAAGCGTCCCAGATGGTCTGAATCTGTGGAGAGCAGTTTAAATGGCGTCCCTTTTTTGACCAATATCATCACACCTCTAGCATAATTAGAGTATAGCTTAAGAACAGATTTTGATGTGTATGCACTTGATCAGTGAACAGTAAACCTGCATTTTATGACCTTGCAGCAATTGTCACACAGCTGAGAAAGTTAAACAACCTCCCACCACCCCCTCCCACTTCAGCATCCCAATCATGCTAAAGCCATACCCCCAAAAACAATGCATGTAAAATAGCAAACATCGTGGGTAACACCCTCATGGGGGGCGGCCAGGGACCCTTAACCCACCTGCGAGCAGGTATGGCCGGGCCAAATTACCCCCTTCAATACTGCCATAACTGTACCGGAGTCAGACTCCGGAGACCAATGCCCCACTAACAGAACATCATACCATATGAACATGAGAACAATATATGTAACCGTTCCCCCCCCCCCACCCAAACCAGGTTCGCCCTACAGAAGCGGTACGGATGTCCTTGGCCGGGTGTCCGCAGTATCCAGCTTTTGCCTAAACAGGACACACATTTGCGCACCATCACACAGTGTTAGCCATACAAACACATACTGAGCTTACATTAGAGATGAATGGATTCCCAACCCGTCTAACCACGCATTTATCCTGAGGAGCCCCCCCCCCTCCCCCCCCACACATTTTCCTAACAACCTGATAAACACACAGACTGACACATAGGCCCTATACTGAAGAGACCTCCCTCCAATCGCAAATGTGACGAGACCCCCTCATTGATGGTGTCTAGTACCAAACCAATGCCACAACGGTGACATCAACCAAAATCTGCGCACCACAATGCGACTGAGAAAAATGTAGTTACCACAGTTGCTCGCAGGGCACAGCACCTAAACAATGCAACAAGCTCTATCTGAGTGCTAGGCCCAACCCTTTATGCCCAACTCTTTAGTGCAGAGTCCAACTGTCCATTTATACACAACTTGAGGAGAACAGTAGCACTTACAGTCCTACGTGATCATCCGAATGTCCATGCCGTTATGCCCCCGCCTTCAGTAGCCTGCAGTCAGGAGGTCCTGTATAGGCCCAAGTCCTAGTAGATGTAGCATTACCTTACCTCCTGCCAGGAGACTGTAGGGAAAAGTACGTAGACCACCACCATCCTTGTTCCTCTGAGTCTGATCTCTCTGAACGTGTCGGTGACGTAGCACTCCTTGTCACTTTCCTTTTCGCGTGCACTTGTCGTAGGAAGTCTTGAGCTGCTTTAGGCGATTGAAAGATCTTCACCTTGCCATCCATTGTGACCTTCAACCTGGCGGGGTACACCATGGCGTACGGTATCTCCAACGCTCACAACTTTTTCTTCACTTCCGTATATTCCCTACGGGCCATCTGTACCGCCACCGTAAAGTCAGGGAAGAAAGGGAACACATTGCCCTGATAGCACGTGTTCTGCTTCTCTCGAGCGAGCCTGAGAACCGTGTCCCGATCTCTGTAATTTAAGATCTTTGCGACGATAGGGCGCAGTGGCGCACTGGGGGGAGGCCTGGGCGCCAACAAGCGATGTGCCCGTTCCACAATCTGGACTAGCGAGAGGTGTTCTGCTCCAAACAAATCTTTCAGCATGCCCTCGACGTAATCCTCCAGACGCCCAGTATTCGTGCTCTCAGGTACTCCCATGATGCGTAGATTACACCTTCGAGAACGTGCTTCAAGGTCCTCGTTTTTGGCCCTGATGACCTCCAACAGCTTCTCCATCTTGTTGCATTTATCTGCCGTGGAATGGGACTCGTCTTCCACCGCCGAGATGCGTTGTTCTGCTGCCGTGAGCCTTTCTCCCTGTTTGTCTATTTTTGTCGTCATGTTATCCATTTTGAGGGATAAATTATCTATCTTCTTGCCAATGGCCTGCAGACTCTGCTGTATCACCTGTAACGTGACCTCCAGTGTGTTGGATTACGATTGAGCCTGTTCCAGCTCCGATTCAGTGAGCACCCGCAGCTTGGCTCGCCTGGCTTCAAACGTGAGTTTTGACTGTTTGTCCGTTTTACCCATGATTGCGTGACAGATGGCAGTAGCAATAGGCTGTGTACACTGTGGATTCCTTCTATGCTGCCCCACCAGCGTGTAAACTGCAGAGGAGTTTCGTGACCTACTCCACCACTTGAAGCCGCACTATGCTGTGCCCAGTCACGCTATTTCGCCACGTTGCACCGGGCCTACTGGCAGCCCAATCCGGTGCCGACGTGAGAGTCCGCTATGTTTATCATGTGTCTGTGCTTGATGGCGCATTAACGTTATTGCAGGAGCATGCTGACCGGTAGTGCAGCACTTTCCCAATCGGGCACCGAGAGAGACCATACTTCGCCTGCGTGTGTGCCCCGCAAGGTTCTCAGCCCGCTGTAGAATAGATGTCCGAGCTCCCACGCCGAGAGGATTAGTGCCGCCTGCCGCCCACAAGTGTATTGCCGCAATGTAAGCGCACCCCCTGCTGCGTGTTAAGCCAATCCGCCCGAGAGTGAAGGTCGGGCGTGTTTCACTCACCGCGCCATGCGAGTCAGTGCCGTCTGATCAGATGCATCGTCTCCTCACTCGCGGCGCCTCTGCGTACGCACCTTCACTGCTGCGGTGCCTGGGGATAGGCTTTCGACGCACTCCGGCGTAAGGACACTTCAGTCCTCCGCCGCCACATTGTATGTCAGCCACAACCATACGCTGTTCCGCTCAATACCTGGCAATGCCCGGGAGTATGCGAAGTCCACGTTCACAAGCAGTCTTCCAGTCGAGGATTCCGCTGTTGGGGGCAGCGCCGCTACAGGCCCACAGCGCTCACCGTCTACCTCCGGTCCCAAGTATGTTACGGCCCAGCCGCCATCTTGTGCGCTCCTGAAATCACGGGAAGGGAACACGAACTTTGTGTTTCTGCTGTATCAGCTACATAATCAGCACTGCTACACTCCGGGCGACTCCTCGAAAGCTCCGCTTCAAAACGCTGACATTTGTGGGAGTAGATTGTCGGTGGATCCGCAGATATTGAACGAATCTTTAGCCCGGCTGGCAGAGCCTCACTACCGTGTGGCCTTCTTGCCTCGGGCTCGCTCCGCCCCCCCCCACCCCCCCCAGGGAGTCCTAATTTTAATTTGTAATGGCGGTCCGCTTTAACAATAGCGGCTGCGCTTCTTTATTTACTTTGGCAGCGTGTTCCGCTTTAAGTATAGCGGTAGCGCTACAAACTTTTTTTTTTCCTTTCCAGGAAAAGCGCCCCATAGCAGACTTTCACTTTAATAGTGGCCACGCCCTTTTCTTTAGACGTTGCATTCAGGTTACAGCTAGCCTTGTCTAAACAAAGGGGCGCTGCCACCATTAAACTGAATGCACGGCATTCTGCGCTTTTACCAACAAAAAAAAAACCATTTGTTTGTAAGCTCCTGGTACGGCCACAGTGTTTATTTTGCAGCCAGACAGCTGTGCTTCCTGCTGGACTCAATCTAAACAGTAGCTCCCTCAAGTATGCGTGGAAGGATACAACTCCTACAGTTGGAACACTTGAGGCCGAAATGCTTCTTGATGGGACAAACACACGACTAGGTAGGAAAGCAGTGGAATCAAAAACAGCCTGAGTTTGATAAAATAAAAAAAGCCATTCAGTCATGAGCATGGGCTGGTCCAAAGCCTGCAGTAAGTACAAGGTGTTTTGGAAGCAATGGGTTTCCCAAGCTGTCTGTAGGCAAGACCTAAAAAAAAAAAGCTCTATATATCACCATGACGTGTGGTGATTACGTGTAATTAAATGGATCGGATCAGACTCCTCTGGAAACTGTACACAAATGAATTGCAAAGTAATAAAAGCAACTTGATTAATTGCATTCAGTGTGCCAAACAGTATCCCAGCTGTGCCAGAGAGGGCTTGAGCGGCGACTGGCAAACATTGAATATGATTGTGATGCTTCACTAGAACAGTTTTTCACAGAATAATGGTTCACATATACAAATGAACATTTGTTACTGTATATGAAATTATAGAAAAGAGACCCACTGAAGAATGCAAATTGTTCTGTATGCAAGCCTTTGTTGGTGTCTCCTGCATAGGTTGTCTGCTAGTTGCGCGTACAGCTAACTAAAAGTGCATGTTTGCTTTATCACAGAAGTGTGGTCACATAGAAGCTTCTTTGAATTAAGAGAAAATATGGCAAAGTTGCCAAAAAAGACTGTTTCCTTCGTAACGATTGCTAAGATAGAATGCTAAGTTTTAGCTTCTCAATGAATGGCATTAGTAATGAAAAATTTCCTAGCTAACGTAACAAAGTTTCAATTCTATTAAGGACTCGGAGGCGAGGATTAGGGCCTTCTTTCATCACTTTATTCTCAATAGCAGCACGTTAAAAGGTTAACAGACTACGTTTCCCATGAACCTCTAGGGAAAGGTAGTAAAGAAAAAACACATGGCAACAGCCAATCAAGTCCCAATAACAGTGTCCAATCAGGGGCCTCCAAGCCCAACATAGTCCTCCGTCAGTGTCCCTTCACCCTCTTTCGAAGCGCGAAGCCAGCCAACGGATCACCATCAAGCATCCTGTTTGTTAGCATCAGATCCTGCAAAGACAGGGAAATATTACCACTTGCGCTTCGACCGACACAGTCCGCTAGATAAACGGCAACGCAGAAATAGCACAGCAAGTCAAAGTAACCCATGCAACCCATATAAGTAAACAATTACTTACTGTAGTACGGGGAGGGTTGACTCTTCTTGGACCCTAGGGTGGGATAATCCTCGCCTCCGAGTCCTTAATAGAATTGAAACTTTCCGTTACGTTAGCTAGGAAATTTTTCATTCTATGTCAGGACTGGAGGCGAAGATTATGCTAGTTCAAAGCTTGCTCACAACGAGGTGAGCCATGTTCAGCACCGGCTTGAAATAGAATCTCTTAAAGGTGGAGTCCGAAGACCAGTCCGCCTCATTGAGGGCACCCAAGCCGAATGCCTTAGAGACAATCGCCCCTCGAGCTGAATGAGCTCCGAAATGTCGATGGTTGTTGCCTGCCTCCTGCATCACCCATCTAGCGATAGTCTGTGACGACACCGCCTTAAAGGGCTTCCTGAGTGCAATGAGCAATTGCCGTTCTCCCGGAGGGCGGAACTCGTCTGTCACCTCTTCATAACCCTTTAGACATCTGACCACACACAACTTGGGAGAGTCCGGAAACTCCGGATAAGAGATCACTTTGGTATGACATTTCATTCGTCTGAGAAGAGTGAAAGTCACCCCATCAGGCGTAAACATCCTGCTAGTGATGTCCAAAGCCCTGACGTCCGAAACACGTCTGCAGAATATAAGGCAGAGGAGCATGGCCAATTTCACGGAAAGCTCCTTTCTGGTGAGATAACGGTTCGGTTGCCAAGACAGAAAAAGGTTGAGGACTTGATTCACGTCCCAAAGTGCTGAGTAACAAGGCCAAGGAGGTAAAGAGAGTCGAATGCCACGTAACAATCTGCAAACCATCGGGTGTTCACCCATAGGCATGTCATTAATTGACACATGCCCAGACGAGATAGCAGAACGAAAGGTGTTTACAGACCTGTATGCCATGCCATTGGTGGCCAATTTTGCCAATAAATTCACGACGTGTACGTCTGCGACCAAGGGATCAAGACCCCATCGCAAGCACCAACGGGACCATCTGCCCCAAGCGGATCTGTAACTCTTGACAGTGCTATCTGCCCAAGCTTTGGAGATGAAGGATTCAGCTTCCTGCGAAAGGCCCGGTACTTCCCATCGTCCCCTGAAATCCGCCACGCCATGAGCCACAGTAAGTTCGTCAACACCAGAGGATGTGGAACTTTGACTGGACTCAAGAGGAGGGTCGGAAAGTGGGGGAGTAGGATTGGAGAATCCCACGAAAGTTCCAGAAGAACTGGAAACCAGACTTTCGATCTCTAGAGGGGAGTTATCAGAACGAGGTCCGCTAACTGCCTGTGGATCTGGGCCGTTCTCGTGATCATCGCGAAGGGGGGGGGGAAGGCGTACCCCTTCTCCGAGCTCCAGTCCTGGAGGAAGGCATCCGTGACCACTGCTGAGGGATCCGGCCTCCAGCTGAACAAGCATTGGCATAGCCAATAGGTCTCGCCTTTGGGGCCTTAAAAGTGTTTAGCCAGAGCTATTGACTTTGCCAATGTCTTCAAGCTGTGCTGTAGAGAAGTGTGGCTGCTGTGCGGCATGCTGAAAAGTTATAATAAAGTGTCAGAAGCATTTTTGTTACTTTATATATGACCAAGAAGGCATTATGTAAAACTGAACGACCATATTAAAAAAAGTATTTACAATAAAACATTTCCTCAGTTTTCTTTTGTTCTTGCAATGCTGGCAACTTGTTTCTGCCTATTGCAATGGTTGTTTGTTAAAGCTTTTTTTTTTTTTGAGGGGGCATAAACAATCGGAGGGTGAAGGTTGGGAACTAGTACCTGAATTATAACACTAGCAGCGGCCAGACGCTAGGGGAGAATCAACAGATGCCAGATTCCGAGAGCAGGCTGAGGTGGTGCTGAGTGATGCTGAGGTGGTGGTGGTGGTGACTGTTGCAGAGACGATGCTGAGGTGATGCTGAATGATACTCAGGTGGCGCTGAGTGATGCTGTGGTGGCGCTGAGTGATGCTGTGGTGGCGCTGAGTGATGCTGTGGTGGCGCTGAGTGAGAGAGAGAGAGTGAAGATATAATGCCCAATTAGAGAGGGTGGTGAGAGAGAAAGAGAGAAAGGGTGTACATAGAATAAAGAGTGGAGCGGGATAGAGAGAGAGAAAGAAGGGGAGAGTGAATGAAGGAGTTTGAAAGAGAAACAGAAGGGTGAGAGAATGAAAGGCTAAAAAAGATAGAGGGGAGAGTTAATTAAGTAGAGAGAGAATTAGAGCGGGGAGAGAGAGAGAAGGAGAGAGACAATAAGAGTGGGGGGTGTGGAGTTTAAATAGAGTGAAGAAGTGACGCGGAAAAAGTAACCTTAAATATAGCTTTGCGCGAATAAATATTTTTTTAAAAAATAGTGAGACAAAAATACTGCTAATTAGGCTGTGACTCCCAATATAAAACAAATAGCGATATAAGGTGAAATCAACCCACCGAAGCAATATTTCTAACTAGACAAAAAAAAGCTTGCATTTCAATGCTAATCGCTGTTGTTTTTCATGTGACTGTAGTCCAGGGCCCTGAGTTGGTAATGTGAGCTGCTGCTGCGATTGAAACATCAGTCCAGAGAGTTAATGAGCCATGACGAGGAAATGAGGAAGAGATAGGAAACCCAGATGCCAGCTGCGCGTGCATGCCATCGTGAACTCAAGCTGGTCGCCAGCCGAAAGCCAGTGTTTGCACTTCCAAAACCCGCTTACTAAAACTCTCGGCCAGACCAGCGCAAGCGCTGGTGCAGGCCGAGACCTAAAAACCGAGGCAGCTCGTGGTCCAATCTCGAGGCGAACAGATCCACCGAGAAGGGGCCCCAGCGGTCGTTCAACATTGCAAAGACACCCCGGTCGAGCATCCAGAGACTGGAATCTCTGAAATTTCGTCAGTGGAAATCCGCCACCTGATTGTCGCGCCCTGGTAGGTACTCTGCAGTGACTGAAAGCTGGCTGTCCAGGCAGTACTGCCAGAAGCTTGCGGCAAGATCTTGTCCCTCCTAGGTGGTTTATATATCGGACCGCCAAAATGTTGTCCATCTTGAGAAGGACACATGACTGCATCGAGTCTCTCATCCAACAGCGGACGGCGAAGGATCCCGCCAGAAGTTCCAAACAATTGATATGCAACTTCTGTTTGTCTGGAGACCACAATCCTCCCGTAGTGAGGTTTCCGCACCTGGCACCCAGCCTAGCCTGCTGGCGTCTGATTCTATAATCAGATCTGGTGCAGAGCCGAAAATCGCGCCGCCGTTCCAGGCCTCCATGTGGTCCAGCCACCACTGGATCTCCTCCCGTGCGTCGCTGGACAGGGAGACCTTGTGAGAGTAAGGGTAACCCTTGCGTAAGAAGTATGCCTTCAAGTGTTGAAGAGCCCAGTAATGGAGCGGGCCCGGGAAGATGGCTTGGATTAACGCCGAAAGGAGGCCCACCACCCGAGCCAGTTGCCTGAGAGACACCTGTTGTCTGGAAAGTAAACGCCTCAGTTTGTGCCGAATCTTGGTCACTTTACTGGAGGGCAGGCTCAGGGTGGAAGAAGCGGAATCTATTACGAATCCTAGGAAGGTAATGGACTGCGTGGGCACTAACAGATTTCTTCTCGTTCACCACAAATCCCAAACTCTGGAGCAAGTCCACCACCATCCGAAGATGGGCCGATAGCTGACGAGGACAAGAATCCATCAGAAGGAGATCATCCAGGTACACGATCATCCGAACGCCCCGAGCTCTCAGGAACTCTACCACTGGCTTGAGGACCTTGGTGAAACACCAGGGAGCCGAGGAAAGGCCGAATGGAAGAGCGGAGAACTTGTAAGTTTGGCGCCAGGTAAACTGGAGGAAGCGCCTGTGTGGAGGAAATATTGGGATTACCAAGTAGGCATCCTTGAGGTGTAAGCGAACCATCCAATCTTGAGGCCGCAAGACATCCCGGAGGAGATGAATGCCCTCCATCTTGAAGTGGCGGTAAACTAACCACTCGTTGAATTCGCTCAGATTTATGACCGGCCTCCGGCCACCGTCGGTCTTGTCGACCAAAAATATATTGCTTAAAAAACCCCGTGAGTGAGGAGAGGATAGGGAGATGGCGCCCTTGTGGAGGAGGGACGTGACTTTCTCGTCCACAAGGGCGGCCTCTTGAAGCGAAAATTGAATGGGCCTGGGCCTGGAAAGCTGAACTGGTTACCCTTTGTACTCTATGTGGAACCCTTGCACCGTCTGCAGTACCCACGCATCTCGCGTGATGAAAATCCAGGCCTGGAAAAAATTCGCTAGCTGCCCCCCTATTTTTAGATGGGAAGAAGGAAGAACACTCACCGGGACTTGAGGTGGTCGCTCCTCCTCTGAAGCCTCTACTCTTGCCACGACGGCCTCTCGTTGGGTAGAAATTCCCGAAACTGGACTGATCTTAGTACTGCCTGGAGCCTTGTCCCCTTTGTGCACCTTGGTGGGGATGGCGAGCGGCCCCTGCCTCGGCCGGCCCCGTGAAAAACATGAGGCAACACTCTTTTTATTGTGGTCTGAGCTTTGTCTAATGAAGTGAAAGTATTAACAAACTTTCCGAGCGCTTTCACAAAAGGCTCGCCAAAGAGACCTCCCTGGGCAACGGCGCCCGCCTCCGAGTCTGCCAGATCCCCCAGTTTCGGGTCAACTTTAATTAGCAGGGAACGGCGGCGTTCAGTGGAAAGGGTGCAATTCGCATTGCCCAAAAAAATGATTTCCCTCTGGGCCCATCCTGAGAGGGTTTCTGGGGAAATCATAGAGCCGGATTCTTTGGCCTCTTCGGCCATGTCCAGGATCTTCGTCATGGGCCCCAGGGCATCCAGGAGCTTCTCCTGGCATGCCCTCCATGACCTGTCGATCCCTTTCTTAGGGTCTCTAACGAATTTCTGTAAAAAGGCCATGCGGGGGTCAATCTCTGGGGTAAGGGCCACTTTTCCCTCTAGTGACGGGCGAGGGCACTCCGCCTGGAGGCAATTGCGGGCCTCCTTCTCAAGCGGTCTACGTATGCGCCCCGCCACGTAGCTAGCTACCTTATCGGCCGGAGCCCACTCTGAGGAGCGTGGGTGGACGATGATATCGGGGTCAAGCATGTCTGACGTGCTTTGAGGGGCCTGAGAAGGGCGGGATGGAAGCCAGGGTCTGGTCGGACCCAGTTCCTCATCTGCGTCTCCTGCTGCCTTAGGGTCAGTGAGCGAGTCGACTGGCTGGGGGGGGGGGGGTGGTGGGATTCCCTGCTGGGAGGGTAGGTTGACTATCCAGAAAGGCTTGTTTCAATCTGGCAAAAGCATCCAAATCCACTCCAGAATCTCAGGATCGTTTAGTAGGCGGGGAGCCCTGGGTACCTGGACCCTCGGGGGCCGCTTGCGCAGTAGGGGCTTGAGGTGTAAGCCTATCAAAGGCCTGAGCGATCTGGCGTGAGAGCCTCTCCTCTAAAGGAGTCATGGCTTCCTCCACTGCTCGATATATAGAGGCGTCGACAGCCTCATAGAAGGCGTCACCCCAGGGAAGGTCAGCCAGAGGGTCCTCCTCTTCATATTCATCGTGGTATTCCATACTCTGTTTATTGGAGGTCAGGGACCTAACTCTTTAGGCGTCTGGGAGTCAGCACACCTGGTCTCACTACAAGGCCCACAAGTTTTGGGGGGCTGGGTGTCAGCCTAAACTATTTAAGCGGATTCTCCGCGAATTCAATGGGGTTCTAGCCCCAGGGACACAATAAAGCTGGTGGAATGACTTATAAAATTGGGCAAATCGTCCCTATAGTAAGGGGGCCGGTCTGGGCAGTGTCCCACAGAAGGCCTTCAGGCCAGATACAGACCCCTAAGGGCGTTCAGTAAAAGCACAAATACTGACTCTTTCCCCCACGTTAATACAACTCACAGGGAACAGAGCGTAAGATTTTAAACCAAGCAGTCGGCTGCTTTGAGCTATTAATAGCAGCCCGACCCAATACGGACCCAGACGGGCGTCTCTCCTCAGACCAGATCACTGACAGGAATGCCCGCGCGCTGCTTGACCTCCCAAGAATGCGAGGAATGCAAGCAGCGCGTCGCACTCCGCGCCTCCTCCCACGCCCTCTAGCGGTGGGAGGTCTCCGGCGCCAGCGATAACACCAGCACACATCGCGTCGGAGCGAGGACGCTCCCGCAGTGTCACAAACACAAAACGATTAAATGCAGAGCAAAACAACAACTAATCAAAATAAAGAGCAACGAGCGCGGCGAACCTCAGTTACATGTACAGCAGTAAACAGTACGCAAAGCGAGCGTTAATTATATTGTTAATCGAAACCTGAGAACAATGAATTCACTCTTAAATCCAGTAACCCCAAACAGTAAAAGAACTGAAGGGTACTTATCTGGCTGCGTAGCAGCGTAGAAAGAGGGTGAAGGGACACTGACAGGACTATGTTGGGCTTGGAGGCCCCTGATTGGACACTGTTATTGGGACTTTATTGGCTGTTGCCATGTGTTTTTTCTTTACTACCTTTCCCTAGAGGTTCATGGGAAACAGTCTGTTAACCTTTTAATGTGCTGCTATTGAGAATAAAGTGAAGAAAGAAGGCATAATCCTCTCCTCCAGTCCTGACATCGAATTAAGTTGCCTGGTGAAATCCCAAAGACCATACCACCCCCCGACCATACTGCCAGATACTAATATTGGACGAGTATGTAGTCTGCTTCACAACAGGAATTCTTTGGTAACGGCTCATCATGGGAAGTGTTTTTATATCATACATGACAAAGCAGGCTGCCTCTTTTTTTCCCCCTCATAAATGTTGATACTCCAAGTTTAATTTCCACCTCGCCCCTTCCTAAGACTCAAGTGCGAGTCAAGGTGCAAATAAGTCTTTCTGCTGTTAAAGCTCCCTCTCGGCATCCACATTAGCAGGCATGTGAGGTTGCTACAATAGTGCAAACACAGGACAGTTGCTAACATTTTCACTGCGGTGCGAAGATTTTCAGTGTGGGGAAAAAGTCCTTCGTGCAACACCCGTGTCCTTACCATTGACGTAGAAGGCATATAAGATAGTGTGGCCCAAACAAAGTGCCCTTGGTAAGCTGAGGGACTGTGAAATGCTGATTTCTTTCAACAGAAGCCGCTGGAGCCAGGCTTCCTCCCACAACATTCCAGAGGGGAGGAGGCCCTGTGCCACTAAACAGTGTTGGGTACCAGACCCTGCTGATTGAGTACCGAGCAAAGGGTAACAGACTAATCTGACCCATGCTCCTCGTCGATGGCTCATAGGGGAAGGGAGTAGCGCAAGTGGAAAACAGTGAGGAATGTGCATAGCGGGATGGGGGCACAAAGAAATCTATAAAGAGGGGGATTAAGGAGTTGAGAATGAGGAAACACGTGCACTCCCACGGAGTGCTCCATGTAACAAATTTTAGAAAGATCCCCTCAAACATGCCTTGGATGGATATTACTCATCCAGTGAGAACAATGTGAGTCCTTAATGCCCCATGGCAGAACAAACATTGAAACAAGACATCCAATCAAGTATGGACAACAAAGCCACCATGAGCTTGGGACTAGTTTATTGGCATTACACATTTTTTTAACCATAACACTCTGTGACATATAAATGTGAGACCCACCCTGCAAGGATCCAGTGCGATTTACAATGTAATATTCTCATGTTTTAAGTAATTGTAGCCCATAGTATTTTAGTATACAACTTCGGGATCCTTAAAGCCTGTACTGCACCAGTCTCCTTGATTAAATTTTTTGTAACCCCATGTTAATCTAGCTTTGAGTGTTTTGTTAAACTACATTGTGAGTACCAAAGCAGCATTAAATGTAAGGATTACTAATTTAACTTGCTTGAATAATCTGTTCATTTAAGATTGCTAATGTTGTGTTGCTGTGGGATAGTGGGCAGGCTGTGGCACATCAATTTGTTCTCGCGTCAATGCTATGTTTAGAGTACTTCTGTACGCAGTCCTTAACTTGATCTTTCACTAAGTAAAATTTAATTTTTTAATGTGTGAAAATCATTGTAATTTTGGCTGAATTTTATAAAGAAACGTTGGTAGCCAACATTTTAGTCCTTTGCATACCAGGAGAGACAGAATTTTTTTGCCACTCAGTACCTTAATGAAGATACCATTTGTTATGTTCCTTCTCTTTAGGGTTTTAAAATGTCTTCCTGGGTAAAGGTCACTCGGGGACGGACTCAAAAGCCACCTGCCGTGGAGAAAAGGTGAGTAATCCATGTTTGATGATTTTAATAATGTGTTATATCTGTTTGTATTCATCTTCACTATTTTGGCCTTTTCACTATAAAATAAAAATTATACTTCCTATTGCTATACACTGATATAGCACTATGCATGAAACAATGCCACAGCCCCATTGCGTGCAGTTTTGTTATGTGCTTACTTAATGCAGCAAAATTTTGAAAAAGCTGCAAAATTGAGTGTCTATTTCTTGCTACATCCCCTTTTTGTTATCTCAAAATAGAAATTTGATGCTTGAAATGATTGTCATATACATGTAATAGCCTAATCTCCACAGTAGTTGTGTTCCTGAACTGAAGCTTGAAGCAGTGCTTGACATACGCCATATTTGTTTCTTTCATTTCAGGCCTAGACCTGGATGGATTCCACGGCTTCTTGAGTAAGTGTCTGAGATCCAGCCGCGATTTAAAAATAATACACTTAGTACAGCCTTACCCAAGCGCCTAGATACCCTACTTGACACCAGGAATTATTTTTTTGACACCCACCCCGGCGTTGTACCTAACCTCACCCTTAAATGACCCGCAACAGTTTTTCTGTTGTACCCTTCCCCACAGGGTAGATAAGAAGTCTATAACTCCAATCTGTCCTGGTGGGAGGGGCAAAAAGCCCACTAGACATATGTGAGTTTTTTTTTTATTGCTACAAGGTGTGGGGGTGGCCTGCCCGCACATTGAGCCTAGCCTCTACCTCCAATATGACCCCAACAGTCTTTCAGCCCCCTGGGGACTAAAGGATCCCCGTCTTTTTGACAAGATGGGCAATTCTGATTTTTTAATTTTTTTTTTTTATTGTATTCATATGGGTAGCAGAGTTGAACTAAGTTCCAAAATCATCCAACTTCTATCCTGAATGGCAGCACTTTTTGGGCACAGGTCAGCTGCCACCTGGGGAAACCTATCAAACCCAGACATTTCTGAAAACTAGACATCAGGGTGGCACACCTCCCGTGGATCCCACAAAGTTTTCTCATGCACAATTCCCTGCAAACCACAAACTTTGCCTAAAACTGCACATTTAACTACAAAATTCCTACCGCCCAGCGTTCCCCACTTGCCCCCAAAAAATTCTACCCCTCTTGTGTGACTTGGCCTAATGCCCTCGACAGGCACAAGTCAAACCAGGGTCAACGAGAATTGCTTCATGAGACTCCAATTGACCTTGGTTTGATGCTTGCCTGTCGCGTGGCATACCACCCATGACTCACCTGGCTGGCTATTTTTCAAAAATGTACAGGGTTGCTAGACTTCCGTAGATCCTGGCTGACCTAGGGCCCAAAATCCACAGCTACCCACTTTGCAGAATCGGATTTGTTTTGAGTGGAAATATGTGATGTATCCATGTTGCGTTTTGGGCTCTTTCCTGTTGCTGGCAGGAGGCTTACCCTCACAAGTGAGGTGCCATTTTCATCAGAAGACTTTGGGGGAATGCTGGGTAGAAGGAAGTTCGTGGCTCTCCACAGATTCCAGAACTTCCCATCACAAAAATGTGAGGAAAATGTGGGCATTTTTTTTTTTAGTCAAAGCTTGATTTTTGCAAGGGATTCTGGATAAACCAATCTGGTGAGAGCCACGCAAGTCCCATGGATTCCCAAAGTTGTCTAGTTTTAAAAAAGAAACTTGTTTGCTAGGTTGATCTTGGGCCCAAAATCCATAGCTACCCATTTTGGAAAAAAACAGGTTAGTTTTGAGTGTACAAAACGTGATACATCCACGTTGAGTTTAGGGCCACTACCTGTTGCGGGCACTAGGCCTAAATGTAAGCCAGTGTGTAAGAAAGAAGACATTTTGAAAGTACCCTCTAAATCCTATGCTCGTACAGGTACCCACATATTCAGAAATGTACAAATAACCACTGCTCCTAAACTCCAAATCTTGTGCCCTTTTCAGAAATACATAGGTTACCTTGATAGCTATTTTTCCACTTTACATATTTCACCATATTAATTGGCCCATACTCTATACACAAAAACCATTGTATGGGGCAGCTCAGTATTTGACTGGGTATGTGGGTTCTTGGAGAAGCTACAAACGCTATATATCCCACAGCCAAAAGGGGCTGGAGAGTGTTATGTGACATTGCTTTTGTTAATCGTCCATCGTGACAAAAAGTTACAGATGAAAACATTGTCCCAAATGGCTGTTTTTCCTGCTCATTTTCAATATTTATTTTAACAGTTAGTTTCTATGGGAAAACCTTGAGGGATCTACACATCACCCCTTGCTGAATTCGGAATTTTGTCTACTTTTCAGAAATCTATAGCTTCCCTAGATCACCTATGGGTTTCACACAGGTTTCCACTATAAATTGAAAGTATTTTGAAAGCACAAAAAAATAGAAAATATGGGCTACCACTTTGAAAAATGCCAAAACTGTGGTAAAAGAATCAGGTTTTTTGATTCAGCTCTGTATGTTCCTGAAAGCTGGGAAGATGGGGACTTTAGCACATCAAACTGTTTGTTGATGCCATTTTTATGAAGAAGAAAAACTGGCACTTTTATCCAGAGTGTGAAGTACCCCAAATATCTTTAAAAAGCTTATCATGGTAGTTTTGGGGGGCCTAGCAGCAAAAGGGTTAAATCTGTACGTTCTTATATGCCAGCATTCCCTCCTTTTTGTAAATTTTCTTGCTTTTTTATTTGTTTACAGTTGTAGGATAATTGTGGGGTTTTCATTTGCTGTAAGCTTATACTGTACTGTTATTTTCAGAATCCTTTCTAGGCTCATGGGGCTTCCCCAGCTGTAGGTGAGGTGCCTGAGCTACTTTTCAGCAGTAAAAGTTTAACATTTTGAAGTTGTTTTTGCAAAATGTACATGCATGCCCTTTCTCTCACATGCACCTGCAAGTGTAACCAATCCAGGATGGTTATTACTTTGCTTTACACAACCTTTAGGCCTTTAGCTATCATTCATCAGAAAAGTTGGAAAAATACCAACAAAACAACTGTTAACATCCTGATGAGGTTCAGGGGAAAGTAGTTCTGTTTTACACAAGGCAGCAGCCAGTATTTTTCTTTCTAAGGTGAACTGTGTATGACATGGGTTCATATGGCGCTTGCTTTTGACTATGGTGTTGAACCTATATAAGGTTGACTTACTTGATTTTTGTTTTCTGCAGCCCTGCTTACTAGAACTAAAATCAAACACTGGAAAATCCAATAGGCCTTGCTTAAATGTGCTTATGCATGCAAATTGCATTTATGCGTAATTGTGTTTCTCTGTATTACAACATTAAAGCCAGGCCTGCTGTCATCGCCATGGCTTGTTTACAAATTTTGGTTTGGTGCTGCCCTGTGGCCTGTCCAGTGCTTGCCTAAACCCCTGGAGATTGAACCGCCCCCCCCCCCCCAAACACTGCTTTTACCTACCTGTAAACAGTGCATCTTCAATCGCCCCAGTCTTTATTGGTTAACATTGGGCACCTGACTCCGAAATTGACCTCTGCACCCAGCCACCCATGTGTCGCTGGTGGTGCAGTCTTGGTGCTAACTTGAATCTTGCCTCCTGTTGACCTGAAACCCCGAAGACTGGATTTGCAAGATGTGTACTTTACTACAAAACTGCTTTCTTGCTTTCCTCCCATAGGCTAACATTGTTGAACTGAAAAATTGCACTAACTGTCCACTTTTTAAAGTGAATTTATTTCTTATGGAAAACATACGCATTTTTGAAGGTAGATCTTGGTCTTAAACTAAACCTAGAAAGAGGCGTATTTTTCTAAAATTGGTGTGGCTCTCCTTTTTTTGTAGTCTCATTTGTTAATCACTGTGTGTATAAGAAATGTCTTACACTCCTCTGTGTTAGGCCTGAGGCTGCTCGACTACACTACCCCAACTAGAGCACTTTGGGTTTGCATAGAAGCCCTGTACACTTCTGGAGGAATCTCTGGACTCTTTACACGATATAACCAATTATTGGAATATCACGTAAAGAGCCAGCTTCCTACATTGGTGGTGCAGCGGTGGGATACAAGACTTGACATTTTCTGTACCACTTGATTGAGAAGTGATTTCCCCCACTGTTTAGAAATTAAGTCTGTAAAGTAGTTGGTCCCTTAGCAGTCCTTATCATTTTTATTGTAAGTCCCTAATACGTTCCCAGCTACTTTAAATACCCATTTCTGAGACCCCAGGGACCTCCCAGGAGCTCAACCTGGCCCCCTATGCACATCTGAAAGTTCCACAACTCAAAGGAGCTGTGCAAGGCAGGAAACTTGCCATGGGTCCTAAACCCACAAAGGCCCATCTGCAGCAGTTGCTGGCAGAGAATGACAAATCCCTGGTAAGTCTCTTCTCCCCCCCCCACCCCCTCAATGGTTATGAGGATAATGAATCACAAGAAGTGGAGGAGGATCCTGAGTCCATCACTACCCCCTCAGATGACACCTCTGGAAGTGACGCCAACAGTGTCCTAGAGGAGGTAGATAGCGGAGATACAGATCTTCAGAAACTGGCCGAAAGGATAGCCTTAGAGGATAAACTCCTGGCCATAGAAAAAGAGCTGAGATGGGCTTAGTACCCGTCTCTGGTGGCAGCTCAATAATAAATAGGGAGGGAAGTCAGTCTTTTGACCCTAGGATCCCCAAGAGGATTGTCTCAAAATACTTTGAGGGTGATGATAGCACCAAGTGATTCATTGCTTTTGAGAGGGCCCGTCTTAGCAGACCTGTCCACAGGAAGCTGTGGAGTGCTATCCTGTATGAAGTGTTCTCAAGAAAGTGCAGGGATAAACTCCTGGCACTCAGTGAGAAAGAGGCGGAATCCTATGACCTCTTGAAGGGTACCCTAATTGAGGGCTTTGGATTCACCACTGAGGAGAATAGGATCAGATTCAGGGAGGCTGGAAAACCCAGAGCCAGACCTGGGTAGATTTTGTAGGCCACTCAATGAAATCACGGAGGTTGGTTAGATTGTAACAATGTACATGACTTTGAAGGGCTTTATAATTTGATAATGAAGGAGCATCTTTTAAGTAAGTGTCACCAAGAGAAACTACATCAATTCCTTGTAGACCTAGGTTTACTTTTGCCTCGAGTTGGGGAAGAAGGCAAACCACTGTCAAGACAAGGGTGACCAAGACTACCACTGGTGGGGAGACCAAAAGAAAGAGGCCAAACCTCCCACCCCCTGCCCCCAAGGGAAGAGGGTAACCCTAAAAACAAAGTCTTCAGGCCCCCAAAAATCTGCTCGGGTGGGTGGGCCCAGAGACTTTTCACAACCACAGGGTGGGTACCAGGGAAGGAACTGGGATCCCAAGATGATTTGGTGCCATGACTGATTACAGGGCAATGAACCGGAGACTCTAGCTGTAAAAACAAGAAATTCCTCTAGCCAACCTGCAGTGCATGCAGTTGCTGATGTCCAGATGGGATACCAGGTGTGGCCTGACCATGTCAGTGACTCCACTAAGGTAACTCTAGTCTTTGAGGGAGGGGTAGACTTATCCCGTGCTGCATGTCCCACTAATATGAAAAAATACAGGCAGCATCCCTTGATTAATGGGACCAGACTAGAGGCCCTGAGGGATACTGGTGCTAGTGTCCCCATGGTGACAGAGCAACTGGTTCACTCAGAACAGTACCTGATTGGAAGGACCTATGTAGTCACGAATACTGACAATGTCACAAAGGTACATTCCATTGCTATGGTATTTTTCTGACTGGGGGTGAGGGGAGGTGGGGGGGCAGTAGGTCAGAAAGAAGTGGACATGTCCTCATCCATCCCTGTAGCCTTTCTACTTGGAAATGATCTGGAGACCTTTCCCTTGTGCTGAAGTCAAACTGATGACCCATGCAGGAATGCTAGGGATCCCAGACTGGGTTTGTGTAAAATCCAGAGCAGAGCCTAGAGTGAAAAAGAGGTGCTGGATTTTTAAAGAGTGGACCAGCCTTCCTGGAGAAAAGGCAAGATGACTTGGGGATCAGCCTCTAAAAAGATTTCAGGTCAGAACCCCTCTTCTCAGGAAGAGGGCCTGTTTGCCCCAGAGAGAACTGATCCTGAAACGCTTGGGCCTTACAAGGCAGAGTACTTGGGCCTGGGTGACCCTCTAGGGAGGGTCTGTGCCATAGACAAAAACCTGTCCCACTCTTGAAAGCCTGAGGCAGCAAGCTGCTGTGAAGGAAAAGGGAGATATCACTGGAACCCTCAGGACGTATTGGAAGGATGGGGTTCTATACATTGAGGCCAGAGACCCCCAAACCTGGTGCAACCAGGAGAGTGGTAATATCGCAGAAGTTTAGAGAGTTCCTCCTTACTTTGGCCCATGATATTCCCTTAGCTGTGCACTTTAGTTAGGATAAAACATGGAGTAGATTAGTCAATCACTTCTACTGGCTAGGGATGTCCCATAAGGTATAGGACGGTTGTCAGTCCTGGGTCTCCTGCCAAGCCAATGGTAAGGCAGAAGGCAGCCTGTAGGCCCCTGTAATTCCACTTCCTGTTGTTGGGGTAACCTTTTGAAAGGGTAGGGGTCAACATTGTTTGCCCCTAGACCCTCAAACAGACTTAGAAAACCGATATATTCTGGTGGTAGTGGATCATGCCACCAGGTATCCTGAAGCTATTCTCCTTAGGTCAACCACTGCCCCTGAAGTGGCCAAGGCCCTTCTTGGTATCTTTACCAGGGTTGGTTTCCCTAAGAAGGTAGTATCAGACAGCGGTACAAACTTCATGTCTGCATACTTGAAACACATGTGTGAGGAGTGTAGAGTGACTTACAAGCTCAGTACCCCGTACCACCCACAAACCAATGACCTGGTTGAAAGATTTAACCAGACATTGAAAGGCATGTTTCGTGGACTCCCTGAAAAACTCAGTAGGAGATGTGATGTCTTACTTCCATGTCTGCTTTTTGCCTACAGGGAAGTGACACAGAAGGGAGTGGGTTTCTCCCCCTTAGAACTGGGCATCCTTTTAGGGGTCCTCTGAGTCTTGAAGAAAGGATGGGGAAAAACCTCTCAGAGAGCCAAAACAAGACATAGTGGATTATGTGCTTGACCTTCGCTCCAGGATGGCTGAGCACATGGAAAAAGCAAGCCAATACCTTCAAGCCAGCCAGGAGCTCAAGAAGCAATGGTATGACCAATAGGTCTGCCATGGTTAAGTTACAACTAGGGCAATGGGTATTGGTACTGGAGCCTATGGCACCTAGGGCCCTCCAAGACGAGTGGAGTGGACCCTACCCTGTCCTTGAAAGAAAAGGGGAGGTTACCTATTTGGTGGACCTTAGTAGTTGCAAATATCCCAAAGGTGTTATACATGTCAATCGCCTGAATCCCTGCTATGATAGAGCTGATATGACCATGCTCATGGTTACAGGGACAGGAAACTTGGAGTGAAACTCTCCTTGATCTCCTCTCCAGTAATCCAAAAGATGGGTCTATTGATGGAGTGGTCTTGTCAGACACCCTCTCTGACCAACAGCAGGCTGATTGCAGGATAGTCCTACATCAGTATGCTGAACTCTTCTCTCTGACCCCTGGTCAGACTACCTGGTGTACCCATGATGTGGATACTGGTGACAGGCAGTCTGATGATGTCAGAGTGCATCAAAGCTGAAGTAAGCAAGATGCTGGAATTGGGTGTCATTGAACCCTCCGAGAGCACCTGTGCCACCCCAGTTGTATTCGTCCCCAAACCTCACTCCAAGGGTGGAGAGAAAGAAATTGGGTTTTGTGTGGACTATAGGGCTCTCAATGCTGTGACAAACTGATGCACATCCAATTCCTAGAGAAGATGAGTTGATTGACAGGTTGGGGGCAGCCACGTATCTGAGGACCTTTGATCTCGCATCAGGGTACTGGCAGATATGTTTCCCCTCAGGACAAGTAGGCCTAGCCCCTTACAGTACAAACTCTTTGGCTGCCAGTTTATAGTAACACATTCTGGATCAAGGAAGAGCAATGTCTGCAGTTAAGGTAATATTTGTGTCCATGTGTTCATGCTGTTCAAACTTGTATTTATGGTTCATTAATGCAAAGCCTTTATTATTAGGGTGAGCGCTCTAAGTGTTGTAAGCTCGGACTGTACTACTGACAGTGGTTCCAGTATAAAAATGTGTACACACGTTTTCAAAGTTTAGCAATATGAGGCTATGTATAAGGCTCCCAGAATGCTCTACGGTAAAATTTTAAGTGCCATTTCTTTGCAACATCATTTAGTAAAAGGTGTTGATGTATGCTAGCATATCCCAAAGATATTCATAATGGAAAATCAGTGTAACCAGTTTCAATAAGATTGTGGGAAACATAAAAATAAACATGCATTGGCAAAGCCAGCAGGTCTGAAATTGATGGTCAGCATTTTGGTTTTGTCAATGTCTGACTTGTTTGGCATGGTTTTTGTAAAACCAAATTGGTGTGGGAGCTGCCGGGCCCTCACCATTATAACAAACATTGAAGCCAGCTGATAGACAGAGAGAGGCGGAATTTTAATAAACGTAAAAGGCCATGGTTAACGCCAGACCGAATTACGGGCCCAATTATTAAAGAAAGTCTCAAAAGTGCACCCATGGTATATGTCCTTGCATTAAGTGCAGATATACAACTTTCGTGAATTCAAAAAAAGTTACAGAAGTAGGCCAAGAAATAGTACTCCTAAAAAATATTTGTGAACTGCATTTTAGCATGAGCAAATATGCATGTTTAGATTTGCTCATGTGAAAATCTGAGTGCTTGGAAGTTCACTTTCCCTCCAAACACTTTTTTCCCAACCCTGGAAGAAGTTTCACATCTGCCATGGTCAGGAGTTAAGTTCCAACCTTGCTCAGTATGGGAAAAGATTGGAGAAGGGTTGGTGAAAATCCTTTAAACATGCAAGTTAGTAGGTTTGCACAGACTCAAAAGGGCATTCCAACCCTGGAACTATTGCTTACCACTACCTTCAGCCCCAGTATGTAGATCTGCGGAAACGTGGCAACATAAGGGAATGGCTTGTATTCAAACCCTACTATGGTATGAGCCTGGCATAATCAGAGAGGCTATATCCGAGATCTTGTATAATGAGATTGCTGCCATAATTTGTTGCCGCATTATATGGCACAAATGGGACAAGTGGATTTTGTTGCAGGACAAGTAGATTTGTGAAGCAACTTGCCCCATGGACAAGTAGATATTTTATTAAATTCCACACCCCTGCCTACGATTGGCACAACTTCAGACCCCCTGTAAGTCCCTAGTAATGGTATCACTGGTACCTAGGGCTTTGGGACAGAGGAGGGTCCTCTAGTGTTACCCTCACCAAGGCCATGCAAACTGCCACTGCATGCCTTGGTGCAGAGAAAAATGGCAAAGTCGACATGACACACTGCCTGTGTGCCATGTCAAGCAGCACTGCCTAAGGTATAGGCAAGTCACACCTCTAGCAGGCCTTACAAGCCCTAAGGCAGGGTGCACTATATCTCCGGTGCGGGCATATCTGCATGGACAGATATGCCCCTACAATATTTAAGTCTATTCTTAATGTTAGTTCCATGGAAGTCATAGAGAGTACATCGGCTGGAAACTCGGCAACTTGAGTTCCCCAGCACCATGATGGCTTCACTGAAACCAGGAGTGTTTGGTACCGCACAACTCCCCTTAATTCTACGCTGATGCCAGTGTTGGATTTATTAGAACATGTACCCAGAGGCCACCTCAAAGGTGCCCACAAAAACCTACCAACCCTGGTGTGGTCTCTGACTGGCTTTCGGCAGCCTGCTACCACCAGACATGTTTCTGGACCCATGGGGTGAGAGCCCTTGCTCTCTGAGGCCAGAAACAAAGCCCATACTGGGTGGAGGAGTCGCACCTACTCCCACAGGCAGGCACAGTGCGCGAGAGGAAAGTTTGAAGGGCCTTGCTACCTTTGTAATGCGACCCCAGCCTCTGCAGCTAGCAGCAGATGGCAGTCCCCGGTTCAAACCCCCACTTTTGGCAGGAGAACCAGCGGGAAAACTAAGTGAGAATAGGTGTGCTGGATGAAAAGTGAAGCACATTTTTCAGTCCCCACCATTTTGAAGATGGTGGGGCTTATCGAAACATAGCTGGGTGGGTAGGGGGGTGCTGGGCGGGGCAGCATGGCTCCTGGTGTAATGCAGTGTCTCGGTACATAAAAGAAACTTTGTGACTTGACATACTTTCTGTAGTAGTCAAGTGAAACCGGACACTTGCAGTGTTGCGTCACTTCAACCAATGATGAGATATAGGTTGAGTGGATTGAAACTCTGTAACTACACTTGTACATAATTAAAAAATAAATGGTGGACCGCTGTGAAAGTATTGGCGAGACGCGTTTAAAAAAATGTTTTTGTAATATGCACTCCATATTCAGTATGGCCTCATTCAAGCGATTGTTTATCACTTGCAATATGATGCTTCTTTTTAAAATGGTTTGCTTTCTTAATCCTTTGAGGAGAAGTTCCTGACTTTTGGGGTTTTCATGTATTTTAAATTGTTTCTGAACCCTTGCATCGTCATTTTGAGTAGGTGATTCAGTATATTTCAAAGTAGTGATTACAGAAGCAGGTGGATGAGCGCCAGATGTTAAGACGGGAAATAATCACGACAGGAAATAAACCCAAAGTCATAAGTCCCATGCTTTCACCTTATTTGATGGCATGGATCCCTTGATATAGGACAGCAGGTTTGATAGACTTTTTTTTCCATCGTGGGATCTCTATTGGCAGCCCTAAATATTTGATAGTCACCACGTGTAGGGATCCTATGGCATTTACCACATATAATCTTCACCTTTAGCAACATTTTCTTCTTTTCACCCTTTTTAATATTGATTCAATGAAGGTAATCTCGGGGTTGCACCAATGCCCTTTTAATTCCGAATTTTGTTTTTTTTAAATTGGAAAAACAAATTCTGCATTTTGCATTGAAAGGCTGCATTCTCCATCTTTGCATTGCCTTTTTGCACACAGATATGTTGTAAGGTACTCGAGGATCTTGCATGTAGGCAGTGCAGTAGATTGAGAAGAGCTGCTTAGTCAGTACTGGATGATATTAGTGATTTTGAGAATTGTCAGTGAGATAGGTGTAGTCTGTGATTTTAAATGAGTGGGCTACGGAAGAAAATGGGGAGCATTTTTGTTGTGAGTGTGGGAGGGCAAGGCGTAAAGCTTGGGCCTTGTTGGATTATCCTTGTTAGTGTGCATGTTATGTGAATTGTTATGCTGCTGAAGGAAAGTAAATCTAGTCTGGAGTATTGTTGTCTTTGTTTTATGAGATGGTGCACATCCTCCTTGTGCGGGGCGATGGTTGTGGGTTTCACAGTGACTGTAATTGGTTGGATACTGTATGATCCAAACGTTACGTGGATAAGGGTCTTTCAGATGTTGAGTAAGAGCTTAGTGAGGTTAGACTCGATGTTTTAAGATGTGTGGTTTATATTTGAGGCTGTGTTGTAGTAATATGGGTGGTTGGAGAGCAAAGTTTGGGTACCTACAGGTGAGGATGAGGCTTTCTTGTTGGAGGTTACTAGATCCTAGAATTCTCTTTGTGTGATGGTTATTTTGGGAAGTGAGGTAAGAAGTATGGGATAGGGTTCTGGTGGCTATCTTAGTGGATGTGTGCTTGTTGAGGCCCCTACCCCCACCCCTTTTTTTTTTTTTATAATTGTTTAATAGTTTACCTTAGTTAAGTGTATAAGATTGGAGGTATCTTTCCTGGTCCGAGTTATCCTCAAGGTAAGGAACCTTGTTTTTTCCTAGTCATGATCTCCACTTTAAAGAGCGTGCTGTAGCATAGACTACTGACACTGAGCAGTTGGCACAGATACTTGGGGGGAGGTTACACTCCTTAAGGAGAAAAATAAAATATGTACTCGTGAGTTCCACTGTAGTGCTCCACAATAGAAAGTTGCTTTCTTTAGCATAATGTTTTTGTATAGCTGAATAGATTCATTTGATTTGTTTTTTATTTTTACAGCATAAATCCATACAAACCTTACCAAAAGAGTGATTACTCTGTGCCAGATGGATATGCAAAGGAGTTTGAAGAAGTTAACAGGTAAAATGGAATAAATATGTATTAAAACTCTGTGTCATGGCATACCTTAGTGAGCCTCTGATTTCTTGAACTTAATACCTTGATGTGAGGTACATTCATTTACACTCTTAGTACCTCAATTAGACCCCTGTACATTCATTTACACTCTTAGTACCTCAATTAGACCCCCGGTGCCTCGGTAACCACAAAGTTGAAAGGCCTATTATGAGGACTTAAGTTTAGAATGAAAATTAAAGACACCTACCTTCTGCTAACTGGTTAACCGGTGAAAATAAAAAATGCCATACTTTTGTTCACTAAAGAAAATTTTAAATTGGACAACTTACTAGAAGGACTTGTATGCAGCAGTTTAGGCTTGCTTTCTTGGTGATGTATTTGCTATCCAACCTTCTAGTTGGAGAGTGGATAAATATAGGTAAGAAAATAACGTGGACCAGTGTTGCTGCAGGTATTTATACACATTTCTGTTGAGTATTTCAGCCATGTTGATTTCACCCTTCTCATGCAGACTCTCAACTGACACTAATTTCCTTCTTTCTTAAACTCAAAACGGCATCCTAAACTCATTAAGAGCCACAAATACAATATATCTTTATTTAAAAGACCTTGCATACATTTTCTGTCTTTAGCTAGATAGACTTTTAAATAAGAAATTTACATGTGGAGTTTGTCCACAAGAGCTGCCAGCTTACCCAGTCTTCATCACGCATCTCTCCTTTTTTTTTTTTTCCAGAGTTTTATATAGCGCGAACTTGACCCGCAGGTATCGGGTATCAGAGCGCTTTACATAGCACCAGTTGCGTAACATGAGGACACATTCATTTTTTGTTAGGCACGGGGAGATTAAGTGATTTGCCCAGAATCACAGGATGTTCAGCGTCATTCCCGAGACTCGAATCCAGTTCCCCAGATTCGAGGTCGACTGCCCTAGCCGTTAGGCCAACTCCTCTCCCTCCTCTCATTGAGGATCTTTCACAATTGGTTCCATCTTGCTTTTATTTTTATTTTTTTAATAGCTTTGTTTTTATTGAAGCGTGGGTGTGTGTGTATATGTTATACATTGGCAGTTGCCACTATGTAGTTATAGTTGGGTCAGTTTCTGTAGGAAGTGCTTTTTTCGTTTCACTGATAACTTTGGTGCCATTTGACGAATCTGCTTGAAACTTTCCGAAAAAAAAGTTAATACATCTTGCCTCTTCCATGGAAAGTTTTGCATTGTGATAATGGACATAACCTTTGATCGCATGCTGGACACATAGCATGTATCTGTTCAGTCACCTACCGTTTGGTGGAGGTTTCTCTCTGTGAACTAGTATTCACCTACATAACAAAAAAATGCCTCTATAGACTTCAGTGGGATTACCCTCTTTGAAAACCTTGAATAACCTTCAAAAAGAGCTTGTACTCTATTTACCATATCTGAAAGAAACACATAGTGATAGATTCCTTACCTTTGAATATCCCCAGGCGTCGGACTGGATCCGGAAAGTTTTCGTCAGCAGTACCCCTGCGCGTCGGTAGGGGCGTTGTGCGGCTCCGCATCAGTCATTGGCGTCGTGGTCGCCAAGATGACGTCGCGGGCGCTACTTAGACCCACGCGCGCTGACGTCAGTTCTTTCTTTTTTCGCGCCAGCAAGCGCAGATCCGGAGAGAGCGGTACCCCTAGTCTTTTTTGACTAAGTTTTTTTGAGATCTTTTTCTCACCCTTTTCGAGTCGATTCGACTCCTGGTGCAGTTAGGGATGCCCGGGTTTAAGTCCTGCGAGGACTGTCATCGGATGATGTCGGTGACAGACCCGCACCGCGTGTCTCTTCTGCCTGGGGCGCGACCACGACCCCAAGCCGTGAGAGGTCCTGGTCCAGAGGGAGGTCGAGGGACCGTGCGCGGAGTCATCATCGGCGATCGTCGGGATCGAAGTCTTCGCACTCGGGGTCAGGTAAGGCGAAGCACAAGAAGTCGAAGAAACGTCATTGTTCTCCGACTTCCCCTCGCCGGTCGCGGCTGAGGGTACGGGTGGTGCCACCCCTGCGGCTCCGGCGGAGTCCATGGAGTCGCCGCCTGACTACCCGCCCTTCCTGGGGTCGTCGGTGACTCCAGCCCAGATACAGGACTTCCTGTCGGCCATGGCTCGCCTCTTTGGGCCGTCGGGTCTCGCTGGTGAGCCTTCGGGCCCCGCATGGGTATCCTCGCGTTTCCTCGCCGGCGTCTGTCTGCTCCGGCTCCAGCGCCGCAGGACACCCTTGGATCCAGGCCTGGATCCTGGTCGACGCCGGTTGACCAGGATCCAGGCCTGGATCCTGGTCGACGCCGGTTGACCAGGATCCAGGCCTGGATCCTGGTCGACGCCGGTTGACCTTGTTACGCCTCCACCGACGCCGACTCCACCGGCACCGATCCTGACGCCGCCCGCTCCTCGGGACGACGTCTACTTCAGGTTCAGCCCCGAAGTGGACGCGGCGTCGGTCGATGCCGTTCTCGACGCCGTTTGGGGATTTCTATCCCCATGTCCCTACTCCTTATTTTAGGCCTGTTGAACAGCCTGAGGAGCAAGCGGAGGACTGGGAGGGGTCGGACGACCCTCTCGCTGCAGCCTGCGGGTCTGAACAGGACTGGGCTGAGGAATTGGGGGACGCCAGTGGTCTGGATACCTCACCAGACCTTGGCATGCTGTCACCTCCTACCGTGGCTACGGAGGAGGGAGCCAGTTATGCAGTGGTGTTGCGTAGGGCGGCGGAGGCCCTACACCTCCAGCTCCCTACTGTGGCCGTCAGGACTAACCTCCCGACAGAGGTGCTTCAGCCAGCAGCTACTTCTGTGGAGCCGCTACTGCCCTTTAATGAAGCCCTTTCGGACGTTCTTTTGGGCACTTGGTCCAGGCCCACCACAGGGTCTCCTGTGGATAGGAACGTGGCCCGACGCCATCGCCTGGCTCCGGGTGACCCCATTTTCCTCTCCCAACATCCCACCCCCGAGAGCTTGGTTGTCCAAGCCTCTGCTTCCCCATCTGCCTTCCCTTCCGCCCCACCGGATAGGGAATCCAAGAAACTGGATCAGTTTGGGAAGAAGATTTTCTCTTCCACCAGCTCTGCGCTGCGGTCCGTGAACACCGCATGCCTCTTGGGCCGTTATTCCCACTGTCTGTGGGATACGGTGGCGAACGTGCTGCCCCAGTGTCCGGAGGAGGCCCGGCCTGCTCTCGCCCAGGCTGTTGCAGAGGGGAGAGACGCAGCGAAGTTCATGATCCGTTGTGGTCTAGACCCCTCCCCCGACTCACTGGGCAGATCCATTGCAACAACGGTGGCGGTTCGCCGTCACGCCTGGTTGAGAACCACTGGATTTTCAGGGGATGTCCAAAACACCCTTATGGACATGCCCTTTGATGGCCGTCACTTCTTCGGCGACAAAGCGGACAGCGTGTTGGAGAGGTTTAAGGACTCACGGGCTACGGCCAAGTCCTTGGGACTCTCGGCAGTCCGCCCTCCGATTTTTGCTCCTTTCGTGGCACAGGAAGGGGCGCCCCGCAGCGTTCGCAACAGAGCCACAGGCCGGCGCAGCAGTCATCCCAGCGCGGCTGCAGGCGCGGTTTCCGCCGTGGCGGGCGAAGGGGCCAGCGGGCGGGTCAGTCCACCACCACCCCGGCCACCACTGCCTCCATACCTTCCTAGTCCGAACTTTCAGGCCCATCAAACGCCAGTGGGCGGCAGGCTTCGCCATCACCTCCCCCACTGGCGCACCATCACTTCGGACAGGTGGGTTTTAGAGATAGTCCGGAGGGGCTACTCCCTCCCCTTCGAGACGACCCCCCCCAGCCATGCCAACTCAATACCACCGCATGTCGGGGGATCACTTGGTGCTTCTTCAGCAGGAAGTTGCGGCCCTCTTGGCCAAGGGGGCCAGCGAGCGCGTTCCGACGCACGAAGTAGGTCGTGGTTGTTAATCCCACTACTTTGTGGGGCCCAAGAAGGACAAAGGCCTGCGTCCTATCTTGGACCTCCGGAACGTCAATCGCTTCCTCCGCAAAGAGAAGTTCAAGATGCTCACTCTAGCTCAGGTCTTGTCTGCTCTCGACCCACAAGACTGGATGGTAGCGCTGGACTTGCATGACGCCTATTTCCACATCCCCGTCCTGCCAGCCCACCGGCGTTACCTGCGGTTCACGGTAGGCCACGAGCACTTTCAGTTTACCGTGCTCCCCTTTGGCCTTACCAGCGCCCCTCAGGTGTTCACCAAGGTGATGGCGGTGGTCGCAGCTCACCTGCGCAGATCAGGGGTCTCCATCTTCCCCTATCTCGACGACTGGTTGTTGAAGGCGGGCTCGCCCCAGACAGTCGTCTCCCACCTCCAGACTACGGCCGACCTCCTGCACTTGCTGGGGTTCTACATCAATGTGCCGAAGTCGCACCTGATTCCCTCCCAGAAGCTCCTCTTTATCGGAGCGGTTCTGGACACGGCGCAGTTTCGGGTTTATCCTCCCGAACGGCGAGTCCGGGATATTCGGGCTCTGATTCCGATCTTTCAGCCCTTGTCCCGGGTTTCGGTCAGAGTGACTCTGAGGCTGCTGGGTCTCATGGCCTCCTGCATCCTGCTGGTCAATCATGCCAGGTGGCATATGCGGACTCTGCAGTGGGACTTGAAGTTCCAGTGGGCGCAGCATCAGGGAAACCAGTCCGATCACGTCCAGATCTCGGAGGGCACTGCACGACAATTGCAGTGGTGGCTCACGGACCGGCATTGGGTCGACGACAGATCCCTCTCCCTTCCCCAACCGGAGTTCACAGTGGGAGAGGCGGAAATCAGAGGCCTCTGGTCTCCGGCAGAGTCCCGGCTCCATATCAACCTTTTGGAGCTGCGGGCGATCAGGCTTGCACTAAAGGCATTCCTTCCCTCTGTCAAGGGGAGAGTAGTGCAGGTGTTCAGACAACACCACCGCCATGTGGTACTGCAACAAACAAGGCGGGGTGGGGTCATGGACCCTCTGTCAGGAGGCTCTGCGTCTCTGGGCATGGCTGGAACATCAGGGCATGTCCCTGGTGGTTCAACACCTGGCAGGTTCTCTGAACGCCAGGGCGGACGAACTCAGCCGCAGGTGCATGCTCGATCACGAATGGCGTCTTCACTCGGAGGTGGCGCAAGGTCTCTTTCAGCAGTGGGGAGAGCCTTGGTTAGATCTATTCGCCACCGAAGAGAACGTGCAATGTCATCAGTTCTGCGCGTTGGAATTTCCAAGGCGGCACTCGCTCGGCGACGCATTTCGTCGCGAGTGGAGTTGCGGTCTGTTGTACGCCTTTCCGCCTATACCACTTCTGCCCAGAGTGCTGAAGATCAGGTGCGACTGGGCCCAAGTCATTCTTGTGGCTCCGGACTGGGCTCGAAGAGTATGGTATCCAGAGCTACTCAGTATGAGCATCGATCTCCCGATCCGACTGCCTCTTCGGGAGGATCATCTGTCGCAGCAGCAGGGGACGGTCCTCCACCCGAACCTGTCCAGCCTCCACCTCTTTGCGTGGAGATTGAGCGGCGGCCGTTGATTCCCTTCGACTTGCCTCCTGAAGTTTGCGATGTTATTCTGGCAGCCAGGCGTCCCTCTACTAAAGTGGTATACGCCTGCAGGTGGAACAAATTTGTGGCATGGTGCACAGCAAAGGCTGTGGATCCCCTTTCTGCCCCTCTGTCTGAGGTTCTACTGTTCCTTCTTTCTTTGGCCCAGCAAGGCTCTGCTCTGGGCACTATCAAGGGCTACCTTTCTGCTATTTCGGCCTTTCTCAGGCTCCCTGATCAGCCCTCTCTTTTCAAGTCCCCTGTTGTAAATAGGTTTCTTAAAGGCATTACTCACCTTTTTTCTCCTATTCCTTTCGTGATGCCTCAGTGGGACTTGAATCTGGTTCTGACGTACTTGATATGCGCTCCCTTTGAGCCCCTTCACAACTGTCCTCTTCGTCTTTTGACGTTAAAGACTGCCTTCCTGGTGACCATCACTTCCGCCAGTCGAGTGAGTGAGCTCCAGACTCTTTCCTGTAAGCCTCCTTTCCGTCCATCCGGACAAGGTTGTGCTCAGGCCCCGTCCTTCCTTCTTGCCAAAAGTGGTTACAGCCTTTCACATTGGGCAGACTATTACCTTGCCCACCTTTTTTCCGCATCCTTCCAGAGAGGAATAGAGGCTCCACCGTCTGGACCCAAAACGTGCGCTTTCTTTTTATCTCAACCGCACACAGAAGTTCCGGGTGGATGACCAGCTTTTTGTTGGCTACGTTGGCACCAAGAAAGGTCGGGCGGTCCATAAGGGAACCATCTCCCGGTGGGTTGTCTTGTGTATCAAAGCCTGTTACTCTTTGGCTAAAAAAGAACCTCCGGTGGGGCTGCGTGCTCATTCCACCAGAGCTACCGCAGCCACTACTGTATTGGGACGTGGTGTCCCCCTGCAAGACATCTGTCAGGCAGCCTCGTGGGCCTCGCTGCACACGTTTACCAAACATTATTTCCTGGACAGCCAAGTCCGGAGAGACGGCTTCTTTGGCCGTTCTGTTCTCCGTGACTTTCTGGTGTGATCTTAGTTCGCAGACCCACCACCGGGGTTGGTATTGCTGGGGTATCTATTCTAAGGTAAGGAATCCATCACTATGTGTTTCTTTCAGATGCACAAGTTACTTACCTTCGGTAACGATATATCTGTAAGAAACATTAGTAGTGATAGATTCCTTACCGCCCCACCCATCCTCCCCGTTCTGCGAACTGATTTCTAGGGTTAAGGTCATCCCTTTCAGGGCCCTAGTTTCAATGCACCAGTGGTCAGTATCTTGCATGGCTCTGCGTTCCTGGCGCGGAAAGTAGTGTACAGAACTGACGTCAGCGCGCGTGGGCGGCGTCTAAGTAGCGCCTGCGACGTCATCTCGGCGACCATGACGCCAACGACGGACGCGGAGCCGCACGACGCCCCTACCGACGCGCAGGGGTACTGCTGACAAACTTTCCGGATCCAGTCTGACGCCTGGGGATATTCTAAGGTAAGGAATCTATCACTACTAATGTTTCTTACAGATATATCGTTACTGAAGGTAAGTAACTTGTGCAACAGGATTACCCTCTCAAGACTTCACATGATCCACAGATTTAAGTGAAGAGATTGTCATGTATGCGTTTGCCACTGAAAAGACGCCTTCTGCTAGGCGCTGTGGAGAACCCTCCGTAGTTTGGTAAAATCCACTACACTTATTCCTGAAATCGGTACAATGGCATGAACCTTAGGGCTATGCTTACAACCCCAGTGTGAGATGAACAATCTGAGTGAGACACCTCTACATTCTCCATTATTCAGAAATCTTCAGTGCCTCAAAATCTTCAGCAAAGTTCTGGAAATAATCATCCACACCTTATAAGTGTCCTTGTTACTTTGAATTTGTTTATATCACTGTATTAAAACTATTTAACATGGGCTCGTGCCCAGGTATCCACTGGTGATTAATCTATTGCCAATAGGGTTTGAAACATACCTCTGCAATGCGCATCAGGTGCATTCAGCCTTTACCATGTTGAACATGGAGTATTATGTGCACCTCAAACTTCAGCGATTTGTAAATGTTGCTCCATACGTGCTTTAAACACGTACAATCACACATGCTGTGCTGTTTCTTTGCTATATACCCACACATGCACACAACGTAACTCTATGCTGTATATTACAATGGTGCAGAAGAAACAATTGATGGACGGAATGCTGGGCAATGCAAACATTCACCGCCAGTCACAAGGATCTGGGTTAAATCCATCATTCTTTTGCTCACCACACCACCCCAGTTTGGACCCAGCTATATGCAAAACAGTCTTTACCCTGTTCCTTGTGGGAACAGTCCAGCCCGAACTGCCAAGCCAGGTCCTCCCTGGCCCGGAACCAAGCATCCTGGGACCGGTTTCAGGGCATCACCCTTCATCAGCCAGGTTAGCTTGAATCCAGTGGTGTAGTGAGCACGGGACCCACGTCTGGGCATACCCTTCCCACTTAGGGCGACATATGCAAAAGAATGATGGGTTTAACCCAGATCCTTGTGACTGGGGGTGAATGTTTGCATTGTCCAGCATTCCGTCCATCAATTGTTTCTTTTGCGTATATGACAATGGTGTCATTTAACATGTGATGAGTGATGTAATATGTAAGGTCATAAGCAGAACATGGCGAGGGTGCGCTTTCTAGTTAGCTCAGTTTACTAATTGTTGAATTTCAAATGTATTTTTGCTTTTAAACATTAGTATTTATCTTGTATCAACAACTAACTACAGCGTTACTTTAACCAATAAGCTGTTTATTACATTGTTGAGTGTTTGGGTGCGCAGTGAGAATAACTTTGGTGCCGTTTGACAAATCTGTAGAGAAAAAGTGAAGTAATATAATGGGGGGTTTTCATTTGCTGTAAGTTTATATCATAGTGGTATTTTCAGAACCATCCACCTCAGCTGAAAGAGTTGCTCCGACCGTCGAGCAGAGGCCAAGAAAAAACAAGGATGACCTAAAACGTTGATTTCCCATGGTCATTCCCAATGAAAAGTTTCCTCTCAGATACTGAAATAACGAGTGAACAGAATTACACCAAATTTGACAAAGTTAGAATTTTACTTAGAAAGCATGCTATTTAGGTCCGAACCTACTAGACAACACAGCTGTCTGGTTTGCTAACAACATATTGGACATTTGGGAAGCTTCCCTGGGAATGCATTCCACCCTTTGCTTACCATTGGCTTTGTGATTTGAAACTCACATTTGCTTGCTTTCTATTTGCTGGCTTTATTTGTTTTAGCTGTCCAGCTTCAGTTCGTACCTTCTGTGGCTCATGCCCTATTTACTGTTTTTTTTCCCCCTAGTACTCGCTTTCTGTAAACTTGCCTTTAAATCTTGTTGTAATCACATTTGCTGTGCATTCAAAGACAGAGGTCAAATGTCTTGGTTGGTGATTACTTTTCTTTCTCTGACTTCAAAGTGAGAGAATTTGTGACAATCATGCTGGCTACTGGGGGTGTGCTGGAGCGAGTATGTATGATGTAATTTTTTTTCTAGCGCACAACCAAATGTAAATGTTTAAATGAACTGCAAATATTTCAGAATAGGAAAGCACAAATGTAACACATTTTTTGTAATTCTGTAGTGTGGTGGAAACAATTATTTTAATACAATCTTAAATCAATACATTGGGTGTTAACATTTCCACACATTATCGTTTGTGCGCTGTATACTTTTATTAGTAAAACTGTACGTCAGTTGAAATGACCATTACATTTGCACAGAAAATGTGTTGTCTGTAATGGCAGTGCACTATCACACAAGCATACTCCACATTACCCTACTGTGCCGCTAACTTTTCGCCACACTGAACAGCAGCCATGCCCGTGTACAACATGGTTAAAACATTGGCAAAACCAATAGTTCGTGCATAGGTGAGACCTATTGGATTTGCTAATCTATGTTGTAACCAAATCATTTTTCCCTTTCCGTCCTTCACCAAATTATAGTTCACCTTCTCTCTTGATTGTTCATCAACAATTTTCACTTGGAAAGTCATTGAATAGGACACTTTAAGTACCCTGATATAGGGATGTTGACACCATGATATATTTCACATGCCTTTTATAAGAACTTGTTAGGGGTGCTATCTGTGAAGTGCGATCGATCAAGCAGACAGCACCCAGAAACTCAGTTTGCTTACTGCATGTGCATTTTAAGGACGGAAATATACTCATATGCCCAGAACCATAGACCCCAATCACCAGGACAATCTTGGAAGAAAGAATAATGTTGTCCCCCGTGTCTGCATTAAAAGCCTGAACGCGGTCAGTAATGCCTTAGTTTTTGTGCTGATAACCTGGTGATCAGTTAAGAAATCCGATTGGATTGCAGAATTCCTACACTGCTTTGTCTCAGCAGTACAAACGTTAATGTGTTCCTGCTCAGAAAGGCAAAATATGAATACCTATGGGATGCTGATTCCAGACCCGGGGGCCAGAGACCACACATCCCAGCTTCGTTTGCGTCAGCGTGGCCGCCCACGGTTCTTTTGCACCAGGATGCTCTCAAAGGTGGCTGTGCATTCCGCAGTGCGGAATGCTGATTCCGGACCCAGGCGCCAGAGACCACACATCCCTGCTTCCCTAGCAGAAGCAAAGCCGCCCATGGTTCTTTCGGGCCAGGAGGCTCTCAAAGGTGGCTGCCCCCTCCCGCAGTGCGTGACGCGCCCAGGCGGGTGACCTGGCCCGTCATCTCACGTAAGAGGCTGGGCTGAGCCGACTCTCTTCCATTTTGCTCCCGGGAACCTGTCTGTCATACTTGGTGTGTGACTCTTAATATCAGTTGCCATTTATTTTTGGAAATAAGCATGGGCACGAAGAAAGCAGGGGAGGCTCCTGCTCCCCCTCCCAACTAAGTCTACACCCATTGATCAGATGCTTCAAAAGGTAATAGGGGTAATTGCCACTGAAATGGAACTACTGAGAGGGGTCTCTTCCTGGGTAGCGGTGACCCCATAGTGGACCCTGGCTCTTCATTTCCACCCCCCACCGTAACTACTATTGATGCCCCCAACCAACCAACTAAACCAAATGCCGACTGTAGCAAGATGGGTAATCCAGGCGTCCTCCAACATAGTAACGGATTAAGTTATGAAAGTGCAGTGGGGGAGTTATACCATGCTCCTAAAAAAGGCCAAGCGGACTGTTAAGAGGAAGGCAAATAATGATGGAACTCTTGCTGATCATGTACATACTCCGCCTGAAGCTAACTCAAAACCCTATTGGTTGGACAAATTCAAGGAGGCTGTGATAGACCAGGTCATGGGAATAATACTGAAACAGTTGTCCCCTGTTTTGGTCAAGCTGGCAAATATTGACATTTATTAAAACTGCTTCTAAATTGTGCCTAAATAAGGAAGAACCTGTTGCCCCTCGGGAACTAATGATCAACATGTCCCACTCCCAGGAGAATCGAGGTATCCTTACCCCTAATAACATCGTTGGGTCTAGCAACAATTTGCCAATTTAAACTAAAGGTTGGGTTAAAGAAGCTCAGCCTATAATGTTGCGAAACCTGAGCCGGGGGGGGGGGGGCAGAGACACTTTGGGATTGCAAGAGAATGGAGGAGGTAGGCCCCCATTAAAATTGGGGAATTAGGAATCTCGCGTTAATCAACTTACCCCCAGCATCTTTTCCGTATGTGGTGGCGATGGCTTATGTTCCAGTGCTAAGGGGACGGTCAAGTTTAATCCCATATACAACTGAAGAATCGGTGTCTTAACTGGTTGCGAAAGTATAAGGATTATCCGCCTTTATTGGCTAATGACATTATTCTCACTCGCTGAGTAAGGTGGATTGGGAAGGGACAAAAAGACCGTCCAGATGATTGTGTGATCATCAATTTCAGGAATCCTGCAGTGGTTTACAAATTGCTATTCAGCGCCAACTCTTTTCGGGTGAGGGGTTCTGAAATAACCCTCCATCTTTTGGGGGTACTTTTATAAACCCCCAACTGGTCATGGTGGGGGTCAAAATAAACTCATTTCATAGTAACTTCATGCCCTTTGCAGCATCTAGCCTTAAGCAGTTCCCAATGGATGGCAACTTCTTCCTACGTACCTGTGCATAACAGGTGTGGCTCATTGGACCATGTTGATTGAGTTAATGATGCAGAGAAGTCCTTGTCTATGAATAGTTCTCCGATAGGGGTTAGAACACTTAAAGGGCACTTAAAACAAGAGTTAAAGAAGTATAAGGGCCCCATCTCTAACGATTGAGCTCAAACGATACTGCTAGAGTAGGCATTGTAAGTGATGGTCATCTGGAGCTGCTTTATTCCGTTTCACAATTTGAAACTCCAGTTATTTCCCTCTGTAATGATGGGGAGGGTGAGGCTGGCAATATCGAGCTGCCTGATAGTGGTATTCTACAATTATGTAATGAGCTTGGGACACAGAGCCCGGTCATCCTAACCTCCGCTGTCCCGGAGCAGGTCCCAGACAGTGACTCTAATGATGAGGCTATAGATAACCAGGAATCCACCAGGATTAACCTATCAGAAGGGGCTAATCCTCCTCTTAAGGTGATCTTCTGGAATGTTGCTGAGCTGGGTCAAAAACTCGAGAACCAGGACTGGGGGTCTTTCACAAATCAATTTGATATCTGCCTCTTTCAGGAAACATGGCTCACGTCAAAAGTAAATGGATTTGGGTAGGTTCTTACATTAACTGCACAGTGGTGGGGGTTGAGATTTTATCAAAAGATGTCATGTGTGCCACAATACCTAGTGAAAGCACCTTTTGTATTTATTACATCTACTTGAGACCAACAGGTAACAAATCAGAATCCCCAGCAGTTGGTCAACTTGCAACTCATGAGTGGTCTTAAGCCGGGGGTATTGACAATAGTGGGGGGGTGACCTCAATTGCCAGTTTGAACCTCTCAAACACAAACTTGATCCAGTCTTTGGAAGAGGATAGAATCTGGTCCATCCCTGATCTTATCAACCCGATCGATAAATGGTCCACCCTGGCTATTCAAATCAATGCCCCTGTGTTAAATAAGAACGCACGTGCCTCTAATGGAAGGATGAGGTCTGATAGAGCCGGGATGCATACTTTTAAGAGTTCCAACGGCACAGGCCTAATTGACTATTTTGTAGTCGGTCAGGATATGTTGCCTAGTCAGGGAAAAGATTGTAGCTTCCTCTGGTGTTTGTATTAGCCCTCTAGATAATAAGTGCCATCTAGTGTAGGAAGCTGGGTTTCTGCTGCATTACCCCCCCCCACCACCACCACACACTTTTTGCCAGATTTCTGATTCACTTTGACTTGATGTGCCCTGGATCCCTGCCAATCTGGTTCCCAGGGCCTGTGTTCTTTCCCAAAACTGTACCTTGTAGCCCCAATTGGCACCTCTCTGGCCACATGTCAGTCCCTTGTGAAAGGTACCATGGGTACCAAGGGCACTTTGACCAGGGAAGGCCTCTAAGGGCCGCAGCACATACAGTGCCACCCTTAGAGGTCCTGTACCTGAACCCCCCCCCCCCCCATGGTATAGGTAAGACACCCTCTAGCTGGGTGCACTATACCACCGGTGAGGGTACAGTTGTCTGAGCCCTGTACCCCTACAGTGTCTAAGTCCATTCTTAGACATTGTAAGTGCAGTAAAGCCATAAAAGAGTATATGGTCTGGGAGTTTGTCATTACGAACTCCACAGCACCATAATGGCTTTACTGAATTCTGGAAAGTTTGGTATCCAACTTCTCAGCTTAATAAACCCACACCGATTGTCAGTATGGGATTTATTATACAATGCACTCAGAGGTCATCTTGGAGATGCCCCCTGAAAAACGACCAGCCTCTGGTGGGTTCCCTGACTGGTAAACACCAGCCTGCCACCACAAGACATGTTTCTGGACCCCTGGGGTGGGAGCTTTCGCTCCCGAGCCCAGAAACAAAGCCTTTCCTGGGCGGAGGTGTTCACACCTACCCCAGGCCACGAAGAGCCATCTGTGGCAGGGGAGCTTCAAAGGCCTTGCTGCCTTTGTAACACGACCCCCAGCCTCTCCTGCTATCAGGAGCAGGCCCCCTTCCTGTCTCCCCTCCTTTTCGGCGGGAAGACAGGCGGGAAAAATTAAAACAGTCTAGAAGGTGTGCCCACCTCTGCCAGCCCTACCCCTCAGGTGGGGGAGGCAAGGTGAAGCCCACTCTTCAGTGCCCGCCATCTTGCAGATGGCAGGCCCTCTCCAATCGGGATTAGAGATTGTGCCCACTCCTCCACGTGGGGTAAGCACACCAAGGGTGTAGTCACCCTAAGCTCAGTAGCCCATTGGCTACTGACCTTGAGACCCCTAAAACGCACCTAAATACAGTATTTAGGGGGTAGCCCTAAACCAAGAAGACAGATTCCCGCAACGTACGATTAAAAAAAAAGGACGAAAAGATGCCCAGCAGAGAGGCTGCAGAGAAGAACTGACTTGGCCCCAGCCCTACCGGCCCGTCTGCAGTTTCCAGAGATCCTGCGCCAAAAGTCACCTTGTCCTGCAGCCAGTGACTTCCAGAACCCCTGGGAGGACTGACTGCCTTCCACAACGACCGGATCTCCAGCAAACAGCAGCTCTGTTCAAAAGAAAGCCAAGAAAGACTCTGAGCCTGCTGAGTACAAAGAAATCAGAAGCCTTGAACCACCACTTCACCCAACGCCTACGGCCCAAGTCAGAGTGGCCCACCTGTCCCAGCGAGGTCCCCCAGCACTCCAGGGTCAGAGTCCACCGTGGGGTGACCCCTCCAGGACTCCCCGACGTCGCCTGCAGCATCTGCATGGAGAACCCCCGCCCCCCCTAACCGCCAGTGGCCCGGTAAGGTGAAATCCAACCTCAAACACCCCTGCATCCAGCCGCCCTGCGCCCTGGAAGAGGGCACCAGAGGCGCACGTACGTCCCCGAGCCCTCCAACTTACTGCCTAGCTGTTGGTTCCTCCCGGAAGTCTTCCTGGACCGAGCCTGCAGCCAAAAACCAAAACCGGCAATCCCCATTAAAAACAGGGCACCTGACGCCAAAACCGCACCCTGCACCCAGCCGCCGCTGTAGGTGCACCTTGCGTGCTAAATCGGATACCCCTTTACCCTGAACCTAACACCAGGAGCTTTGCTCCCACAACCTTGTGGCCTGCTCGTGAGCAGCCACCAACCGGAGGCCCCCTATCCCCCATTGGATAACATTGGGCCTCAGCACTCTGCACCTGGCCACCCTAGTGCCGCTCAGGGTGCTTTGAGAATGCATCCTCGACCCTGGGGGGACCCTAGTTCAAACCCCTGAACCCCAACACCCACAACAAAGTACTTACCTGTAAACTGATAACTCCATTTCCTCCCATAGGATTGCATTGACTGCTTTTCTTTGAAAACTGTTAAGTGTGGAGTTGGCTTGTAAGAAACTCTTAAACTGCAAATATACAAAAACTGATTTACTTACCTTTTCTCTAGGAAGTGTCCCAGGTTGATATCTAGGCATATCACACAGAGTAGAAAAAGTAACTTAAAAATGAATCTGCAAAGTAATCAAAAGTAATACAACCGTAATTTCAACTGTATTCAAAGTATTTACAAACCTGTAAGTCATTTTCATTCAGCTTGCTTGTATTGTTCAACCTGCCTTGAAAAGTACCATTTACACTTACCTGTGCCAGGCTTGCTTGGTTCTAGAAAATAAATATAACTAAATAATATTTTTATATATACAAATTGGCTGAGTTTAGTCTGAGTGTGTGATATCATTTACAATAAATACTTACACTACCCTCTGATAAAGCCTTACTGCTCGC
Source organism: Calotriton arnoldi (assembly GCA_963921515.1). Classification (NCBI taxonomy): domain Eukaryota; kingdom Metazoa; phylum Chordata; class Amphibia; order Caudata; family Salamandridae; genus Calotriton; species Calotriton arnoldi. Next base: position 1,104,667 of record CAWUFW010001541.1, on the reverse strand, counting down.
CCACACTACCACAAATAGAGAGTAAGGTATTATCTACTTATACCTCTGCGTACCTTTGGGGTTCCACTGGACTCTGTGCACACTATACCTTACTTTGGTATAGTATATACATAGCCAGCTTCCTACATCTAGCTCATAATAAACGGAATCCATTGGCGTTCAGTGGTCCAATCTGAGCAGGCAGTGAATTTAATTTGCACACTTGTGGAAAGGTCCCCTGGGGAATTTTCTAATATGGGTCTGTCCCAAGAAGCAGTCCAGGTTGTAGACGTTAATCAGTCCCTGTTTGAAAGCTTAAAAAATGAATTCTTCAAGTTCTTGAGGAACCAAGGCTCAAGGAAGTGTGCCCTATCTTGGTTTGACTCCCAATGTAGAAAAGCCAAATCCGCATTGGTTAGGGGCCTTAAAATGGAGGACAAGGGAGATATTAAAATCAAAAGAGCTAACTATAAGAAGTCACCTAGAAAGGCAAAAAGAGTGGGATAACAGGAGGTGGATCCAACTTCTCGAAGCCACTAGAGACCAAAAACAAACCCTTGTTTGGAGTGTTGTGGCAACAGGGAATGTGGAGGGCTCTATGAAACTTGATAGCGCAGCTGATGCATGGATTGAGCATTCCTCCCGCCTCTATTCATCACCACCTGGGGATAGTAGGCAAGATGCTATAACAAGCAGTTCATGTGGTGTTAACCCAGTCAGACTGGTAGAAAACTGTGTTTCAACCAGTTTTGCAGCATGCATCTTTTCTGGATTCTCTATGCTGCGCATTATTCCGCCATCTAAAGGTTGGGTCCGGAATTGTAGTATTTCTTCTTTATTTTTGTTGTTGTTGGTGGGCGTCGACGTAGTACCATTTGGTGCCCTTCTGTGACGTCGACGGGCTTCCTCCGGAAGCTCCCACCTTTAGTAGCCATTTTCAGATTCTTTTTTTCCCGCCGTTGGGTCTGGATCGAGACGGAAGGAGCTCCCAAGATTGAAGAGGAGAATCGAGGAAAAACAAAAGAAACATCGGTAGGACGGGGTCATCGACTTTCAACTTTCATTCAAAGACGACCGCAGTTCGAAGGGAGAAAAACAAGATCTTCGACGATCGGAGGATGCGCATTCAGGGGGCTCCCTGTGCGCGGTAATGGACAAGACTCCGATTAAGTTTTGTAAGAACTGTCACCACAAATACGCTCAGAAGGATCAGCACCCGGTCTGCAACCTGTGCCTGCCGCTGGATCATCAGAGCGACGACTGTAACGTCTGCTCCGTCTTCACCCCGAAGACGTTGAGGGTGAGAGGGAGGCAACGACGAGCCAACCACAACATGCAAGGCCAAGCACCACCGCCATCGCTGCGAGACCTGGGCCTCTCCAGTGAGGAGGAAGATAACGTTGCCGAAGGGCCAGAAGGCAGATGTTTTGGTCGTAGAGGTCGAGAAGAAGACTTCGAAGGAGGTAAGAGTCGTCGACCTCGAAAAAACTAGAAGTCTAGAAAAACACTCTAGACCCCTAAGGGATCTTCGGCGTCGAAGCATTCGGCGACCGCAGCTGCATCCAAACAAAAACACACCGTAGGATCCTTGGATAAGGACTCCGGAAGAGCAAAGGTCCTCGAAAAAACAGACGTCGAAAGACAGTCTAGAAAAGGACGCCTTGGTGTCGATAAAAGAGAGGCCCAAACAAACATAGACGACCGGATCGGCGTCAACAGCCGAAAAACAAAAAGCCGAAAATCTCGACGCCAAAACACACGCGGCCGAGAGACTCGAAGCTGAAATGGCTAATATCTTGCAGCGGAAAAAAGACTTTGACGAAAGCTTGAAGCAATTCAAGATGCCGCCGAAAACAAAAAATACGGAAGGCGAAAAGGTCGTCTAAGAACCAATTCCGCCAAAACCCCCCGAACCGATCGAAGAGGAAGATTCATTCTTCTTCGGGGAAGACGTCGAGGAAGACGAACAAACATATGCAGAATCGGCTATCTCGGAGAATCAAGACCTCCAATGGCAAGATCTCAACGCCGAATCACCTGAGGAGGCTGTGGAATCATATCCTTAGAGGCCATCACCTCCAGATGACATTGGCATGTACAATCAAGTGATTAAAAAAGCTGCAGAAACTTATGGGGTTCATCTAGAGGAAGAAAAACCACAATCATGCTTTTTATTAGACACTGATACCTACACAATCTAGAAATCAATTCCTCCCAATGCTGCCAAGTGTATTAGACCAGGGGAAAGAGGCATTCAAAGAGCCTGCTACATGCAAGGCTATAACACCAAGGGCAGAAAAGAAGTATAAACACTCCTCTAAAGACCCTATATACATCAGGGGATCAGTGCCAGCTGACTATCATTGCCTCAACAGCAAGAAAAAGAGCAAACGTACTAACTACAGTGGGGCCACCTTCAGACAAGGAAAGCAAGAGGATGGACCTCTAAGGAAGGTGAAAGGAAGCGCAGCTAATTAATGGCGCATAGCTAATTCAAATGCATTGTTGAACAGACATGCTTACTAACATTGGGAAGAGGTAGGAGAATTGTTACAGAATCTACCATAACAATTCCAAAAAAGAGCTAGCCACCTAGTAGAAGAGGGTAAAAACATTGCAAATGCACGTTTAAAATCAGCCCTCGATGCTGCTGAAACATCTAGCAGGCAAATGATGATTGGCATCACACAAAGGAGGAACGCATGGCTTAGAATCTCAGGCTTCAAGCCAGAGGTGCAAAGCAACATCATTAACTCACCATTCAATGGGGAGCAATTGTTTGGAAGTGTGGCTGATGAAAAGCTCAATCAACTAAAAAAGGACAACAAAATTGCAAGATCCATGGGGGCTCTACAGTTCAGAGGCTTGCGTAGAGGCACACCAACAAGGAGACCAGTGGGGAGAGGTACACACCAACCTGCTACCTCACATCAGGGTTACCAACAAACATACCAACCGGGAAACCAGGGCACACAACAGGGACAGCAACAAAGCTGGCAATACCAAGGAAGAGCATCCTTTCGAGGGAGTCTCCGTGGCAGAGGTCAGCCACAAAGAGGTGGACAACAAACCTCTACTAAGTGACTGCACTCACAAAAAGGTACACTCACGAACAACAGCAGTGAGAGTACACACAAAAAAGCATAAACAAAAGCAAACCAGTTTACAGTTCCTCCAACATACCACCTCAGTAGGAGGCAGACTAAGATTTTTCCTGCAAAAATGGAGGGAAATAACAGACAAATGGATTTTAAACATAATACAGTGCGGTTACTGCATAGAGTTAACAAAACAGCCTCCAAACAGGAGGCCAAAGCAAAGGACACATTCAAAAGAAGAATTATCTCACCTAGTCTAAGAGGTGCAGGAGCTTCAGGAAAAACATGCAATAGAGCACGTACCACACAGAGAAAGGAACAACGGAGTATATTCAACATACTTCCTAATTCCAAAAGTGGATGGAACATTACGGCCAATATTAGACCTACGGTTTCTAAACAAGTTTATAAAAACACAAAGCTTCAAAATAACTACACTACAAGAGGTGCTACCTCAATTGCAAAGGGGAGATTACATGGCAACATTAGACATAAAGGATGCGTATTTACACATCCCAATGAACAAAAAACACAAAAGATTAAGATTTGTCGTGGACAAACAACACTACCAATTCAAAGTACTAGCTTTCGGGCTAAAATCAGCACCAAGTGAGTTCACAAAGTGCCTTGCAGCAGTAGCAGCACATCTCAGAAGACCAGGAATTCATGTTTACCCCTACTTAGACGACTGGTTGGTAAGAGCAAACTCTTACAGCTTATGCAAACAGCATATACTCCAAGTGATAGAGACACTAGTTCATCTGGGTTTCTCCATACATTGGGAAAAATCATCAATAGAACCAGAACTCATAAAAGTGTTCTTAGGCGCAGAGATAAACACTGTGTTAGGGAAAGCATTCCCAAGCGAGAAAAGATCAGCCCTATTGAAGGAGACTCATCTATACCAGAGGGGGCATCATCTGACGGTGAGGACAGTGGGGAAATTACTAGGAATGATGGCATCATGCATTCATTTAGTTCCCAACATTCGTCTACACATGAGACCATTTCAAGAATGGCTCCAGACACAATGGTCACAAGCTACAGGGAGTTGGGAAGATCTAGTGGTTGTCATAAACAGAGTTCATCAAGAGATGGCATGGTGGAACAAATCAAACCTAGCAGAGGGGAGACTTTTCACACCACCAACTCCAACAGTGACCATAACAGATGCGTCCCTAATAGGATGGGGAGCACACATGAACAATCTCAAAGTAAGGGGATTGTGGGCACCACAGGATGCGGTGAAACGCATCAATATCTTGGAACTAAAAACTGTGTTCTTAGCCTTCAAAGCCTTTCAGAAAGAGCTCTACGGGAAAAGGGTGTTGATACAAACAGACAACACTACAACAATGTTTTACATAAACAAACAAGGAGGGACTCCGTCTGTAGCACTCAACTCTAGCACAAGAGATTTGGAGATGGTCAATCCCAATACAAATAGACATTTTAGCAATACACCTACTAGGGAAAGACAATATAGAAGCAGACAGACTGAGCAGGCAAACAACATCTTCCCATGAGTGGGAACTGAATAGAACAGAAGTGCAAATAATTTTCAAGGATTGGGGGACACCACAAATAGACCTATTTGCAACACCCCACAATGCAAAATGCCAAAACTTTGCATCCAGGCGACCTTGCAACCAGTCAATAGGGAATGCGCTATGGATAGACTGGTCAGGGATATTTGCATACGCTTTTCCCCCCAATACCATTACTGAACAAAATGATCAGCAAATGCAGAATCGGCAAGATGACAATGATTCTCATTGCACCACAGTGGGCCAGACACATTTGGTTCTCGGAACTAATGGAAATTTCTCAAGGAACAATGCACAAACTTCCAAAAAGGAAATATTTGCTAACCATGCAGAACTTGAAAGTGCTTCATCCAGAACCAGAAAGCTTGGACCTATCGGCATGGCTCCTGAAGACTTAGAATTTGCACACCTCTAACAACCAGAAAGCACAATGGCTGTCCTAAGAGAAGCTAGGAAACCAACAACAAGGAAATGTTATACAGCTAAATGGAAAAGATGCACACAATGGTGTCTTAAAAAGCATCAGGCGAGGAAGATTACAAAAGAAAGAACAGTGCTAAAGTACCTGGCACATTTACTACAAAGTAAATTATGTTTTACATCACTAAAAGTACACTTAGCAGCAATTGTAGCGTATTCAAGAGGGGAAACAGGGAATAGTTTCTTCACCTCACATGTGGTCAAACGGTTCCTAGAAGGAGCAAAGAGAATGGCACCACCAAAAATGGTACCAGCAACAACATGGAATCTGAACATAGTTCTAGCACAAATGATGAAAGCACCTTTCGAACCACTACACAAGGCAACGCTACAAATGCTCACAATAAAAATGGCATTTTTAGTGGCAATAACATCCCTATGGAGAGTTAGCGAACTACAGGCACTAACACTACAGGAACCCTACTTCCAAATACATAGTAACAGGATTGTCATGAGGACAGATCCGCAATTCATACCAAAGGTGGTATCAAAATTCCACATAAATCCGAGTATACAGATACCAAGTTTCTTTCAAAATCCAAAGAACAAAGCGGAAAAAGCTTTGCACACACTTGACGCAAGAAGAGCAGTCCTGTATTACGTTGAAAGAACTAAGGAGTACAGAAAAACAAGTTATTTGTATCCTTTGCAAAAAGTTTTCTTGGAAGACTAGTAACCAAAAACACAATTGCAAGATGGATAGCACAAGCCATTCAATTGTGCCACAAGCAAGCAGGACAAGCTTTACAAGGTGCGTCACGGGCGCCCTCAACAAGGAAGAAAGGAGCAACTATAGCATTTCTTGCTAACACTCCAATTCAAGACATCTGCATGGCTGCAACATGGTCTTCAGTACACACATTCCCCAAACATTACTGTGTGGACACTCAAATGAACAAGGAGGCACAAGTAGGACAAAAGGTCTTACAGCATCTATTTACAAACCAAAGTTAATCTTCCAGCCGCCGCAAGACTAGCAAACCGCTACAAAGTCTATGCACAGCATAGTGAATCCAGAAAAGATTCACGCTGCAAAACGAATAGTTTCTCACCTGTCGGTATTGTTTTGCAGCTTGAAGAATTTTCTGGATTCACTAGCGAACCCACCCTTCTCCGCCAAGGAAGAGAACTATAAGGAGGAGGAGAAAAAAAAATCCGAAAAGGGCTACCAAAGGTGGGAGCTTCCAGAGGAAGCCTGTCGACGTCACAGAAGGGCACCAAATGGTACTATGTCGACGCCCACCAACAACAAAAAGAGAAGAAATACTACAATTCCGGACCCAACCACTAGATGGCGGAATAATGCACAGCATAGTGAATCCACAAAATTCTTCAAACTGCAAAACTATACCGACAGGTAAACTATTCGTTACCTGCCATGAGGTTGAATCCGCTATTAGAAAGGTTGTGCCCAATAAAGCCCCAGGAATAGAAAAAATTCCTGGCTGTCTTTCTCTCAGATATCAATATTTAGGGACCTTATCAAACAGTAGTTTTTCTTAAATGGCTTGAGTACTCCTGCGTCATGGGCAGGGGCTGAAATCTTTTCTATATTTAAGGAGGGCTCACCACTTGATCCTGCCTATTAGCCTTATAGATACGACGCAGAAACTCTTTAGTAGAGTCTTACTCACTAGCTCCAGCATTGGTTAGAAGACAAAGCTGTTTTATGCCCCCTGCAAGCTAGTTTCTGGTCAAATACCCCTACGATAGACCAACTATTTAGACTCCAGTTGCTCTATTGGAAGACTTGTCATCGAAAAGGGTAGGCATTACGCAGTATTCGTAGATCTCAAAGCAGCTTTTGAAATGGTCCCAATAAGAAGGTTGTGGCAGGTGCTTGCAAAGACTGGCGTTCCTGAATATTTTTGTATTATCAAGAGGTTACAAGTAAACCACTACGTCCAGGTGAGTTGTGGGAAGCTGGGGGAGCTGACTGACCTTTCACTGTAGGTAAGGGTGTAAGACTGGGCTGTGTTGTGTGAAGCTGGAGAGCTGACTGACCCATTCACTGTAGGTAAGGGTGTAAGACTGGGCTGTGTTGTGTGAAGCTGGAGAGCTGACTGACCCGTTCACTGTAGGTGAGGGTGTAAGACAGGGCTGGCTGTGTGTTGCCACCCGCCCTCTTCACACTGTATATGAACGACCTTATTAAGTTTCTCAATGTATGCGACAATGATGCCCCTAAGTTGGCAAACATGAGCGTTCCGGCCCTCATGTTTGCTGACGATACTTTGCTCCTAGCTAAATCTCCAATGAGGATCCCAAAAATACTGGATGAATTCAGTAGGTTTTGCGCTCTTAGAGGGCTGGAAATAAATATAATTAAAACAATGTATGGTGTTTAACCCCTGCTGTTCCATGCGGCGGAATCCCACATTAGACAGCATTCCCCTTCGAAGGGTGCACCTATTTGATTATTTGGGGATGACCCTTGATGAAAAATTGGATTGGGGTCATCATGTTACAAAACGCAAACTAAAATTGAGTCACTATGTAGGAGGTTTACTGAAGCTACGCAAGGGGTCTCTTAGTAAACGTGTTTCCCTCTAACTACAGATGTACTTTAGTCAATCTTTGGGAGCAGCCCTCTAGGGTGCAGAGATTTGAGGATTTAAAAAGGTCAAAACCATTTACCTTGAGGAAAACCGGTTTCTGAGGTTATTGAGTCTCCCTGTAAGCACCCCCTTGATTCCTCTGAGACTAGATACTTTTATTAGATAAATTTCAGACCTAATAGAAGCCCACCCCCATATGTTCTGGAGAAGGCTCTGGGCTACCCCGGAGCTTTCTTCATACTGCAGAGGGCTGGAGGAAATACTTAGCTATCCATGTTCTGTTAGTCTCCCATGAATTAAGCATATAAGAGATTGCTTTGAGGGAATGGGACTAGTGGATATGTGGCTTGATCCTGGGGGTTCCTGTCCCAGCATAAGTGCGAAGGACCTAAAAAATAATTGTTGTTTAAGTTGTCTAATCTTTTAATTTCACATGCACCTGGCACTCTAACTAAATATTTTTTACTGTTTAAAGACTCCTTTTTATTAGATTTATTCCTGGCCGAAATTGAGCCTATTTTGGCTAAAAAACGTTATGTGCAATTTAGATTTGGCACGTTGCCTCTTAGTGCATTTACATCTGGCTGGGTAGGAGCAGTTGACCCTAAGGATCAGAGCTGCCCTAGTGGTGGGCTCGCTAAAGAAAAAGTCCCTCATTTATTTTTTTCATACCCTGCTTATACCAGGCCTAGGTTGAAATGGCTGGTTCCCATTTGTAGGAGCTTGGGTACAAGAAATTATGAGGAGGCCTTTAGGATTCTTCAAACTAAGCCTGCCCATCCTTTTTGTTCTTTGTAGTATCAAGATTTTTAATGATTTCATGGTTCCTAAGAAGTCACACTACCTCTGTACAGAAAGAACCAGCTAGATCAATTGATTGATTGCATCATCAGATAACGCACTAGACAGAATACGACATGACTATTATATAGTGCTAATTTTTGACATGTGTAGCATTATGCCCCGATTTGAAAATGATGCAATTTTGAACCTATTTGTATGAGATATTAATATGATGGTTTGAATTATTGGTCGTTACTGTTGATAAATTGTAATTTTTAATGTTCCTTTTAAACGATGTATCTTTTATATTTTAAAAACCAAAATAAAGAGTATTTTGATTGATTGAATACCTGTCTACTAAACAGTTTAGAACACACAATTGCTCCCAAGACGAGGGCAGAAATTTTCAATTCCTGACCATTAGAGGTGGCAGGTAAGCAGGAACAGTCAAACATGTACATTGCAATAAATAAACCAGTGAAGGCACATTAACACCTATGGACTGCACTGGCAGCCCACGTTTTCCACCCATTAATAATTTGGACCCTTTTTTTTTTTTTTTTTTTAAACCTCATACCACACAGTTCTTGGTATGTGTTTTTATATCGGGAAGTATTTTTTAGGAGCTACTGCAAATATGAAGGAGCTAAGCAAAGCTTCATTGGGAGAGAGGAGTTAATCGCCTGCTTATCTGTCTTGCCTCCCATACTGAAATCCCTATTTCTAAAATGTTTTGCATGTTGTCATTTTTTTAAAAATGTTTGTATCAACGTTTATGGCTTATTTTGCAAGTGCACATTAAAAGTTTCTCTTCTATGTAAAGCTAGAAAGGTGCGACACGAAAATAGTTTCCTTTGCTTAACAAATAAGCAGATAAAATTGCATCTTTTTCCAATTATAGAGTACCGCCTTATATTTTCTAAAGTGCTTTCTTTGGTACCCGAACTAGAAGACACTACAGCATATGATTTTGTGTTTGAGGGTCTTCAGGGCTGCACCCTCACAATGGATGGGTAGCTATAGACAATTAGAATAAAAGTTTTTAAACTGTGTGTGTGGGTTAACCCCTATGCTTGGGTGGAAGTGTAATGGCCTTCTAGAATCCTTGGTGATTGTCAAGGGAGCTTTGGTTTACTTTTTGTTCAAATTTATTTAGAAAGTTCACAAAATGCCATTCAGCACTCATTAGTAGAATCTACATCTCAATGCAAAACCAGTATTATTTTAAGACATCAAAGAACAACCTGCATCTGCAAAGCATTTATCTATTTTCTTATAAAAAAACTGTCAATGCAAAATCATCAAACGGAGGTCTACAACACAATCAACCAAACTAGAAAAAACTCATACACTCCCTCACACTATTACATATGTAAAACCATTAATCTGTTTTTATAAAGAATACTTTCTTCCTCTGGAACACGCAATGAGTGCCTATATAGATCCACCAATATACATGGAGTTGTTTTCCAACTCACATATATATATATATATATATATATATATATATATATATATATATATATATATATATGCTATGAATGCATGTGGTAGTTGACACATGATTTATGTGTGTCAACTACCACATGCGATCATAGACTTTATGATCATCTTTCGTCGTGAACATCACCACATCCTTTTAGTGAGGGATCTGGTCACCCTGTCCGAAAATATGCATTTTCTTTAATTTGCTATTTTCTTTGTATTTACGATTGCTTTTTTAGTGGGCTGGTGACCGTTGGGATACATCATTTCACATTTCTTTTTAAATCAAAGTTGAACTCCTTTTTTTGTTTCTCCATGGCACTGACAATAGAATAAAATAGGTCTTCTGAAAGTTGCAGAAGACCCATTCTCTTCTCCTGCCACTTCTACTTCACACATGCGCTCCCCAATTCATCTGTTCATGTGCCCATTTAGTTATCCACCCATCTAAAGTCACTCATTTTCACCAACTCGCATAACTCTTCATTCATTGGTTCCCAATTCATACTCCCCACCGCCTTAATAAACTTGACCATCAATCTTGCACCAACCATGCGCTTTCAGTAATAGAAAGGGAGCCCTTTTTGCTTTGCCAATAGGGTCATTATTGTTGCGGCTTGTTAATTATGATGGTTTTTGTATAGGTTCAGGAACCTCAGCAGTTCCATGCCTCATTGTTTCCTGTATTCTTAAACTCTGCCGGAAGACAAACCGTTTTTTTTGTTGTTTTTTTTTTTTTTGTCAGTTCTAATTCATAATATGTAGGAAAGTGCCCATTTTGTATATGGTCCCCCCCCAATTTTTGCCTGGTAATTGATGCAATTTTGACAGAAAGGCTATTCAGATCCCCAGTGCCAGATTCCCCAGTGCCAGATCGCTTTCCCTAAAACTGCAATTGTTCCCCAATTGGGAATACCTTTCGCACCCTTGTAAATCTCTAGTGAATGGTACCTGTTGTACCTAGGGTATGGGTTCAAAAGAGGGTCCCTTAGGGCTGCAGCATGTATTGTGCCACCCTAAGGTGGCATAATACACCTCACCACACTCATGCAGACCGCCATTGCAGGCTGCGTGACATGGTGCAGACAAAACCTGAAGACACCACACGCCTCTTGTGTGCCATGCCTGCAAACAGTGCATACTAATATATGTAAGCCACCCCCACAGCAGGCCTTACTGCCCTAAGGCAGGGTGCATTATATTACATGTGAGGACATATCTGCATGAGCAGATTTGCCCCTGTGATGTCCAAGTTGATTCTGGGACATTACCAGTGAACAGGGAAGCCATCTTGAGTATATGTACTGGTATAGAAAAGTAGCCCCTTTTGACTAACTTTTTGCCTGGTAACTGATGTGATTTTGACTGGAAGTGCAATGGGTTCCTGCTAACCAGGTCCCCAGTGCTAGAGCTTTTTCCAAAACTGTGCAATTGTTCCCCCAATTAACAAAACCTTTAGCACTTTCTGTAAGTCCCTAGTGAATAGTACCCCTGGTACCTAGGGCCCGGGTGCTAAAGAGGGTCCCTAAGGGCAGCAGCACGAATTGTGCCACTCTAAGGGACACCTCACCAAGCACATGCAAGGCTGCATTTGCAGGATGCGTGTCTTGGTGCAGACAAAAGTGAAAACGCGACATGTCGTACACCCTTGTGTCAAACACACGGATGCCCTTGGGTCTCGATTAAGAAGTTAGGTTAAAGGAGTCCGCACCGAATCCAACAGCTGTCTCTAAGGACAGTTTCCCTCACCCACCAATGGTGGCATGCTTTATTATTGGGTAACCTCCTCACACCATGAAGCCTAGTCATGGTGCCGGCTACGACGCCCTCTCAGAGGGAGGAGCTCAGGGATGTTTTGTTTACTAGAAGGGTATTTATTATCTACCCAATGTGAGCTTGAAGACGTGGTTAGGAACGCAGTGGAAGAAGTGAGACGAGTTAAGACTAGCCACAGGGTGCTAGGATTAAAAACCTAAAAGCACAGAGGGCGACATTAGACCTGCTTGTGTTGCTTGAAGATCAACATGTTTTGGTCTGTGACCTTGTTAGTCTCGTGGCCTTCATCAGGATCTTTTTAGTGCTACTGCTGTGATGATCTGTAAATCAGGAGATGTACAAATTCTTTATATACAAAACCAGTTGTTGGATTCACTAGTAGTACCTGTTGGGAGACACTGTGAGGTAATTGAAAACGACACTTACCTTCCTAAGTTAGGTGTAATGCCTCAGCTGTCCTTGGCATGGGCGCTCAAGGGGCAATTAAGTCTCCGACCTGCGTGATAGTCCGAGGAGAGAGACTTGCAGTCAAGCAGAACATGAACGTCTGGTAACAAAACATAGTTACAGTGAGGACCAAATCTGTAATCAAAATGGAAATAATCTCAAAGATGAAGTTCATTGATGGATATAGATAGCTGGAAAGCAAAATTATTTGTAATCTGGAGCAAACCGCTGTAATGGCAAGTAGCATTACATAATATTGTGCGGGTACAAGTAATTCGTCTGTCGTGCCATCTCAACACCATGGTGTCACGGAAGGCTGGGTGGGTTGTTAGGCTAGGGTATTAGAAAAATCTGAACCTACATTGTGCTGACATGCCTTGTTTAGGTGGGGGTGCATGTGGCAATAGATTAGCTAAAATGACGTGTCGGTGTGTGTGGAGGCCATGTAAGCACCTGGTAGACGAGAAGCCCCCACTCTCAATCGTCGGTGGAGAGTACGTCACTGATGGTAGTGAAAAGCAAACCGGTAGAGAAACTATCCCACTGCTAAGTGTTGCGGAAAAAAAGTAAAGCCCTCTTCTTGTATCTCATACTCAGTCTACAAGTAGTGCACCCCTTCGCGAGTTGGCGTAATACTTACCTCTACGGTTTGGGAAGCTTTTATTCCCGCCTGAGCCTAGAGTGTGGGGATATGCGAAAGCGTGCTGCTGGCTAGCGTTGTGCTGCCTATACAATTCTTCTTACCAGTGTGAGTCGGGAAGCCACTGACAATGCCGGGGAGCAGGAGCAGTGGAAGCTGATTGGTTTCCATCAAATGGGTTTGTACTCCCAGGTCATCTGGCCCTTAACTTTTTTGTGTGTTGCTGTGGCATGCTGGGAAGTGTAGTATTTCAGATAACTGCGATCTAGCACAGGGCTTCATAGACACACAATATAGGTTGTTTATTTTCTCCTAAAACATGATTCTCAGGATATGTTTGATTGAGTTGACCGATGCATGTGTTAGAAAAATATCAAAAATCCCTGTCTGTGGTTTGGAACTCCTCGGTTTTGCGTACAGTGTTGCATGCTGGTACTTGTACTGTACCGACTAATAGAACTCAAGGAATGGAGTATTATCATTAGCTGATAAATGTGTCCCAAGGTGATATTGGTTATCCCGGAAATGTGTATTAGTTAAGTCATACGAGTATTGGATATCCAGGTCGTGGCTGGGCGACTTAATGTCGTTATGGAAATGAGGTAATGTACTATAAGATGGATAGCCATTGAATCTCATCATTCAGGCCTGTCTTATCTGTACCCAATCTGAACACCCATCTTTGTTCAATTTTCAGACGAGTTCTTGTCAAATTAGGTGAAGTTTGTGTCAGGTTGAGTTTGTCCAAGACCAAACAGCTTAGATCTTCCGGAAGGGAGCCTTTTTCTAGGAAATGATTAGTTAGCTTGGTAGCTTGTTTTTTGCACCTGGTTGTGCGTTCCATAATCCAAGTTTTTACTTTGCGTGTGATCATTCCAACATATCTCAGGTTACGAGGGTAGACAATCGGGTAAATTATTCTCCCACTGTTGCAGTTCGTATGTTTCAATAGCCACGGTCTTGCAGTCCTGATATAGATTCTGTGTGGCACTGGTCAGTGCACAGACTCCACATGACCCACAATTGATAATGCCCTTTGACAGGTGGAAGGCCTCCGAAACGTATCTTGTCTGATGTTTAATGCCGATTTCGGTCTAGTATGGGCCAGTCTGTCCATCAGGTTGTTGCTCCTTTTGAAGGCAAAGAGTGGGCGTTGTAGTGATTGTTCTCCTTTGACGCAACGTTGACTAGCAATCTCCTTGACAGAAAATATCTTCTGTCCCTAATAAATAAATCCGCCAAAAGAGCACGAAACAACAATTTGGAGGCTTTGCTAGCAATTACACCACATAAAGAATCTCTTGATAGACTGGTATGTGTCCACACTTTCTGCTCCTGGCCCAACCAGATTAAAAAAGTGATGTGTAAGAACTGGCACATCTTGAACAATGATGAAGCATGCAACCTTTGGTGGGTGAGGGAAACCGTCCTTTAAAGGGACGCCTTTTGGATTTGCTGCGGACTCCTTTAGCCTAACTTCTTCATCCAGACCCCAGGGCATCTGTGTGTTTGACTAATTGAGTAAGGGGAGTATACCCTCGCTGGTCTTTAAATCTCCTCTAGCCCCTTTTTTGTGCATCTCACACACCCCTGTGTGCCATGTCCCCTAACATTGCATATAATTGTAATTCGCCCCGACAGCAGGCCTGACAGCCCTAAGGCAGGATGCTGAATGTTAAATGTGAGTGCATACCTGCATGAGCAGATATGCCCCTGTGCTGGTCATTCCCATTACTGCCAGTACAAGTGACCAAAGAAGCCATTTTAAAACATTTGCTGGACACTGATGAAAACGAGTTCCCTAGTTACATGATTGTTTCACTAAAGATAGGGATTTTTGGTATCCAACATCTCGTATTGATAAACCCATAGTGGTTCCAGTGATGGATTTACCAATACATGCACCCAGAGGGCACCTTACAGGTGACTCTTGAAAACCTACCAGCCTCTGGTGTGCTGCCTGACTGGTTTCTGCCAGCTTGCCATCAGTGACACTGTTCTGACCTCCTAGGGTGGGAGCCTTTTGTTCTCCGGAGACCCAGAACAAAAATCTGTCCAGGAAGAGGGTTGTAACACCCCGTCCCACAGGATGATCTGCTGATTAGCCTCCTTGGGCAGGCGAACTTCAAAGAGCTGCCGCCTTTGAAATGCAAATCAGGAGAGGAAGCCGACCTCACCCCTGTTTTTGTGCAGAGCCTCCTTAGCACCTGAACAGGCTGGAAAATTAGCTTGTCGGGTTGGCTTGCCACCCCCAGGCTAGTACCAACCCATAGGTGGACTAAATTGAGGTGGACATGATTTTTCAGAAGTAGCCGCCTTTGTGATGGCATACTTGGGGATTCTGGGACCGGGTTATGTCCACTTCCACAGGAAGTGGTCATATAGGGGGCATAGAGACCCCATGGGTCAGTAGCCCATTGGCTACTACTCTACACTCCTCTAACGCCCCTAAAATCAGTATTTAGGGAAGCCCCTGGCTCCAGAATAGCAGATCCTGATGACCTACGATGGACACTGAAGAGCCGCGAAAGCAGAAGACTGAAGAGATCAACTGACTAGCCCCCAACCATGCCGGCCTGTCTGCTGTTCGTCGTCAAAACTGTGCCAAAGAGGTCTTGTCCTGCTGCTGTTGTGCCTCCAAAACCATGGAGGGCTGCCTGCCTCAAATAAAGAATCAAGACCTCCTGTGGAACAGTGGAACTGTTCCCTGCATCCTGCAGAAACTCCAAAGAAAGGACTCTGTAACTGCCAAAACCCAATGGCTGAAGCCACCACTGCATCTGTCTGGCCTTTGAAGCTTCCCTCTCAAGCACTGTGCCCATCCTCGGGGAGGAGGTGCGACACCTCCGCCCAGGATGTGCATTGTTTCTGGTCCCAGAGAGTGGGGGCTCTCGACCCAGGGGTCCAGAGACATGTCTGGTGGTGGCAGGCTGCCTAAAGCCAGTCAGACCACACCAGGGCTGGTAGATTTTCAGGGGGCACCTCTGAGGTGCCCTCTGAGTACATGGTTCAGTAAGTCCAACTTTGCATCAGTGTGGGTTTATTGAGAGGTGTAGTTTGGTACCAAACACTCCTGGTTTCAGAGAAGCCATCCTGGTGCTGGGGAACTAAAGTTGTCGAGTTTCCAGCCCATGTACTCTCTATTGCTTCCCTGGCACTTAAAATATCTAAGAATTGACTTAAATATTGTAGGGGCATATCTGCTCATGCAGATATGCCCACACCTGTGGTATAGTGCATCCTGCCTTGGGGCTGGAAGGCCTGTTAGAGGGGTGACATACCTATGCCTTAGGCAGTGCAAGTTTGCATGGCACACAGGCAGTGTGCCTTGTCGACTTTGTTGTTTTGTCTGCACCAGGCCATGCATGCTGCAGTGGCGGCCTGCAGGGCCTAGGTAAGGGGTCCCTAGAGGACCCTCTTCAGTCCCTACCGGTCACTCCTGGTTAACACCTCTAAATCTAGTATTTAGGTGGCACCCCCAGACCGTGAAATTCGATTCCTAACGGCCTACAAAGCCCGGACGCCAAAGAGCCGCACCAGTAAGAAAGAAGGACCAGTGACTGACTTAGCGCGAGCTCTGCTGCCTAACGTCTCCAAAACCCTGGGAAGACTGCCTGCCTTCTATAAAGATCATGAAACTTCCTTGGACAGCGGACCTGTGCAAGAAAAAAAAAAATGTAAAACCAAAGAGCTCTGCCCTGAGGAGGAACTGTGATTCTGATGCAGAGTCCACCGTGGGCTGACCCCTGGAGGACTTTACCTCGACGCCTGCACCCTCAATCCGAAGATGTCAGTTGGGCACACCAAGGCTCTGGGGCTGCGGGTGCAGCAGTGTCTTTTAGCGTTGCGGTTCTCTTACCAGCTCTGGTTGCGGTCAGGGTGAGGCTGCAGGTGTTGAGAGGGGATCTTTGAGAAGTCAGTCAGTCACCGGTGCAGACTAGGTCAGGCTCGCCGGGGAGACTTCACAAGTGAGTTGGTTCACTCTGACTTGGCCCATTGGCGCCTGGTACAGAGTGGGTAGAGGTCACGTATCCGTCTGGATCCAGAGTCCTTGTAGAGTTGCTTTTTGGGACAATCAGTGTTCCTCTGGAGAAAAGTCTTTATTGAAGGTGGTCCAGGCTCTGGAGAGGTGCTTGACGCAGGACACACTTGTTTCTTCGGAGCAGGGTCCCTGGAGGAGTAGACAGGCCGATAGTGCTGGAGCCAAGTCAGTTGTTGTCTTATCCTTCCAGTGTTGCATGACTCTTCGGTCCTTCTTCGTAGGCCATTGTATTCCGAAGAGGAAAGGTTCAGCGGTGCCCCCTAAATACTAGATTTATGAGCGTTAGAGGTGTGCAGGTCTGGAACAATGGGTCCCTACCGTGGGGTGTCTACACCCCCTAGTATGCCATCCTCCCGTGGAAGGGTGGGGGGCATATTCCTCGACCTAATTGGCTGAGTCCCTTCACCTTTAAGATGGAGGGGACTGAGATGTGTGCTTCACCGCGCCTCCCCACCTGAGAAGTGGGGTTGGCAACGGTGGGCACACCTCCCTTCCTAACTAGGTTCTCCCGCCGGTTCTCGCACCCACGTGTATGGGTCAGAGCCGGCGGGATCCATTTGCTGATAAGAGCAAAAGGCTGGGGGCGGAGGCATGACACCTCTGCCAAGGGTCTGTTTTGTTTCCAGACCCAGAGAGCGGAGGGCGCTCTTCCCAGGGGTCCAGAAACCTATCTGGTGGTGGCAGATGGTGGGTAGGCATTCAGAAACCACACCAGGGCTGGTCTTGTTTCAGGGGGCATCTCTAAGATAGCCTCTGAGTGCAGTTTACATTAAATCCGACAGTGACATCGGTGCATGTTTAATGGCCAGAGAAGTTTCATACCCAACTTCTCAGTCTTCAGTAAAGCCATCATGGAGCTGTGGAGTCCGTGATGACAAACTCCAAGCCCATGTACTCAAAATGGCTTCACTGCACTTAGTGTCTGTGAATGGCATAGACCTTGTAGGGGTTGTAGGGTTGTATAGTGCACCCATGCTAGAGGGGTGACATTTCTAGGCCACAGGCAGTTTGTGTTAGGCATGGTACCCAGGGATGTGTGCCATGTCGATTTTTGGGTTTTCGGGTCTCACTTTGACCCACCGGCTGAAGTGGCAGAGTATGTGTTTCAGGTGAGGAGTCTCTGAGGGTGACTTAATACATGCTGCAGCCCTCAGAGGCTCTCTCTGGTCACAAGGCCCTTGGTACCTCTTACAAGGGACTTGCATGTGGGCCAGAGGTTGTGCCAATTGTGGGTACAAAGGTACCGTTTTGGGAAAGAACACAAGTGCTGGTGACAGGTTAGCAGGATCCCAGCACACACTTCAGTCAGCCTGGCATCCAGTCTAGGCAAAACGTTAGGGGGTAACCATGCAAAAAAGGGCACTTTCCTACGTGTAATTTTTTCGTCACTGTGTGTATAACAAATGTCTTACACTCCTCTGTGTTAGGCCCAAGGCTGCTCGACCACACTACCACAAATAGCACTTTGGGTTTACATTGAGCCCTGTGCATGTCTGGGGGAGTCACTGGACTCTTTACACGATATGACCAGTTAGTGGTATATCACACAAAGTGCCAACTTCCTGCACATGCGCTGCAGCCATGTGTAGGTAGGTGGGTACATTAGCCAGACATTATGGTTTGGTCTCTCCATTCTAGAGAATGTATTCAAATTGGTCCTACTGTTTTGAATTTCAACATTACTCAGTTTTACCCATGTGCTCTGCTTTCTTGTTTTTCCCCTTTTATTTAGGTTTAGACATGCTGTTATACCTTTAGGAATATCAGTAAAGTTTTCATGATGTAGAAAGTTATTTATAATCATTATTCTCAATTATGGTGTATCATTAACTTTATAGTGTTTCACCCACCCATCCCCCCAAACTGAGGGGATTGAATGAGGCAGAAAGTAATTAAAACCTTACTCTTTTAGCTGTAAAGAGTTTCAACCAGTTTGAATACAATGGATTTTATATAATTAGGATGAATCTTCAAGATTTGTCAATATATTCTCTCTAAATAAAGCAGATCTAGGAACCTGTACATTGAGGAACATACTATTGTATTTGATTTGAAAACGCTTCTAGCAAGTAAGCATCATCTCTTTATTATTTTTCACCATTTATCATTTTAAATTTAAAGCAGTTTTGGAGTCTTAACCTGGCTTCAGTACCTCTAGCAAGTGATTTTTGCCAGTCTGAAATCTGCAAATTATTTTTGGCTTCATATTGTCTTCTAGTTTCTGAAATTCAGTAAGACTGTGGTTGTATTTGGCTCTCACTGCCCTGTTGTAAACAAAGCTGTAGTGAGTTCCGTCCTACCAGGCCTTCAGTTGTCTTTACAGTAGTCTTTTCAGTTAACTACATTTCCCTTTTAGGTTGCAATTTTTTTATATTGCACCATTTTGTTGACTACCTTTCGACTTCTTCTGAAGTGCAATAATTGTCTGAAAAGGCTTTGTTTGGACTCTTCTAATTCTCTTAGTGCAGCGTTTAAACATTTTAACTTGTAAGTCATGGGTTTTTGTTTTCTAACTGTAAATCTTTTTTTCTCAGTTTCAAAGAATTATTTGGACAACAGTATAATTATTCCTCTGGAAGCGATGAATATTATGAAAGATATCAGTATTCCCAGAAGGGTAAGGAACTGTTACCATTATTTTATAACATACACATTTAGCCATTACTTGAACTGTTTGTAATAAACGTGTGTTTCTTAGGTGCGGAGGACCAATACGCCAAGGATAATCGCAGGGAGAAGTTGTATGTGCAGTTTTATGAGCAAATACACAAAGAATATGCCAAGGGAAGGCCTTCTGACTGTGTAGTCGTGGCTATAAGCAAGGAACAAACGTATGTTTTTCTTCTTTTCTACCCAGTCTCTAAACATATTACTTAATCGGTGTCAAATTATGAACTATCCTTATGTAATAAAAAGCCTTAAATTATTTCTTTCAGCACTAAGATGCTTGCATTGTCTCTGCCAAAACATTGAGTTCTTTATATTCTTACAGTTAGTATGTTCTTCTGCCTTCTTATATTTCAAAGATTTGCTTGGATTGTTTTTCTTTGAACTTGTCCACTTTTTCCAGTGCCTAATGAACACACAACAGAACAGAAACTCAGTTCTTTGATTAATCAGGCTGCAAAGTGTGAAGCATTCTTTACTGTGCTAAAGATAATAAAAAAAGGCCTAGCAGAATGACAACTCAGAATGACATTTCTTCTACCCCTTGTCTTTAAAAAAATTCATGCATTTCCACATAGTGTAACTTACTTTCAAAATAGTCTTTGTTTTACTCACTCTACAGTCTTTGCTGCCAAGAGAAAAACCTACATTTGGAGTTTTGCGAAGAGGTTCCAATCAGATTACCATTTAGCCACTAGTTTTTCAGTAGAAAGGCATTCCATGTTATGCTGTTAGCAAGGCGCTATTGTGTAGTGGTTAAGTTGTTGGATGAAAGAGACCAGAGTTCAAATCCCTACCATTTATGATACTCGACAAGCCACTTTATTGATCTCTGTGTAAGTGATTGACTTCTGTATAATAATCTCAGGCTGCTGAAGCTGAATTTGGTAATATTCAGTAGATGCAGTTCGGCGTTGGCCGTTCAACTGTTGTGTTGGCATACATATGTATCACAAAAAAGTGTGCTCTGTGTGCCCTTTTTATTTGAATACATGGTTCATGGGCCCACGGTACCAAATGCCAATGAAAGTGCAGCTACATTACTTACAGAATCTCATTAGACGTTGGTGAAAGTGTGATGTGGGAGTGCACAGACCCCTTAGTAGCTGGTTGTACCTTGCAAAGATGATTTATAGCATCAGTTCGTATTTAACACTTCTAATTGCATACTTCAAAATTGAAGTGTAATCCTTTGAAATGAAGTGCGCTTTTATTTTGAAAAGTAACATCAACTCAAACAATTTCAAATATTACACTAAATAAATGTAATCGTAGTGATGCAACCCTTAACTGTCTACCCCCAAACATTAATCCTCTTCCTCAAGCCCATAATTCTGTACCCATAACAACATACCTTTGGCTCTTTGTCTGATACCCTTAACCAACCCTAATGCCTAACCCCTAAACTCTTAAACGTAATCCTATATGCGTAATCCTTTACTCTGAACCTATGGCCCCTTCTCGCGTAACCCTTTACCCCAACACCCTTTACCACTATACCCTAACCATCTGCCCTTATACACCAAACCTATCCCTAATGCATTACTCCCAATTCAGCTCCTAATCCTTATTCACAAAACCTTCCCCTTTACCCCATGCTCCTACACTCCTGTCTCTAACCCTACACTTAAGAGCATACCGCTAACCAGATACCCATAAGCTTTAATTTCTACCCAACCTCTTACTCTAGCTTAACCTCTTTTACACTGTCCTCACTTCAACATAATTCGGGAACAAACTCTTTAAGAAGTGTCCCTTTGTTTTTTTAGAACTAATTGAGAAGTGTTATCAGTGTTGCTTTAGAAGTTTTGGGGCGATACTTGGCAGTCAAATGATTGACAGACTGTAGTAATAGTCTTATTAATCTAGCGCACCGGTAGTGCTCAACATATTGTCACTTATCCATGCTATGAGCCTGATAAATGTGAGTCATTCAATTTGAAGTAATGACTAGGTTTTGTCTAGCTCATAAGGGGCAACTTTCTTTTGACACATTTTTCTCCTCTAGTACAGACTTTGCCTGCAAAAACAATTCTACACTATGCTTTCTTTTCACATAAGTATACGTGTTGGATGTGGTTAACTGAAGTAAAGTTACAACTCTTTTTGTGCATCTTGCAGTCTTGTTAGTACATGATGCTTATACAAATATTCAATACAGGTGTTCTTTAAAAGCAAGTTCCTTAAGCTTTCTTTTTAGGGTGAAATTTAGAACATGTGATTAAAGTCTCTGAAGTGAGCCAGAAATGTATCCTGGAGAACACACCAATGCTTTAATTTTCACTGCCAAAAGAAATATAGTGGAAAATTATCTTGCATTTCCTGTAGATCTGAGTGGCACATAAAAAAAATATATATATTTTTTTAAATACATTTTCTGTTAGCATGGTTCTGAACATTTCAGCAACAGGCCCAGAAACATGACACCATCATAAAGTATGTGGCCCATTGATGTTTGACATCCACTTAGAACTAGTGATCTCATACCAGGAGCACATCCTGCTCTCCATAAACTTGCGTTATCTAACTCAAGCAAAAGGTTTATCCATAGATAACACTATCTAGGAATTATAACCTCTGGTCCCAGCCAGCCCGAAAACTTCATGGACCAACTAATGCATTAAAATAAAATGTGGCATGCTTCACAAAGTGTCCTCCTTCAAATGAAGATTGCAGATTTAAAACCTTTTGGAGAAACCCCCAGTAATGTAGTTAACTAATAACCCAAATTGTGGCTACTCCAGTAACACACATACATTTTCTTACACAGGTAAAATAATTACCCATTTGATTTCCTAAGTGCGTAACTAATCCCGAAGATGTTTATCAAAACACTTGAACCTTGCATACTACTCCACATTGCATTTGCAAAGAATTGTGAATACTTTTTACCCTTCTACTACATTTTGAAGGTTATACTGACATTTTAAAACTGGGCCAGCAGCTACCATCTACCATGCTCACAGATTTCCAGCCATTTCAGTTTCACACCTACATTATAGATAGACTCATCTCATCTTGTGCTCCCCATGAGACCGGTCTTCATCTTCCGCATTTCCCATGTGCACCTACCATGATCTGTTTATGCTTCATTAACTATTGGTGTCCATTGATAATTTATAGACTTCTAAAATATTCACGTATAGTTTAACTTAAGACTTTGAGCTATTACTAACTTTCTTAAACGTTGTAGTGGGACAGTTTAAAATTACATTTCCTGCCTACTCTGAATGATCAGGAATCTGAACTAGAGAAGTTATGGGACACCCAGTATTAAACCTCTTGGACGACTACTTATTTGCGAATGACTGTGACTTTACAGTCCTGTGCCTAGATTTCTGGTGGACATTTGGCATTCGATCATTTAATTTTACTTGGCTGCTTAACATCACTCGTAGGAGTACCTCAGTATGCTATAAAATTGTTTTAAGTACCTCGCTGCCTGCCCCAAAATTCAAGTTAGTGCCTCCTCTCCTAGGCACACTCTGCCTTTGGCGTACCAAATGATCTGACTACCCCAGAAACTGAGCAGTTCCCATCTCTACTTCAAACTAGCCGGCAATACTAGGATTGCATTCATTCTTGGTTCAGAGAATGCTTCTTGAAATTAAATGTTCTAAACACAGGATTAGTATCCACCAGCATACGATCTTTTTTGGATTTAAATGCTTATTTCTACAATTGAGTGTTCACAACAATGACTTGGTGCTGTATTACGTAGAGGCTATCGTCTTAGATGATCCGACCGAGCCAATGAGTAGGACAGGCTTTGATTTCACTCAACCCTCTTTGGACTTTCCTTCCTTTTGAAGAGAGGTAATTGCAAGAGCTTCATTAACCAGATAGGAGTGAGTGTTGCATGTGACTCCACAGAACATACCAATGCTGGAGAACTAATCAAAGTAAGTAACTTAATCCCAGGTGTGAATCATTTCATAGATTAACTTGCTTGAATTATGTCTACCAAGTGATGTAGACATATTAGCGTAAAGTTTGTAATGATTAATTTAACCCAAGGCTGTGCAGTACCTCTTGCCCAGCCTGCTTGAATATTCAGATTTTAGTGGCGTGTCAAGAGATTACAGGATCCCTATTGGGAAATTCCTGTGAAGGGGGATTCCACAATAGCCATGTCTCTAGTAAAATGTGATCCAACCTTATCACAAAGTTGATTTCTAGCTTTAGTTACAAAGGCAATATAGACTAAAATCCAGTGGGTAATTAAACCTTTAATTAAGCAATGACCCTTTTTGGGGGTTTCCAACCGTAACAAACATTTGGTCTGATGGGGGAAAATACCTTGTCTTGTCAGAGTAAAATGTAAACCATCTCTTGATATTCAAAGTGGTTAGTTTTCCCCACTGTTGTGATAGGCTACAGAAAAAAAGGAAAAAAAGCTAGCAATTCAACTTGCTGGTTCAAGAGGAAGTGTGTGTGTGTGTGTGTACTTTTGGTATAAACCACGGTTTGTTCTTAAAATATCCTTCTGAAACTTTATATCGTTCTTTGATAGTAAGGGTTCACACCTTGCTGACCCCATTACTGATGTTTTTGCCTGTTTGTTAGACTAGTTTTAATTCTAGCCATTCACACGAGTTGGCTGAGGTCATTATTTAGCACAAGGCAAACTTTTTGACTCATCACTTGTGATGTCCAAATAGTTGTTGCAGTATTTAGTGTTATCCTTGTCCTACCATATTTGAGTATACTAACACTTTAAAAAATAAGTTTGTCATCAAAACTTGGTTAACTCAAAATGTACAGAATTGTTTCAGTTTGTAGTTATTTATTTTATTTATAAAGTTTAGTCTGGACTGCATGCACTTTCTGGCGACAGAGCACAATCCATTCTTTGGGTGTTCTTTCCAGCTTTTAAGTAGCGTACTACTAATTAAACTGTGCATCAAGATCAGAAAGTAATAGTGAAGGCTTTGATGTGCCATACATTGAGCTGCGCTCCCAGTTTTCTTTGAATTACTGTTAAAAGTTTGTGAATGCTAGAGCTGTACAGCACCCTTCGTTCTTTTTTTTTTTTTGTTGTCTCTTTGACAGGTGCGATTTTGTGCCAAAATTGGTTTAGTTGAAAATAGGGAATAGTATCCTGTTTCTTAGTTCCATTGTAGCTGCAGTTTGTCTTGTAAAAAGCAAAGTTACAAGTTTATCCCTAGTTCACAACTTATTCCTTCAAAAAGTGTTACTCTTATTGTATCACTAAGTGAAAGCTTTTTTAGGTCGACATAAAATCTGATTACAAAATATTGTAACTCCTGTAGAAAGCATCAACTGCCTTTGAAAAATGCCATTGGTAAAAAGCTAATTTGTTTTCTCCCAAGCTGTAAAGTAGTCTCCCAATTAAAATGTGTGCTACCACAAAATTGGATACTGGCGTTCCAAAATATCGTTCACCGCCACAATTGACAGTTGCTCGACTGCTTGGTAAGAACTGCCCCACCCCCACCTCTCAGTTTGTAATCCATTTATGATCAACTTTGCCCTGTGTACCTAAAATATTAACCTATTCTACACTGCGATTTGAACTCTACCTGTGTACACTTCTCACCTTCTACGCATTAAAAAAATAAACACATGCCATTTAGGTCTCTAATGTTTCTGAGAATGTTACCCATTTGACAACCATACAGCCAGACATGTAACCCATCATTTCTGAAGATCAAAAATACGTAAAAGGCACATCATGATGACTTCATTGCTACACATTTCTTTGTTTGTAAATAACCAGCCTTTTTTTTCTTTAAGGGAATATGCAACTGTCATAGGCCATCAGTTGCAGGATCATGGCCTTGTCGTGGAAATGATATATCTTGCCTCCGAGTCGGGTCTCACACGCGCGCTCCAGGAAGTTAAAAATGATGGGTCCCCATTTTGTATTCTTGTTGAGCAGTCCAATGTAGCGCTTTCTTCTTGCACCGTAATCATGCTTCACGAGTCCATCAAAAGTAAGTTTAGCTTCATTCAGATGTCACTTAAAAGCACCCATCCCATTCAAAAATGCAAATACTTTTCTCGTGACACTTAAATGTTACACAATTGACACTCTGCCACTATTGACAATCCAATATATTCATATGGCTGCCGTGATCGCGCACATTTTTCCATTCTTTTACCTTAAAATGCAAAGCTCTCACACATCAGTTTACCAAAACAAATCTTTTTGGAACACTGGTTACCAACATTTGAAGTGAAATCGCGATCTCTTGAATTTGATAAACAATTACATTACACTTAACAAGTCTTTTGGTGCACTTGTCAATTACCCGACACAATTGCAACCCCATACCTGGTGCGAAAACAATGGTAATTTCACTGTTCAACTACTCGTGTTTCCTTGATTTCAGTCGTTCGCTGAAGTCATTCTGGGACCACACATTGAGTTTCTGTATCAGTAGGTCTAGGGAGAAATTTCAGTGATTTTTGTAAGTTTTTTTCTGTCCTTATTAATTACATTGGAAAACAATTGGATTGAAAGGATAATATAAAATGAAGGTTCACTTTCAGATTTGCTTCTTTGGTGGGGTAGGTGCTTCTCAGTATGTGCTTCCCAGTATAATGCACCTTTTTAATTTTGAGTGCTGCATCATTTCTTCTTGTCCTCTCAAATATGTTTTATAATACAATGTTAAAGTATGGTCGTAAAAAGGTCTGTCACCATATTTCCTTCTTCGGCTACAGAAATGGAAAAGATGCCTTCCTCTCGGCCTCCACTTGAAAAACAGTTTTGGCAGTTATTGTAGTCTCGGGGAAACAGTTTACATCAAATGCTGACTTCATTATCCTCTTATGTCCAATTAGCAACGAGTACTATTGAATCTTTAAAAAAAAAAAAAAAGTGCTAAACGTCTATTCTGTTCAACTGCACAAGGATTCCTTACTTCAGGGTGTCACTTTTAAATGTACTGAAAGCAGGAGAAGGAGGTGTTTCTCTGATCATTCTCATAGATGTGTTTCTCGACACGCATGTAATCTCAAGGTTTTCAATAGGGGAGTGTTTCTTTTGGTAGGTTAACACCAGCACTACTGCTTCCCCCTCCTTTTCTGTATAAATTGGCTATATTTAATGTAAAATTAATTAAGCCATTTCATAATATTTACCACCAGGGTTATCCTAGGCTTGTTTGTAGTACACTTGCAGTCCCGTAAATCCTTGGAGCTCGGGCCATGTTAAAGCTCGTAAACCTCGTCTCATTAAAAGTCACGTTTTTTGCAGCAGTAGCTCAACTCAACATTGCCAAGAGCAATTTACAGTGCCAGCCTGTATGGAAATAGGGCGAATTACTCCAAACCCTCCACTTTATTCTGCCCCTTACAGCCAATGCAACATTAACATATAGTCACTATATAACCAAACAAAAGTCGATTCCATGAAAATTGTCAGTTTGTAGAGCTACGCTTTATTAGGATTTCATTCATCTTGATTATACAGTTTGAAAATTTGTGAAACTTTCCATTAGGAAAGCATTCTTTGCAAAACTACAGTTAATATTCTCACAATGCCAGCCTTTCCCCTCCATGCTAAACCTGCATTGGAAATTGTTCATTAACCAAAATAAGTAAAGCGGGGGGGGTTACCAGGGTGAAGTGAGTATGTTTATGAAGTATTCGCTACAAGCCAGATTACATATTATGGAGCAGTAGTTGAATGTCATGTTGTTCGGGTTTGCTTAGATTGAGCTATGAATGTTTTGGATTTAACGGGTTCTCATTATTTTAGTCTGTACTTGATACGGTGTTGTATGTCAATGTTGTATTGTGATCTTTCTTCCTTGGTTGCTTCTGGAGCAAAGGTTATAGCTTACTTTATGGCAAGTGGCAATTGTTTTACCAGTTGATTGGTGGATTTTCCAGTAGTTTTAGTTAAAAATATTTTTAATAATTTGTGTGACATGAGATCTCTAACTGGTGCATGGATTTAAATATATATTAGTGCCCTAATTTAGCATGGCCTGACCCTTGGCATATCTAAGTTGTCTTATCCTGTTAGCACCTTTCCTCCCCAAATGTTCCCTGTTGCAGTGCTCTGAGTAGAAGGGCAGTATATTTGTGAAAACATCCCGCACAATTTTCAAGTTCTCAGTACGGCTTCTCATTGCTGAATTGTAAGCTCCTAATTGGGTAGGAAATTGCTTAGGTGGATATTAGATGTCCTATTCCAGTTAAAGCCCCATCGAGCAGTGCTTCCCTCAAAAAATGCTTGTCCTGTCATGAGTATGTTTTTCCTACCAACTGCTTCCCCATGTCCACAAAAAAATATTTTTAACCTTTACTGTGCTTGGGTTGTAATGTTCCCCTAAATCAGATTTGTGTTCAAGGATAGCAGATTTTCAAGTGATTTGGCTTCTCATGGTGATCTTCTTTAAGCTTTCAATTGTATCCAACCGTAGAGAAATGTTTTCCTACAAGTGATATTCTTATCTGTAATGTGTGTCCTGTTTCACCCAAATAGTAACTCCCAAATGGGCTTCTCGTGCAAATGATGAGATTAGCTGCATTGGACAAAACACAGGTAAACAAAATAACCTGATTTTTGTAGTCCTGGTTTTATTGTGTAAATTTAAGATTGTGTGCATGTTTTGCATATTTATCATGGGGAAGTCCCATATTCTGTAGTTTCATTTGTGTCTTGATCATAATGTGCTACTTTGAAAGATGGTAACAACTGTTCTGCCTGCGAGACCTAGTTTATTCTAGAGTGCATATGAATCTGTTGCCAGCTTGAAATCAAACTTTCAAATATGTTGGGGTTCCTGGAAAAAACTCTACTGGTGATCCTCATTTAGATTGCTAACATTTAGTGCCCTGGTTTGTGAGGTAGTATGGCACACTGTATATAAGAATCCATGATTTTGTCCTGTTTCAGCAGGAAATCTGGCTTCAATGCTGTTTGTCTGGATTTGGGCACTCATGTGACTTGAAATATATCCTACTTCCATGCTAGGATTATAGATTACAGCCAAAGACTCACCTCCTTGTGTTCCATTGAGTTGTTTTTAAATTCTCTTATCTAATTGAATGCACTTGAGAGTATATTTATGATTGGTACTCGCCTCATTCATGTGTATAGTGTTCCATTTTGCAGCAATCTAAAATTGTAGACTTTCTTTGTCTATTAACTTTTTGAAAACAAAATGAAAGTAGCTGTATACGAGTAACGGTTGACTGGTGTATTATCATTGTTTAATTAGCTTTATGTAAGGGCGTGACCAGTCATGAAGGTATGTCATGAAGGTATATGTCATGAATCAATTGTATCTGTTGCTATATTTATTCTGATTTCTTGATTTGCTCTACCTAGGTGACTGTTCAAAGTTAGTCTATCCTTTAAGTTTAAGTAAAATTTAGACCAGTGATATTGCTTGTGTGCATATGTTTTTAGTTTTTCCTATAACCTGCGGTGTTCTGTTTTAGTTCGTGGTTTCCTGCATGTTTGTTTTAGAATGTTTCTAATCCGTGAGATCTTTTCATTCACTGTGTCAGTGACCAAAATAGAATTTGAATATGATTGATCCATTAAGGTAATGGCACGGCCAAGCCAAAAAGATGATGGCATGTTTCCACAGTAATTTCAAGTGGTCCAGAATAATTTTCTTCACTTTTGTGCTGCCCGAGCCGCCTTAAGTGGTGTGGGTATGCCCAGATCAATTTTTAATGCATGTTATGTTGAGCATGTAGGCTGATATTTGCTTGGAGGACTTGGCCCTTTTTATGCAAGTCTCCCTTTCTCTGTAGATACATATGCTGTGCATACTTCCGCCATTTAGTGTTGGGCTCAAACGTGTACAACTTGTTTTTCTTTGAAAGAATTCACGGGACCTAGTGACTTCAACTATTAGTGGTATTGTGCATGGGCATCCGCTCTATTATTAGATTGTTTTTTCTCCGCTCTCAGGTTCAGATGTGTCGTTGTGAGCTCCAGTTCGACACTTGTGGTTTTCTTGCAGGGCCCTCGGATCCGTCCCCTCAGATTCTAAAAGACAATCCTGCTTCTCGTTGCTTTTCAAATGTCTTGTTCCATTTGACTGTCAGTTACGTACCTCTCGATTTCCCACCGTCCGGATTGAAAACGTCCCTGTGATGGAAAGGACTCCATTTCGATTGTGTTGCTTACCATGGCAAGTAGCAGAGGCCAGACCTTCATGAAACCTGCAATCTGTTTGTCTCCAGATCACCAAGAGGACTCCTGTTTGCAGTGTCTTGCATTCCGTAACAAAAAGCGGACGACACTCCGGACAACTTTTTTGAGAGCCTGACGAGTCGGATATTAACATTCTCATTAAAAACAAGACCCTCCTGATATGCACAGATAACATGACTGCAATGTTTTACTTATAGAAACAAGGAGGCCACATTCACCGCAGTTGTCCAGTGTGGCCCAAAGCATCTAGCGTTGGGCAATTCATCTCAAAGTCCATCTACTCATTCAGCACATTCTTGGGGTGGGCAATAATCTAGCAGACCTGCTCAGCAGGACTCATCAACAAGTCCACAAATGGAAACTCCACCCCCAGGTCCTACACACGTACTTTCACAGTTGGGGGCTCCCACAGATCTGTTCGCCACTGTCGAAAATGCCTAAGTTAAGTCGCCAGACTACCACACCCACAGTCCCTGTGCAATGTACTAAGTATGAGTTCGTCCAGGATATTTGCTTTGGGTTTTCTGCCTCTTCCTCTCCTACTGTTTGTGGTCAGGAGGCTAACATCCCTCGCACTCATCTTGGTAGCCCCAACATGGGCATGCCAGCCATGGTACTCCACAGTACTAGAATTCTCTAGTCCCTCACAAGAAGCCCCGCAACAGGTCGGATCTTCTCACACCAAACCACAGTCAGAATCTTTATTTGGCCAATGTATATGACCATAGAAGCACAAAGAAAATCATTCTGTATTTGTGTAATTAATACAAAACAACAAAACATATAAAATGGATAAGTTATGTCAAAATTACTTTAAAAACAAACCAGCATCACCATAAACCAAACCAATTTAGTTAAAAATACAAAATGACTAATTAACTAACAGTAATACTTGAATGCATAGTTATTGTCTACCCAGGGGTTAACGTTCATAGTTTCTTCTTAATTTGATTGCAGTAACAATATAGTGAAGGGCAGCGGTACAAATCTCAACAGAAGATACATTTTGCAAATAAATTAGCTCCTCCCTTTGAGAGAGAGAAGCATACCAGGTGCATTCCATGAGAAAAGCCACGAGAAAATTAACTGTAGTCAATCTCAGCGTAGTGAGATAAAATCTGTGTTCTGGTTTAGTTATCCAGCCAAGATCGGGCTCCAGGCCTGTAGATACAAAAATGTGAATATATTTAATAACAGATGGCATATCCAGTAGTTTCTCGAGTCTTGTTCCCTCTATAAATGATCTGTATGCCCCTATAAGCATCTCTTTAGATCTACAGCCAATGTTTCCAGACAGTGCTTAATTTGTAAGAAACGTAAGTGCCAGGGCTCTCCTCAGGAGGCCACTGCAGTTTGCACCACACATTGCCCCAGTTATGCTAACAATGATAGTAACAACAGAACTACTAACCATCACACTGCTACAAGTGTGACAATTAGGAGTATTTCCGGTCCCCAGAGCTATAAAAATGACTTGGGCAGCAGGTAATAGTCATTTTAAGGTATATTGAATTAATAATTAACCGTTGGTGAGGTCATGTCTAAATTAGCCAGACAGCGCCACCTTGTGGCAGATATTGTCACAAGCACAGGTATTGACAAGTGCGGGTGCTGAGCACTGGAAACCACTATCTCAAATTAAGCACTGTTTCCAGGACAGGCAAAGAGATAGCTGAGGCCCAGCCTGCAAAAGGTGTTTTTAACATAAACCAGCTATGACTAGTTAGGAGTGCCCAGACACGCATCAGTTCACCCACCTCTCTGGGCTGGTTTGCAATTATTCATGTGCTCAAGACAAATGAGCCACTGAAATGGATTCATGAACTCCCTAAAGTATTGCAGCAATTTCAGTAAAAAAAGAAAATACAACTACGCAAGACCCTCGCTGGAGGTCTTAGATTTTTGTTATCTTAATCTACCAGAAAAATGTATTTCTATTCTTAAGGCACGACGGCCTACTTCCAGGGCCCGTTACACAACCGAATTGAAACGCTTCATGCAAGAGCTGTCTTCCCAAACACATCACCATGACTCAAGTAGATACAAATGCCAGCTACATAAGGAAAGGGAAGAGAACAGCTTGAGAAAAGTAACTATGATGGTAGGGGCGGTCGGAGGGGAAACATTAATGCCAGAAAAACAGCCTGCGACGTCCATAGAGGGTCTGGAAAAAAGTAGCAATACTGGGAGTGACCCCAAGGCAATAGCAGAGTCCTCCCATGAAGGAGGAAGCAACTGGAATGGAAGTAATTGGAGTGAAGAAGGAGGAAAGCAAACGGCAAGGACCAGCAAACTAGACTCGTGTGCAATTCCGAAAATTGCGTCACGCCTTACCTCAAAATCCATAACCTCCTTCACACCTATAAAGACACCTGACTCCAAACAGGCACTGAGAATTGAAGCCCAGATACATAGGAAAATTGCAGACGAAGCAAACGACCTGGAAGATCTTGAAAATTCATGGTTAAAGCTCCTAAGCCCTACATTGAGCAAAGAGTCATCACAAGACCTAACAAAAATAGAGACACCCGAGGTCAACAAAACCTCAAAGCAAAATGCAGGGAAGCAGACCGACCTGGGGAAAAATCGGGACAAGGAAGGTACAGCAACGATACCCAGAATACCGACCAATCGGAACCCAGCAATCCCCTGCCTAATCCAGAACGGCATATGGGTATTAATCAAATACTGCAACAAGAGAAAGTACCCAGCGTCTCTACAATCCACCCGGAGCTTCTTATGTCCATAATAGAAACACTTCAATCATCAGCAAAAGCACCGAATTGGCAATCGGATAAACTTGACACCCAAATAGATCTAATGAACATTATAGCGCTCCATATAGCAGGGATGGACACTAAATTGGACAAACTTAACAAGCTAATAACAGCAGCACAATCAAAATACACGCTAGAACCAAGCCCCTGCGCCTGTGGCCCAATCATTTATAAGCTGAGCCTCCTCCCATCCCTCTTAGAACAAATATTAGCACTTAGACAGCCAAGTACGTCATGTTCTAGTCCAAAGAAGCCGAAAGTAAAACACAACCAGCCTCCTTTAAACAGGTGGACAAGAAGGAAGAGGACAAGGAAAAACAAAAAACGTCAGCAGAAAAAAAGCAGCCGCCTTGTTAAATTCTCCTATTTTACCTAAACCAATTAAATTAACAAGAAGACAAAAGAAACGTGAAAGAAAAGCAAGAAACAAAATACTGGCAGGCAATTCGGAGAAAGTTACCAAAATGTTTCCAATATTCAGTATAACTAAAGAAATAGATTATACATTAAATACAACAAGGTCTTCAGAGGGAACAACGGACATATCAACTGAGGCTCCAAGTGTGGCCTCCACCGATAACGGTAAGGGTAGAACAAGACCCTAGGACACGAAGAAACAGCAACGCCAGTAGTACAGTGGAGCCCGTACATAGCGAAAAGGAAAAAGCAGTAAGGACTAGGAAGTGTACGGAACATATATAACACGGAAAAAGCCAACAACAAGCCCACAGAGCAGCACCCAAATAGAGTGCGGACGAATCAAGTCCAACAAGATGTAACGCGAAAAATCACCAAAGAAGTGAACACCACGAAGGATCAGTCATCCGGGAAAAGGCAACATGAGAAAAAGAAGGGCGCGTATTAAAATTTACATCGCATATGACCAAAAACTGCCCCAAAAAGGAGAAGCAGAAAGACTGGATAAAAGGAATGGCAATTGGCAACGAAGGATTAAACATGCAACAAAGCAAGGAACCAGGGAACAATGCCTGGAGTCAGTTGGGACTAACAGGGAACAGACAAGAGGATAATACAAACCGCAAACAAAGGTTTAATGACCTAGTGGAAACGTCTCCACGAGGTAAGGAGGACAGTAAGATCTCTTCAGTTGAGAACATCAAGAGCTCATCTCCTAGTCTGGCAATAAAGACCATCCAACAACACGGAAGCCTCGGAACTAGGGTAAACAACAAGGTGGATGCAGCCCCCGTGGAAAGTGCACATGTGAACCGGCCAAGGTTATCTACCTTTGGAAAGGAACAGGTCCCCCAAGGAAATGACCTCGCCGTAACTGGGAAAGAGAACAACCAGACTAGCAGGCTACCACTAATAATTACAATACAGGACACCGAAAAGAGTAACAAGCCCAATGGTGTCAACCGGAGAATACAAACGTCTACATTGGCAGGAACAGATCAAGAAGGCAGTAACACAAGCTCCACAGGGCGCTAAGGACAACAATCACAACAAATACTATTAACACCAGAGTAAGAGTCCCTGGGGCGGTACGACACCCTAAACAGGGGCAACATACTCAAATTGATAGCTTGTATCCCAGTGCTAAAACATTTAAACTCCAACCATCTACTCTGTGGAATTTTGCCAGGCAGGAAACAGTAACTCTAATGAGCAAACGCTCAAAACCTGGCAAACGGAGGAAGTTGCCCTATTAATTATGACCTTTAAACAACAATTTGACACATGGGGCATAAAGCTCTCTAAACCGGCCAAACCACGCTACCCAGGCCCACTAAGGGAAAAATCAGCAGAGAAGGGAAATGTAGGGCACTGCACGGCAAAAAAGGATCAGGTTTATTCAGTCCTACGGAACGCAAGGGGGCACAGTCCACCAACAACAAGTTGCAAAGTGGACGAGCCCGAGGAAAAAGCAATCTTGGAACCCGCCACAGACCACTGGAGTTGGATTGCAGGTACGCTGAACAAAGTGAAACCTAATTGACCTCTACATAAATAGACAAACAATAGCCAAGACTTACTCCACCTTATCTCATGGAACATAGCTGGAGCCAAGAAATGGCTAGAAGACGGCCGGCCCCTTCAAAGCTGGGCGACATAATTGCCCTACAGGAGACTTGGGCATTAGAGGAGCTGCCGCTCGTCGGATTTACACACTTCAGTACTCCAGCAGTGAAAAATAGGAGGCATGGTCGTCCAAAAGGTGGGTTAGCAGTCTGTTTCAACTGAAATTAACCTCAAATCAGAGCAAATAGCTCCTTATGAATCAAATGTGCAACTAATAAAACTGTCTCTACCACACAGAGGCACCTATACTGTTAGTCAACACCTACGTACATCCATCGGCAAAAGAAAAGAAAGCCCACATTCACTTGTTAACAACTATAATCAATGACATACGAAACAGCAATCCCTTTTGGGAAATCATTATAACAGGCGATTTTAACTCAAACTTAATCCATACACCGGAAGAGGACGAGATACTAGCAGCGGATAACTAGTTCTGGGACGTGCAACCTCAATACCAGCTTAAGTCGGAAAGTCCCGACCTAGTAGGACAACAACTGGTGACACTTTGGAATATCTGGGGTTGAGAGTAATAAATGGTAGGACACCAGAAGACTACCCTCCAAAGAATACTCACCTGGGAGGGAATTCGCAATCAAGGCTCGATTTATACAGCAATATCACTACCATTATTGCCCTTCCTCACCCGGTTCTCAATTGAATTCACTACCAAAAGTGACCATTCATACCAACACGTTCACTTCAATCTAAAGCCCCCAAAGCATCAAAATAGTGCGATAATTGCAGAAAGCACGCTCTCAACCGACTTGAAACGACTGAAATGGTCAACAGAGAACATAGATGAACTACAGGTAAAAGTTCAGAGGATTAAAATAGAAAGTGAAACAAGTGAATGCAATAAGATACAAGAGTGGGCAAGTTTCACCGACAAATTGACAACAATTATGTCTGTTAAATCCAAACAAGCCTTGGAGCCGAAAAACACCATTTTAACATCAACTGAACTTGTCAGACGTAAGCGAAAAATAAGGAAAAACGTAAGGATTCAAAAAGGAACTGACATGTCCCGCCTGGACTGGGAATTAATACGGAACCTGAAGAAAGAATATGAAAAGAAACTGTGGGAACATTAAAGACGACGGGAGGACAACTTCTGGGCCAAACTACTATACACCGCGAAGAAATCCAACTCAAACTCATTTTGGGGAATAATAAATGGTCTAAAGCGGCCCGCTAACACAACCGCCTCAAGTGTACAAGAAAATGATTGGGCCTCATTATTAATAAAGAGATTTACAGACACTGAACCGTCAAATTTCCTGCTATGGAGAGAGAAGGTGCAAGGAATCACTAAGGAACAAGTGGAACAAAAGAACCATGACAGGATTGTCACACAAAACATAAATAGTACACCAACTTGCAATCGATCAGAATCCA
The DNA here is from genome assembly GCA_963921515.1 of Calotriton arnoldi. NCBI lineage: Eukaryota > Metazoa > Chordata > Amphibia > Caudata > Salamandridae > Calotriton > Calotriton arnoldi. The sequence goes on along the minus strand of CAWUFW010001541.1, from coordinate 1,068,797 downwards.
TAACACAGACACCGCACAATGGCAAGAAGCTTGCGGTTTAGGGTCCACACTTGGAAACAAGGGCTTCAATGACGAAGACGTTAAAGTAATCTTGAAGGGTCGTGGAAATGGGGCCCCTGGTCCGAATGGTATCCCCCCAATAATTTTCAAGTTAGCCCCCGACTTCTGGAGCGGAAGACTAAAAAACCTATTCGAAGAAGTGGAGAAAGAAAAGCAAATTCCTCCAAGCTGGCAAGGATCAGTAATCACACCGATCTTCAAAGGTGGCAATAGAACGTCCGCGTCCAATTACATGTTAATAGCACTTCTGGACGTGGACGCAAAGTATTACGCCTCATTACTACTGGAAGATCTGACTATTTGGTCTGACACTTTAAAACTGATACTACCCAATCATACAGGGTTCAGAAAAGGGTGTGGGACAATTACAAATATCCTGTTGCTCTCGCTGATTGCCGATAAATCTATCCGGAGGAAACAACAGCTTCACCTCTGTTTTGTCGACTTAAAGGCGGCATTTGACAGCGTGGACCGTCCTATCTTATGGGGAAAACTGCGTAAGTGGAACATCCCGGAAAAAACACTCCGAGGAATACTGCTTCTATATTCTAACACATGGATGAGCGTAAAGCTAGGACATGGTTCAAGGCTATCAAGAAAGGTTATAACTACCAGAGGGCTGAAACAAGGATGTGTTCTGGCCCCGCATCTCTTTAAACTTTTCATGGCAGACCTGGCACCAAAACTCAATACGATCACATCTCATCCACCCAAATTAGGTACCCTATCATTATCGCACTTATCATGCGCGGACGACGTTGTACTGATGAGCCTAACTAAGATCGGCCTACAAAGATCACTTGCTGGAATATATAGCAGACAACAGGCTAGAGATGAACACCGCAAAAAGCAAAACATTGTTGATCAGTAGACATCTGACGGCCAAACAGCAATTTCAACTAGAAGGCAAAAAATTAGAAGCAGTATCTAATTATAAGTACCTGGGCTTCTACATTGACAACAGGCATAATCACCTGGAGCAAAAAGCATACATGACCCAGAGGTCAAACGCCTTATCATTCGCCTTCAGGTCTCTAGCAAAAAAACTGAAGGGGCCATCATTTAAACCCTTATTAGCAGTAATAAAAGCCAAAATGCTACCAACACTATCATATGGCAGTACGGCACTACACGGGAAAGACGCCGACCTGCTAAACAAATCTCAAGTTTCGATTTATAAAAGAGTTTTTCAAATTCATCAGGCCGCATCTCCAGCGCAGGTGAGGCTAGAATTTGGGGTAAACAACGAAACGCTGAGGAGAATGTATGCAACCATTAAACAATGGTATAGCCTGAAGCAAAACGCAGCAGAATCGGAACTGAACCAGGTGCTGTGGGAGGAATTAGAGAAAGACAGTCTCCATACAACCAATATTTAAAAAAAGCATTATAACCAACTTGTCTTATTCATCCTTCAAGCAAGCTATAAATAAGCAAAATCTCACTCGTTGCTAGTCGACAAAAACATCCTCAGTAAGAGAAAACACGCTTGGATGGTAATTACCAATTATAAGACACTTACCCCAGCGCCGTACCTAAACATCACAATCTTGGCCTATCGAAGGTTTCAACTAATGGCCCTGCGCCTCTGCAAACTCCCGTCCATCGCAGATCAGCCGACATGGGTCCACAAAGGGCCGAAAGAATGCAGACTATGCGGGAGCAGCAAAGAGGAATTCATCCATCTAGTCTGCATTTGTCCTAAACTATCACAAGCACGAGTCACTTTTTTAAAACATGCTATGAGCACCAGAGGTATAAGGACATGCAGATCCGCAATTATACCAAGCTTGGATCCAACAGACATCTCACTGAACTGTCAACTAATAAAGTTCCTCTCTGCACACGCGAATGTACAAAAAAATGAATCTTGAGTATTGCACCTTAAAATCAAATAAGACTGATTAGTCCTGGGCCAGAATTTTGTATTCTAAAATAATGGAGAGCAGGGCAAGGTAGTCTGGAGAAACATTCTCTCTCGTACAGTCAATTGTGTTAATTAATGCTTGGGTCTAATTAGCCGTCAATCATGAACTTTTGAAAACCTTAGTATATTATTAAGAGATTAATTGATTTATGATATCTTGTATAGAGCTGATAATTGTCAAACAAAAGATTTTTATGACTTTTTTAGGATTTATATAAAATAATTTTTACTGCAGTTTTTTAATTTATTAAGTGTATTGTTGTGGTTTTAATTAACTTGAACAATAAATATTCTTCTTCTACATCAAGCCACTTACAGCGTCTGTACAACATATTGTATGCTACCTCCTTCACGTGCCGAAGTCAGGACTTTCCTGTACATCTGTATCTGGCTGCTGCTCTTATTGCAGAATAGGAAACATATTTCACTACTCAGAATTCCAGTCATTAAGGTTTTTGTGGAAGGCCTCAGAAGGGTTATTCCACCACATACGCCCCCTCCTGCTTTTTGGAACCTTAACATTGTCCCCGCCAGACTGATGGGCCACCCGTTTTGAACCACTCCACTTTTGTCCACTTCAATCCTGGCCTTACTTGTAACAGTCACCTCTCAAGAGTCCGTGAAATACACACACTTTTTAGAAGAGCCTTTTTTTCCAAGTACATAAAGACAGAGTTGTTCTCAGAACCAATCCAAAATGGTCTCCAGTTTCCACCTCAACTAGACAATTGAGCTGTCAGTCTTCTTTCCACACCCAGAAACTATAGCAGAACGCGCACTGCACACTCTTATTTATTTGACGAGTTTTATATAGCGCTGGCTAGACCCGGAGGTATCGGAGCGCTTTACATGAGGATCATTAAGTTACAAGTTACATCTGTTACAAGAGCATAGTAAAGCACAGGAACAAAAAACAATGTTACGGTAATACGTAGGAGGGAGGGGAGGAAGGAGCCACAGCGGGGAGACTAGAACTGTGTCCGGCTGGGTAGGTGAACGGCCGATGGGGTGAACCAGGGCCAGTCTCCTTTATAGCTGTCTAGCAGCTCCACCGGGCATCATCCATGTTGCTCAGGTCTCAGCGGTCAGGAATAACCAGAATAGTAGTTTTGCATAGTTACATTAGCTACAGTAGCATAGTCAAACATAGAAGAACAAGTCCCCGATAGAGGGAATGGGGGAGGGGAGTAGAAACAGGGGGCTTGGAAGCAGATCAGATCTGGCAGACCGGCAGTGGAAGGAAAGTGTCTCAAGGCGGCCCAAAAAGTTAGAGTAGGAGGAACTATAACCTAGGTGGGGTCGCATAGTCACTAAGTCCAGCACCAAATTCAAAACACCGCGTTGGGTCACTTGGCATCAAGAGAGCGCTAATGTACTATGCCCTTCCGTAAGATACAACAGCTATTTGTTTTTTTACTGCAAGCCGCACAAAGGACATGCTCTTTCCAAGGCGGAAATTGCACGTTGGTTGGTCAAGTGTACACAGACCTGTTATTTCAAAGCAAAAAGAACCCTGCCGTCCCTCCCAGTCCTCTTTCCAGTCGGAAGAAAGGGGCTTCTAAGGCTTTCTTGGGTAATATACCATTAACTGACATCTGTAAAGCAGCTACCTGGTCTACCCCTCATACCTTTACCATACGCTTCTGCATGGATGTCTTGACCAGGCTGTCATATGGACACTTTTTCAGTCTTCTGCAATGCCCTCAGGCTAAGCCTCCGCGTTTGAGAGGACTTCTGTACCGTCTATGCACAGCATTTGTATCTACAGCTACACATGCCACAAATGGAAAATGTAACTTACTCTGTAAACAACTGTTCATGACGTACTGCTGTAGATTCACCTTTCTTGTGTTACCTTTATTTCTCTGCTTTGCATGACTTATTTTTTTCTGTATTCTCTTTGATCCATTTCCAATCTTTCTCTTCGTGCGGGGAAGAAACAATCCAACAATGGCGCTGATGCCCATGCTCAATACCACTAATAGGTGGAGTCACTAGGTCCTGTGACTCGAAGACTTCCTTGGAAGAAATAAGTTGTACACATCCGAGCCCAACACTAGATGGCAGAAGTATGCACAGCATGTGAACAGTGCTTACAGAATAAGCATATATATATATATATATATATATATATATCAGGCTTGAGTAAAATCCTTTCCCATCAAAGCTGTAAATTGATTTACAAAATAAAATGCAACAATTTTTGTTGCTAAAAAAATACTTTAAATCTCCACCGAAACTGTTAACTTGATCCGCAAGTAGACCTCCGGTACGACTGCATTTAATCATAGGAAGTTTACTTGGTGACTACAGTTTTTTTTTTTTTTTTTCCCCCCCTGTACTGTTAGTTATAAAATATTTTTGAGAGGCCCGCTTGATGGAAACGATGCAGCACCCTCTGAGTAACATTTAGTTTTTTGAAAATGACTTGTGCAAAATGTGATTTTTAAGTTTATTTTAATATGGCTGACTGAACTTGTTTAACAATACAAAACCTTCAAGTAGAGCACATGATTGACGATGCAAGTTGTTTCTCTTCTCTGTAGTACACCGTAATATGCCCATGGCGGATGCTTTGACACTGGTTACTAATTCTTTTGGAAAAATATTTACTGAACGCGAACAGAAGGAACGCACTGAGATCTCACACAAGGCGGCCGATCTGGCGGATGACTACCTAGAACGGGAGCTGTATGAGACTTATACTGTGCCACTGGGCATTAGACATCTTCTCTTTCTGTTAAGTGAGGGCAAATACGTGTATCGAGAGGAGTTGAACTCAATAAGTGACTACTTGAAGACCAGGAAAAATGAGTTGGAAGGTACTTTACATTTTCCCCTCCCCATCATCCGCCTAAATAATTTGTTCATTAAAATGATACTTCTCATACAGTTGTCCTATTTACGCTAGAAAATAAGTTAAGTATTTATGTACATGGTTATATAGAATAGTCATAAGTTCATGGTTTCAGAACTAGGAGGGTCTTTTAAGGAATTTTTACCAAATTTTATGTTTAGCAAATAATTTCATAAGAAAGATGATGCTTGTCAAAATAAGTCACACTTTTGCATAAAATTGGTATGTTTCGTCCAAAATTTAGTATTTGGATTGCATTTGTGCTTGAGTTTGGATTCTAAAAAGATGTCTGCCACGTTTACATGCTTCAAGGTTACCTTGTGTTGGAAGCAGTGCAGTTAACATTCTGCTAACATATTGGCAAACATTTAATAACAAATCTATGCAATTAACCACTGCACAAATTGTCCATTGTATGTTAAAACAACCTTGTCTTTCTGTTTATAATCATCCTGTGTTACTAAGTGGCACCCAGAGTGGCAGGATAGTGTCATTCTGTTTCCATATATTGACCATACAATTTTTTTTCTTGATTCCTAAAGGCACTCTGACATTCTTTTTTTTCTTTTACACCAGGCTTTGTTGAGAAACCAGATCCTACGACTGAAGCTGATAGCACTCTGTATCAATCAGCCACAAGCTCAGGCACCCTCACCTTGAGTAAACCACCACCTCTTCTTCCAACACCCAGCAGGACCTCTCTATTAGGCCATGCACCTCTTTCTCAAACTAAACCTGCTTTGCTGGGTGATAGGCCAGGGGGTCTTCTACCAGTACCAGGTTAGAAGAGTTTGTTTCTCATGACAAGATACGCTTTGACAATGTTTGCACTGCTTCACCGTTTTATGACGTACAATGACTAGGTTTAAAATGCACTGTTTCTTTGTTTTTGCTGCTTTCAGGTTATTTTTTTAAAAAAATGCTTAATTTTCATATCCTTGTATGGGTAAAAAGACTCCCTTTTGCCTTAGAAATCCTTTAAAAATATTTCCATGTCATGCAGTATAATTACATGACATTGGCTCTGAATTTAACCGCACTGTCTTTCACGTACCTTCTATTCTCTTTGGAATCCTGGTTTATTTATAGCTTATTCTTGATGTGCACACAGACACGTTCTGGTTTGAAACTTTGCTGTGGTACAGTGTTTTAACATTCATTTACACTGCGTTCTATGTGCCATTTATTAAATAGTGCACTCTATTGGAAGTGAAATCTTTTAAAAAATAAAAAACCAAGCAATGAACACCATATTTTATTTCATGGTAAAGAAACTATCAATCAACTTAATAAAAGCAAGTGAAAAACCATACATTTTCTTCATTAAATTTCGTTACATGATTCGCAGCAAAGTGTTTGCAGAACTAAATATAGTAACCTGTGTCACTTGGCTAGGATGTCACCACTCTGTGAACCATGATAGACTCATAATCTTCACCCCTTCACTTCAGCTTGTGTTAAAAAAAAAAAAAAAAAAATTGAAATTGCATCTTGGTCTCGTCTGACAAGGATATGACCATTCCAAAGTTGTCACAAAATACGTAGAGTAATGTGCAGTTTTATTCCAATAGTTTCTTTTAAACTAGATTTACTTCTCACACGCCCCTTCAAAATTATTTCATCCGTTTCATACTCGAGGCGATTTGAGAACTATACATGAGCACTTAAACCAAAAACCGTTTTTCAAAAGTGACATTACAACTTCGCAAGGAAGGATGAGCTAACATTTAAAGCAAATTCATTTTCTTCATAAAAATAATCAAAATTACATGTTCTATGCTATGCATAGATCGCCATCTGGTGTTAGGCCCGGACGTTTGCACTTTGTTTTTGTTCGAAGAAGTCTTTCCAGTCACGAGGTAGGTGACTCCTCCTTTCGGTGATAGTGCGCATGGGCATCGACTCCATTGTTAGATTGTTTTTTTCCGCCATCGGGTTTGGACGTGAATTGCTGCGCTCCGGTTCGACACCGTTCTCGGGTTCCCCTCTGTGCGCAATCCACTACCCTTGACGGTATTGTTTCTCTATCGCGTATTCCTGCCTTCGTGTATCATATCGAATTCACAACTTCGATCGGAAAACCTCGTGCGAGGCCCTTGGACCTAGCCGTGTCGACCGAATTCGCAGTAGATGGAACGGACTCCATTCCAATTTTGCCCCTGGTGCCACTCCAAGTACCCCTGCACCGATCTTCACGTTGTGTGCAATTTGTGTTTATCGCCTGAACACAACGAAGACCACTGCGAAGCCTGCCGATCCTACCAATCGAAAAGGATGCTCCGTGACCATCAGGCTCGACGTCACGAGATGTATCAACATATAGACTACAAGGACTCCGCTCCAGACCTGAATGGACAAGATGTCGAGCAAGAGATCCTCGAAGCACATGGAGCCGAGGCAGAGGAGGAACAACAAATTTACGTGTCTCTGACATCGAGGAAGACATCACACCCGGTCAGCGTACCGTGAGTAAAGATGTTCCTCTGCCCCAAAAAGTACCCTTTAACAAGGCTCCGGTCCCTCCTCCGCCTTCGGGCCAAGGTCGGCAGCGAGAAAGTTTCCAACGTCCCACCTTCGGGCTCGGCACCGAAACAACTACTAAAGCCTTCCGGCTCTGGGCCAAGTCGACCTACTTTGGGGCCCGACCCCAAGACTTCGGCACCTAAAGATAAGCCAACTGATTACTCCAAGACTTCGGAACCGAAACACACTTCGGATCCGAAATCATCGGAGCCGAAATCCTCTGCATCAAAATCCTCAGCTCCGAAAACTTTGACGCCGAAAAGGAAAAGGCTGTTCCTCCTCCACCCAAGTAGCCTAGTTTGGACGTTCCGCCTGCTAACACGGACCCCAAACAAAAGGAATTGGTTATTAACCCAAAACAGGACACCTTTATGCAAAGCTGCCAGGGAAAAGAAGACCAGAATTTGAGGAATTTTACCATATCCCTCTAAAGAGAGAGAATATGGGGACTAATGCTTCTCCTCCACCTCTCACCTTCCTCACCTCCTCCACCTATTGACCCTAACCTTCTTATAACACCCACAAATTTCCCTCAGTCACAATCACTAGTTCAGGAGGATGATGGGGATCTGGATGATGACGTAAACGTGGATGTAGCACAAGCTTATGCTCCAGACCCCTGGGTAGATTATAACACGGATCCTAATAACGACAACGATCCAGATCTATATCCATCTAAACCTTCTCCTCCAGATGATAATGTGGGGTTTACAGAATTGCATAATGGAGCTGCACAGTATCATGGGGTGCAACTCCATAAGGAACCTCTTGAGGAAGATTTCTTATTTGAGACACTAAGTGCATCACAAAAAACTACACATACACCACCTATGCTCAAGGGTGTGTTAAAGCATGCAGAATAAGTGTTCAAAGATCCAGTGCGAGCTAGGATACTCGCACCTAGAGTGGACAAAAAATACAAGGCGGCTCCTACAGACACAATTTTTATTAGAGGTCAGGTTCCACTATATTCGTTGGTGGTTTCAAATGCTCGGAAACGAGCAAATTCTCAGTCAACGGGAGATGCTCCGCCTCCCGCTAAGGAATCTAAATTAATAGATGCCTCGGGTAAGAGTAGCAGCACAGGCAGCCAATCATTGGCGCATCGCTAAAACACAAGCACCCGTGGCAAGATATGATAGAGCTCATTATGATGAGATAGAGCAACTGATGCAATATCTCCCCGATGAACATAAATCCAAGGCTCATGACCTCATTTAGGAAGGAAAACTTATTTCTAATACATCAATCAGGTGTGCTCTAGATGCAGCAGACACTGCTTCACGTGCTATTAACACCAGCATTCTTCTCAGACGCCACCCATGGCTTAGGATATCCGGTTTTAAACCAGAGGTTCAAACATCCCTTTTAAATTCACCTTTTGATAAGTAGCATTTATTTGGTCCTACAGTGGACACTTCATTAGGAAAAAATGAAGGACACTGAAGTAGCCAAATCTATGGGAGCGCTACAAACATCAACCAACCGTGTCTCATTTCGCAGATCCTTTTACAGGGGAGGCTCAAAGTCCATCCCTACTGGCGGGTCCTTTACCCTCTACATGAGGTTATTTTCAAGGTTGATTTCGTGGAAACAATGGCAAAGGAAGAGGGAAAGGTAATACACCCCGCACTTCCCCAGCCACAAATAAACAGTGACTTGTTTCCCCGATCAACCCACACCTGTCGGGGGACGTCTTTCTCAATTTCTCCCAATCTGGAATTCAATCACATCAGACAAATGGGTTTTACAAATTATCCAATCTGGTTACTGCCTGGAGCTTACAAGCAACCCTCCAAACATTCCACCACGAACACACAAACTATCTCCAGAACATTTACACCTACTAAAACAAGAGGTACAATCTCTTCTGGAAAAAGGAGCTATAGAACCCGTCCCCCTACAATATCGGGGGACAGGAGTGTACTCTTTATTTTCTAATTTCCAAAAAGGACGGTTCCCTGAGGCCTATATTAGACCTCAGAGAATTAAACCTTTACATTCAATCAGATCACTTCCATATGGTCACTCTCCAACAGGTACTTCCTCTGTTGCAACAAGGCGACTTTATGTCCACCCTAGACTTAAAGGACGCGTACTTCCATATTCCAATACATCCCGCTGACCGCAAATACCTCAGGTTTGTAATAGCAGGACAACCTTATCAATTCAAAGTACTCCCATTCGGAGTAACTACTGCTCCCACAGTATTTACCAAATGCCTGGCAGTAGTCGCTGTGCATCTGCGAAGACAACATGTTCACGTCTTCCCATATTTAGACGATTGGCTTATCAAAGCCAGCACTCTCTCAAAGTGCCTACAGCACACTCGAGCAACAGTACGCTTACTGCACAACCTCGGATTTACAGTCCGTCTGTCCAAATCCCATCTTCAGTCCTCCAATACACAAGCATATCTAGGGGCCACTATAGATACACAGAAAGCTCTAGCCTATCCCAATTCAACCAGAATTTACAATATTCAGACTCATTTCCAAATTTCAACCCAATCACTCATTACCAGCTCAGGTATTCATGCAACTAATAGGAATGATGGCATCTTGCATCATGATAGTTCCTTATGCAAGACTGCTAATGCGTCCCCTTCAAGAATGTTTAGCACGTCAGTGGAATCAGTCTCACGGTCTATTGACAGATCTGGTGTTGGTGGACGGCCGCACTCATCGCTCTCTGCAGTGGTGGAATCCACACAACCTTACAAAAGGGCGGCCTTTCATCGATCCGATTCCACAGATAGTGCTAACAGACGCATTGCTCACTGGTTGGGGCGCTCCTCTCCAAACTCGCACAATTCAAAGATTGTGGAGTCAAAAGGAAAAGCACATAAGTCATCTGGAGCTGTTAGCAGTTTTCTTAGCGCTCAAAGCCTTCCAAACTCACCTTGTAGGCAAAGCTGTCCTGATACGCACAGACAACATGATCGCATTGTATTACATACAGAAACGGGTAGGAACACACTCTCTCCAACTGTCACACCTTGCACAAGACATTTGGAGATGGGCCATTCATCACAAGATTTATCTCCTAGCGGAACACCTCCCAGGAGTGAATAATCAGATCGCAGATCTCAGCAGACAGACAGACAACAAATTCACGAATGGGAACTTCACCCTCAAGTTCTCCTCCCCTTCTTTCAGATGTGGGGCTTTCCAGACATAGATCTGTTCACCACACACCAAAACGCAAAATGCCCAAACTTCGCCTCCAGGTATCCCCATCCGTTATCCAAAGGCCATGCTCTATGGATGAACTGGTCAGGGATATTTGCTTACGCTTTTCCGCCTCTCCCACTCATTCCACTAGTGGTTCGGAAGCTCAGGCAAACATCCCTCACACTAATCCTAGTAGCTCCCACTTGGGCTCGCCAACCTTGGTTCACTACCCTCTTAGAACTATCAGTAGTTCCTCATCAACAGCTACATCTCACATCCAGTTTTCTCACACAGAGCCGTGGAGAGATAAGACATCCAGATCCCAAACCTCTGAATCTTGCGATTTGGCACCTGAAGTCATAGTTTGGTTATCTAAATCTTCCACCAGACTGTATGAATATTATTAAAGAGGCTAGAAGACCTACTACAAGAGTTTGTAATGCAGCAAAATGGAAGCAGTTTATTTATTGTAATAACAACCATGTCAATCCACTTGATGCTTCTATACAAAATATCATTCGTTATCTGCTACATTTACAACGTTCAAATTTAGCGTACACGTCTATACGCTTACATCTCGCTGCAATAGCTGCTTATCTTCAAAATCGACAACACCTGTCCCTTTTCAGATTGCCCGCTATTAAAGCTTTCATGGAAGGACTCTAGTTATTCCTCCAAGACTTCCACCTGCCCCAGTGTGGAATCTTAATATTGTCCTTACTAGGCTAATGGGTCCACCCTTCGAACCTTTACATAAATGGGAATTACAGTTTCTCACTTGGAAAGTAGCTTTCCTCATTGCTATCACATCACTCAGGAGAGTGAGTGAGCTTCAGGCACTAACCATAGAAGAACCATTTTTACAAGTACACCAAAACAAAGTGGTTCTTCGTACCAATCCTAAATTCCTACCTAAAGTAGTTTCTGCCTTCCACATCAACCAATCTGTTGAGTTGCCTGTGTTCTTTCCTCAACCAGATTCTGTGGCAGAACGTGCCCTACACACTTTAGATGTTAAAAGAGCATTACTGTATTACATAGAACAAAATCTTTTTGTAAGACTAAACAACTTTTTGTTGCTTTTGCTCCACCACACAAAGGCAATCCCATTTCTAAATCGGGTATTGCACGGTGGATAGTTAAATGTATTCAGATATGTTATGCAAAAGCAAAGAGAACTTTACCTATTCCCCCCCAGAGCGCATTCCACTCGCAAACTAGGGGCTTCTATGGCTTTCTTAGGAACTATTCCCATAGATGACATCTGTAAAGCTGCAACATGGTCTACACCACACACATTCACAAAACACTATTGTGTAGATGTTGGCCAGGCAACAAGCTAATGTAGGCCAGGCAGTTTTATGTACTCTATTTCAAACCACTGCAACAGCTACAGGTTAGCCACCGCTTTGGGAGATTACTGCTGTATAGTCTATGCATAGCATGTGATGTACAGCTATCATGCCTCGAACGGAAAATGCTACTTACCCAGTATGCATCTTTTCTTGGCATGTAGAGTTGTAGAGTAACATGCGCCCACCCACCTCCCCGGTTACCTGTATCTGTTCCAGTACTATCTTACTTAGATAATTACACATGGACATCTCTATTCTACTCTTACTTACTCCATTCTCACCCTCTGCGGGAAAACAATCTAACAATGGAGTCGATGCCCATGCGCACTATCACCGAAAGGAGGAGTCACCCACCTCGTGACTGGAAAGACTTCTTCTAACAAAAACAAAGTGTAAACTTCCGGGCCGAACACCAGATGGCGATCTATGCATAGCATGTGACTCTACAGCTCTACATGCCAAGAACCGATGCATACTGGGTAAGTTATATAGGAAAATCAATGGTTCCTGTGGAATAATATACTATGAGGTTATGATACATAAGCACAATCGCGATCTAGAGGGTTAGATAATGGCAGAGCGCGAAGGAACCACTAACACACCGATTCCAGTGTAGTATATTTTATGGATTTTTTAAACAATAAAGTTAGGAGTAAACATTATACATCAAAACAACATTTGTGCATAGTGTCCCAAGTGACAACGTGAATATTAAATACAAGGTTTCCATAGTTTGTACAAGTCGACCATTATCAAAATGATTCCATGTGAACAGCAGCTATATACAATGATATGTGCTGGGGAAATGGTTCGCTTCTTCTGTTTGTCGACGGCGTTTCGACCCTCAAAACAATGTGGGGTCTCTTCAGGACTATTGATGAAAGGACATCTAAATGGGATTGAAATAAAAAGAGCATAAGGCCCGTATACCGGCACAAATGCGAAAAATGGGAAAAATAAAATGCAGGCCGTTGGATAAAAGGTACCTGAATATATAGTTGCGCAGCCTTGTGAAAATGATGTGCCACACGTGAAGAAAAGAGGAAAAGGTTTACTCACATGAGAACCCGTCCGGGTACTGTGATTGTGAGAAAAGAAGTAAAGAAGAATATTGCAATTACTGATAATTGGACAATGCGCTATGTATAATCAATTACAAGTTACACCGAGGTTCTTACCTCAATGTGAGGACAGCTATCAATCCAATGGGGTATGTAGGTGGGCCAGAGGGGCTCAATTAGTTTTACGCCACAGCCGTAGCGTTGTAGAATCCCTTTGTGGATTAACAGTGACAATGCACTGAGTATTTCTGGAAATTAAAATAATGTAGGGGTCAGATTACTGAATTAAGGGCTGAGCGCAAGGGCTAAGCGGCCTGGATGTGCCAATTCTTACCTCGGTAGAAGAATGGAAAAGCGGGACAGCGCTCCGCGTGTAGATTCAGAAAAAGCCGCGTCAGTCAGCTTGATCGGGTACAATGACAGAGATCCTCATCCAGAGAGGATTGTTATATACAGGGTTTCCCGCTCTTTTGCCAAGGAAACCGGCAGACCTAGCTAGGGAAAACCGCTGCACCGAGCAATCCGGTGCTCCGTTTCCGTGATCGGTAAAGAGTGAAAAAAGACCACAGTGGGAGGTGAAGAAATAAAATGTGTGGCACAAGGTGGGGCTGTTGCGCTAATTACAGTGGTGAATACTCTGTTAATAGGTGGGAATTAGGGCACAATACCAGTGATGGGTACTAAATAGGGAAGAGCAGGTAAAATGACATATATTTTATATATTTACAAAATTCCGAATTTCGCCGGTGTTTATAATATGCAAACACGCATGCTGGGCACTTCATGGAGTGTGAACATTGTATGTGGGCAGACATGTCACAATTGTAATTCTTAGTTTTGCAGCGTGAATCTTTCTGGATTCACTATGCTGTGCATTATTCCGCCATCTCGTGGTTGGGTCCGGATTCATAGTCTTTTCTTTGTTTTTGTTTTTTTTTGTGTTTTTTGTTTGTTGGCCTAGGTGGGCGGCGACGCCCCACCATTTGGTGTCTTCGGTGACGTCGTCGCGCTTCCTGCGGAAGCTCCCACCCTTGGTAGCCATCTTCAGATTCTTTTCCGCCGTGGGGTCTGGATCGTTGCCGAGAAGTTCCAGAAACTTTGGACGAAGAATCTCAAAGTCGAATATCACCACAGAGGATCGTTTCCGAGACACCGGACGACGACACAAGTAAACCGGAGACAACAAGAAGGACGACGAGGTAGAAGGTCCACGACCGAAATCTCGACGCCTACAGAGAATGCGCTCACAGGGGGCTCCCTGAGAGCGGTTATGGACAAGACACCGTTTAAGTTTTGCCAGAACTGTCACCACAAGTACGCCCAGAAGGACCAGCACCCAGTCTGTAACCTCTGCTTGCCGCTCGAACACATCAGTGAAGACTGCAACGCGTGTTCGGCGTTCACCCCGAAGTCCCTCCGGGTAAGAGAGAGACAGAGAAGGGCGAACTACAACATGCAGGGACCAGCACCATCGCTCCGAGACCTGGGCCTCTCGAGCGGAGAGGAAGACAACATCGCAGAGGGACCGGAGGACTGCTCTGTCGTCGAGGTCCATAAGAAAACGTCGAAGGAGGTAAGGGAGTCGTCGACCCCAAGGCACCCAAGCGACCCTCGAAAGAGTGAAGCCAGAACCCCGAGCGACACTCTTAGAAGTGTAGAAAAGTCCTCAAAGGGAGCGTTGCCGCCGAAACCCTCGACGAAAGCAACAGCATCCAAGGACAAGCAACCGAGCGGATCCTTCGAAAAGGACTCCCAATCGGCGAAAGCCTCCGGAAAAACAAAGGCGTCGAAGGTCACCTCCGAAAAGGAAGCCTCGACACCGAGAAAGGAAGGCCCGGCGTCATCTTCGACGACCGCAACCACAAAGAGAGGCGCTGCACCACTCGACGCCGAAAAGGCCCACGAGATGGCAAAAAAGAAGAGATGGCGAGCATCCTGCAACGTAAAAAAGACTTCGACGAGAAGATGAAGCAATACTCTATTCCATCGAAGCCAGCGCACGAGGCACTCGAGGAGTTCGACGCCGAATACATCGAGCCCCCGAGAACACCCGAACCGCTCGAAGACCAGGACGAAGAAGACTACGACTTTGAAGCCGAAGAAGAGATGCAGTCTTACCGGGACTCAGAGCCCTCGGAGGCACAAGACTTGGACTGGCAAGACCTCGACGCAGAGTCACCAGAAGAGGGGTTAGACTCTTACCCCTCGAGGCCTTCGCCGCCAGACGACATCGGAGTCTACAATGGAGTCGTCCAGAAGGCTGCAAAGACATATGGGGTCGAAATGCAGGAGGAAAAGACAAAAGCAGGTTTCCTCTTCGAAACCCTGCTCCCTCAACAAACAAAGAGCCAATTCCTACCCATGTTGCCCGGCGTCCTGGACCAGGGAAGGGAGGCCTTCAGAGAACCTGCAGTCTGCAAGGCGGTTAAACCTAGAAGCGAAAAGAAATATAAGCATTCCACAAAAGACCCTGCGTACATCCAAGGGTCAGTGCCAGCAGACTCTATTATCGCAGCAACGGCCAGGAAAAGGGCCGGTGTGCCCACCAACACAGGCCCACCTCCAGACAAGGAGAGCAAGCGAATAGACCTCACAGGACGAAAGGTGGAGAGGAACGCAGCCATACACTGGCGCATCGCCAACTCCAACGCTCTCATCAGCAGGCATGCATACCAGCATTGGGCTGAAATGAGCCAGCTCATTACACACCTGCCAGAAGAATACCAACAAAGGGCTAATTACCTAGCGGAGGAGGGCAAGGCTATCGCGACCACTTGCCTAAAGTCAGCCTTGGACGCAGCAGAGAACTCCAGCAGGCAAATGATGATAGGGGTGACTGAAAGGAGACACGCATGGCTCAGGATCTCGGGCTTCAAGCCGGAGGTACAGAGTAACATCCTCAACACACCTTTCGACGGGGAGAAACTGTTTGGAGCACCGGTCGACGACAAGTTGACGCAACAAAAGGACAACGAAACTGCGAGGTCCATGGGAGCACTGCAGTTCAGGGGGATGAGAAGAGGAAACCCCTCAAGGCGGCCCAGTGGTAGAGGGGCAATGCACCCACCACTTCACACCAGTCCCCCAGCAAGGATACCAGGGGAACAACCAGGGCCAAAGCCAACAGGGACAACAGCAGCAAAATTGGCAGTACCAACCCAGAGGACGGTCCTTTCGAGGGCGCGGTTACGGACGGGGACAGGCCCGAAGAGGGGACAGCAGCCCACCTCAAAGTGACTCCACAAACAAACCAAACCCTCCCCTATTAACACCAAGGGAGAGGAGAAGTCAACAAAAGGACAAAATAAAAAACGCACAGCCAAAAATAACCACTAAGCATACAACCCCAGTTGGAGGCAGAATAGGAAAGTTCCTCACACAATGGAGGAAGATTACCACGGACAAGTGGATACTGAACATCATACAGCACGGGTACTGCATAGAACTCCAAAAACACCCCCAGGCAAAAAACCAAGACACCGGGCAATTCCCACAAGGGAGCTCGCCCTCCTACGTCTAGAAGCAGAGGAGCTGCTACAAAAAAGAGCAATAGAACCAGTTCCAATAAACAAAAGGAACAAGGGAGTATACTCAACGTACTTCCTAGTGCCAAAGGTAGACGAGACACTAAGACCAATACTGGACCTCAGATTCCTGAACAAGTTCGTAAAAACTCAAAAATTCAAAATGACTTCACTTCAGGAAGTAATACCCCAAATCCAACAAGGGGATTACATGGCGACCATAGACTTGAAAGATGCATATCTGCACATACCCGTCAACCACAAACACAAACGTCTACTAAGATTCGTGATAGGCCACAATCACTACCAGTTCACAGTGCTAGCCTTCGGACTAAAGTCCGCACCAAGGGTGTTCACAAAATGCCTAGCAGCAGCTGCAGCGCACCTACCTCGACGACTGGCTTGTGAAAGCAGGATCATACAGACACTGCAAGGATCACATCAATCAAGTCATACAAACTGTCCAGACTAGGTTTCTCAATACATTGGGAGAAATCGTCAACAAAACCGCAGCAGATCAAAATATTCTTAGGGGCACAAATAGACAGCACACAGTACAAGGTGTTCCCCAGCGACAAGAGAACTATAGCGCTCCTGAGGGAAACACGTCATTACCGCAAGGGGCAAGTTCTGACAGTGAGGACGGTGAGCAGAATAATGGGGATGATGGCATCGTGCATCCACCTAGTCCCACATATCAGGCTGCACATGAGACCGTTCCAAGAATGGATACAGCAGCAGTGGTCACAAGCGACAGGGAGTTGGGAAGATCTAGTGGTTGTCACACACGCAGTGCAGCAAGAAATAGCGTGATGGAAGGAAGAGAACATATTACAGGGGAAGCCATTCACACAGCCAACTCCAACAGTGACCATCACAACAGACGCTTCACAGCAGGGCTGGGGCGTGCACATGCACAGACTCCGCGTCAGGGGGCTGTGGTCACAACAAGATGCAGTGAAACACATCAACTACCTAGAACTAAAAACTGTGTTCCTAGCCTTAAAAGCCTTTCAAAAGCAGCTTTACGGACAGAAAGTGCTGATACAAACAGACAACACAACCACCATGTTCTACATCAACAAACAAGGTGGTACACAGTCAACACCGCTATCAAACCTAGCACAGGAAATTTGGAGATGGGCCATCCCTCTAAGGATAGACCTACTGGCAATACACCTCCCAGGAATAGACAATGTAGAGGCAGACCGACTCAGCAGACAGACGTCGGCATCCCACGAATGGGAGCTCAACCAACAGGAGGTGCAGCGGCTGTTCCAAAAGTGGGGTACACCACGGATAGACCTGTTTGCAACACTCCAGAATGCAAAATGCCAACATTACGCATCCAGACAACCGGACCAAAGGTCCCTAGGAATGCGCTATGGATAAGTTGGTCGAGCGAATTTGCATACGCTTTTCCCCCGATACCACGGTTACACAAGGTACTCAGCAAATGCAGGAGCAGCAGCATGACACTCATACTGGTGGCACCTCAGTGGGCCAGACAATCATGGTTCTCACAAATAATGGAAATGGCGCAGGAACCAGCACACAGGTTCAGCAGAAGGAAAGACCTCCTGACAATGCAAGACGGAAAAGTGCTCCACCCAGAACCGGAGAGCCTCAGCCTATCAGCATGGCTCCTGAGGACCTAGAATTCGCACACCTCAAGCTACCACCAAGCACCATGGCAGTTCTCAGAGAAGCAAGGAGACCCACTACGAGAAAATGTTACATTGCAAAGTGGAAAAGTTTCTCGCAATGGTGCATTAAAGAGGGACTGCAACGAAAGGTCACAAAAGAATCAACGGTACTACAATACTTAACGCACCTACTACACAGCGGGCTGAGTTACTCGTCACTAAGGGTTCACTTAGCAGCCATAGTGGCCTACACCAGGGGAGAAGCGGGAAAAGCTTCTTCACCTCCCAGGTGGTCAAAAGATTCCTGGAAGGGGCTAAAAGAATAGCCCCCTAAAAGAATGCCAGCCCCAAGCTGGAACCTCAACACTGTGCTAACACAGTTGATGAAACCACCATTTGAGCCCATACACAAGATCACACTGCACATGCTCACACTAAAAACGGCATTCTTAGTGGCTATCACGTCACTGCGAAGGGTCAGTGAACTGCAGGCTCTTACACTACAAGAGCCCTACTTGCAAATACACAAGGACAGAATTGTCTTGAGAACAGACCCACACTTCCTGCCAAAGGTGGTGTCGCGGTTCCATATTAACCAGACAATACAGATACCAAGTTTCTTCCAGAAACCATCAACGCCCACAGAAAAGGCGCTACACACGCTGGACGCCAGAAGGGCAGTGATGCACTACATAGAAAGGACGAAGGAATGCAGGAAAACAAAACAACTTTGTTTCCTTCGCAAGCAGTTTCCTGGGACGGCCAGTAACAAAAATACCATAGCACGATGGATTGCACAGGCAATACAACTCTGCCACAAGCAGGCAGGACAGGAATTAGAGGGAGCCGCCCAGGCTCACTCAACAAGGAAGAAGGGAGCAACGGTTGCGTTCCTAGCGAACACACCTATACAAGACATTTGCCAAGCGGCAACATGGTCTTCCGTGCACACGTTCACCAAACACTACTGTGTGGATATCCAGATGAACAAAGAGGCACAAGTAGGACAGAAGGTCTTACAGCACATTTTCAGCAACCAATGCTCATCTTCCACCCAACCACCGCAATAACAAAACCGCTACAAAGTCTATGCACAGCATAGTGAATCCAGAAAGATTCACGCTGCAAAACGAATAGTTTCTTACCTGTCGGTGTAGTTTTGCAGCTTGAAGACTTTCTGGATTCACTAGCGATCCCACCCGCCTCCGCCAGGAAGATAACATAGGAGGTTAAGGGTACAACTAGACTACATACAGAGTTTAGAGGGATCAAAAGGAAAATTGAAGGATAAAAGAGAAAGACATAGACGACAAAAACTGTAAGAGGAAAAGAAAAAAGAATCCGAAGATGGCTACCAAGGGTGGGAGCTTCCGCAGGAAGCGCGACGACGTCACCGAAGACACCAAATGGTGGGCGTCGCCGCCCACCTGGGCCAACAAACAAAAAAAAAAAACACAAAAACAAAGAAAAGACTACGAATCCGGACCCAACCACGAGATGGCGGAATAATGCACAGCATAGTGAATCCAGAAAGTCTTCAAGCTGCAAAACTACACCGACAGGTAAACTATTCGTTAGTGAACACATATTGCATAAGAGTGAATCTAATATATACAGTTCAAGTGTCACAGTAAAAATGAAGTAAATAAAGCTGTTGGAGCAAGCATAGTTGGATGTCAGATGACATACAGGTGTATTCAGGCCACAATTGTTATATCACATGCAGTTGTTTAGCGAAGGGTAGTGACCTATCCTCTCCATTCCTCAGCAGAGTTAAGCCCTTCATTTATTGAATACACCTTATCTATCCAGCGGCATTCATTCCGTTGGAGTATCTGAAGGATGTCACCTCCTCTTTCTGGAAGAGTGGCGATCTCAATTACTTGTCACTTTATTTCATCAGCAGTATGACCTTTTACATTGTAATGAGACACAAGTGGTGCGTTTTCAACTGATCTGCGTATACGGCTGCGATGTTGGCCAATGCGAGCCTTGACCGGTTGCTGTGTTTGTCCAATATAGGGGTGGCCACACGGACACCATATGCAATAAACAACATTCTTTGTATTGCAGTTAGAGAATGATTGTAAATCGTGTTTTACACTACCATGTTCAAATGTGTTGGTATTGAACGTGAAATTGCAGGAGTTGCCACATTTGTGGTGTCCTTTCATTTTGGGTAGGCCCCATGCAATAATCAATGTGTTTGTCCTGTTGGTGATTTAAGTCTGTAGATGACCTGACCAGATCTTTTATATTTTTTCCTCGTTTGTAGGCAAACAGAGGTGTGTCTATTGTGGGATCAATACTCTGGATAATATTCCAATTTTTGGTGATCAGGTTGCGGACTTGATTGGTGTGTGTGCCAAAGGTGGTGACACGTACAATCTTGTTGAGATTAGGTTTCTCTTTTGTCTTGAGAAGTTCTTCCCTGGGGCAGTGCCAGGCGCGTTTGAGAGACTTTTTTACAAGTCTGTTGGGGTACCCTCTCGTGACTAGTTTGGTCCTTAGTATCTCCGCCTCTCGCATGTAGTCTGTTTTAAGGGTGCAATTGCGGCATATCCTAAGGAATTGGCCGAAGGGCAGTCCATCCCTTGGTGCACGTGGATGTTGGCTTTGGTATGAGAGGAGGGTGTTCTTTTCAGTGGGTTTCCTATGGAGGGAAGTGTATAGTCTCCCTTTATCATGATTGATGGTTAAATCAAGGAATGCGATGGTGGATTTATGTACTGTGGATGTAAATGTGAGATGGGTCTGGATGGTGTTAAGGTACATAACAAAATTGCCAAAGTCTGTCTCACTTCCTGTCCAAATCAGAAAAATGTCATCTATCTGGGTAAGTAGCATTTTCTTTTTCCTTCTAAACTACATGGTTCAAAACAGCCCTTCCCAAGTCCCGTAATAAGTTTGGCAATCATTAAAGCCAAGCATTTTGGAGATCTAAGTGTAACCAGTTTTGTTGCTGTTCAGATGTACCTGATACACACCACACTGAGTGCCAAGGGTTCAGATCCGAATTCAACCTCACCCTCCAACAGTTCTTAACATTCCATGAGGTATCAGATTGAGGGGACGGTGAGAAATAGAATCTTCTTGAAAGTAGGCAATGTGGCTCTACATAGCTCAGTTCATCTCATCTGCAGCTATAATTAGAGTAGTGTAAGAAAAAGGAATGTATGTGAGTGATAACAAGCTCCACTTGCATTGTTTGATTCTCTGCCCTATTCTCTCCTGGCTGCGTGTGGATGGCTACCTTCTTTTTATTGTGTGCTTAGCCTCTACTCTGTATTTCACAACAAAATGTCTAGGGTTGTACATATAGAAAATAAGAAATGTGTCTGAGGTAGCTCCTTTTAGCCTTAGTCTGTTAGGTACTTCAGGGGCTTGTACCCTTTTGTTCAGTCATAATATCGGTAGTCTAATGACTGGCTTGTTAGTCCTTAACGCTATGGTTGCTGTTCTCCAAGCTGCAGGCCCAATGTCACAAATGTAAAGTGCTCAAGGCTGTAGAATTGTCTAAAGTGTTGCACACAATTGCATCAAAAAGAATGTGAATATGGTATGGTCAAAAGACCTGGTTGGTTGTGTCCTGAAAGTTCTCTAGCCTTTCTCAGCTGTGTCCTGGATCCTTTATTTGCCAAGTTCTCTGCAGCCTTGCACTGTGAAGCTAGTCGGTATCGCTTGGCAGACAGGTTCCACACAGTTACAGGATTGTCAATAAGCTGCACAATTTGTTTGCTGGCTTCATTTGATTTGCTCATGCGGCATGCCACCATCCATTGGTTTTCATGTCAGCACTGACAAGTGGTCTTAAAGAAAGTCTGGGAACCCAGTGTTCCTACAATTACACTGCTTGTAATTGAATTGATGTGTGTGATTGGAACTGATTGCATCTGTGATTTCGGTGGTTAGTCTAGTGGTTTTTATTTCACCTGGCCCTATTGATATGTGTATGGTGCTGGGTACCACAAATTGACTCAAATGGTACTCTGTCCCCTCTAGTAAAGCCAATAGAGACTAGCAATTGTTGCCTTAATCCCTGTGTTGTCACTCTTCATGGTTCCTGCTGCATCCTGGAAGGAAAATGTCAATACCTTTCCAATCACCTTTCCAATCTGGTTGCCTCCACCCTGATTTAGTTGTGCAGAATATCAAGGAGACCTGTTGGACATGCATTATCTGTATTAATGAACTGAGGGTTTTAATGGAACAAAGCAGCAAAGTAAAATGAATCATAAATTAGCTTCAATTACTGTGGTAATATTCAACTACAATTTACCCCCACTCTACAAAAAGCTACTAAGTTTGCTTCTGAAAATTTGCAAGTAATCTATACATTCTACTAATGATACGCACAATATAAGTAACATGGTGATTAAGAATTCTGACTTGGTTGATAATGTGCTACCATATTGAAGGTAACTAACTAAATCTCACTGTATCTGGTAAACGGAACTAGTAATCACTTGTCCTTTTATACACTCTCAGGTGAATGCGATGTGCCTATTCTGCAGGGAAGCCTGGTATTGGGCAACTACATATCCGGCAGGGCTCGAAAAATCATGAAAATGTTACTAGACCTGCAGGTCTAGTAACTTTATTAATCTACTCGACCTAACTGTAATGTACTTGACCCGTGAACTGGTCTCAAATTGTGTAATCCTAGGCAAATATTTTGTTTTATGGAGCCGCCTTTTTCTTCATTATCACTTGAGAGCGCCTTCAAATATGCAAGTTCGCTATTTCTGCTCTACAAAAAACCTCTTATTTGGTAGACCAAATGTTTGCTCCTTGTATAACCAGAATCAAGCCCATATATAGGGTACACATGATCCCTGGCTTGCCTCTTAGTTTACAAATAGCATTGTTATCTGGGTAGGAGCAGTAATAATTCCCAGTTAATGTTTAACCCCTTCGCTGCTAGGCCTTTTCCCCCCCTGTGCTAAGCCTTTTTTTTGGCTATTTGGGGTAGTTCGCGCTTAGGCCCCTGTAACTTTTTGACCACATGAGGTATCCACGCCAAATTTGCGTCCTTTTCTTCCAATATCACTGGGGTTCTTAAGGTACCCAGGGTTTGTGGATTCCCCTGGAGGGGACCTTGAAATTAGCCAAAATGCAGCTAACTTTTTGGGGAAAAAAGTGCTGCAAATGAAAGCGTCTGTTTTTTTTCCCCTGCAAATGGT
The DNA here is from genome assembly GCA_963921515.1 of Calotriton arnoldi. Classification (NCBI taxonomy): domain Eukaryota; kingdom Metazoa; phylum Chordata; class Amphibia; order Caudata; family Salamandridae; genus Calotriton; species Calotriton arnoldi. The sequence continues at coordinate 1,045,488 of CAWUFW010001541.1, read as the reverse complement.
ATCAACAAAGGGTTTGTGGGGCTGAAATCACCATTTTCCCAGCTTTCAGGGACTGACAGACTTTTGTCAGAAAACCAACATTTTTTTTACAGTTTTGGCATTTTACTGGGACATAGCCTATTTTTGCAATTTAGTGTTCTTTCAACCTTCTTCCAGTTAATGGTAGGAATGGGTATGAAAGCAATAATGGATCCTGGAAAGCTTTACATTTTAGAAAAGTAGACAAAATTCTGAATTTAGCAAGGGGTCATTTGTGTAGCTCCTTCAAGGTTTCTTTATAGAAACTAACAGTTGAAATAGGAAAAATTGAAAATGAGTTGAAAAAAACATCCATTTGTGCCAACGTTTTCACCTGTAACTTCTTCTAATTATGACAGATGTTTGAAAGCAATATACCGTTACATCCTCTGGACCTTTCTGGTTGTGGGGATATATAGGACTTGTAGGTTCACCAAGAACCCGACGAATCCAGAGCCAATAACTGAGCAGCGTCTTGCAATGGTTTTTTATTATGTACCGGGTATATAGCAATTAATTTGGGAAAATATATACAGTGAAAAATCGGGATGAAAGACACCTATGTATTCCTGAAATTGGAACAAAATATAGAGTTTAGAGACAGTAGCTATTTGCACATTTCCGAAATTGTGAGTACCCATACTAGCATGAGAGCGAGCAGCGGCTCGCAGGGGCCATCTGTTTGTAATTAGCGTGGCCGCGCGCGCTTGCTCTTCCGCTGCCTGTCTCACCCTCGCTCTCCCTTGTCAACTTGTTTAAAATGTGAATAAAATGTTAATGTGGTGTAGGAAAGTGACTCTATATATACTGCACCAAAGTAAGGTACAGGGTGTATAGGGTCCACAGTTCCCCAATGGTAAGGCAGAGGCTAAAGTTAGATATAACCTTACTCTCTAAAGTGGTAGCTTGGTCGAGCAGTAAGGCAGTATCAGAGGACAGTGTAAAGCATTTGTTGTACACACTCAGTCAGCAAATGAAGCCACACACTCAAGAACTGAACTCTAGGCCAATGGTTTGTATATAAAAATATATGCTTGTTTTATTTTAGAACCAACAATAGGTATCCGAATATACTTTCTCAGAATGAGATGCTTTGGTTAACCACTTTACAAATAGGCAATAGACTGTTTGATGGTAGTAGTCACAGTTGGTGAAAGAGGCAACACAAGTTCAAACACAATGTAACATTGAGCTCAATGGACAGTTTTGGTTAATTGCAATTAATTACTTTGTAGATTACTTCTCTAACCTCAGGACTGGATCCTGGATTCAGTCCTGGGACACTTCCTGTAAACAGGTAAGAAAAAGCGTTTTGGTTATAGTAGTGATTTTTGAGGAATATTACTGTATTTCAAAAGTTGACACATAAACTTTTCTGGGTAAAATTACCAATGTTATCCTATGGAAGGAAATGCAGTTTGCAAGCAAAGTAGGTTTACGTTACTTTTGTAATTCAGTGCTGGGTTCTCAGTCAGCACTGGGATATCTATCTAACACAGGTAAGTAATTACGTTTGTATCGTTGGCACGATTTTTAAAGAATATTTGTAAGATTCAGAAATCGACACTTAGAAACTTTTTCAGTAAAAAGCAGGCAATGATATCCTATGGCAGGAATTGCAAGTTACCGGTAAGTACGGTTAAAATTACTTTACATGGTTGGTACTGGACTAAAAGATGCAGTACTGACGTCTCTCCTGATAGCAGGTGAGTAATTCGAATTCGTTACTGTTGTGATTTTTAAACAATATTTTAGTATTTCAAAAGTGGACACTTAGAAGAAATTTCACAGAAAACCAGTCAATGGATCCCTATGGAAGAAAATTGAGTTAGCGGTAAGTAACGTTGTGATTACTTTTTAGGGTCAGTGCTGGGCACCCCGATCCAGCACTGGGATCTCTTCTAATAGTAGGTGAGTATTTTCGTTTTCGTGACTCGGTTGATTTTAGGTGAATATTTTAGTTTCAAAAATCCACACTTAGAAGAAATTCCAGGGGGGAGCCAGTCAGTGTTACCCTATGGAAGAAAAGTGAGTTATCGGTCTTTGGGTAAGTACTCGACTGGCAGAGTTAAGGTTCTGGGCATAGACTCAGGGGTCCCCCAGGATCAGGTAAGTACAGTTGTTACACCCTCAGCGGCACAGGGGCGGCCGGGTGCAGAGTGAGTAGGCCCAATGTTATCCTATGGCAGGCAGGGGGCCTCGGGTTGGTGGCTGCTGGCAAGCAGGCCACGCGGCTGTGGGAGCTGGGCTCCTGGTCACTTGCTCAGGGCAAATGGGGAAGTAGGTTAGGGTAGAGGTTGCACTTCCAGGGGCACTCGGGCGGCTGGGTGCAGGGTGCTTTTGAGCCGTCGGGCGCTCAATGTTAACCAATGGAGATCTTGGAAGGTGAAAAAGGCTGCAGGCTCGGGGACGGTGACTCTTCAGGAGCGACCAACACTTCGAGAGGTAAGTTGGGGTCTTGGAGGATAGGTAGACACCCAGGAGTTGGGCACAGGGGCCGTGGGGCGCCGGGTGCAGGGGGTCTTTGAGGTCGGGAAATCTTACCCCCTGCTGGTCGCGGTTGGAGGGGTCCCTTGTCCTGAGGCTGCAGGCGTCGTCTGGGTCGTCGAGGAAGGTCCTTGGGCACTGGATTCCAGGTCAGAATCGCCGGGGGACGTCCTCAAAGTCTTTGTTCACTCAGGCACAGGCGGGGCTCGGCGGGTGCAGAGTGTGCAGGTTTCGCGGTTCCGTGCCAGGCCGGGTCTTTTGTAGTTTTTCTTTTGAACAGTACCACTGCTCGTGGGAGTCCCTGGGTTGAAGGCTGTGGCACAGAACTCAGGTCCTCCGGAGTTTTTGAGGTTGCTGAGGCCGGGGTTCCGCAGGAGCAGGTTCAGAGGTCGACAGGCCGGTAGGGCTGGGGCCAAGTCAGTTGTCGTCGCCTCCTTGTTAGCAGCTGCACGGCTGGTCTTCTTGCTTAGTCTTCTCTTCTTGTTTTTGGATTCAGGAACTGAGGAAGGAAGGTTCAGGGAGCATTAATACTGAATTTAGGGGTGGTTACAGGTAGTTAAGGGCAGGGACCAATGGGTCCCGTCCCTGGGGTGGGTACACCCCCTATTCTGACACTCTTCAGTGGGAGGGGGCAGGAGCCTGTCCCTGGTTGGCTGGGTCCCCCATCCTCAAGATGGCGGGGACTCGAGTTTGTGCTTCACCTCGCCTCCCCCACCTTAGGGGTGGAGTTGGCAGAGGTGGGCACAGCCCATTTCCTGCCTCTGGTTTTCCCGCCGGTTCTCCCGCCAGAAGTGGGGGTAGAACCAGTGGGGACCAGTTTGCTGGGAGCAGCAAATGGTCTGGGGAAGCTCAAAAGGCGGCAGGCCTTTGAAGCTTCCCCTGCCCATCCTGGGGGAGGAGGCTTTGGCACCTCGCCCCAGGATGCGCATTGTTTCAGGCCCCTGAGAGCAGAGGCTCTCGACCCAGGGGTCCAGAAACATGTCTGGTGGTGGCAGCCTGGGCAGCCACTCAGTCCGGACACTGGAGGTCGGGTTGGTTTCAGGGGGCATCTCTAAGATGCCCTCTGGAGTGTGTTTTACATTAAATCCCACACCGGCATCAGTGTGGGTTTAATGTGCTGAGAAGTTTGATACCAAACTTCTTTGTTTTCAGTGGGGCCATTATGGTGCTGTGGAGTTCGTAATGACAGACTTCCAGCACCATATACTCTTAATGGCAGCACTGCACTTACAATGTCTAAGAATGGACTTGGGCACTGTAGGGGCACAGGGCTCATGCCTCTGTGCCCTCACCACTGGCATAGTGCACCCAGCTAGAGGGGTGGCTGACCTAGGCCAGGGCAGTGGCTTGTAGGCATGGCACACAGGGATGCCTGTGTGCCATGTCGACTCTTCACTTTTGTTCTGCACCAAGACACGCAGCCTGCAAAAGCAGTGTGGGTGTGTGTGTGTAAAGGTACAGGGTCCCTAAGGGTGGCACAACAAGTGCTGCAGCCCTTAGGGGCCTTCCCTGGTCACAGTGCCCTGGGTACCCATGGTACCATTTACCAGGGGCTGACCTGTGGCCAGGGATGCCAATTGGGTGTAGGCATCAATGCAGTTTTAGGGAAGGAACACAGGCCCTGGGTACCTGGTTGGCAGGAGCCCAGGGCACACTCAGTCAAAGCACATCAGCAATTCAGCAAAAAGTGGGGGCATACCATGCAAGAAAGATGGCACTTTCTCACATGTGGGTTAAAGAGCGTCTGTGCGGAGAATGTTGACGAAAGCCTGCAGTTTTGCAGTTCTTCACAAACACTGCCACGTAATGCAGTATTTCACTACTTCACACCTCTCACCACTTGCTTCTGTTGTGCTATGGCTGTATGTCATGTGTGCATTTGTTAAATAGTCGCAAATGTCAGCCACGCTGCCATTATTTCTGAGTGAAATTTAAAAACGCAAACAGAAAAAAGTCAAACACGGTTACCAAATGTAGAGAGGGCTTTTAGCCAGCGTTATGTCCAGGACTGTTACCATCACAAAAACGCTCACAGTACGAGCACGACAAGCACACACTTCAAACCTTGATGCCATGTTCACGCAGAGCAAACTGCAGTTAGCCGGAGCATAGATATAAAACACTCATTTTGTGAAAGGAATAGTGTGTGTTTTCGTACCACACCTCATGCCTCGAAAATCTACATCCAGGCTAAGCGCATCGACAATATCAACCAAGCTGCTAGAAACAACTTTTTTTTAATGTTTTTTTTTTTTTTAAACACATATGCTGGAGCAACCATGCCAGATATTCGGGATAAACACCCACTGAGTAACCCTATTCCATTCAGAATCTCTACCTGTAAATGTAATTTTAAGTGGTTTTCATAGTGATCTGGCATGGATCCGGTCCTCCTGGACATGTGTTGCAGTGCTGCAGAAGGGTTTATCTAGGTCTACACTCCCCTCCTTAATAAATGGTGTATCCGGTATGTGGACCAACCAGAGACGCCAACTGACAGGAAGTATGAAAGAGGCTCCGCCTCAAAGCGTTCTCCATTAATGCAAACACCTCCTAGAGGCAGCCCCCGGACACGTAGAATAGAAAAACACTAAATGCCAATGTAGCTTCCAAGTAAGTTGTGATGTTTATTTTTTATCCTAAACAGAGTTACAATAAGTACCCTGCACCTCCTTTTAAAGTTGAGCTTTTTGTGGTGAATGCTAATCACCTGATCCAGGCAAGCAACCAATAAGTGAGCCAGAGCTAACTTTGAGGGACAGTGGCGCGGTTTACCCGCTCTCTCCTATTCGTCATGCAAAAGCCCTTACAAAACAGTCCTACTGAGAAGAATTAGACACAAGATGAGACAGACAGCTTTGCAGTTGTACACAAAGAAAAAACATGATTGATGACTTAAAAGCTCGTATGGAAGAGAATTCCAGAGCCTCACCCCGTAACTAAAAAAACACTAACTGTCGGCGTTTGTTTTCCTTCGCTTACACTAAGTTAAGATCTAATCTGTTCATGATCTGACTGTTTGGAGAATCAGACCTGTCTATCAGGAGTCCTCCTTCCCAGAGGGGCGCTCTAAAATGATGGAATCTGTAGGAGGTGGGCTGCTGGTAACAACTGGCGCAGATGGTTTGAAGCCTGAGAATGCACTGGACTCCGAGAGCTTGCTTCTTTAAAATATGAAATTGCAGCAAGAAGGACAGTGTCACTTATTTCTGTGTCTAGTACTCCCTCTGTGCAACCACCCAAAATGACTTCACAGGTTGGTGAACCAAAGGGGCGCACGAAGCTGAAGTCCGTGCCCTTTAAGCACTGGGGTAGGAATGACTTTCTTTCTTCTACAATATAGTACATCTTTCAATAATAATTCCCTTCTCAACAAACTGGGTCACTGAACAGAAGCGGGGGTCAATTGCAGGAGCCAGAATTAGACTTTGGAAGAGTCTCTACAAGAAGGGAGATGCATCAGAGGGAGTCCAGATTATGCAATAGTTTCAGGACCCCAGTAAAAATCACGTTTTGTTCTTCAGGCACTCCCTTTCCCCTTGTAAAAAAGTTGTTTTGGTATTCTCTTTTGACCATTTGTGGTTGTTCCAGAAAGCAGTCGCCTTCGATGGGTTTACACCATCTGGGCAATTATTTCACCTCATTATTCCCAGATTAACAGCCAAGTACAGTAATAAGCAACTGAAAGATAACCAGTTAAGCTTTCTGAAGGACCACAAAGGAACACATGACCACACATTTTTAGTAAATCTAGCCGCGCTCACCATCTCATGGTCTGTCTCTCCTCCTTACTCTTGACCAGAAAAAAACATGTCTTTAACCAGACACTCAACTCCCTCTTACAGCCCCTTGCCTTGTTTTAGTTTGAAACCCTCCTATTGTAACTGTATACCTATTTTGTTCTCAAGGCACGGTTAAACTACAGTTGTCCATAGAGATGTATTCCTAAATCAGACTGCATGATCCAGTGTGTAGTAATTGTATAGATCTTCAATCCCTGGCGGCACAGCACCCAGGATAGTGTGCTGCATGGCTAAACACTTGTAAGGTCCCAGAGGCGAGACCTATTGGCTATGCCAATGCTTGTTTACACATTCTTTAATTTGGATGGTAGAAATGATTCGAAAGTCAATAGGTTATAACAGTTGCTCTACACTTCTGTGTTCCCCCAAGTCTCCCGATAAAAATGGTACCTCACTTGTGTGGGTAGGCCTAGTGCCCGCGACAGGAAACGGCTCAAAACGCAACGTGGACACACTTCATTTTTACAGTGAAAACTGATCCTTTTTATGCAAAGTGCCTAGCTGTAGATTTTGAACCCTAGCTCTGCCGGCACCTAGGGAAATCTAGCAAACCTATACATTTTTGAAAACTAGACACCCAGGGGAATCCAGGACGGGGTGACTTGTCTGGCTCTCACCAGGTTCTGTTACCCAGAATCCCTTGCAAACCTCAAACTTTGTAAAAAAAAAACAACAACAAAAAAACACATTTTCCTCACATCTCTGTGGTGGAAAGTTCTGGAATCTGCGTGGATCCATAAAATTCCACCCACCCCGCATTCCCCAAAGTCTTCCAAGACAAATGGTACCTCACTTGTGTGGGTAGGCCTAGTGCCCGCGACAGGAAAAGGCGCAAAGTGGACACACCACATTTTCACAGTGAAAACTGACCCTTTTTTGAAAAGTGCCTAGCTGTAGATTTTGAACCCTAGCTCTGCCGGCACCTAGGGAAACCTAGCAAACCTATACATTTTTGAAAACTAGACACCCAGGGAAATCCAGGATGGGGTGACTTGTCTGGCTCTCACCAGGTTCTGTTACCCAGAATCCCTTGCAAACCTCTAACTCTGTAAAAAAAAAAAAAAAAAAAAAAAAAACATTTTCCTCACATTTCTGTGGTGAAAAGTTCTGGAATCTGCGTGGATCCACAAATTTCCTACCACCCAGCGTTCCCCCCCAGGTCTCCTGATAAAAATGGTACCGCACTCGCGTGGGTGGGTCAAGTACCCGCGACAGGCAAGGGCCCAAAACGTATTGAGGAGACATCAAAATTACCTATCACAAAACAACCTGGTTTTGCAAGGGGAGTCACCTGGGTTCTTGCCCCGGGCTCGGCGGCCATCTTGGGAAACTACCAAACCCACACATTTCTGAAAACTAGACACCTGGGTGAGTCCAGAGAGGTATGGCTTGCGTGGGCCCCCCAACGTTTTCCTACCCAGAATCCCCTGCATACCTCAAATTTAGCTGAAAAAAAATCAAATTTTCCGCATATTTTTGTGTGGAATCACTGTGCCGGCACAAATGTCCTACCCCACAGCGTACCCTCATGACTCCCGAGTAAAATGATACTAGTTTTCAGAAATGTGTGGGTTTGGTAGCTTTCCCTAGATGGCTGCCGACCCCGGGACCAAAAACACAGATGCCCCTATGTATCTGAAAATGACCTGGTATTGCAAGGGGGGTCACATTAATTTTTGGTCCCGGGATTGGCGACCATCTAGGGAAACCTACCAAACCCACACATTTCTGAAAACTAGAAACCCGGGTGAGTCCAGGGAGGTATTGCTTGCGTGGATCCCCTAACGTTTCCCTGCCCAGTCACCTGCAAACCTCAAATTTAGCTGAAAGAATCACTTTTTCCATACATTTTTGTGTGGGATCACCGTGCCGGAACAAATGTCCTACCACCCAGCGTTCCCCTTGTTCTCCCGAGTAAAATGCATTCTGGGCAGCCCACACCCCTGAATTAAAAAAATAAAATAAATAAATATTTCCTATCTGCCTCATGGGGGGAGGGCAGAAAGATATTGACAATTTTTTTTGGGGTGGGGGCTGCCCAGAATGTATATAAAAAGAAAAATCCCTGGTGCTTTGTGGGGGTGCAGATCAGGGGCTATTGCCCCCATATACCTCCTGGGGGGGGGGCAGAAAGTCTTTTGACTTCTTTGGGGGGTGGGGGGGCATTGGGATGCCCATTCTGGGCAGCCCCCACCCCTGGTCTATACAAAAATCATCCCTGTTGCCTAGGGTGCTTTCTGCCCCCGGGGGGGGAGGGGGGGGCAGAAAGACTTTTTGGGGAAATATCTATGGTGGGAGCAAAGGCCCTTGCCCAAGGGGCCGCTCCCCCCTCCCTGGTGCTAGTGGGTGGATCCCTGCTTGGGGATCGCCCTGCTGGGGTGATCCCCAAGCAGGGATCCACTAGGGAAGGGTACCATTGGAAAGGGGAGATTCTCCCCTTTCCAACGATACCTCTCGTGTTTCGGTGCACGGGGGGCTGAGATAGCCCCACAAGCACCGAAACTGTGAAACAAACTAAGTTTGTTTCTTTTTCATTGTAATGACAGCGCTCCATGCGCGCGATCGTCATTACAATGAAAACCCCTAACAGGCCTTGGGAGTTTGGGGAAGCTCTTCCCCACCTCTCAGGGAAAAAGAAAAATGGGAAATCCTTCTGTCTGCAGCAGAGGGATTTCTCGTGCCTGTACTAATGACGGAATGGTTCCGTCATGAGCACCCAAAGGGTTAAAAACTCGCATTTCATAAATATATTACCAAAGCAAGATGTGGTAGTGCATTGTCATTTACAGATCACACATTTTCCATTGAAATGGCCACAAAACTTTCCCACTAACAAGACGTTTTACTGATCATAGCGCTTAAACAATTTTTGCAAATTGGATTTCAGCAAAAATATTTAAAATTTGCACACAACCAAGTAGTCTTCTAATTTGTTTTGATCCTATAAAAATATTTTTTTCGCCTTAGACTTACAAAAATGGGTCTTCATAAGTTAAATATATTTGAAATGTTTGAACCGTTCACTTAGCTATTTCAGTGTTGTGTGAGAGCCTGACATCTTGCAGCCTTTCATTTAACATGCTTTGCACAGTTCAATTGTTAGTTTACTTTACAAAATTCTCTAACTTAAGTCACAGAAAGAATAATAAATGTAATAAGATAAGCTGACTTTTGACCTCTCTGAAAGCCAGCAAATGTGACAAGATAACAAGATTTAATGGCATTTTTATTGCTCTTTCATTTTGTGAGCAATGAAGATGCTTTTAAATCTTGTTATCTTGTCACATTTGCTCTGCTTTCAGAGACAGAGGTCAAAAGTCAGTTTGTCTTCCCTGAAGTAAGAGGATTTTCAACTCGCCAGAAAGGGCAAGTAGTCCCTAAAAATAGCTCGTCCTGGATAAATCTTGCTAGTCAATGCGAGTGGGCGTGTGGATTTTTAAAGCCCTGTCAGGGCTCTGTTTAAATGAAGAAGAAAAAATACCAACTGCTCTGTTAATCCTAGTGTACTCCTTCTCTTGAACCAGAGTTAGTGGAGATTATGCCGCTTCAGGGGACCCTACCGGTGCTACTGTTGATGATCCCAGTGCTGCTTCCTCCACCGGTGCCTTTGATAGTACAGACGCAGCCCTACACAGAGTTTGTCTTCGCAAGCACCTGGATGTTCCTCCATGCAGTGATGGCGTTTTTCTGGCAGCACTCTGGAGCACCGTCGGGCCCATGAGACTGTAGGGCAGAGGTCTTCAAACTTTTTGATGCCGAGACCCCCCTGTCAAACTTTTTTAGGCGTAAGGACCCCCTCCTGGCACAAATTTCTAGAACCTGGTACTCATCATCGACAACTATCGACAACCATAAACGCCCCCAATTCCCACAGCAAATCATTTTCATGGTGGGCAAATAAAATTAAACCGTGTTTAGCAAACCAAAGGTCAGTGAGCGTGGGGGTGTAGTCAAAGGTGTAGCTAAAAACAAAGGTCCTCATTTATAAAGGAAATGGCGTAGGGCAGCGCTGCAAGTCTTCTTGCAGTGCTGCCCTACACCAATGTGAAAGGGCAGGAATGCACCGTATTTATGAAATACGGTGCATTCCTGTCCTTTTTCCTTGCAAAAACAATTATTGATGGACAGAATGCAGAACAATGTCATACATTCACCCCAGTACAGAATTCTGGGCCTAAATCCATAGTTTTTTGCTCACCATGCCATTCCAGTTTGAACCCAGCCATATGTAAATCAGTCTTGACCCTGTGCCCAATGGGAACAGTCCAGCCCGAACTGCCAGGTCCTCCCTGGACTGGAAACCAGCATCCTAGGACCGGTTTGGCGCACAAATTGCTGTCTAGCACCAACATGGACAGGATTGTTTTTGTACAGGAAGGGGCACCTTCCTTAACAAAAACAATCCAGAGGAGGCGTTTTCCCTCTTTGTGAGCTGCAGAATGCATCACACATGGAAAGAGGAAAAAACAAGTAGAAATGAAAACATTTCTCCTCATTACGCCTCTACTGGGGAGGCGTCTATTTTTGACGCTGCCTCAGGTTTGCATGATTTTGTAAATATGGGGCAGCATCAAAATCCATTGGTGTTGCATGGGAACCCCACCCAGAGTGGCCGGTGCAGGTAAGTGTGGTGAGGTGGGGGTGAGTTTTCAGGCGATGACGAAGGAAAATAACTGACTCGGCAATGCGGCGAGCACAAGGTAAGTAGTCCTTTTTTCTTTTTTTTTTTTTTATAAATTTTTCCCTTGTCTGTAGACTCCACAACCCCCCGGCCACTCCTGAACCCCATGCCACACCAATGGAACACATCCTTGACGCAGAGTAAGGCAATGTGCTGCTTTGCCTTACTCCATATCTATGAGGCCATGCAGGGTGACTTTGGGACGACTCATAGGTATGGTTGATGCTTGTGCCACCAGAGCATCAAAGAAAGAGATGCTCTGGCGGTGCAAGCCTCTCATAATCAAGCCCCAAAATATATTCTGTACGTTTTTTAAGTCTTTCACCATCAGTTATCTACATATAAAATAATGGGTAGAGTAAATGAATGATAAATAAAAAAAAGTTGTTACTCAGTGGGAAATGTACTGTAGTACATTATGATGCACTGCTGAGGTCTTGTGTGTAACCAGAGAGCCACAGAATTAAATCTTGATTGGTGCAGTGGAGAATAGTGACTTGTGTAGTTTTAGTGCTACGAGGTCACAGCCTATGACAGAAAGCACTGTGATTATGTAAGTCATTATTGTATACTTGCATTACACAGTATAAGATAGACTGATACAAAATGTGAAAATAGTTTTACGATATAATGGTGCTTTCAAAATGTAGATTTTAGTAATACCGGAGCGAATGTAATGCAATTTTTTTTCTTTTTTTCTTTTTCTTTTTTACAGAACTGTTCCTTCAACACTTTCTTAGGGGTACTAAGGGCTGTGTAAATACAGTTACAATTAAAAGCAATCACTTCATAGCCCAGTTCTGAACTCTTTGCACTACCACTCAAAAAAACAAATCTTTGTCATCACAAAGCTTGGAATGATTAGATCAATTAAAGCCAGAAACTGCTCCCAAGCACCCTTTACACTTGCAGATTAATAGCGCACATTTGCATTTCATTCAGGTAAGCATGCATCCTGGCAAGAAAGTTTTTCACAGCACACCAGACTTCATTGATGAAACTTCAGCTGATAATGATTGAAATTAGCCGTTCCAGGACGGCTGTCTTTTTCCAAAACGAAAGCTCAAGTGAGGCTGGGGAATGCACGACCCCCTTCCCAGGACTCCACGGCCCCCCTGGGGGTCACGCCCCACAGATTGAAGTCCTCTGCTGTAGGGGGCCCTAATCAGGTTCGCCAGCTGGTTTGCCCTTGGCACCAAGCATCCCTCTGTCGGATCTACTCTCAGCGCTGTATGACATTATTCTGACTCTCACCTCGATGCCTCCACAGCCCCTTCAAGATATTCCACTAGCAACAGTCAGGAGACAGATCCAGGAGGCAGTCTCAGCGCTTGTTGGAAAAGGCGCAGTTTAGAGAGGATCGTGCTGGTGGCTACCAGCAGTACTGGGACACCTTGCACAACATTTTTGGTACAAAGTCTGACCTGTCAGCTTGCAGAGGTGCATCAGGACACAGATGATGGCAGTCCTTTTGCACTTTTCCCTGCTTCTGAGACCGTAGATTTAGTAGTTTTTCAAATGCAAGTGTCATTTAAGTCTTCTGTTAAAGACATCAACCCAATTCCAGATTCTGCTCCATAAGAGATGGCATTTATTCATGTGATCCTTATAAAAGCAACGGAGTACTGGAATTAGTCATTCCTCCTGTCGAAGTCCGTCAAAAGATCCTGATTGAGGTCCTTAAATCAGACACTACTTTTACGAAATCAGTACTCCCTTTCAATGAGGCCCTCCTTCAATCCGAAACGGGCTTAATCCCTGCTGTGAGCTGAGAAGTGCTTTAGGCCAGCTTTGGAGGATCCGGCCTTTCTCTCGGTTCACCCCTCTCCTGGAGAGTCCGGTTATCCAAGCTTCTACCACCAAACTCCATTTTGGGATCTGAATCTACCTACCTAACTGATGTGGAACCGCAAAAAGTAGACATTCATTTTCTTTGTTATTTCCCCAGCAGGCAGCCTGGCGCATTGGGTCGATCAATGCCATATGTCTCCTTGGCTGCTCTACCCTTGCTTTATGGGATATTGCTGTGATGATGGTGGCCAACCTGTCTAATCACCGGCAATTGCCAGGACGAAACAAGTCATAGTATCTGATATAGACTTCTACCCGCAGATTCCTTACCTTAGAATAATCCTCGGGCATCAGACTGAATCTGGACGTTTGAGCAGTACCCCTGCACACCGATGGGTGCCATTATTTTGTTCCATGTTGTCGGTACTGTCTGCGCATGAAGAGACCTGCCCAGTACCTATATAGGTTCCACCCCGGCTTGCTGATGTCCGTTCTTTTCTTTTCGCACCAGATAGCACTGACAAGGTCACAGCAACCCTCCGTCATATCTTGACAGGTTTTTTCTAACGTTTTGTTGACTTTTTGGATGTTTTCCTCTCCTACTGTGAGGATGTCACCTAAGAAACCGGCTTCTTTCGAACCATGTGGTGCCTGAGGGATTGACTAGACTAAGACCTTCCTCAGCACCCAATCTGATGCCTATGGTACAGATGCCCCATGTCACGCTATCCTCATCTTCATTCCCGACTCCAACACGGAGCAGGATGGCATCATCCGATGATGGGTCAGGCGCCAACCAGAACCATGCTCCCCAGATCACAGCCTGTGGCTTTTACTTTTGACAGACCTGGTGAGGGAGACTAGTGAGAGGGGTCTGAGGACCCTTATGAATACTAGTATCCCTTAGATGAGATTGAGGACAACTGGTATGAGGAACAAGCAGATGCCAGTGTGTTAGACACCTCGCCTGACACTAACTTGGTCTCTCCTCCTACCGTAGCTACGGAGATGAGAGCCTCTTTTGCTATGGTGGTGTGTAGGGCGGCAGAGGTTTTGGATCTTCAGCTGTCCGCAGTGGCAGGCAAGAGGAACGTCTTGACAGATGTGCTTCAGCCGGGAGTCGCCCTCTCCGAACCTTTGATCTCTTTTAATGAAGCCCTTACTTACGTCCTACATAGGGCCTTGTCCAAGCCCTGCCAAGGGGCTCCTCTGCGTTTGAGGATGCCTGCCGCCATTGTCCTGCTCCTGGGGACCCAAGTTTCCTTACCCAGCACCCCACTCCGGAGAGCTTGGTGATTCCCCCTGAGGGTTTGCATGCGCTTTTTACCAGAGCTAAAGCTCCAACCACTGCGTTAGCAAGTGGAGTCCCCGTCCTGTACTAGCAGCGGCCCGTGCATGCAAGGTTGGTGGGGCCAGGTTGGGTGGGGGGGCAGCAGGAAGTGGCCGCCCTGCTGCAGAAAAGAGCAGTGGCGCAGGTGCTAGAACAGAAAATTGGGCTGGGGTTCTACTTGCGGTACATCCTAGTGCCCATGAAGGATGGCGATATTTGCCCGATACTAGACCTCAGGCTCCTGAACTTTACCTGCGCAAGGTGAATTTCAAAATGCTGTCCCTGGCTCAGGTTCTTTTTGTGCTCGAAGCGAAAGACGATGTTATCTTTCAACTTGAAGGATACATATTTCTACACACTGAACTTGCAGTCACACAAGAGGTACCTGTGTTCGGTGGTAGGGTCCACTGATCACCGTTTTGTGATCCTCCTGATTGGTTTGACTGACTCCCCGAATCTTCATGAAGGTGGTTGCATCCTTCTCTGCTGGTCGGAAATCCCAGGATTCCTGTATCTGCTCAAAGCCGCCTCAGCTGGTGTCACATCATATGTAGGTAACACCATCTCTGCTGTTTGACTTGGGTTTTTTTCCCACTCTAGTTCCCTCCATTAAGTTAGTGTATTTTGGAAGGTGGAACAGGTTTGTTATGGTTTACTAAACAGGTGGACCCCTTGAACGTTGGTTTGTCTGAAATCCTTCAGTTCATACACTCCTGTGAGAAAGTGCCTCTTTTGACATGGTTAGCCTGTAGGAAGCTGACACTGTATATACGACACCAAAGTAAGGTATAGTGTGCACAGAGTCCAGTGGATCCCCAAAGGCTTGCAGAGGTAAAAGTAGATAATACCTTACTCTATTTGTGGTAGTGTGGGCTTTAGGAAGCTGGCTCTGTATATACTATACCAAAATGAGGTATAGTGGTCAGAGTCCAGTGGAACCCCAAAGGTAGGCAGAGGTAAAAGTAGATTTCACCTTACTCTCTATTTGTGGTAATGTGGGCGAGCAGTAAGGCTTTATCAGAGGGTAGTGTTGAGCATTTGTTGTAGACACACAGGCAGCAAATGTCACACACTCAAAGTCTGAACTCAGACCAATTTGTTTGTATAAAAAATATGATTTAGTTATTTTATTTCTAGAACCAAGCCAAGCCTGGTGCAGGTAAATGAAATAAATGCTTTGCAAAATCTTATGCAGTGTTTTACAGTTGAATGCAGGTTCAAATTCAGTTGGTTGAATTACAGGTAAGTCAATATGTCGAAATTACTTTTCAGTTACTTTGCAGATTACTATGCACGTTACTTTTTAGATTACTCTTCAGACTACTTTTGCTAATCAGTGTGGATAGGCAGTTTTTCAATGTTCCATACAAACCAACTCCACACTTACAATTTTTTCAAGGGAAAACGGTCAATGTATTCCTATGGGGAATAATTAAGTTAACGGTTTGCAGGTAAGTACTGGTTTGTGGGAGTTGGTATTCTGGGGTTAGAACCAGTATTCCCCCAGGGTCAAGGATGCACTCTTGGCACTAGGTGTATGAGCCCTGTACCCCTACAGTGTTGAAGTCTATTCTTAGACATTGTAAGTGCAGTAAAGCCATAAAGAGTATATGGTCTGGGAGTTTGTCATTACGAACTCCACAGCACCATAATGGCTTCCCAGATTTCAGTGAAGTTTGCTATCAAACTTCTCAGCCCATTAAACACATACTTATGCCAGTATGGGATTTAATGCCAAATGCACTCAGAGGGCATCTAAGAGAGGCCCCCTGAAAAACAACCTAACTAGTGTCCTGGCTGAGTGGCTGCTCGCCAGCTGCCACCACCAGACATGTTTCTGGACCCGCTCTCCGGGTCCTGAAACAAAGCACATCCTGGGTCGAGGTGCCAAGCCGCCTCCCCCAGGATGGGCAGGGTCCACGAAGGGGAAACTTCAAAGTCTTGCCGCCTTTGTGAGCTGACCCATCCATTTGCTGCTTCCAGCAACTGACCCCCACTGGATCCAGCCCCCACTTTGGGAGGGTGAATTGGCGGAAAAACCAAGATAGGAGGAGAGGTGTGCCCACCTTTGCCTACTCCACCCCTCAGTTGAAGGAGGCGAGGCGAAGTACAACTCTCGGTCCCCATCATCTTGAAGATTGAGGGGGGGGACCACACCACTAACCAAAGAGGCTTGTGCCCACCTCCCACTGGAGGTTGACATAAGAGGGGGTGTACCCCTAGTCTTTAGGGGCAACCCTGAACCTTGCCTCCTAAGAAAAGGATTGAACAGCCGTGCTGAAGAAGAGGACACCAACTGACTTGGCCCCAGTCCTAGCGGTCTGTCCTGACCTCAACTTGCTACAGCGAAGCCCCGGTGTGTCTTGCAGCCAGCAGCCCCCAAGAACCTGGAGGACTTGCCATGACTTCCCAAACCAGACTTTGTCTCCCGTGAGTCTGCAGCCCACGGTCCGAGTGGCCCAACACCACGAGGAGGTCTCCCTGGCGATGCGGACCTGGGATCCGGTGATCCCTGACCTACCTTGAGTCTCCAACCGACTCCTTCAGCCCCTTTCTGGAGGATCCCCCCCGACCGCGACTGGAGCCGGTAAGAAAAACCGGACGCCAAGACACCCCTGCACCTGACGTCCCACGGCCTTGGGTGGCCCAACCGGCATCTCAAGACATCCAAAGTTACCTCTCCAACCGGTGGTCGCTTCCAGAAGATCTTCGTCCCCGAGCCTGCAGTGTTTGTTGCAACTGAAGAATCCTCATTGAAAACGGGGCACCCGATGCCAAAACGGCACCCTGCACCTGGCTGCCCCTGTGCCACTGGGGGTGCACCTTGTGTGCTAAATCTGATCCCCTTTACCCTGAGCCTATGTCCTGGAGCTTTGCTCCCACAACCTTGTGGCCCGCTCGTGAGCAGCACCAACCGGAGGTCCCCTATCCCCCATTGGATAAAATTGGGCCTCAGCACTCTGCACCCGTCCGCCATAGTGCCGCTGAGGGTGTTTTGAGAGGGCATCCTTGACCCTGGGGAACCCTGGTTCTAATACCCAGAAAACCAGCTCCCAAACCTAAGTACTTACCGTTAAGTTGATAACATTGTTTTCTCCCATAGGACTGCATTGGCTGCTTTCTTGTGAACATTGTTCTGTGTGGAGCTGGTTTGTATAAAACCCTAAGCAACTGCAAATGTACAAAAACTGATTTACTTACCTTTTCTCTAGAAAATGTCCGTGTGATATCTAGGCATATCACACTGAGTAGAAAAAGTAACTTAAAGTAACTTGAAAAGTAATTCCAATTGTTTTACAAATAAATGACTTGCCTGTAACCAATCCATTTGCATTCAAACTGTATTTAACTGCATTATTCTTGCAAAGTGTAATTACCTGTACCAGGCCTGGCTTGGTTTTAGAAAATAAAATGCAACTAAATAATAATTTTATACAAACAAATTGGTCTGAGTTCAGTCTTTGAGTGTGTGACATGTACAGTAAATGCTGAACACTACCCTCTGATAAAGCCTTCCTGCTCGCCCACACTACCACAAATCGAGAGTTAGGTATTCTGTACTTTTACCTCTTCCTACCTTTTGGGTTCCACTGGACTCTGTGCACACAATACCTTTCTTCGGTATAGTATATGCAGAGCCAGCTTTCTACATATCCTATCTATATTACCTTTGAATTTTTCTCAGTAAACTTTCTCAGTAATTGCTGGTTGAGGTGCAGTGTCTCTGTTATAGTTAAAATAATTCTCCAGCCCTTGCAGTATGTGGCTCTTTCTAATAATGTGCACATTGGGTATAGTGACTATTTGAATAATTACTGTATTGAAGGTCAGAATTGGCTATTGACTCAATTATGCTATTCTTAGATTTTTGTGCCGTTAGAAACCTCTTTTTGAGATTTCTGTTCATGTTGACATACCTATTGTAGGCGTCATACTGTAGTTTCCATTAATTGTTTCTCTTGCGTATTTTGTTACTATTACATTTTAATGTAATCTTATGCGCTTATGTAGGACCTGCATTTAATATGAAGGACATATTTAACTTGATTTACTTGCTTTACACAAAGGGATGGCTGGTCCAAAAGGTAAACCACCACCTCTTCTGGCAGCAGCCCCTACTAAAAGACCTGGCCTTCTGGGATTTGCCCCCCATCAACCACCAAAACGGACTTTCCTTGGGGAAAAATCTGGACTTTTGCCAACTCCTGGTGAGTGAAATGTTCATGTTTTTTACAGTTGGATTTTTCTCCCTCGTGGAAAAATGCATTTGTTTAATGGTTTTATCTACATAATTATGTATGTTGACAAATAAAAATACCAAATCTGCAATTGATCCTTTGAAAAAAGAAGCAAAGTATCTATCTTGACTGTAAATTGCCAGTCTTTTTTTTTTTATTTTTTTAATTTTTTTTAAGTATTTGTGTGTTTATTGTTTAGATGGAATGGAGAGTGCCATGGAGAGTAGACTTGAGAATCCCCCAATGCCGCTTCCTCTCTTGATGGCAACAGACACATCAAAGGGAATGATGAGACTGATGGTTTCAAGAAAGGAAAATCCTGTCCGACCAGCCCAGCTTTTCAACCCATGGAGTGTGAACAGTAAGACCTATGGTGTGTACAAATGTGAAACCCTTTTGCTGTTCTTTATTTGTTCTACTTCTAGTAAATGGATGATTTAATGTTTTTATCCTTTCAGTGAACCTAAAGTAAAATAAACAGTTCTGAAATGAAAATGTAGAGCGTGTTGTTGAAGTGAATCGCCTGCTGACATGTCTGTTTTAAAATCCAAAGTTCTTGAGAAATACTCGTTAGCACATGTTTAGGTTCAGCGTATTTGTCATTTACAAAATAAAGATTAGAAGTAAAATAATAACTGGAGGACAACTTTGCACAAACTGTTAGAAGGCAGGATTGAGAGGTAGTTTTTGTAGCCACTTTGCAGGGTGTTCCAAAGTGCTGTTGTGTGACTATTGAACGGCCTGCCATTTATTCTTTTAAAGGTAAGTTTTCAGGTTAGTAGGGTAAAGTATGACCATGATGTAACAATTACCGCATTAGGTTTAAAGTGAGAGGAGGATCTGGAGAATAAAAGGCATAGTGAGTGGTGCACAGTGCTTTTAAAACAATGTGGCTTGGAACTTGGAACTATTGAAGGCTAATGAGTGCTGACAAAGCGGGCCTATTTCCTAAAAGGTGAAAAGCAAGGATCTGGAGGTTTTGTGGAAAGTTGTGTAGGTCTAGAATTGGTATCATGTAAATGCTGTTTGCAATGTATATTTTGGACCTATCTCATGCCGAAGTAGACGTAGTTTTGTGGACAAAGGCAAGAACGTGCGTGATGCGCTATTGATGTCAAAATTGAGCTTGTTTACAGCAGTCTGAGGTGTCATGGGTCTGTCAATAGAAACGGTGGTTTAGAACCGATCTTCTTTCCCTTTGTTCCAGTAAGCTGCAGATTGCTAATAGTTGGAGAAGTGTGCTTCAGTAGTAAAATTTAGGTTTAATGAATATGTCCCATCTGCATAGTTGTAAAAGTTTATTGCAAATTAGTCTTTGAAGCAAATAGTGGGGTTTAATTTGTTAGTCACGTGCCCTGAATGACTACACATGTGGGTCTTTGTAAATGACAAACACCTTTATGGCTTTTCTATTTTTAGCAAAGCTTCAATTGATCCAAAAATTTAAAGCACAGCTTTTTTTAAATATTTTTTTAAGACCTACGTTTCAAAAATGTAAACTGAAATTGGCACCTATTTCTAGATGAGGAATACGACTCACAACTTTAAGAAATCGTTTCTCAAAAGGTTATTGTGCTTCATGCAATATTTTAATGTGCTATTTCCTTTGTAGGCATTTTTGGGAAAATAGCATTTTTTTCTGTTTCCTTTTAAATTTTATACATTTGATATACTATTACGACACAATGATTAGTAGTTTGCAGTGAGATCATATTTCTGAAAGATTATACCCCGTTGATGTTGCCTTCCATCGTGCTGTGCAGTAATGTTAGACTTGTTACAACTAACTTGTAAAATCATGGCAACGTATGGAAAACATCAAGGAGGGTTACCAACCACTCAAGAACCTTGCTGTTTTCCACTCTGTGTGGAGTGGAACTTAGAGTGGAAGGAAACATCTGTTTACTATTGAGACATACTGTGTCTTCTTAAGTGGCAAGATTATTTTCGTAAAATGTATTCGACTGTCTAGGTCTACGCTCTCGACATCCATGACTTTGTTAGCATGCTTGATAGACCAGCCCATAAGAAAGGTGATTGAGGTCATGACTACCACACCATCAGAAATATACCTATTCAATTCCTGACCTCGTAGTAGACCACTTTCCTCTGCCTCTAGTTGCACCGAAAAGCTGTTGGCTTTCACCAAGTTCTGTGAAATGTCTAAAAGACAAAGTCACTCCTAAGTAACCTTTTGCTCCCATTAACCTCTTTGTTATCTCCAGGGTACACCTGCCCCAAGAGAAGGCATTGCTGTCTTCATCTTTTGGGGAAAACCGTCTATACAAGGGCCTGGAGATGGACAAAGCATCCTTTTTACCTCTCTGGGCTCAGTCTGTTGTGCAGGAAAAACATTAGGTATTCTTGACCACTGCAGACTTGGGTCACTTGAATGACTGAGAAGATTTCTGGCTCAGAGAAATTGCAAAAAGCTGAGTGGTAACCTCAGGAAACTCTAATTTGCTCCAAAGGTTATGTGCTGGTAGGAAGTGTGTAATGCCCAATGACCTAAATATTCCTGATTCGGGAAGTGAAACTGCTCTAGGGTCAAAAATCCAGTTGAAACTGCCCAGAATGCTATCTTAGAGATTTATATTGCGCATGGCTCCTCTAGAAAGGCTTCCCAACGAGTCTGACAAGAAGCAAAAAGAATAGTCCATCTTTACCTTAAAATAGCTAGCTCTCAAACGATTTCCTGAAAGTCCGATAATTTGTGTTACCTCTTAAGGTTACCTGGAGCTTATTCCAGAGTTTCGGCTCCAGACAGCAGAAATAACTGCCTTCCTGTCTAATTAGCTAAAATGTAATTAGACATGAGTAATGTCTCAGTGATGATATTTTTATTAGTGGCTATAAATCTGAATAATGCCTGTCTGTGTGCATGATTCAGTTGCACTTTTTTCTGAACACTTTCATCAAGAGCAATATTTATACATGTGAATAAGTATGACGGGTGCAGTGTACTGTAATTGATTTTATATTACGCTTGCTTTGAAGCGCTTTACGATGGGCAGCACGCTGATCCGGAACCCACACATTTACTACAATGTATGTGATGGATTAAATTAGTAGGAGTTGGGTGTGATCATTGTGTGTATATGTAGGGGGGGTTGTTTGTGTGAGTTCATGCGGCTGATTGGTGAAATTAGTAGAATAGCTATGGGACATTAGGTAATGTTAAATTGCAGGTTATGGCTTTCAGAGAAGGAGAGATTCAGACCTTTGAGATGAGGTGTGGGCAGTTTGGAGAAATAATACAACAGATTAGATCAAACACACACCTAACCTGGAGTAGGCTGTACCCAGACAGAGGAGGCATGCAGAGGTTGGTAGATGAGGAGAGGGCCATTTAAGAAAAAAGAGGCCACATTCAGAGGTTTTAAGTAAAGGTCCACATTTTCAAGCAGGGTTGTAAGTGTTTTGTATACATTCCTATAGCTGTAGGGTGGAGACCCAGACACTGAGGGCAGGAGTGAGACCAGGCTACCTTTGGAAATTCTATGAGGTCTTTTGTTTAACAAGCAGATGCATATTCGTGTTCTTGAGCTCTGACATTTTGTAGATGGCAGGGGTGAGAGGTAGGACTGCAATTTCTGTATGTCGAGGTGAAAAAGTTTCTACATCAGGCCTATCCTTTGTTCCCGATTGCTGCATCAGAAAGGACAACCCAGCCAGGTGCTGAGATTTCACACTTCATTGTACTCACTTTGTGGGTGCTCCAGCTTGGAGTCTGTGCCAGTACTTCCTGCTGTGAGAAACATCACTTTGCACAAAGACTGTCTCTTGTGCAGGAATTGAGAGTAAAAATGTTGGCTAATGCCATGTTGTGACTTGATCTTGTTTCTGTTGTATTGAGCTATGTTACTTTTGTAGAGCATAAATGACACTGCACGTGGCGTCAGGCAAAACATTATGTTCTAATTAAGGGTGGGCGATGAATTCTCTGTGCCGGCAGAGTTCGTGTTGTTTTATCCACTCCACGTTAAGTTTTTAACGTGGAGTTCTGGCAAAACTTCGCCAACCGCTGTGTGGCAGGGTTTTTCTCACGCGGCTCACCAACCTTAAGTTGGTGGGCGAGAATTGGCATCTTGTAGCTTGATTTTTTTTTTTTTGGGTGCTATAATGGCACCCGGCGAGATTTTCTCAGCACGGGCAGCCGCAACCATTCATGGTAAGAAAGTTGCCACTCGTAGAAAACCTACTCTAAGGCAGCAAAGAAGCGCGCCGACTGGTGCAGTTTGCGCTGATTTTGCATCGCAGAACAAGTTCTAATGCTAAACATCAGCACGACGTGACGATTCCGCCCACGGAACTCTGTGGAATCTGAGTTTTTTTAATAACTCCGTGAGTTCTGCCCACCCCTAGTCCTAATAAGAAGGTCCTACTCCTGGACCACAACAACGGTGTCTCCAAATGGCGGTAATAAGTCTTTGAAGACAAAGCTAGTACCTCACCAAGGATTAGTTGTGTGCATGAGGTTCTTCTGTTAAACCGACCCCACTTGCCTTTGGGCTGTATTTTGCTCCCCAGTGCGTTGTGGCTTATTGTGCTCAATCGAGGAGCTTGGATTAAACACATTCATGGGAAGCCTGGGGTGTGGCAGTAACAGTAAAGCTGCAAAAGGAGAGCACGTTTAGCGAGTCGGCGAAATAGCTCAGTGGAATAATGAATCTCTTGTGGGTAATCAATGGGTAACCTGAAGGCCACGTGCTCGAGTCCCAGTGATTCCACCCAGTTTTTTATCCTTCTAGGGTAGATTTAAATGAATACCTTTTGAATGGGGGTAATAACGGACACCTGCTATCAGTGACTAGAGACCAAATCATAGGCAGAGTTAGCTCCACAAGTAAAGTAGTTGTAATTCACATTGCTCCCCAAACAGTGTTTGTGGCACTTGGAAAAAAATAAATGCAAGCGTGCTCGATACTCCGCCCAATGTCACCTTGGTATCGGAGGCTCCCCTAATGCAGAGCTCTGTAAAGAACGACCGGTCAAGACCTTAACCCAACATCTCTGGAAGCCAAGCACTAGCACAGTGGGGCCTGTGCACAAGACAGTTGAGGGATTCTTGTCTCTGAAGCTGCTCTGAGTGGTAGGGATGCCCCTTACCAGATCTCTCATGTTTTGGCAGAGCTCTCATCTATCTACCTCTTATGCAGAGAAAGCATGCACTGGCAGTTTATATACACAGGGACAGAATGACAAAAGTTGGCACAAAAAACAGCAGATTGTATCACTATTGTAAATGGCCTTGACTGGAATTGGTAATCTGAGTTATAATGAATTCTCTGCTTGACCAAATCTGATCCTGGGCTAGACGACTTATCTCCCTGTCACTTGGGTATCTTATCTTCAAAAAAAGGGCGGATTAGTAAAGGTTTGAGCACTGTACTAAGCGCAATGTAAAAGATATGTTTGAGGCATGTGAGCTGTAGATCACCTGCTTTACATACTCCTGCCATCTAGTGTTGGGTCCGGATGTTTGCCAGTTGTTTTTCTTCAAAGAAGTCTTTCCTGTCATGAGGTAGGTGACTCCTCCTTTCGGTAATAGTGCGCATGGGCATCGTCTCCTTTGTTAGATTGTTTTTTTCCGCCAACGGGTACGGACGTGTATTGCTGCGCTCCGGAACAGTTTCTTCAGGTTCCCCTCAGTGCGCAATCCACTCTACTGGGTGGGTATTTTCGAACGCGTAACCCACTTCTCTGCATATCGTATCCGTCGAGGAAAACCTCTATTTCGATCGAAGGTCTTCAGGAAGCCCGTCGGGCCACTTCGCAGTCGATGGAACAGACTGCATTCAAATTCTGCCCTCGGTGCCACGCCAAGTATTCACGTGCCGACTCACACGAAGTGTGCAACTTCTGCTTGTCTCCGGAGCACAACGAACAGGACTGCGACGCGTGCAGATCGTTCCGATCGAAGAAAACGCTCCGTGATTGTCTGGCTCGACGTCGCGAAATGCAGTGTCAAAACGTCAAATACACGCCGGACATCTTTGGCGAAGTATCCGAGCACAAATTCGATGCACAAGGGGCCGAGGAAGAACCAGAAGAACTAGCCTCGATTCCAGAATCGGACTCCGAGATGGAAGAAGACTTACCACAAGGTCAATGTCCCGTGAGTACTGAACGCCCCTTGACCCAAACTCAGCCAAAACAAAAGGATCTGAAAGAGACACGTTAGTGACAGATTCCTTACCTTAGAATATCCCCAGGCGTCAGGCTGGATCCGGAAAGTTTTTTGCGTAGCAGTACCCTTGCGCGTCGGTAGGCGGCGTCGTGCGGCTCCGCGTCCGTCGTCGGCGTCGTGATCGCCGGGATGACGTCGCGGGCAGTACTTAGGCGCCGCCCCTGCGCGCTGACGTCAGTTCTTCTTTTTCCGCGCCAGCAAGCGCAGATCCGGGAAGAGCAGTGCCCTGGTCATTTTTTGACCATACTTTTTGGTGAATTTTTTCACTGTTTTTCTATCAAGGTGTCGTAGGGATGCCCGGTTTCAAACGTTGCGGCGCCTGTGCTCGGATGATGTCCGTCACCGACCCGCATTGGGAGTGTCTCTTCTGCCTCGGCCGAGGCCACGACACGGAGTCTTGTGCCGACTGCCAGGCCCTCCACCCGAAAGCTTTGCGAGAGCGGTCTCGAAAGCTCCTCGAGGCCCGGCATTCGGCTCCGCGGAAGCCCCGGTCGCGTGAGAGGTCCAGGGGTCGATCGCGGAGTCCACACCGGTCGTCGGCATCGAAGTCTTCTTCGTCCGGTAAGTCGAAACACAAGAAGTCCAAAAAGCATCATCGCTCTAGGACTTCGCCTCGCCGGTCTCGCGACTCGGCTGAGGCCCCTCCCGGCACCGTCCCCGCGGCCCCGGACATGCCTGTGGAGTCGCCCCCGCCATACCCGCCCTTCCCGGGTTCGGGGGCGGATCCGGCCAAAGTGCAGGAATTCCTGTCGGCCATGGCCCGCCTCTTCGGGCCTCAAGGTCCCTCCGGTGCGCCTTCGGGCCCTGATGGGGTTGCTCCGGCGTCGCCGACTGCTCCGGCCCCGGCGTCGCCCGTGCCTCCAGCCTCGATCCCGGCTTCGGCCCCGGCCTCGGTCCCGGCTCCACAACCCCCATCGACGCCGGTCGACCTAACGACACCTCCGCCGGCGTCGATGTCTCCGGTGCCGTTCTCGACGCCGCCTGGGGCTCCGAGCGGCGTCGTTCCCCAGTTCCTTCCGGCTCCGGACATGGACCCGGACCGACGTCGCTCGACGCCGGTTCCGGCGCCAATGGGACCTTGGGTCCCAAATGTCCCTCCTCCCCCTTATTTTGAACCTGAGGAGGACCAGGAGGACTGGGAGGGGTCTGATGACCCTCTGACACGACAGTGTCAGTACGATGAGGACTGGACAGAGGGTCTAGGGGATGCTAGTGGTTTAGATACTTCCCCTGACACTGGCATGCTGTCTCCTCCCGTGGCTACGGAGGAGGGAGCCAATTTTGCAACGGTGTTGCGTAGGGCGGCTGGGGCCTTACGTCTCCAACTCCCTACTGTGGCGGTCAAGACTAATATCTTGACAGAGGTGCTTCAGCCGGCAGCCTCCTCTTCGGAGACTGTGCTGCCGTTTAACGACGCCCTCACTGACGTTCTTTGGGCGCCTGGTCCAAGCCCAACACAGGGGCTCCTGTGGATAGGAACGTGTCCCGACGCCATCGCCCAGCTCCGGGCGACCACCTGTTTCTCTCTGTCCACCCCACCCCTGAGAGTTTGGTTGTCCAAGCCTCCGCTTCCCAAACCGCCTTCCCTACCGCCCCTCCGGATAGGGAATCCAAACGCCTGGATCAATTTGGGAAGAAGGGTTTTTCTTCCTCCAGTGCTGGCTTGCGGTCCGTCAACACCGCTTGCCTTTTGGGCCGATATACCCACTCCTTGTGGGATTCGGTGGCGGATGTTTTGCCCCAGTGTTCTGAGGAGGTCCAGACACTGCTTTCCCGCGCCATTGCGGAAGGAAGGGATGCGGCCAAATATACAATTCGATGTGGCCTTGATACCGCCGACTCGCTGGGCAGGTCTATTGCAACGACGGTGGCGCTACGACGCCACGCCTGGCTGAAAACCACTGGTTTTTCAGGGGATGTGCAGAATACTCTCATGGACATGCCCTTTGATGGAGTCTGTCTTTTTGGGTCCAAAGCAGACCATGCGTTGGAGCGCTTTAAGGACTCACGGGCTACTGCAAAGTCCCTGGGCCTTTCTGCTACACGCCCTCCGCTGACTTCTGCTTTTCGCCCCTATCGTGGCCACGGTAGGGGCCCCCCTTCACGTCAGCAGCCCAGCCACCGGCCCGCGCAGCAGGCGTCTTCGCGTGGCCGAGGACGTGGATTCCGCCGTGGCGGATCGGGCAACCAGCGTGCGGGTCAGGCCACCTCCAACCCGTCCGCGGCCTCCAAACCCTCCTAGTCCCTCCTTTCAGGTGCACAGCACGCCAGTAGGGGCAGGGTCCGCCATCACCTTCCCCACTGGCGTACCATCACCTCGGACAGGTGGGTCTTGGACATTGTCCGAAGGGGCTACTCCCTCCCCTTCGAGTCCACCCCCCAGCCATGCCACCTCAATTCCACCGCATGTCAGGGGATCACTTGGTGCTTCTGCAGAAGGAAGTCACGGCCCTCTTGGCCAAGAGGGCCATCGAGCATGTTCCGACCCCAGAAGTAGGGCGTGGTTGCTACTCCCACTACTTCCTGGTGCCCAAAAAGGACAAGGAGGACATGGGTCCTATCTTGGACCTCCGGAACGTCAATCGCTTCCTCCGGAAGGAGAAGTTCAAGATGCTCACCCTAGCTCAGGTCTTGACTGCCCTCGACCCTGGAGACTGGTTGGTAGCGTTGGACTTGCAGGACGCATATTTCCACATCCCCGTCCTGCCGGCCCACCGGCGTTACCTTCGGTTCACAGTAGGCCCCGAGCATTTTCAGTTCACCGTGCTCCCCTTTGGCCTTACCAGTGCCCCTCGGGTGTTCACGAAAGTGTTGGCGGTGGTCGCAGCTCATCTGCGCCGGGCAGGGGTTTCAGTTTTCCCCTACCTCGACGACTGGCTGCTGAAGGCGGGCTCGTCCCAGGCAGTCGTCTCCCACCTCCAGACTACGGCCGAACTCCTGCACTCGCTGGGGTTCTCCATCAATGTGCCGAAGTCGCATCTGATTCCTTCTCCACAGCTCCTTTTCATCGGAGCAGTTCTGGACACGACGCAGTTTCGGGCCTATCCTCCCGAACGGCGAGTCCGGGATATTCAGGCTATGATTCCGATCTTTCAGCCTTTATCCTGGGTTTCGGTACGGATGACCCTGAGGCTGCTGGGCCTCATGGCCTCCTGCATCCTGCTGGTCACTCATGCCAGATGGCATATGCGGGCTCTGCAGTGGGACCTGAAGTTCCAGTGGGCGCAGCACCAGGGCAACCTGTCCGATCACGTCCAGATCTCGGAGGGGACTGCAAAACAGTTGCAGTGGTGGCTCTCGAACCGGCAATGGGTCATGGGCAGATCCCTCTCCCTTCCCCAGCCAGAGCACACAGTTGTGACGGACGCGTCCCTTCTGGGATGGGGCGGTCACATGGGAGAGGCGGAGATCAGAGGCCTCTGGTCTCCGGCGGAGTCCCGGCTCCATATCAACATTCTGGAGCTCCGGGCGATCCGACTTGCACTCAAGGCATTCCTTCCCTCTGTCAAAGGGAAGGTAGTGCAGGTGTTCACGGACAACACCACCGCCATGTGGTATTGCAACAAACAAGGCGGGGTGGGGTCGTGGACCCTTTGTCAGGAGGCTCTGCGCCTCTGGACATGGCTGGAACATCAGGGCATGTTCCTGATGGTTCAACACCTGGCAGGTTCGCTGAACGCCAGGGCGGACTAACTCAGCCGCAGGTGCATGATGGATCACGAATGGCGTCTTCACTCGGAAGTGGCGCAAGGACTCTTTCTACAGTGGGGAGAGCCTTGGTTAGATCTATTCGCCACCGAAGAGAACGCGCAATGTCATCAGTTCTGCGCGTTGGAATTTCCAAGGCGGCACTCGCTCGGCGACGCTTTTCGTCACGAGTGGAGTTGCGGTCTGTTGTACGCCTTTCCGCCTATACCACTTCTACCCAGAGTGTTGAAGAAGATTCGGCACGACCGGGCCCAAGTCATTCTTGTGGCTCCGGACTGGGCTCGAAGAGTTTGGTATCCCGAGCTACTCAATATGAGCGTAGATCCCCCGATCCGTCTGCCTCTTCGGGAGGATCTTCTGTCGCAGCAGCAGGGGACGGTCCTCCACCCGAACCTGTCCAGTCTACACCTGCTTGCGTGGAGATTGAGCGGCGGCAGTTGATTCCTTTCGACTTGCCTCCCGAAGTTTGTGATGTGATTCTGGCGGCCAGGCGTCCCTCCACTAAGGTGGTATACGCCTGCAGGTGGAACAAATTTGTGGCATGGTGCACAGCAAAGGCTGTGAATCCCCTTTCTGCCCCTCTTTCTGAGGTCCTTCTGTTCCTTCTCTCTCTGGCCCAACAGGGTTCTGCCCTGGGTACCATCAAGGGTTATCTTTGTGCTATCTCGGCCTTCCTCGGGCTCCCTGATCAGCCCTCCCTTTTCAAGTCCCCTGTTGTTAACAGGTTCTTAAAAGGCATTACTCACCTCTTTCCTCCTGTTCCGTTTGTGATGCCTCAGTGGGACTTGAACTTGGTTCTTACTTTTTTAATGTGCGCTCCCTTTGAGCCTCTACATAACTGTCCTCTTCGTCTTCTGACTCTAAAGACAGCCTTTCTGGTGGCCATCACCTCCGCTCGGCGGGTGAGTGAGCTCCAGGCTCTATCTTGCAAACCTCCCTTTCTGTCTGTTCATCCAGACAAGGTTGTTCTTCGGACGCGTCCGTCCTTCTTGCCAAAGGTGGTTACTGCTTTCCACATTGGGCAGACCATCACTTTGCCCACCTTCTTTCCGCCTCCGCATCCTTCCAGAGAGGAAGAGAGGCTCCACCGTCTGGACCCAAAACGTGCGCTCTCCTTCTATATTGACCGCACAAAACACTTCCGGGTGGATGACCAGCTCTTTGTTGGCTACGTGGGCGCCAAAAAGGTCGTGCGGTGCACAAGAGGACCATCTCCCGCTGGGTTACCTTGTGCATCAAGACCTGCTATTCTTTGGCTAAGAAGGAGCCTCCTGTTGGGCTGCGTGCCCATTCCACCAGGGCAACGGCTGCTACCACGACCTTAGGCCGCGGTGTTCCGCTGCCGGTTATCTGTCAGGCAGCTACGTGGGCCTCGCTGCACACATTTACAAAGCATTACTGCCTTGACAGTCCGGTCCGGAGGGACGGCTTCTTTGGCCGTTCTGTCCTCCGGGAGTTCCTTGTCTGATCTTTGTTCGCAGACCCACCACCGGGGTTGGTATTGCTGGGGTATCTATTCTAAGGTAAGGAATCTGTCACTAACGTGTCTCTTTCAGATGCACAAGTTACTAACTTGTGTAACGATATATCTGTAAGAGACAGTAGTTAGTGACAGATTCCTTACCGCCCCACCCATCCTCCCCGTTCTGCGAACTGATTTCTAGGTTTAAGGACATCCCTTTCAGGGCCCTAGTATTTTTCAGACACCTGTGTCAGCTTCTTGCATGGCTCTGCGTTCCTGGCGCGGAAAGTCGTGTACAGAACTGACGTCAGCGCGCAGGGGCGGCGCCTAAGTACTGCCCGCGACGTCATCCCGGCGATCACGACGCCGACGACTGACGCGGAGCCGCACGACGCCGCCTACCGACGCGCAAGGGTACTGCTACGCAAAAAACTTTCCGGATCCAGCCTGACGCCTGGGGATATTCTAAGGTAAGGAATCTGTCACTAACTACTGTCTCTTACAGATATATCGTTACACAAGTTAGTAACTTGTGCCTTCGGTCCCACCCCTGCCTTCGGGCCACGGTCGGCACCTACAAGGTGTTTCTGACTCCCCGCCCTCCGGCTCGGCACCGAAACACGTCACTTAAGCCTTCTGGCTCGGGATCGAGTTGGCCAAAGTCTGGCACTGAGCCGAAACCTTCAGGCTAGAAGCTAAAAACCGATTCGGAGCCGAAATCATTGGCGCCAAAAACGAAGCCTCCTTCGGCATCAAAACCTTCCACGCCGAAAAGTCATTCTACCCCCGCGCCGAAATCCTCTGTGCCAAAACCTAAAACTGTTCCTCCGAAGCGGCAGGATCAGATTTTCGACTCCCCAACACCCAAATCGCACCCAAAACAAAAGGAACTTTATATACATCCAGATACATGACATGTTCTTAATAAATCACCTCAGAAATGCAAAACGGAGCCAGAGGACACCCTTTACCATATTCCTTTAAAGAGGAAGAATGTAGGTACTAACCCTTCCCCTCCTCCTCATCCACCACGTTCCCCTACACCAACTTCTCCACCTTTGCAGCATTTACTAATTACACCAACTAACTCTCCACCACCTGATGATGGATGGAGGGGGTGGGGGGGTAGACGTGTGGGGGTGGACAAAATTTTACCAATAGACCCCTGGAAGGATTATAACATGGATTCACCTACAGATAACGATCCAGATCATTACCCTCAAAGCCTTCCCCTCCTGACGACAATGTAGGATATCTAGAATTACTTGCTAGAGCTGCAGAATATCATGGGGTACAGTTACACAAGGAATCTCTAGAGGAAGATTTCCCATTTGAAACGCTCGGTAGCACACAAAGGGCTAGCCACACTCTACCTATGCTTAAAGGTATGATGAGACATGCTGATGATATCTTTAAAGATCCAGTGCGTGCTTGCATTCTCACCTCCAGCATTGATAAAAAAATATAAGCCGGCTCCCTCAGATCCAGTCTTCATTAAAGGACAGTTGCCACTAGACTCCTTGGTGGTCTCTAATGCCTGTAAACGGGCCAATTCACAGACTACAGGGGATGCCCTCCCTCCAGACAGAGTCAAAACTATTAGACGCCTCTGGTAAACTAGTAGTCGCCTAAGCAGTAAATCATTGGCGCATTGCGAACACCCAGGCCCTGTTAGCCAGATATGATAGGGCACACTGGACGAAATGGAGCAGTTGCTACAACACCTCCCAGATGAGCACAAAGCAAAAGCTCAGGATTTAGTCCAGGAAGGGAAACTCGTATCCAATTCCTCAATTTTGGGTGCGCTTTAGATGCTGCAGACACCGCAGCTAGAGTGATCAACACTAGTGTGTTATTAAGGAGACATGCATGGTTGAGGATTTCTGGTTTCAAACCCCAACTCCTTTTGACAAACATCTCTTCGGGCCCGAAGTAGACCAGTCATATGAAAAAAAATGAAAAAGACACAGAAGTAGCCAAGTCTATGGGAGCTCTGCAGTCTCCCTCTAATCGGGGCTCCTTTCGTCGCTCCTTCTGCCGTGGAGGGCCGAAAACCATGTCCTCAGACAATACTGACGCCTCCTACAAAGGCAACAGTCAATATTCCTCTACAAGGGGCTTTTTTAGAGGAGGATACAAAGGCAACAACAACAAAGGTCGAGGCAGGGGTTCTACACCACATAATTCCCCCATCCCCAACAAGCAGTGACTTGCCTACACTTCCCCCCCGATCATTTAAAACCTGTCGGGGACGTCTTCTACAATTCCTCCCCATTTGGCAATCTATCACCACAGACAAATGGGTGTTGGGAATTATCCAACATGGTTATTGCCTGGAGCTTCCCAACAATCCTCCAAACATTCCACCACGTTCTCACAAAATGTCACCAGAACATTTACATCTCCTTCAGCAAGAGGTCCAGTCTCTCCTGTCCACAGGAGCCATAGAACCTGTGCTGGCGTGTACTCCCTGTACTTTCTCATCCCCAAAAAGGACGGCTCCTTGAGACCTATTCTAGACCTCGGAGAACTAAACCTCTACATACTTGGAGAGCATTTCCACATGGTGACACTTAAACAAGTGCTCCCACTTCTACAGCAGGGCGATTTTATGTCTACTCTAGACTTAAGACGCATATTTCCACATTCCAATTCATCCCACTCATTGCAAATACCTCAGATTCATGATAGCGGGTCATCATTACCAATTCAAAGTACTACCGTTTGGAGTCACCACTGCTCCCCGGGTATTTACCAAATATCTGGCAGTAGTCGCAGCACATCTGAGAAGACAACACATTCATGTCTTCCCATACCGGGACGACTGGCTTATCAAAGCCAGCACTTACCAAATGTGTCTCCAACACACTTAAACCACTATTCACTTAATTCACCAACTAGGGTTTACAGTAAATGCGTTGAAGTCTTATCTACAGCCTTCCAACACACAAACTTATCTGGGAGCCACAATAGACGCTCAAACAGCTCTAGCCTCTCCCAATACAGCCAGGATTCACAGTATTCAGTCCCTTCTTACTCAATTTCAGCCCAACCAATCATTACCAGCAAAAGTATTCATGCAACTGCTAGGGATGATGGCGTCTTGCATTATAATTGTTCCCCACGCAAGACTTCACATGCGTCCCCTTTAAAAATGCTTAGCAAGTCAGTGGAACCAGTTGCAGGGTCAGTTGACCGATCTAGTGTTGGTAGATGGCCGCACCCTTCGCTCTCTGCAGTGGTGGAACAAAAATGTATCCAAAGGGCCACCCTTTCTCGACTCTGTTCCACAGACCGTGCTAACAGCAGACTCATCGCTCACTGGTTGGGGCGCTCACCTACAAAGTCACACAATCCAAGGATTATGGACTCTAAAGTACAAGAGCCTCCATATAAATCACCTAGAGCTACTAGCAGTGTTTCTAGCGCTCAAAGCCTTTCAAGATCACCTAATAGGAAAACTGTCTTAGTCCGCACAGACAACATGACAGCTATGTACAATATATACAACCGGGGGGGACACTCTCCAACTGTCACGTCTAGCACAAGCTATTTGGGAATGGGCCATACATCACAAAATGTATCTCCTAGCAGAACATCTTCCAGGAGTAAACCATCAAATTGCAGACCTTCTCAGCAGACAGACCGCAAATCCACGAGTGGGAACTTCATCCCCAGATTATTCTTCCCTACTTTCAGGAATGGGGATTTCCTCACATAGACCTGTTCGCCACAGCATAAGGCGCAAAATGCCCATGCTTCGCCTCCAGGTTCCCACACCCGCTCTCCAAAGGCAGCGCCCTGTGGATGAACTGGTCAGGGATATTTGCTTACGCTTTTCCGCCTCTCCCACTCATTCCGCTGGTAGTTTGGAAGCTCAGACAATCATCCTTCAAACTCACTCTCATAGCTCCCACATGGGCACGTCTACCTTGGTTCACCACCCTGCTAGAGCTCTCAGTAGTTCCACACCAAAAGCTGCATCTCAGCTCCAGTCTCCTCACTCGGAGCCATGGAGAAATCAGGCATCCAAATCCCAAGGAGCTCAACCTAGCGATTTGGCTCCTGAAGTCTTTAGTTTGGTTACTTACAATTACCACCCGACTGTATGAATATCCTAAAAGAGGCTAGAAAGCCTACTACTAGGACATGTTATGCAGCTAAGTGGAAACGATTTTTATATACTGTAACAATAACTATATCAATCCCCTTGATGCTGGAGTGCAAAACATCATGTTATCTCTTACACTTACAGCAATCTTGATTAGCCTACACATCCATTCGATTGCATTTAGCAGCAGTAGCTGCATACTTACAAAACAGACAACACTTATCTCTATTCAGAGTATCTGATAGAGACATCTAGCTGCAGATTCCTTAACTTAGAATATCCCCAGGCGTCCGACTGGATCCGGAAAACTTTTCCCCCCGCAGTACCTCTGCACGCCGGGGGGTGGCGTCGCCCGGCTCCGTCCTGACGTCGTCCACGGAAGTGACGTCAATGGAGCCATATAAGACTCCCCCGGCGTGCTGACGTCAGTTTTCTTCTTTTCCGCGTCCCAACGTGGATCCGGAGAAGCGGTACCTCTGGCCTGTTTTTGTTTTTCAGGCCTTCTTGACGCCTTGTGGCGTCCGGAAACAGTTTGTGATGCCTTCGGGCTTCAAAACGTGTGACTCCTGTTCGCGGCAGATGTCGGCGACAGATCCACACGCGATCTGTATGTGGTACTTGGGTGAGCACCACGACTCCGAGGAGTGCGACGCCTGCCACTGGCTGAAGCCGAAGTCCTTGCGGGAACGTCGCATGAAGTTGCTGACCGCCTGGATGTCCCGTTCGGAGCCTTCACGCCGCCGGTCTCCTTCTCGTGCTGGGGAGTCTGTTCGCGACAGGTCGCGGAGTCGTTCCCGCGGGCGTCGCTCTCCTGACGCTGGTAAGCACAAGAAAAAGAAGTCGCGGAGGTCGCCGACCTCACGCGACGGCGGGGCCCGCTGCTCCCGGTCTCTACCGGACACGAGTCCTCAGGAGTCGACCCCCACTTACCTGCCATTTCCTGGCGCTGGGACGACTAGGGCCCAGATGGAGGCCTATTTTTGGGACTTGGTATCCATCTTTGGGGGTCACCCCCTCTCCCTGGCGCGCCTTCGGGCCCTATAGAGGGGGCAGGGGCTCAGATCGGGAATTCGCCGACCGGTTCGCCCTCGGCGCCGGTCGAGCACCCTGACTCCGATTCCGGAGTCGCTGCAACGTCTGGGCATGACCTGGAGGGGCATCCTCCTCGCACGTCCAAGCCTTCCATGTCGTTTTCGCACAGCCCTGTGCGGCTCCCTGCGTCGACGCCGGCTGCAGCGCAGCTCTCGACTCTTTTCCTCTCCGCAGGTTCCCACCTCGGTGGAGGTCGCGTCGACGCCGGTCCGACGCCGGACGGACGAGGCTCCTTCGGGGGTTCTCGAGGTCGAGTCGACACAGTCTCGACGCCAGTGCCATCCCCGGCCATTACTCAGTTGGTGGAGGATGAGGAGGCCGAACCTGAGGAGGCTCCTGTGGGTTCACCACCCCCAGGATTTTCGCGGTACCTCGGACCAGGTCCCCATGTACTGACAGGGCCTTGGATGCCCTAGAGCTGTACAGCCACCGCATTTTGGTGGCCGGATTAGCCTCATGCGTCCCCTACGGATGACCTGTTGTCGCCTCCTCGGATGGCCACGGTGGCTAGTGCGGCTTTTGCCAGGGCGGTTCGCAGGGCTATGGACATTTTACAAGTGCAGCTCCCATCCGTCTC